>LR738710.1:82636609-82812156 GCA_902687465.1 Secale cereale | reverse complement strand
GGGGTATACCCTTCACGGTGCACAGGGCGAAGCTTAGTGCTTCTGTGCACTGGGCCAGCCCATCTGCTCAGTAGCGCGCAGGGACCCGACCACGTCGAAGGCGCCCGCCAGGAAAGGCGCTTTCGTGCGGGGAAAACGGCCGAGGCCAGACCCGCTTCCACTTAAGTGGAGGGGCCCAGCCTCCAGGTCGCTGACGCGCGGGGCCCAGCGCTCAGGTTCATCCCCTTCCTCCCACGCGACGCGGCGGGGAGGAACAGAGGCGATGCTCGACGGCGGCTTGCCGGCGCTGCAGGGCATCTCCGGCGACGCTCCGCCCACCGATGTGCTCAGGAGGGCACGCCGCATCCATCTGTGTGCTTAACGCATGCCGGGGAGGGCTGAAGCGGCGACGGCTTGGAAGACCGTGGAGGCGACCGTCGGTGAAGTTCGGCACAGCGGGGAAGAGGCGGGGGAAGGAAGAGCTGGAGCTTGGGGGGCGTCTGGGGCGGTGCTGAGGTAGTGCTGGAGCGGCTAGGTGGAGGAGGAAGGGCCTGAGGCGCCCGTATTTAGGTGGCGGCCGGCGGCTCTGCTCCGGCCAGGGCGGTGGCTGGAGGGCACGGGAGGAGGAGTGGGACGTCTTGGGAGGCACACGGGAGAGGGATAGAGCGAAAGGAGGTGCAAGGGGGGCTCGGGGTGCCCTTTAAGTAGGGGGGCGCTGGTCCACCGAGGCGCCGTGCGCCGGCGAGCATGTAGCCGTTGCCACGGGCCACACGAGCCTGCCGCAGAGTGTCCGGGGCGTTCATGGGGTTAGTCCACGCTTAGAGGAAGAGAGAGGAGGAGCGGGGAGGCGCCAGAGAGGTCGCGCGTGTGAGCTTGCTCACTGGTGCTCAGGGTCGGCCGGTGCGCGTGCGAGCAGGGGTGAGGGAGGAGGAGAGAGGAGGGGGCCGACCGCCCGGCGTGTTGCGGACGTCGAGGCAGCCTCGGGGGACACGAGGGGGAGGCCCAAGGCTATCGAAGCTGGTGATTGGGGGGCGGCTGCAGTGCTCCAGAGCACTGTAGCGCGCTCCTGAGCGTGCTTTTGGCCGGCATGGCCGTGCCTTTGCTCCTTGGCCGTGTCCTCTTGTGTCCAGCAGTGCTAGGGGATAGTAAACAAAGGCGTGAAGGTCTTGGATGCTCTGGGGAGCCTCTGGAATGAGGAGAGAGGTGAAGGAGGAGGTGAAAAACTGCTGTCCAGCAGTAGGAATTTGGGTTTTACCCCCTCCAATGATTGAGCTAAGGCCATAGAGAAGTTACTGGGGGTAGAGGATGATCAGGAGAAGCTGTGGTAGGAATTTGAGGTAAAGAGAAAAAGTAAAAGAGGTTCAAATACTGGTTTTGGTAAATGAACAGAAGGTGTTTGATCAGGTTTTGGGGAGGCAAAAGACTTCCAATTGGCATGGGACTTAACAGGATCAAATGTCACATATAATTAGGCCTGTCCACCAAATTTGAGCTCATTTGGGCAAAGTGGCCAATGTAACTTTGGTGAACCCTAGAAATCAACAGAAATGGTTTCACCATGTTTAAGTTAAGCAAATAATCTCCCCTTGATGCACCACTTGGTGTAGCATCATCATTTGGGGTTATGATCATGCCCACAAAGTTTGAGGCTCCAAGTAAAAAGTTGACAATGTAAAGTTGTTCAAATTTGCATTTGAACAGAAATGGTTTTGGGGCACTTAGACCAAGTTATGCTTCTCCAAAACTTGTGCCATTTGGCATAGATGCATAATTACATCATTGTAGCATGCACACCAAGTTTGAGAGCATTTGAACAAGTTTGGCAATGTAGAGTTGCTCAAACTTCAATTATGGACAGAATGGTTTTGAGGGGATTAGAGGATGTTCTTTTGATCTTCAAGGCATGAGGCTTTGCAAGATCATCAAATATGTCATATATGACATGATAGAATTTCCCTGGAATTTTTGGAGAATATTTCCTTTGTAAATATTTCAAAAGCTTGAAATATCCAAAAAGGGTTTTGGAAGGATTTGCCCAATATTTTGAACATGACCATGTGTTAAATCTCTTAAAGATGGACAATATATGTCCTATGAGTCTCCCTGAATTTTGGCAAATATTTTTGAAATAATTAAATAATTTTTTCCCTATTAAAGACCATTTCTGGCCTTAAGAAAAATCTTTTAAATAAAATATAAAAATAACCTTTAAAATTATATTTTTGTGGTTTCTGGGAGTCCTATACCTAATAGGATTCAAATATAATTTTTGAAAGATTTTTCACACCCTAAATAAGGTACTTGCAGTGCAAACCTCAATTCAGGGGTTTTTGGAAAACTAATTTTAGAAAATACTATTTGGCCAAAATATTTTTATAAGAAAATTCTATACTGGTCTATGCACATGGCATGATCATTGGGAAAAGGTTTTGGTTCAAGGAGATGAAGTATAAGAGTTGGAGGATTTATTTGATTTTTAGAGCACTAGCAACCAGCAGACAAAAGTCAAATCAAGCAAAGTCAAAAACACTCAAAAGTTTTTTTGTAAATCCACATTTTTAACATGATAATTAGCTTAAGCAAAGTGTTATGAAAATCATGGTGTGACAGACCTACCCCCCTTACAAGAATCTCGTCCCCGAGATTCCCAGACTAGGCGTGGAAAGGAATACAGAGTCTTGGATACGGGGTAGTCTTCACTTCTTCTTGTTGGTTCTGCTACCGAGTGGTGCTCCTTGGAATCCTGGAGTGCTTGATGGTATGGCTTCGCGTCCGTCGTTCTGCTTTGTCCAGAATGCGGATGGGCTTCTCGCGGTAGGTCAATCAGGCTGCAGATCAATGGCTTGGTGATCAACATCCTTGTAGAGATTAGGCTTGTCCGAAACTTGGAGACATTTCCGGAGTTGTGACACATGGAATACATCGTGCACACCGGGTAGCTCGGGTGGTAGTTCCAACTGGTAAGCCACTTCTCCTCGTCGTGTAATGATCTCAAAGGGTCCAATGAACCTTGGTGCGAGCTTCCCCTTGACGTGGAAACGCTTGGTTCCCTTCAGAGGAGTTACCCGCAGGTACACACGGTCCCTGACATGGAAACTTATGTCCCGACGGTGAGTGTCAGCATAGCTCTTTTGCCTTGACTTGGCTGCCTTCAAACGCTCTCCGACTAGTTGGACTAGCTCTTCCGCTGCGCGGAGAATATCCAGTCCAAAGACTAGCCCTTCTCCAGTCTCTGACCAGTTGAGGGGTGTGCGACATCAGCGTCCGTACAACACCTCAAATGGTGCCATCTGAAGGCTCGACTGGTAACTGTTGTTATAGGAGAACTCGGCAAAAGGGAGACAATCCTCCCACTTGGATCCATATGCCAATACACAGGCTCGGAGCATGACTTCGAGAATCTGATTGACTCGTTCTGTCTGACCTCCGGTCTGTGGGTGGAAAGCCGTGCTGAAAGACAACTTGGTTCCCAAGGCTTCTCGGAACTTCTTCCAGAACCTTGAGGTGAACTGGGTTCCTCGATCCAACACAATCTCCTTGGGAACGCCGTGAAGACTTACGATTCGGTCGATGTAGAGAGCTGCCAGCCCGTTGCCATCATAAGTGGTCTTGACAGGAATGAAATGGGCCACCTTGGTCAAATGATCGACTATGACCCAGATAGAGTCATGTCCTCCATCCGACCTTGGTAAACCAGTGACGAAGCTCATTCCGACTTTATCCCACTTCCACTCAGGAGCCTTGAGTGGTTGAAGCAATCCAGCAGGTCGCTGATATTCAGCTTTGACCTTTTGGCACACATCACACTTTGCAACATAGGTTGCAATCTCTCTTTTCATCCCGTGCCACCAGAATCGTGCCTTCAAGTCTTGATACATCTTGGTGTGAGCGTTCCTTCGACACGGAAATGCTCGGCTCCATTGAGAGGGGTGGTTTGCAGATACGCCCGGTCTTCGACGCGGAAGTTTACTTCTTGATGACAGTGGTCGGCGTAGTTCTTCCTTCTTGACAGGGCGGTCTTCAAATGTCTTCTATCCCGCTGTCCGTCGCTTCTTTGTCTTCGAGCAGTCAAGTAGGCCATCAAATAATGATGACACCCAACTTTTCCAATCACTCCATGAGGTCTATGGGGTACGCCAGGTAGGCTGGGGTATTGGTGGTGGTCTCCGCTGAGCATTTGCAGAGACCTTCCCGACTTAGAGCCAAGGCCCGTGGTCGGAATCTGACTTGGTTGTGGCTTAGTGGGGCTTAAGGGTTTCAAGGATTCTAGTGAGTGAGTGAGTGAACTTTTATCATCTTATCCTTAAGCACAGTTTCTGAGATGCCAATAGCTCTATCTAGTACTCCGAACGAGAAAGCAGCCTCTCGCATAGACCAACTTCAATCACCCCTCATGCCATACATATCCTCATGATTCTCAAGAGTCGGTCTAACAAAATTGCACTTGTCGACGATCCCCAAATCTATATGTATGTCTACCCCTAAAATCCATGGGTAGGTCACACATGCTGCTAAGCTTGAATTAAACTCCACAATCCAAGCACTCAACCTAATCTTGCAAGGCTCACGATAATGCATCACCAATCTAAGGAAACACGTCATATGCCACTCCAAGATTTTGTTTCCTTCCTACAGATCAACTCCAATAGCCCGGTAATTACCATCAATCACCACATAATCCAACAATTCTACAAATCCGATATCTACGGTGTTCCACAAGATCTCAAGTCTCTATAATACCCAAATACTTGGAAGGACTATGCATCACGATAGTAAGTCCACCAAATTCTCATCACCCGGGTCAGTAAACTCCAAGATCATGATTATATAGATCCCTAAATCAACTCCGACAAATAATCCAATCTCCTAGGTTATTGTCCACCGAGAAGCATGATATCACGATCAGGATCACCGGTCTAAATCCAATTTACTCCGAACCATGCAGACATATCAAGCATTTATTCCAACCAGAATCACCTACATAAATCCAAATCTCATGCCCAACGAGAACCCATACATTCTTCCCCAAAGTCATGATCCCACCAATATGTAAACCTCACAATCCATCAAGGTCTCAGATAATTCCTCGAAGTCACTGATATAAACCACCAAGTCATCTGTCCAATATCCTCGAACTGGTCTATCTATGGCATCGTCAATTCTTGTGCTATATTAGGATGAGAATGTGCTCACTCTCTGTGTCCACTAGCTCCTTTACGAACCCAGTGTTGTGCAAGGTTGCAAAGGCTCAACAGGTTTTCTCGCAATTCTATGGGTCAGGCACATGGTTAAGGATTCGTGCTGGAGTGTCTCGTGAAGCCTCAAAGGGTCTCGGAATGGGTTACTGGTCTGGAGGGTTAAACATAACTCTACGGGGTTGCACTTGATCGTGGAGGTTGTAGCAGAAGTCTTTAGTGCCAGTTGGTTGCCGAGGTAGAATCCTTGGTGCATCTTGTCTTGCGGGTCTTCAGTTGGGGAGAGAGAGAATAGAGGGAAGAAGCAGCGTAGAGGAGGGAAATGCCTAGAAGGGGGTTCTATAGTGCAGGTGCAACAAACAGGTGCAAAAAGGCCGAAACAAAATAAACAAGGCAAGGAAGGTGATATAGCCATGCACTTGTTGCCTGGGGCAAAGGTGCGACTTATATCAAAACACAAACGAATAAAAGCAAACAACACAAAATCATGGTTCTATTCGAACCATCATATGGACTCGACTGCGCATAGGGGGTACACGACTCATCCTACCCTAGGGGTTCTCGGACTCAGTGCCGTGACTTGTGCCTCGTGCAGTCTTCCGAGCTTCCTCTGGTGTTGATATGCCCCTTGTAGTTGTTTGATGAATGATCCGGGTTGAGCCTGAAGAATCTTCAACAACTTCTTGCATGATGATGTGATGTGGTGAAGGGGTCTCTTTGCAGCTGGCATTGACTTAACTTCTCTTGTCTCTTTAATCATGACGATCCCTTGTGCCTTCTGGGGCGTCGAGGGTACCAGGTAGGCAATCCATATGCAATGACAATAACAAGGCATAATAGAGGTCCAACATGTCGGTTTCGTTGATGAAAACATCGACACCAAGAGCGGGGGACGAAGAGAACCGTTTTCCTGCTCACTATAATGAGGCGGACCAAATGGCGAGGTTCTCATCCACCGGTGGTTGCCGATGCAACAACGGTAGTGTCTGGATTACTCTATTAGCGATGCATATCATGATTTTGCATAACCTATAGCCTGGTCATCCTAGGCCAATGTTGCATCTTCTTGGGGCACTGTCAAAGGTGTCCCCCATCTTCTGGGTCTTCATGTCCTCACTCACCGAGGATGTAGTTTCTGTTGGTACCGTCTTGTCGTGGTGTAGCCAATCTTGGGTGCAGAAGTGGCGGGTGAGTGTTTGGCAAGGTGCACTCCACGAGGATTAGGGAAAATCCAGTGGTCAGGGGCATAAGGGTTTTAGCGACCAAGGTTTTGAAGGGGAAGAGATCAAGTATAGCCTAGTTTTCGAAAAACTGAGAAGGGAAGAGAAGTATAGATAGTTTTGAAAACTAGTAATAGTTTTGAAAATAGTTTTACCCTAACTAACGACCATGCTAACTAAGGCTTCCTACAGTCAGGATGGCTCTGATACCAGCTCTGTGGGGACCCCGACTCATAGTCGTGATCACCGAATGCACGTGTACAGTGATCCCAGAGATTAATGCTCATTGAACACACAGAAGCTGAATAACAAGAGTCTTACATCCATACATACCGTATTACACAAATAGGACCATAATGGTCAAGTCTTGAGTATATCGTCGCAGCGGAAAATCTTCAATATCAACTTGGACCCATGCCATCTGCCTTTAACCCTACAGGCATTCTGACTAGGAAGCGTCCTAGCTCGCATGCTCGTCACCAAGAAATCTTCATCTAACCTGTTCTCTCCTGCCTGGCCAATAAAATAACCAGTGGCAAGCCAATGAGTACATTGAATGTACTCGCAAGCAACCCAAGTGTGATGACAAAATAATTATGCAAGGCTCTACTGCTAGATTGGTAGTTTTGCGGAAAGCTAGTTTTTCATATGCAAGTATGATCAACATATAACATGGACATGCATGTGTCTGCAACAAGTATCAGGAGGTCACAGACATCAATATCGAGAAAGAGTTGTAATCAACTCATGCTCAAGCTCTTTGTGTCTTTCTCACAATCACATCAACAATATCTCTGAATCGTGTTGTTTCCCAGAAACTTATGGACATAGTCTAAGTAGCACCACCCAACTGTCCTTGACCGCGGACACGGCTATTCGAATAGTTTTACACTCTGCAGAGGTTGTGCACTTTACCCACAAGATCCGGGGAACTTCCGTGTCATCCACGACCCGCGGTACCTCAAGTACCCGGGGTAAGCACCCGATCACTATCTTTCCCTAGACGACACTAATATGGAGTCCACTCGATTGGTAACAGCCCCGTGCCAAACATTTCACATCTTAAGATTCTTGGAGCCTCGCTCCGATATTCATCACATACCACAGACACGGGGTACCAACGGTGTGTCCGGTGCCCTATGAAAACAGTCATGGCCGCCTATCCAAGCACGACCCCGTCCCGAGAGTGACCTCGTGTCACCCCCGTCACTAGTAATGTGGGCACCATGCTAGTATCGACCTAGGTAATCAATAATGCCCTTTCCCATATAAGGGTAGAGTGGTTGCGCATGTTTGGTTGGGATGGTAGTCACACATAAATCTAATCCATCTCTGTAAACAACACTTTCGTCAAACCTCGGCACACTACTTCTTCACCAAGTAGTGCCCTAGCTCCTCATCAACTCCCAGGGGCATTAATGGCACCCTCTGGGTCATTTGCAAGTATGTCAGACCACACTTGTTTCACTCAATGCGTAACCCTGACCCATTTTGCGTAGCCAACTACTATAGCATACATCTATCTACTCCCACCCACATAACCCTCATAGGAAGGTAGGGTCATGTTTGATGCAAGTTTCAATAGTAAAGTGACAAAGGTACCAACCAAGGTGGTCACCTCTTCTACATGATTCCGATGCATTGAATAATAAGGTGCTATGAGACATGCATAAAAAGTGTTTCTTGAACATGGTCAAAGGGCTGCTTGCCTTATTCTTCCGAGTCTTCAAATCTTCTGGTCTATCTCCGAGTATTCCGTTTATTTCGCCAACTAGGAAACAATCATAATAAGCAACACAATCAAAGCAAAAATAAAAGTGCTCTAAAAATAGGAGTTGGACTTTTCTAGGATACCTCTGGTCATATGAAAAATAACCAAGGTGGTTTCATAGGTATTGGATCAATGAATAGCTTGGATCATTTCAATGTGATGGAACCAAGGGTTTTATGGATTTGGAAGAAGTATACATAATTATTTTCTTGAATGATGAGCCAAGGCACCCATCAACAAGTCATGATTTTTGAAGCATCTAGGAGTTGGTTTCACTAGATTTGGAATTCAAATGAATTTCCTAGGATTTTGCAAAGCTAATAAATATGAAGAAATGGCTCAATATTTGGTGGGGTATAGAAGGTATTAATAAAAATGTTCCAAAACTAAGTTTGGATATGACAAGCATCTAGAAATTTGAATCACTGCATTTGGATCAAGATTGAGCTCTCTGTGATTTTCTATAGTTCATCACAGAAAATGGAATATGGGCATTTGATAAATATTTGTGAAGGGAATGTTTCTGGAATACTGTGCATGTTGCACCATGTGATAGAGCAAGATTTATGGAGCCATAGGAAATTTGAATCATCAAGTTTGGAGTTCAAATGAATTATTCATGGATTTTTGAAGATTACAGAAAAAGAAAAAGAAAAGGAAAGGGGGGGGGTATACCCTTCACTGTGCACAGGGCGAAGCTTAGTGCTTCTGTGCACTGGGCCGGCCCATCTGCTCAGCAGCGCGCAGGGACCCGGCCACGTCGAAGGCGCCCGCCAGGAAAGGCGCTTCCGTGCGGGGAAAACGGCCGAGGCCAGACCCGCTTCCACTTAAGTGGAGGGGCCCAGCCTCCAGGTCGCTGACGCGCGGGGCCCAGCGCTCAGGTTCATCCCCTTCCTCCCGCGCGACGCGGCGGGGAGGAACAGAGGCGATGCTCAACGGCGGCTTGCCGGCGCTGCAGGGCATCTCCGGCGACGCTCCACCCACCGATGTGCTCAGGAGGGCACGCCGCATCCATCCGTGTGCTTAACGCACGCCGGGGAGGGCTGAAGCGGCGACGGCTTGGAAGACCGCGGAGGCAACCGTCGGTGAAGTTCGGCACAGCGGGGAAGAGGCAGGGGAAGGAAGAGCTGGAGCTTGGGGGGAGTCTGGGGCGGTGCTGAGGTAGTGCTGGAGCGGCTAGGTGGAGGAGGAAGGTCCTGAGGTGCCCGTATTTAGGCGGTGGCCGGCGGCTCTGCTCCGGCCAGGGCGATGGCTGGAGGGCACGGGAGGAGGAGTGGGACGTCTTGGGAGGCACACGGGAGAGGGATAGAGCGAAAGGAGGTGCAAGGGGGGCTCGGGGTGCCCTTTAAGTAGGGGGGCGCTGGTCCACCGAGGCGCCGTGCGCCGGCGAGCATGTAGCCGTTGCCACGGGCCACACGAGCCTGCCGCAGAGTGTCCGGGGCGTTCGTGGGGTTAGTCCACGCTTAGAGGAAGAGAGAGGAGGAGCGGGGAGGCGCCAGAGAGGTCGCGCGTGTGAGCTTGCTCGCTGGTGCTCAAGGTCGGCCGGTGCGCGTGCGAGCAGGGGTGAGGGAGGAGGAGAGAGGAGGGGGCCGACCGCCCGGCGTGTTGCGGACGTCGAGGCAGCCTCGGGGGACACGAGGGGGAGGCCCAAGGCTGTCGGAGCTGGTGATTGGGGGCGGCTGCAGTGCTCCAGAGCACTGTAGCACGCTCTAGAGCGTGCTTTTGGCCGACATGGCCGTGCCTTTGCTCCTTGGCCGTGTCCTCTTGTGTCCAGCAGTGCTAGGGGATAGTAAACAAAGGCGTGAAGGTCTTGGATGCTCTGGGGAGCCTCTGGAATGAGGAGAGAGGTGAAGGAGGAGGTGAAAAACTGCTGTCCAGCAGTAGGAATTGGGGTTTTACCCCCTCCAATGATTGAGCTGAGGCCATAGAGAAGTTACTGGGGGTAGATGATGATCAGGAGAAGCTGTGGTAGGAATTTGAGGTAAAGAGAAAAAGTAAAAGAGGTTCAAACACTGGTTTTGGTAAATGAAAAGAAGGTGTTTGATCAGGTTTTGGGGAGCCAAAAGACTTCCAATTGGCATGGGACTTAACAGGATCAAATGTCACATATAATTAGGCCTGTCCACCAAATTTGAGCTCATTTGGGCAAAGTGGCCAATGTAACTTTGGTGAACCCTAGAAATCAACAGAAATGGTTTCACCATGTTTAAGTTAAGCAAATCATCTCCCCTTGATGCACCACTTGGTGTAGCATCATCATTTGGGGTTATGATCATGCCCACAAAGTTTGAGGCTCCAAGTAAAAAGTTGACAATGTAAAGTTGTTCAAATTTGCATTTGAACAGAAATGGTTTTGGGGCACTTAGACCAAGTTATGCTTCTCCAAAACTTGTGCCATTTGGCATAGATGCATAATTACATCATTTTAGCATGCACACCAAGTTTGAGAGCATTTGAACAAGTTTGGCAATGTAGAGTTGCTCAAACTTCAATTATGGACAGAATGGTTTTGAGGGTATTAGAGGATGTTCCCTTGATCTTCAAGGCATGAGGCTTTGCAAGATCATCAAATATGTCATATATGACATGATAGAATTTCCCTGGAATTTTTGGAGAATATTTCCTTTGTAAATATTTCAAAAGCTTGAAATATCCAGAAAGGGTTTTGGAAGGATTTGCCCAATATTTTGAACATGAACATGTGTTAAAACTCTTATATATGCACAATATATGTCCTATGAGTCTCCCTGAATTTTGGCAAATATTTTTGAAATAATTAAATAATTTTTTCCCTATTAAAGACCATTTCTGGCCTTAAGAAAAAGCTTTTAAATAAAATATAAAAATAACCTTTAAAATTATATTTTTGTGGTTTCTGGGAGTCCTATACCTAATAGGATTCAAATATACTTTTTGAAAGATTTTTCACACCCTAAATAAGGTACTTGCAGTGCAAACCTCAATTCAGGGGTTTTTGGAAAACTAATTTTAGAAAATACTATTTGGCCAAAATATTTTAATAAGAAAATTCTATACTGGTCTATACACATGGCATGATCATTGGGAAAAGGTTTTGGGTCAAGGAGATGAAGTATAAGAGTTGGAGGATTTATTTGATTTTTAGAGCACTAGCAACCAGCAGACAAAAGTCAAATCAAGCAAAGTCAAAAACACTCAAAAGTTTTTTTGTAAATCCACAGTTTTAACATGATAATTAGCTTAAGCAAAGTGTTATGAAAATCAGGGTGTGACAGTAAGACTTTGCAATTCTTGTATTTCTTTTGATGTTCTGCTGTTGTTTGGTCTTGTATGTCTTTTGCCTCACTCTGAACCTGTCCCTTTTTTCAGAACTTTGGCACAGAGGGCGGCAAAGAGGGCCAAGGTCCCGGTGATCGTCATCAAAGACGAGCCCGCCGCGACAGCAGGGGGAGCGCCTGAGACAATCTTGCCGGACCCGGCAACTGTTCTTCAGAGCAGCCCCCAGCGCAGCCCCCAGCGTAAGCGTGGTTTACTTTCCGCTGTTAGGCGTGCTTGGGGGTTCTTACTTACTGACGTCTTGTTCATTGATTTGTGTAGGAGCAGAGCAGCAGCACCAGGAGCGCCAGGAGACCGCCCCCGACGTGCCGCACGCTTCGACCACACCGCCAAGGGGAAGCTCTCCGGCAAGGGTCTCCCCGGCAAGGGAGAGTCCTCCGCCAAGGACGAATTCTCCGCCAAGGGCAAGCTCTCCGGCGAGGGATGGCACTAGCGGCCCTTCGCCGGCGGGAGCTACAACCACGCCGCCGAGGGAGAGCTCCCCGGCAAGGAACCTCTGCGAGGAGCCGGCCCGCGCAGGTAACCTTCTCGCTTCAAGCTTCCCTTGGCTTTTCTTCTTTCGATTCTTCTTTTTGGATATTTGCTTGACTATTTTTATTTTCTTTCCTTCCGTCAGACCTATCCACAACTGAGCCAATGGAGACGGAGGTTGCTGTAGGATCGAAAGTATGTCTAGAGGGGGGGGGGGGTGATTAGACTACTTGTAAATATAAAAATTCTGTCTTTTGACAAAGAACAGTTTTTGGCAGATTCACAATTTTGATCAAGTCAAGCATCACCCTACACATGCAATTCTAGAGTATAGGCAGCGGAAAGTAAATTGCACATGTAGTAAAGAGAGGTGGAGAAGAGCAAACGCAATTTTGGAGACGCGGTGATTTTTCCCGTGGTTCCGATAGGTGGCGCTATCGTACATCCACGTTGATGGAGACTTCAACCCACGGAGGGTAACGGCTGCGAGAGTCCATGGAGGGCTCCACCCACGAAGGGTCCACGAAGAAGCAACCTTGTCTATTCCATCATGGCCTACGCCCACGGAGGGCTAGCCTAACTCGGGGTAGATCTTCACGAAGTAGGCGATCTCCTTGCCCTTACAAACTTCTTGGTTCAACTCCACATCTCGACGACGGAGGCTCCCAAGCGACACCTAACCAATCTAGGAGGCACCACCCTCCAAAAGGTAATAGATGTTGTAGATGATGATGAACTCCTTGCTCTTGTGCTTCAAATGATGATCTCCCCAACACTCAACTCTCCTCACTGATTTGGCTGTGGTGGAAGAAAGGATTGAGTGGAAAGCAACTTGGGAAGGCTAGAGATCAAGCTTCATATGGTGGGAGTGGAGCAACTTGATCTCAACACAAGGGTAGGTAGTTCTCTTCTCAGAAATGTAAGGTAGGAGTGGTAGTTCTTTCTGATGGCTCTCTCCACGAATGAAGAGGGGGTGGAGGGGTATAAATAGCCTCCACACAAAATCCAACCGTTACACACATTTGAGCAATCTCGGTGGGACCGAAGTCGACAACTCGGTGAGACCGATAGTTCAAATAATGTGAACGTTGGGGTTTTCGGTGGGACCGAATATACAATCTCGGTTAGTCCGATTCGTGCAATGACAAGAGCATGCCAGTTTCGGTGGGACCGACTTCATCATCTCGGTGACACCGATTTGATGACAGAAGGTTACAGAACCTTGGCAACTCATGTTTCGGTGAGACCGATTTCAGAATCGGAAAATCCGAGTTTACTAGGGTTTGGCTTATGGCTGAGGTGGTTCATCTCGGTGTGACTGAGTTTGGAATATCGGTGGAACCGAGATTACTTATGAGTGTATATGGCAGTGAAAGTTGCTGATAGTTTAGGAGATGTATCACTAAGCACTTGAGCAACCAGATCATCATCATAACCTCATCCCCTTTTAATAGTATTGGCTTTTCCTATGGACACAATGTGATCTTGGATCACTAAACCAAAAATGGAGTCTTGAGCTTTTGCCAATGCTTGCCTTAGCATTTTGAGGGGTCCACTTCTTCAGTCCTTGCCATACCCATATCACTGAACTTCTCTGAAATGATTCTCAAGTAACTATTAGTTCAATGATATATATGTTGTTATTAATTACCAAAACCACCCGGGGATTAGTTGCACTTTCAATCTCCCCCTTTTTGGTAATTGATGACAACATATAGATCAAAGCTTCGACAAAGGATATAATCAATGAATAATATCGTCGCTTTGAGAAGTATGTGATAAGCAAGAGCTCCCCCTAAATTTGTGCATTATTTAAGATTTGCGTTTGAATGCAAATGCACAATCGATTAGGATCATGGGTCACTCTTCCATGTCACATACATCTTGGTGGAGCGCACAAAATGATAAGAATGAACAGCATGCACCCAATCACCAAGACATGAGTAAATAGTCATACGAGATAGGAATGGCATATGATAAGCATTAAGCACACATTAAAGCATAGTACGACCAAGCACTCATAAAGGTAGAATCAAACGGAGTATCAAGCACACTGAATGTCTCGACAACCAAAAGTATCTCAAAGAAACCGCAAAAGAACGAAAGAGCAAAAGCGCAAAGACAACAACACTCTCTCTCTCGAAGCCCTATGATCTATACAATTTCTCCCCCTTTGGCAACAAGTTACCAAAAAGTTCGAAAAAGCATAGAGCTAAGCGTCACTGTGGACTCTGCTGGCGGCTCCCGTCTGGGTTGATGTCGGAGTGGATATGACAGCATCGGCGAAGACTTCAGCTGATGTCTGTGCTGGAGGAGTGGACACTGGAGCTGGAGTAACTGCTGGAACTGTGGGAGGTGCTGAAGTTGTAGTCCTGGTGTCAGTCACTGGAATAGCAGCTGATCGGGATCCTTTGGGAATCGGAGCAGTCTGTCAATGAGAATCCTGGACTAAGTCATCCTGCAACTCACGCATAAGCTCTGCCTTGTCCTGCTTTGCTTCCTCAATGTCTGCCTCGAGCTTGTTGACGGTCACTTGTACTTCAGTCAGCTTCACGTCCAGAGCGTGGATCTTCTCGTCAACAATCCTCTCTAAGCTCTCCTGAGACTGTTCCATGCTGGCCAGGCGTTGTTCAATCCTTTGAGTAGCTTCAAGAATTTGCTCTCCGAAACTCTTTGGTTTAGCTGCTGCTGCTGCTGCTTTGTCAGCTTTGGCTTTCTTAGCAGCAGCGATCTTGGCTTGACCTTCAACAGATGTCGGATCCTCCTCATCCATCACAACAACATTGTCTTCATGCTCTGGCTGCAACGGTAAATGTTTTCTATCCAACAAGAATGTGCCCGTGCCAAACTTGGCATTGATAAGCATCTGAATCTGCGGGGCAAATCCACATGACCTTTTCTGGTCAGCTGTAGTCCTCTTAATGGTCTCTACCATCAAGTCCATCACTTTGAAAGGTGCTTTCTCATCAAGTATATGCAGCATGTTGATAGAGTATCCTCTGATCATGCGATGATCTCCAGATTTGGGCATCAAGGTATGCCTCAAAATGGTATTAGTGGTAGGTAAGCCTGCCTGGAGATGGTAGACTGAGCCGAGCTTCCAGATTTCCAAATCCTCTGCTGGAACCTCTTTGTACATGTTTTTCATGGATTCATGATTCTTCTTTGGAATCCCATATACATCAATATCATCTTCTCGTTGCACTGGAGCATTCAGAATTTCTGCCCATTCTTCAACAGAAGAAGAAAACCTTTGACCTTCAGTCATCCACGTAATCTTTCCATCAGGGTAGAAGTGAGCTGTGGCATAAAATTGCATTATCATCTCATCGTTCCAACTGGTCAATTTCTGACCTACAAAATCTGCAACTCCACATGCAGTGAAACTTTCATGCACATGTGGAAAGAAATCTCTGTGCTCTTCGCTGTCAATGTACTTCCAGTCAACATATCTGGTGTCTGCGACTATGGGCTTCTTGTCCATCAGCACGGTCTCATAGAAGTCCTACTGCTCTCTGGTGTGAAATCTGGGATCTACAGCAGTTCTTCTCCTCACGACATATGGGTCAGTTTGTCTCCATAGCCTGAGACCTCTATCTTTCCTTGCCTTCATATCCTCAGCTTGAGGATGAGCATCATTATGGAGTGGCAGTTTTGGACGAAGTTTCAGCAAAACTTGTCCTTCATCGTCAGACTCAGCTGGTGGCACATCATCCTTGTTCTTTTCAGACGCTGGAATGTTTCTGATGGTCCTCTTGGGCTTGGCAGCAAGCTTTGCTGGAGCTGCCTTAGCTGGAGCAGATTTCTTGGGCTTTGATGTGGCTCCAGCCTTAATGGCATCACCCATGAGCTTCGGCTTCTGAGGAGGAGGCTGGGGTGCTTCCTCATCCTCATCCTCTACTACTGCATCTGCATGAGAATCAATATACATATCTGCTCGAGCTTCTGATACATGCACTACCCTCTTTCTCTTGGTGGTTTTCTTCACTTTGCTTGCAGCTGCCTCTCCCAAATTCAGCTTCTTAGCAACAGTTGACTGCTTGACTTTGCTGGTGCCCTTCTTAGATTGTTGACCTTGTTGCTCTTTGGCAACAACCTTCCTTTTAGGCTTTGAGGTCACCTCTTCCTCAACAACAAAATCTGAATCCTCATCATCTGAATTCCTCTCCTTTCTAGCTCTGGTGGCTGCAGGAGGCATGCCACTTGGTGTACTCCTCTCACCATCATCAGATGAGCTACTAGGATCAGGACTAGTGTCTGCCTCTGGAATGTCTGCAATGGGTGTCTCTGACTTGTTCTCACTGTCACTGGTATCTGACATGGCTGACAACCTGTGAATAGATAAGGTATAGGCAGAGAAGAAGTGTCATCACAAACTGCAGAAGTTTTTTTTGCAAAAAAAAAATGAGTTCAAATTCTAGTATTAAGTTTTCACAGAAGACATTTCGGTCAGACCGAGTTTAAGTTTCGGTGAATCCGAAGTGTTAAACAGGAGCTTGGCACACCACTTTCGGTTTGACCGAAGTGGGTTTCGGTCCTGCCGAAAACACTAGGGTTTCACAAAATCTTCATTTCGGTCACACCGATTTTGCACAACTCGGTTGGACCGAAGGGTGCAGTGCAATGGCCATAGGCCAAATCGGTCATACCGAAAATATAAAATCGGTCTCACCGAGATGTGTTCCGTGAAAACTTAACCCTAAAACTTTTACTCGAATCTAGTTCAAACGAACCAATCTGGTGTACAGGAGGATTTCAATCGTGGCAAGATACTAGGCAATCCAAACGTGCATTGAATCGGAGATGGGAGCACGAGTGGGATCAAAACTCACCCTAACTTGGTGGAGTTTTTCTACGGCGGCAACGGCGCGGAGGAGATGGCCGTTGACGGCGACGGAGACCTGCGGCGAGGGCGCACAGGCGACGACGGCGACGATCCGGAGACCAAGGCGACGGCAGCAAGGGATGTGGGGGCGAAACGTTTGAAGGAGGAATCAACGCGCGCGACCCTTGGAATATATACCCCTTTGCTGTCGGTGGGACCGAGTTGTAAAACTCGGTGGCACCGAGATGGATAACTGCTAGGCAGTTATGCACTTCGGTCACGCCGAAAATCACAACTCGGTTTCACCGAGATGAAAACCTAGATCAGTCTAAATGCTTTCGGTTCGACCGAGTTTGAGTGAGTTGGTCTGACCGAAATCAATTAGAAGGTTTTGGAGATTAGCCCTTGACGGATCGGTGGCTCCGAGTGCTCCTCACCCGGAGGGTCCGAAAATGACTTGTTCAAAGTTTGTGATGTAAGCATGAATAGAATTTGAGACAAGAAAGCATAGATAGCTAGGGGAGGTACTTAGGCATTCTTGTCCATCCATTTGGTCAGAAAAATCAAAACAACCAAAACAACAAATGGATGTCCTCGAATGGATAAAATCATGCATCCAACATGCTCACACAATAAGATAGCAAATGAAATATGTGTCAAACATGCACAACCAAAACTCTAGCAACTAACACACAATTTGTCGATGACTAGGTCATCTTTATATGAGTATATTGACTTAGGAGCCAAATGAGAACATTTGATCATAGGTCATACTCATCGTTTAAGCACAAGTGGGGTTACCACTTTTACATAAAGCATTGATGTGTTCACATCATTTGAAGATGCTTTAGCTCAATTTTTTTTAGAGCAAAGCTCCCCCTAGATGTGAGAACCCCTTTTAAAGGGTCAAACTAACCTTGGGTTGTCGTAGAAGACTTCATGTAGATGTTGAAGATGTGGATGCTCAATGTTGATGGAGATCATCAAGAGTTGGGTGCTATCCTTTGGATTCGGGCACTTTCAATACCTACATGGGTTAGTCCTACAAGGAACAAACACGGATATCCATGGACATAGATTGACGTTCACAATAGATGATGTCCATGAAAGCAATGATTACCTTGTCCCTTGACTTACCAACAAGAGGGTTTGTGACTCCATGAACTAGTGCACGATATGGAAGTTGATTGCACAAGTTTTTGCCAAAATGAATGTGAGTGAAGTATGTTGGCGGAGTCACCCTCAAGAACTTTCTAGTTCTTCTTCTTCGGGATCCACATCATCTTGATGGGAATCCTTGGGGTTGTAGTTGAGCTTGACGAAGTAGAACTTGACGTTTCCTTGGGAACCCACTTGACCATGGCTTGGGGTGCTTCAACGAATGCATCAATCTCCTCTTGAAGCTTGTCCTTGGCTTTTAGCTTGTGGTCTTGTGGTGGAAGGTCATCTTGAGCTTGTTCCACATTGGAAGAAGTAGGATCATACTTCTCCTTTTGAGGAACAAACTGTGGAGTAGGATATTGACCTTCTTCCCACTCAACACCTTCGGCGTTGAACTTTCGCTCAAAACCAATTCCTTGATTCTTCCGGTGCCTTCCTTGCTTGCGAACAATTTCCTCAAAGTTCTTGCTTCCGGCAAGGCTCTTGTAGACACCTTTCTCTATGATCCCTTTCAATAAACTATTCTCTTGCTCAAGTGTAACTTGGCTTGAAACATTGTTAGTGGAATCAAGAGAACTACTAGAAGCAACAACATTGGATTTAGCATGGTTATTGTTACTGCTAGAGGAAGAATTTTTCTTATGCTTGTCATGCTTAGTCTTAATGGGTGGCAAGAAATTAGACAAGAGAAGTCATTTGGCAAGATATGAAGAACTCTTCTTTCGAAGATCGTCATTGATTGCTTTTAGAAACTCATGTTCTTGCTCTAGAGTGAGCTTCTCGAAGCGTAGCTTCTCATGAGATCTTAGGAGCTCTCTATGATCTTCTTGAGTTGTTTCATGAGCTAACTTAAGAGTGTTTAGTTCTTTAGTTAGACGCTCAATCTCCTTCATAGCATTGTCATTCGACTCTTCTTGACTATAAAGACTACTAGCATGTTCATCGTTACTAGGCTCACTAGATTTATCATGCAAGAGCTCATCTTCACCAAGCAAGTCATCCTCATCACTATTGAAGTCAATGAATTCAGGGTGTGATACCTTGGGGCCTTTAGCCATGAAGCATCTTCCAATTCCCTCATTTGGTGAATCAAATAAGTCGTAGGAGTTGGAGTTGGAGGATACGAGAGCAAGACCGGCAACACCTTCATCTTGACTGTAGTCCGAGTCGGAGTGATAGCTTCCATCGGATTGATTGTCGGAGTCGGAGCCGGAGACCCATTCACCTACATGAGCTTGATGTCTTCTTCTTGTGTAGCTCCTTGATGACTTGTCTTTCCTCTCCGAATCCTTGCTTCTCCGAGAGGGTCTTCGTTCATAACGATCATCTCTACTCCTTCTCTCTTTCCGAGGTGACTCATCTCTTGATCTTCTTCTTGGAGATTCTTCTCTTCTCTTGTGGGGAGCCATACACTCATTTGAGTAGTGTCCGGGTCTTCCACAATTGTAGCAGTTTCGATCACGACTAGAAGATCTCTTTTCATCATATGATCTAGACTTTGAGCTTCTCTCTTTGCCTCTATTCTTGTAGAATTTGTTGAAGTTCTTAACCATTAGGCTTATCTCTTCATTGGAAACTAACTTGTCACTTGAGGTTGTGGGAGCATCACTTGTAGCTTTGTAAGCACCACTCGACTTGTTGTGAAGCTCTTCCTTATCCTTAAGTGTCATCTCATGAGCAACAATTCTTCCAATGACTTCGGTTGGCTTGAGAGTCTTGTAGTTTGGCATCATTTGGATCAAAGTGCACACGGTGTCATACTTTCCATCCAAAGCTCTGAGAATCTTCTTGATGATGAATCGGTCGGTCATTTCTTCGCTTCCTAAGCCGGCAATCTCATTTGTGATGAGAGCAAGCCTAGAGTACATTTCAACGACTCCTTCACCATCCTTCATCTTGAACTTGTCAAGTTGACCTTGAAGAATATCTAGCTTTGATTCCTTCACGGACCCGGTACCTTCGTGCATTTCAACCAAAGTATCCCAAATCTCTTTTGCATTCTCAAGACGGCTGATTTTGTTGAACTCCTCGGGACACAAGGCATTGAAGAGAATGTCACAAGCTTGAGCATTGTTTTGCAACATCCGCAATTCTTCCGGTGTAGCTTCGCGATCCAGAACTTTTCCTTCCTCGAAGAATTCACCTTGCATACCAACACAAATAATGCCCCATGCGGCTGGGTTATGACCAAGAATATGCATTTTCATTTTATGCTTCCAACTAGCAAAATTTGTACCATCAAAGTAAGGACCTCTACGAAAATTACCCTCACTAGATGCCATACTCTCCTAGGTTGTGAAACCAAGCTTATGGAGTCCAATGCAATGGAAACCAATACAATGGAGACCAAAGCTCTGATACCACTTGTAGGATCGAAAGTATGTCTAGAGGGGGGGGTGATTAGACTACTTGTAAATATAAAAATTCTGTCTTTTGACAAAGAACAATTTTTGGCAGATTCACAATTTTGATCAAGTCAAGCATCACCCTACACATGCAATTCTAGAGTATAGGCAGCGGAAAGTAAATTGCACATGTAGTAAAGAGAGGTGGAGAAGAGCAAACGCAATTTTGGAGACGCGGTGATTTTTCCCGTGGTTCCGATAGGTGGCGCTATCGTACATCCACGTTGATGGAGACTTCAACCCACGGAGGGTAACGGCTGCGAGAGTCCACGGAGGGCTCCACCCACGAAGGGTCCACGAAGAAGCAACCTTGTCTATTCCATCATGGCCTACGCCCACGGAGGGCTAGCCTAACTCGGGGTAGATCTTCACGAAGTAGGCGATCTCCTTGCCCTTACAAACTTCTTGGTTCAACTCCACATCTCGACGACGGAGGCTCCCAAGCGACACCTAACCAATCTAGGAGGCACCACCCTCCAAAAGGTAATAGATGTTGTAGATGATGATGAACTCCTTGCTCTTGTGCTTCAAATGATAATCTCCCCAACACTCAACTCTCCTCACTGATTTGGCTGTGGTGGAAGAAAGGATTGAGTGGAAAGCAACTTGGGAAGGCTAGAGATCAAGCTTCATATGGTGGGAGTGGAGCAACTTGATCTCAACACAAGGGTAGGTAGTTCTCTTCTTAGAAATGTAAGGTAGGAGTGGTAGTTCTTTCTGATGGCTCTCTCCACGAATGAAGAGGGGGTGGAGGGGTATAAATAGCCTCCACACAAAATCTAACCGTTACACACATTTGAGCAATCTCGGTGGGACCGAAGTGGACAACTCGGTGAGACCGATAGTTCAAATAATGTGAACGTTGGGGTTTTCGGTGGGACCGAATATACAATCTCGGTTAGTCCGATTCGTGCAATGACAAGAGCATGCCAGTTTCGGTGGGACCGACTTCATCATCTCGGTGACACCGATTTGATGACAGAAGGTTACAGAACCTTGGCAACTCATGTTTCGGTGAGACCGAGTTCAGAATCGGAAAATCCGAGTTTACTAGGGTTTGGCTTATGGCTGAGGTGGTTCATCTCGGTGTGACTGAGTTTGGAATATCGGTGGGACCGAGATTACTTATGAGTGTATATGGCAGTGAAAGTTGCTGATAGTTTAGGAGATGTATCACTAAGCACTTGAGCAACCAGATCATCATCATAACCTCATCCCCTTTTAATAGTATTGGCTTTTCCTATGGACTCAATGTGATCTTGGATCACTAAACCAAAAATGGAGTCTTGAGCTTTTGCCAATGCTTGCCTTAGCATTTTGAGGGGTCCACTTCTTCAGTCCTTGCCATACCCATATCACTGAACTTCTCTGAAATGATTCTCAAGTAACTATTAGTTCAATGATATATATGTTGTTATTAATTACCAAAACCACCCGGGGATTAGTTGCACTTTCAGTTGCTGATGAGGAGGACACGCGCGGCAGCACCGGCGACGCCGCTGCCACCGGAGGAGCGGCCGGTGCCGGTGAGCCTACCGGCGATGAGGCTGCCAAGGCTGCCGCCGCAGCAGCGGGCGAGGGAGCCGGTGATCGCACTAACGGCACTGAGGCCGCAGGAGCGCCGGACGCTACACCGACCACTGAGCCCTCCGCCGCAGCCGCAGCGCCAAGCTCCGACGAGCTCGAGCCAGGCGCCTACTTGAAGGCCGGCGACGGGGTCTTCATCAAGGTTCCCTGGGCGTCGAGCTCCAGGGCTCCGGTCGAGGGAGAAGTCTTCGACGGTGAAGTGCTTGCCTCCGCCGGGCGGACGCTCGTGGACGCGCCAAGCAGCAGCAGCGGCGAGTCGGAGGAGGAGCGGCTGCTGCGCAAACTGCTGTCACTCTACCGCGCCCGGCAGGCCAAGCTGGAGTGCCGCGAGGCTCTTGCCGCAAAGGCGGGAGCTGATATTGAGAAGCGCGCGGAGGAACTCCGGGCCATCAACCAAGCAGCTCTCCGGTCCTTGGCAGAGGAGCGGGAGCAACTTGCCGAGGCGCAGTAGGCCTTCATTATCGAGAAGGCCGAAGTGGAGGAACAGCAGCGGCTTGCCGCCGAGGGGTTATCCAAGCGAGAAGGCGAGCTGGCGCAGCGCAAGGTCAACCTCGACAGCTACGAGGAAGAGCTTGCCGCGCGCGAGCAGTCACTTGGCGGAGCTCTCCGGGAAGCAAAGGACGCTGCCGCGGCTGCTGAGGCCGCCAAGAAGGAACTGGAGGTGAAGGTGGTGCAGCTCGAGGCCGACCTCAAGGCGAGAAGCGAAGAAATCGCCGCACTCAAGGTCGAGCGGGAGAAGGACGCCCACAGCCACTCCGAGCTGCAGGTTCGCCTCGCCGAGAAGGGCAAGGAGCTCACTGCCGCCAAGGACTCCAACGCCGATCTCGAGCTGAAGCTGGCGACTCTGACCAAGACGCTGGACGGCGCCACGGAGCGGGAGGCGGCCCTGAAGGAGGAGGTCAGGGCCGAGAAGGCGTTGCTGGAGAGCGCCGCATCACCCAAAACAACTTCAGGGCGACCGTCGAGCACTAGACAGAAGGCCTTGTCAATGCCGCCGCAGACATCGACAAGGAGTTGGCGCTGCTGGGGGCGGAGTATCTCGGGTACTCCACCGACGAGAACCTACACCCCAGCAAGGGCATGGTGACGGCCCTCCAGCAACTCCGGGAGAGGATCCCGAAGCAGCTGGCGGACGAGTCGCGCAGGCTCTGCGCGGGAGCCCTTTAGAAGGTGCTGATGAAGGTGGCCTTTCGCAATCCAGGCCTCAACCTCACCAACGTTCTCAGGTCCCTGCCGCCGGACGCTGATCAGGAGGCGCTCAAGGCCCTTGTCGCACCCATTGTGGACAAGGTGGGCGGAATCAAGAGAGTCGAAGGCGACCGCACAGATTAGGCTGCTTATTTTCTTCTTTCCTTGTCACTGCTTATCATGTCATGAAAACAACTTGTTAGAGCTGCGACAAGCTATATTTGTATTATAACTCTATTTTGGGTAATGGTTGCAACGTTATTTCCTTTACTTGATTTCCTTGCTTTGTATGTTTTTGCCCTTACGCTTTTAGGGAACTTGTCGGTGTAGGCACCTTTGCCGCGAGCGCTGAGTGCGGAACTTCAGCAGCCTGTTGGCGGTGCTGTTACCGACAAGAAACCTTGTCGCAGCTAGTCGCAGCACGCTTAAGTTGTTGAGCAAACTCGAAAACGAAGTAAGGGCGCGACACTAGTCGCAGCACACTTAAGTCGTTGAGCGTGCTCGAAACAAAGTAAGGGCGCGGCTAGCCACGAGTTGGTTCCTCCGCGCACAGGTTTTCCATACAAAGTGCGGTCGTTCAAGGAAGATAACTTAAAATTTAAAAATTTGATTGCTCAAACTTTGGCAACTTAGCTTTTGTGTTGTTTGCTTCCCGGCAAGGCAAGGCTTTCTTGAACGGCGCTTGGTCCATACCACTATCTTCCTCCCCCCGGCAAACTTGTGCGCGAGGGAACCTTCTTCTCCTTGAGAAAAAAGATAGAAGAGAAAATACAGATATGGAGCCTTTGGGCTCGTTATTGCTTACCGGGAATAGGTGCTGCACAAAGTGTCAGATAGTACATGCAAGAAAATAAAAAGCATGAAATGTCAAGATGTGCGAGGCACACGAGCTTTACTGATGCACGGGGTCTGCGCCCGGCTTTGTACAAAGGATTACATGCAACAGCGGCAAGACTTGTACAAAAGGTGGTTGCCGGAGCGGGTCACGTCAACCGCGCCTTATGGGTAAAACTTACGAAGATGCTTGATGTTCCAGGAGTTGCTCACCGGAAAGCCATCTTCGGTCTCAAGGCGGACAGCGCCGGGCCTAGTGACTCGTTTCACCCGATAAGGGCCTTCCCACTTCGGCGTCAACTTGTTGGAATTCTTGGCGGACTGAACACGCCGAAGAACAAGGTCGCCTTCCTCGAGACTTCTGGCATTAACTTTGCGGCTATGGTAGCGGCGCAAAGCTTGCTGGTATCGAGCAGCTCATACAGCAGCCTGAAGACGGTCTTCCTCAAGGAGCAGCACGTCATCTTGTCGCAGCTGCTCTTGCTCGAGCTCATCATAAGCGAGCACTCGAGGTGACCCGTATACGAGTTCCGTGGGGAGAACTGCTTCTGCTCCATAGACTAGAGCAAAAGGGTGTCTGTCTAGTGGCTCGATTTGGCGTCGTCCTGATCGACCAAAGAGCCGCTGGCAGCTCCTCGATCCAGTTTCTTCCGCACTTGTGCAGCCTATCGAAAGTTCTGGTCTTGAGGCCACGCAGCACTTCAGCATTTGCCCTCTCCGCTTGACCGTTGCTTCTCGGGTGAGCAACAGAAGCGAAGCAGACCTTGGCGCCAAGGTCTTGGACGTACTGCATGAAGGTGCGGCTCGTGAATTGTGTGCCGTTGTCAGTGATGATCCTGTTAGGGATCCCAAAATGGCAAACAATCGACCTGAAGAACTTGACTGCTGACTATGCGGTCACCTTTCTCACTGGTTCCACTTCCGGCCACTTTGTGAACTTGTCGATTGCAACGTACAAGTACTCAAAGCCCCCGGCTGCGCGGGGAAAGGGGCCGAGGATGTCGAGCCCCCAGACCGAAAATGGCCAGGATAAAGGGATCACCTGGAGAGCTTGAGCTGGTTGGTGTATCTGCTTGGAATGGAACTGGCACGCTTCACACTTGGTTAGTTGTGCAGTTGCATCTTGGAGGGCTTCTGGCCAAAAGAAACCTTGCCGGAATGCTTTGCCGGCAAGTGCTCTTGCGCCAATGTGGTGGCCACATATGCCTCCATGTATGTCTGCCAACAACTTTTGTCCATCTTCCCGGGGAATGCACTTCAATTTCACACCGTTGAATCTTCTTCTGTACAGTGTGTTATCGACAAACTGATACATACTTGACTGCCCGGCTACTCTTTCTGCTTCCTCTTGATCTTCGGGAAGTTCTCCTGTCTGAAGGAAACGGACAATTTGCTGCGCCCATGCTGGAGCTTGTGGCTCGACAACAAGGACCAAAGGCATATCTGCTGCTGCGGGAACATCCGCTTCCACGGCAAGAACCTGTGTCTCAGCCGGAGCTTGATGTTCCCCGGCAAGCTTGCCGGAGCAAAACTTGTCGGGAGCGTTCGCTTCAACGGAACAAGCCCTAGGGCTCACCGGAGCGGACTGCTCCTCAGCATTCTGGACGTTGGTCTTGGGAACCTTCTTGGCGGCGGCTTCGGGAAGCTCTGCCGGAAAATAGTCGCCAACAATCAACTTCCTCTTCTTGCTCTGTCCAGTTGATGGTGTTACGGATGGTTGAGTCAGCTTGAGCACAAAGATCCCTGGTTCCACAGGTAACTTAAGTGCGGCGCACTTTGACAGGCCATCTGCGATGTCGTTCTGAGCTCTTGGAACGTGCTCCATTTGCAGGCCGTTAAAGTGCTCTTCTACCTTTCTCACTTCGTCGACGTAAGCTTCCATCAATGGGCTCTGGTAACTCTTGTTCACTTGGCGGACGACAAGCTGCGAGTCACCCCTGACAATTAGCTTCTTGATACCAAGGTCTGCCACGATCCTGAGACCGGCAAGCAAACCTTCATACTCTGCAGTATTGTTTGTTGCTTGCTCCTTGGGAAAGTGCATCTGGACCACGTACTTGAGGTGCTCTCCGGCGGGTGCGACAAGCAGCACGCCGGCACCGGCGCCTTGCAGCGAGAAGGCACCATCAAAGTACATTATCCACTCTTTGCTCGCTTCCTTGATGGGGATGCTCGTTTATGGAATCTCTTCATCTGGTGTCGGCGTCCACTCTGCTATGAACTTTGCCAAAGCTCTGCTTTGGATAGTTGAAGTGCTTTCAAACTTGAGGCCAAAGCTTGACAGTTCCAGTGCCCACTCGACAATCCTGCCTGTTGCTTCTGGATTCTGCAGTATCCTCTTCAGCGGGAAGCGAGTGACCACTGTTATCTCATGTGCTTGGAAGTAATGGCGCAGCTTTCTCGAGGCCATGAGAAGGCCGAAAAGCAACTTCTGCACACCAGAGTACCTTGACCTAGCCCCCTGCAAAAGGGAGCTGACAAATTAAACTGGGTGCTGCACCATCTTCTTCCGTATCTCCTCTTGCGCCTGCGCATTTCCATCCTTGTCGGGACCAGAGCTTGTCGGAGAAGCCCCCTGCTTGTCGCTGGATGTGCTTGCCGCAGTTGCCGGCTCATCATCTGCCTCCCTCTCCGCTACTAATGCAACACTAACCACTTGATTGGTTGCCGCTAGGTACAGCAGCAATTTTTCTTGTGGTTTAGGTGCGACAAGTATTGGAGTGGAGGACAGGTACCTCTTCAAGTCTTGCAGCGCAGCCTCCGCTTCCGGAGTCCATCTCATTGGACCTGCCTTTTTCAAAATTTTGAAAAACGGCAGGGCGTGTTCAGCAGACTTAGAGATAAACCTGCTGAGGGCGGCCACGCAACCGGCAAGCCTCCGTACATCCTTGACGCGCTTGGGTGCTTCAATCTACTCAATGGCCTTGATCTTGTCGGGATTGGCTTCAATCCCCCTCTGAGACACGAAGAACCCGAGAAGCTTGCCGGAGGGGACCCCAAACACGCACTTCTCGGGGTTGAGCTTGAGTTGGATCTTGCGCAGATTTGCAAAGGTCTCGTCTAAGTCTTGGATCAGAGTAGCCCTGTTCTTGCTCTTGACCACTATGTCATCCATGTATGCTTCTACATTTCTGTGAATCTGTGGCTCAAAAGCTGTATGGACCACCCTTGCGAATGTTGAACCAGCATTCTTCAATCCGAAGGGCATGCATATGAAGCAATATGTGCCACATGGAGTGATGAATGCGGTCTTCTCCTCATCTTCTTCAGCCATGAAGATCTGATGGTATCCTGAGTATGCGTCAAGAAATGAAAGTAGGTCACATCCGGCCGTGGAGTCAACAATCTGGTCAATGCGCGGCAAGGGAAATGGGTCTTTGGGACAAGCTTTATTCACATCGGTGAAGTCGATACAAAGCCTCCATTTCCCGTTTGCCTTACGCATGACTACGGGATTGGCCAGCCACGTAGGATGGAGCACTCCTCTGACAAGGCCTGCTGCTTCCAACTTCTTGATCTCTTCTGCGATAAACTCTTGGCACTCCACTGCTTGTTTCCTAACTTTTTGCTTGACGGGCCGCGCGTGAGGACAAACGGCAAGCTTGTGCTCAATTACTTTCCTGGGAACACCGGGGATGTCCGACGGTTGCCATGCAAACACGTCGACGTTCGCCCGCAGGAAAGCAACGAGCGCGCTTTCCTATTTAGGGTCAAGCATGGCACTGATGGTGAAAGTACCACCAGTGCCGTCCTCCTTGGCGGGCACCTTCTTTGTCTCTGGCGGAGCCGCCATCGTCTTCTTACACTTGCCGGTGGATCTCGATGGTGCGTCCTCGACGGCTGCGCAGCACTCCGAAGAGGTGCGTTTGCCGGAGTGGGCCCCGGAGCTCTTGCCGGACTTGGTCTTCTCCTTCCCCCCCGGGAGCTTCAGCGGCAAGTGTCTTGCGATCTGCTGTGGCTGCTGCTTCCCGGTAGATCTTTTCGGCGCAGATAAGAGCATCCTTCTTGTCGCCAGGGACATAGATGACGCTTATCGGGCCGGGCATCTTGAGCATGTTGTATGCACAGTGAGAGGCTGCCATGAACTTGGCGAGTGCTGGACGGCCAAGTATCCCATTGTAGGGCAACGGGAAATCGGCAACGTCAAACGTGACCCTCTTGGTCCTGAAGTTCAGCTCGCCGCCAAACGTCACTGGCAATGTAATCTTCCCCTTCGGCTTGCTCCTTCCCGGGTTGATTCCTTGGAACGTGCCGGTTTCTTCGAGCTCGCTGTCAGGGATTTGGAGTTTGTGGAGCACAGCGGAGGAGATCAGGTTCAAGCCGGCCCCGCCGTCAACTAACATCTTAGTGACCTTGAGGTTGCGGATGGTTGGTGAAACCAACATCGGCAAGCACCCGACCGCAGTTGTGCGGTCAGGGTGGTCCTCGATGTCAAAGATGATAGGCGTGCTGGACCATTTCAGAAGTTTGTGCGATTCGACATGTGGTTCTGCCGCATTGACTTCCCTCACCCACTGCTTGAGTTGGCGGTGTGAAGTATGCAGAGAAGCACCGCCGTGAACGCACAAAACTTCCGTGGCTTTCTGGAACTCCTGCTCACTGTTCTCTCCATCATCCATGTCTTCATCGTCGTCGTCGTCTGAAGGAAATATGCCCTAGAGGCAATAATAAAGATGATTATTTGTATTTCCTTATATCATGATAAATGTCTTTTATTCATGCTAGAATTGTATTAACCGGAAACTTAGTACATGTGTGAATACATAGACAAAACAGTATGTCCCTAGTATGCCTCTACTAGACTAGCTCATTGATCAAAGATGGTTATGTTTCCTAGCCATAGACATGAGTTGTCATTTGATCAACGGGATCACATCATTAGGAGAATGATGTGATGGACAAGACCCATCCGTTAGCATAGCACTATGATCGTTTAGTTTTACTGCTATTGCTTTCTTCATGACTTATACATGTTCCTATGACTATGAGATTATGCAACTCCCGAATACCGTAGGAACACCTTGTGTGCTATCAAACGTCACAACGTAACTGGGTGATCATAAAGATGCTCTACAGGTGTCTCCGAAAGTATTCGTGGTGTTGCCATAGATCAAGATTAGGATTTGTCACTTCGAGTGTCGGAGAGGTATCTCTGGGCCCTCTCGGTAACACACATCATAATAAGCCTTGCAAGCAAAAGACTAATGAGTTAGTCACGAGATAATGTGTTACGGAACGAGTAAAGAGACTTGCCGGTAACGAGATTGAACTAGGTATAGAGATACCGACGATCGAATCTCGGGCAAGTAACATACCAATGACAAAAGGAACAACGTATGTTGTTATGCGGTTTGACCGATAAAGATCTTCGTAGAATATGTAGGAACTAATATGAGCATCCAGGTTCCGCTATTGGTTATTGACCGAAGATGAGTCTCGGTCATGTCTACATAGTTCTCGAACCCGTAGGGTCCGCACGCTTAACGTTTGATGACGATCGGTATTATGAGTTTATGAGTTTTGATGTACCGAAGGAGTTCGGAGCCCGAATGAGACCGGGGACATGACGAGGAGTCTCGAAATGGTCGAGACGTAAAGATCGATATATTGGACGACTATATTCGGACATCGGAAAGGTTCCGAGTGATTCGGGTATTTTTCGGAGTATATGGGCCTTATTGGGCCATACGGGAATAGAGGAGAAAGGCCAAAAGGAAGGAGGCGCGTGCCCCCCTCTGGTCCGAATTGGACAAGGGGTGCAGCCCCCTTTTCCTTCCCCCTCTCCACCTCTTTCCTTCTCTCCTACTCCGGAAAGGAAAGGGGAATCCTACTAGGACTTGGGAGTCCTAGTAGGACTCCCCACACTTGGCGCGCCCCCTCTAGGGCCGGCCTCTCCCTTGCTCCTTTATATACGGGGGCAGGGGGCACCCTAGGACACACAAGTTGAATTGTTCCAGCCGTGTGCGGTGCCCCCCTCCACAGAAACACACCTCGGTCATACCATCGCAGTGCTTAGGCGAAGCCCTGCGTCGGTAGATACATCATATCCGTCACCACGCCGTCGTGCTGACGAAACTCTCCCGTGAAGCTCAACTGGATCAAGAGCTCGTGGGACGTCATCAAGCTGAACGTGTGCTGAACGCGGAGGTGCCGTACGTTCGGTGCTTGATCGGTTGAATCACGAAGAAGTTCGACTACATCAACCGCGTCACTTGACTCTTTCGCTTCCGGTCTACGAGGGTACGTAGACACACTCTTCCCTCTCGTTGCTATGCATCTGGTAAATAGATCTTGCGTGATCGTAGGAAAATTTTAAAATACTACGTTCCCCAACAGTGGTATCAGAGCCAGGTCTATGCGTAGATGATATGCACGAGTAGAACACAATGAGTTGTGGGCGATACTAGTCATACTGCTTACCAGCATGTCATACTTTGCTTCGGCGGTATTGTGAGATGAAGCGGCCCGGACCGACATTACGCGTACGCTTACGCGAGACTGGTTTCACCGTTACGAGCACTCGTTGCTTAAAGGTGACTGGCGGGTGTCTGTCTCTCTCACTTTAGCTGAATCAAGTGTGGCTACGCCCGGTCCTTGTGAAGGTTAAAACAGCACATACTTGACGAAACATCGTTGTGGTTTTGTATGCGTAGGTAAGAACGGTTCTTGCTAAGCCCGTAGAAGCCACGTAAAACTTGCAACAACAAAGTAGAGGACGTCTAACTTGTTTTTGCAGGGCATGTTGTGATGTGATATGGTCAAGACATGATGAGTTATACGGTTTTGTATGAGATGATCATGTTTTGTAATGTAATCGGCAACTGGCAGGAGCCATATGGTTGTCGCTTTATTGTATGAAATGCAATCGCCATGTAATTGATTTACTTTATCACTAAGTGGTAGTGATAGTCGTAGAAGCAATAGTTGGCGAAACGACAACGATGCTACGATGGAGATCAAGGTGTCGCGCCGGTGACGAAGGTGATCATGACGGTGCTTTGGAGATGGAGATCAAAAGCACAAGATGATGATGGCCATATCATGTCACATATTTTGATTGCATGTGATGTTTATCTTATTATGCTTCTTATTTTGCTTAGAACGACGGTAGCATTATAAGATGATCCCCTACTAAATTTCAAGGTATAAGTGTTCTCCCTGAGTATGCACCGTTGCGAAAGTTCGTCGTGCCGAGACACCACGTGATGATCGGGTGTGATAAGCTCTACGTTCAAATACAACGGGTGTAAGCCAGTTTTGCACACGCAGAATACTCGGGTTAAACTTGACGAGCCTAGCATATGCAGATATGGCCTCGGAACACTGGAGACCGAAAGGTCGAGCGTGAATCATATAGTAGACATGATCAACATAAGATGTTCACCATTGAAACTACTCCATCTCACGTGATGATCGGACATGGTTTAGTTGATTTGGATCACGTGATCATTTAGATGACCGGAGGGATGTCTATCTAAGTGGGAGTTCTTAAGTAATATGATTAATTGAACTTTAATTTATCATGAACTTAGTCCTGGTAGTATTAGCATATCTATGTTGTAGATCAATAGCTCGCGATGTTGCTCCACGTTTATTTTTTATATGTTCCTAGAGAAAACCAAGTTGAAAGATGTTAGTAGCAATGATGCGGAATTGTTCCGTGATCTGAGGATTATCCTCATTGCTGCACAGAAGAATTATGTCCTTGATGCACCGCTAGGTGACAGACCTATTGCAGGAACAGATGTAGACGTTATGAACGTTTTGACAAAAGCTCGATATGATGACTACTTGATAGTTTAGTGCACCATGCTTTACGGCTTATAACCGGGACTTCAAAAACGTTTTGAAACGCCACAGAGCATATGAGATGTTCCAAGAGTTGAAATTAGTATTTCATACTCATGCCCGTGTCGAGAGGTATAAGACCTCTGACAGTACTTTGCCTACAAGATGGAGGAGAATAGCTCAACCAGTGAGCATGTGCTCAGATTGTCTGGGTAGTACAATTGCTTGAATCAAGTGGGAGTTAATCTTCCAGATAAGATAGTAATTGACAAAGTCCTCTAGACAGTATCACCAAGTTAGTAGAACTTCGTGATGAACTACAATATGCAAGGGATGACGAAAGTAATTCCCGAGCTCTTCACGATGCTGAAATCGGCGAAGGTAGAAATCAAGAAAGAGCATCAAGTGTTGATGGTTAACCAGACGACTTGTTTCAAGTAAAGGGCAAAGGGATAGAAGGGGAACTTCAAGAAGAATGACAAGCAAGTTGTCACTCGCGTGAAGAAACCCAAAGCTAAACTCAAGCCTGAAACTAAGTGCTTCTACTGCAAACGAAATGGTCACTAGAAGTGGAACTGCCCTAGATATTTGGCGGATAAGAAGGATGGCAAAGTGAACAAAGGTATATTTTGATATACAGATTATTGATGTGTACTTTACTAGTGTTCATAGCAACCCCTGGGTATTTGATACCGGTTCAGTTGCTAAAATTAGTAACTTGAAACGAGAATTGCAGAATGAACAGAGACTAGTTAAAGGTGAAGTGACGATGTGTGTTGGAAGTGGTTCCAAGATTGATATGATCATCATCTCACACTCCCTATACTTTCGGGATTAGTGTAAAACCTAAATAAATGTTATTTGGTGTTTGTGTTGAGCATGAATATGATTTGATCATGTTTATTGCGATACGGTTATTCATGTAAGTTAGAGAATAATTGTTGTTCTGTTTACATGAATAAAACCTTCTATGGTCATACACCCAATGAAAATAGTTTGTTGGATCTCGATCGTGTGATACACATATTCATAATATGGAAGCCAAAAGATGCAAGGTTAATAATGATAGTGCAACTTATTTGTGGCGCTGCCGTTTAGGTCATATTGGTGTAAAGCGCATGAAGAAACTCCATAGTGATGGACTTTTGGAATCACTTGATTATGAATCACTTGGTGCTTGCGAACCATGCCTCATGGGCAAGATGACTAAAACTCCGTTCTCCGGAACCATGGAGCGAGCAACAGAGTTGTTGGAAATCATACATACTGATGTATGCGGACCAATGAGTGTTGAAGCTCGCGGCAGGTATCGTTATTTTCTGACCTTCACTGATGATTTGAGCAGATATGGGTATATCTACTTAATGAAGCACAAGTCTGAAACATTTGAAAAGTTCAAAGAATTTCAGAGTGAAGTGGAGAATCATCGTAACAAGAAAATAAGAGTTTCTACGATATGATCGTAGAGGTAAAATATTTGAGTTAGCGAGTTTGGCCTTCAATAAAAACAATGTGAAATAGTTTCACTACTCACGCCACCTGGAACACCAGAGTGTAATGGTGTGTCCGAACGTCATAACCGTACTTTATTAGATATGGTGCGATCGATGATGTCTCTTACCGATCTACCACTATCGCTTTTGGGGTTACGCATTAGAGACAGCTACATTCACGTTAAATAGGGCACCATCTAAATCCGTGGAGATGACACCGTATGAACTGTGGTTTGACGAGAAACCTAAGCTGTCATTTCTTTAAGTTTGGGACTGCGATGCTTATGTGAAAAAGTTTCAACATGATAAGCTCGAACCCAAATCGGAGAAGTAAATCTTCATAGGATACCCAAAAAGAAACTGTTGGGTACACCTTCTATCACAGATCCTAAGGCAAGGTCTTTGTTGCTAAGAGTGGATCCTTTCTAGAGAAGGAGTTTCTCTCGAAAGAAGTGAGTGGGAGGAAAGTAGAACTTGATGAGGTAATTGTACCTTCTCCCGAATTGGAAGGTAGTACATCACAGAAACTCGTTCCAGTGATTCCTACACCAATTAGTGAGGAAGCTAATGATGATGATCATGAAACTTCAGATCAAGTTTCTGCTGAACTTCGTAGATCAACCAGAGTTCGTTCCACACAAGAGTGGTACGGCAACCCAGTTCTGGAAGTCATGTTACTAGACCATGATGAACCTACGAACTATGAGGAAGCGATGATGAGCCCAGATTCCGCAAAATGGCTTGAGACCATGAAATCTGAGATGGGATCCATGTATTAGAACAAAGTATGGACTTTGGTTGACTTGCCCGATGATCGGCAAGCCATCGAAAATAAATGGATCTTCAAGAGGAAGACCGACGCAAACGGTAATGTTACTGTTTACAAAGCTCGACTTGTTGCGAAAGGGTTTCGACAAGTTCAAGGAGTTGACTACGATGAGACTTTCTCACCCGTAGCGATGCTTAAGTCTGTCCGAATCATGTTAGTAATTGCCGTATTTTGTGAAATCTGGCAAATGGATAACAAAACTGCATTCTTTAATGGATTTATTAAAGAAGACTTGTATATGATGCAACCAGAAGGTTTTGTCAATCCTAAAGGTGCTAACAAAATGTGCAAGCTCCAGCGATCCATCTATGGACTGGTGCAAGCATCTCGGAGTTGGAATATACGCTTTGATAAGTTGATCAAAGCATATAGATTTATACAGACTTGCGGTGAAGCCTATATTTACAAGAAGTGAGAGGGAGCACTACAACCTTTCTGATAAGTATATGTGAATGACATATTGTCGATCGGAAATGATGTAGAATTTTCTGGAAAGCATAAAGGAGTGTTTGAAAGGAGTTTTTCAAAGAAAGACCTTGGTGAAGCTGCTTACATATTGGGCATCAAGATCTATAGAGATAGATCAAGACGCTTGATAAGACTTTCGATGAGTACATACCTTGATAAGATTTTGAAGTTGTTCAAAATGGATCAGTCAAAGAAGGAGTTCTTGCCTGACTTGTAAGGTGTGAAGTTGAGTAAAACTCAAAGCCAGACCACGGCAAAAAAATATAGAGAGAATGAAAGTCATTCCCTATGCCTCGGCCATAGGCTCTATAAAGTATGCCATGCTGTGTACAAAACACGTTGTGTACCTTGCCATGAGTTTGACAGGGAGGTACAATAGTGATCCAGGAGTAGATCACTGTACAGCGGTCAAAATTATCCTTAGTAATTGGATGACTAAAGGAAATATTTCTCGATTATGGAGGTGATAAAGAGTTCGTCGTAAAGGGTTACGCCGATGCAAGCTTTGACACTAAATCCAGATGACTCTAAGTATCAATCTGGATGCGTATTGAAAGTGGGAGCAATTAGCTAGAGTAGCTCCATGCAGAGCATTGTAGACATAGAAATTTGCGAAATACATACGGATCTGAATGTGACAGACCCGTTGACTAAACTTCTCTCACAAGAAAAACATGATCACACCTTATTACTCTTGGGTATTAATCACATAGCGATGTGAACTAGATTATTGACTCTAGTAAACCCTTTGGGTGTTGGTCACATGGTGATGTGAACTATGGGTGTTATTCACATAACGATGTGAACTATCGGTATTAAATCATATGGCGATGTGAGCTAGATTATTGACTCTAGTGCAAGTGGGAGACTGAAGGAAATATGCCCTAGAGGCAATAATAAAGATGTTTATTTGTATTTCCTTATATCATGATAAATGTCTTTTATTCATGCTAGAATTGTATTAACCGGAAACTTAGTACATGTGTGAATACATAGACAAAACAGTATGTCCCTAGTATGCCTCTACTAGACTGGCTCATTGATCAAAGATGGTTATGTTTCCTAGCCATAGACATGAGTTGTCATTTGATCAACGGGATCACATCATTAGGAGAATGATGTGATGGACAAGACCCATCCGTTAGCATAGCACTATGATCGTTTAGTTTTACTGCTATTGCTTTCTTCATGACTTATACATGTTCCTATGACTATGAGATTATGCAACTCCCGAATACCGTAGGAACACCTTGTGTGCTATCAAACGTCACAACGTAACTGGGTGATCATAAATATGCTCTACAGGTGTCTCCGAAAGTATTCGTGGTGTTGGCATAGATCAAGATTAGGATTTGTCACTTCGAGTGTCGGAGAGGTATCTCTGGGCCCTCTCGGTAACACACATCATAATAAGCCTTGCAAGCAAAAGACTAATGAGTTAGTCACGAGATAATGTGTTACGGAATGAGTAAAGAGACTTGCCGGTAACGAGATTGAACTAGGTATAGAGATACCGACGATCGAATCTCGGGCAAGTAACATACCAATGACAAAAGGAACAACGTATGTTGTTATGCGGTTTGACCGATAAAGATCTTCGTAGAATATGTAGGAACCAATATGAGCATCCAGGTTCCGCTATTGGTTATTGACCGAAGATGAGTCTCGGTCATGTCTACATAGTTCTCGAACCCGTAGGGTCCGCACGCTTAACGTTTGATGACGATCGGTATTATGAGTTTATGAGTTTTGATGTACCGAAGGAGTTCGGAGTCCCGGATGAGACCGGGGACATGACGAGGAGTCTCGAAATGGTCGAGACGTAAAGATCGATATATTGGACGACTATATTCGGACATCGGAAAGGTTCCGAGTGATTCGGGTATTTTTCGGAGTATATGGGCCTAATTGGGCCATACGGGAATAGAGGAGAAAGGCCAAAAGGAAGGAGGCGCGTGCCCCCCTCTGGTCCGAATTGGACAAGGGGTGCAGCCCCCTTTTCCTTCCCCCTCTCCACCTCTTTCCTTCTCTCCTACTCCGGAAAGGAAAGGGGAATCCTACTAGGACTTGGAAGTCCTAGTAGGACTCCCCACACTTGGCGCGCCCCCTCTAGGGCGGGCCTCTCCCTTGCTCCTTTATATACGGGGGCAGGGGGCACCCTAGGACACACAAGTTGAATTGTTCCAGCCGTGTGCGGTGCCCCCCTCCACAGAAACACACCTCGGTCATACCGTCGCAGTGCTTAGGCGAAGCCCTGCGTCGGTAGATACATCATATCCGTCACCACGCCGTCGTGCTGACGAAACTCTCCCGTGAAGCTCAACTGGATCAAGAGCTCGTGGGACGTCATCAAGCTGAACGTGTGCTGAACGCGGAGGTGCCGTACGTTCGGTGCTTGATCGGTTGAATCGCGAAGAAGTTCGACTACATCAACCGCGTCACTTGACGCTTCCGCTTCCGGTCTACGAGGGTACGTAGACACACTCTTCCCTCTCGTTGCTATGCATCTGGTAAATAGATCTTGCGTGATCGTAGGAAAATTTTAAAATACTATGTTCCCCAACATCGTCTTCGTCCTTGTCGCGGCCGCGGGGAGGTCTATCTCCTTGTCGCTGCTTGGCCTTGCCGCGGCGTCCTCCCCGGCCGTTGAAAGGCCGCTTCTTGCCGGATCCTCCATCACCTCCTTGGGCCTTCTCCTTGTCGCGCCACTTGTACTCAGCTTTTTGCTGCTCGATGAGCTACTCGACCTTCTTGCAGTTCTGGAGATCGTGGCCCTTGTTGCGGTGGATCTTGCAATATTGCTTGTCGGTGCCGTCCTGCTTGTCGGCGGCCGCCACAGCCTGGCAGTTGGTGCATGCGGCAGTCTCCTTGCCGGAGCTACCAACTTGGGATTTCTTGGCGCCAGCCTCCTTGCCGGACTGCTCAACGACTAGCACTTCCTTGTTCTTCTTCTTCCTGTTGTTCCGCCGCCGGTTTTTCTTTGCCGGGGCGACGTCTTCGCTGTCAGATCCTCCTGCGCCTGTATCCTCTCCGGGGAGTTTCCTCCCATCTTCTGCACGTGCGTACTTGTCGGCCAGGGCGTACAGCTCGCTGACGTCCCTGATCTTGCACATCGCCATCTCCTTCCTCATCCTGCGGTTACGCATGTTCTGATGGAACGCGCTGATGACCGCGGCAGGGTGGACGTCTGGGATGTTGTGCTGTACACGGCTAAATCTCTGGATATACTTGCGCAGGGGTTCTCCTTCCTTCTGGGCGAGCAGGTGTAGGTCGCTCTCCTGGCCATGAGGTTTGTGGCCGCCTGTAAAGGCACCGACAAACTGATGGCACAGGTCGGCCCAAGAAGAAATGGAGTTGTCCGGCAAGTGCATGAGCCAGGACCTGACGTTTGGCTTGAGCAACAGCGGGAAGTAGTTGGCAAGGACCTTGTCGTCTCGCCCCCCGGCAGCTTGCACCCTGATGGTGTAGATGCTGAGGAACTCCGACGAATGCGTCTTGCCATCGTACTTCTCGGGTACATCTGGTTTGAAATTCTTCATACTGGGCCACTGGACTTGCCGCAGCTCACGGGTGAACGCAGGACAACCCACCGCTTACGGTAAGTCGCCTGGTCCCCCTGGCGCTTGCATGTCGATAGTGGGCCCAGCGCGCTGGTCTGATTGACGCCGCGCTTCTCTTCGGCGCTCGATGCGAGTTCGAGCGTCTTCTTGCTGTCGATCGTCGAGAACTTGGCGCTGATCGCGGCGAGCTCGCGGATCTGATGACGCAGTGGAGTCATCGTCGATGTTGATCCGGCGAGCCGGCGATCTTGGCCTTTGGGGCGGAGAGTGCACGGTGGTTGCACCCCCACCGGTCTTGCCGCCATCGGCCTGCGGCTGGCTGACTTGCCGCGGCCGCGACGTGCTTGGCTGCTGCGGGGTGTCGCCGTTGGCGAAGGCGATGAGGCTCTGAATGGTGGCCCTCTAGTCGTCGGCCTTGTCTGCCGCGGGAGGGAAGTCTAGGAGCAGTTGAGCTCGTGCCAGAGCTTCTGTTGGGGTGGCGGGTTGCAGCGGCGAACGGTGCGAGGAGCGGGATATGCTCGGACTCCTAACCGTGTTAGAAGGAGCAGCATCCCGTCCAGGCAACCGTGCCTTGCACGTGCCAGCATGTTGGTGTGCATGTTGGCCTTGAGCATCTCGAGATCCGCCCGATTGGACTTGGCCCAGCAGGCGTATGGTACCGTGGGTACCATGACGCTGCCGGTCCCGCACCTCCTGAGACGGGCGCGGTGCATGTACGGACGCCGAGGCCTTGGAGTGCGCTCGGTCGTCTGCCTTGTCCTTGGACTTGGTGGCGCCGTGAGTTCCCTCGTCGACGTCCGTTCTTCCGCCGGCGTCTACCCCACCAGCCGTTGGCTCCGGCGGTGGTGGGATCGACGCGGACGGACCTGCTGCCTCCGAAGCTTTCTTCTTCGGCGGCATGTTGATGAAGAAGTTGAAGATCTAGCCAGTGTGCAGGCCGGATCAGGTTCACACAACCTCAACGCACCCCCTACCTGGCGCGCCAAAGATGTCGGGGAAACTGATCGCCCACGAACACCTATGGGACCGGAGCCCCTTTTCGGTACGACAGGGGGCGGAGGAAGCACAAAGAGCAGATAGAGGCGAGCACACGAGCAGTTTACCCAGGTTCGGGCCGCACGGATGCGTAAAACCCTACTCCTGCTTTAGTTTGTATTGAGTTCTTGGCTCGGGAGCGCTGGAAGCTACGAGACCGAGCGTGGGAATGATCGATGTTCCGAACCCCCTCTACATTGCGCATGGGCCTCCTTTTATAGGCTCAAGGGGTCACCGACAGGTGGCAACGCAGATGAGGGTAAAAGTGTAAAAAGAGTGGTAGTTGGAACAGTGTTCCATACCTACCCTTGACGGCAGGGGACAAGGGTATTAAATGCCCGTCGCTGTCGCCCAAACAGTGCAAAAAGTGGCCGTCAGGGGCGCCACCGTCCGCCACGACGGTAGCCTCGTCATCGCTGCTTGCCACCGTGTACCCCAGGCTGCACAGCTTTCCGCCACGTGCGCCTGGGATGGTCCCATAGCGACACGTGGGTGGATGCGCTAGAGCGCGGGTACTGAGTGGAAGCTTGCCGCGGCAAGCACCTTGCCGCGGCTGCTATCTTGTCGCTTCCGGGAGCTTGTCGCTCACCGGGTCTTGCCGGGACGCGTGGCGCGTCGCGGCAAGTTCCTTGAGGTGCCTTGGTTGGTCTCCCCGGCAAGCTCCTCTTGCCAGGGCCTTGTGCCTTGAGTGGTCTTGTTCCTTGAGTGGCCTTCCCGGCAAGCTCCTCTTGCCGGGGCCTTATCTCCTTTACTTGGATACTTTGTTCTTGAATGGCTACAAGGGAACCACGGAGGATCTTGGCGGTCGCCCGGCAAGCCTTGCCGCGGGACGCTGCCACTGCCCGTGCACAAGTTTGGGATACTAAGGTACCCCTACTTTAGTACACCGACAGTTCTTTATTGTACCTATGTGCATCTAGGCCAGATATAATGCTTAGTGTTTGCATGTGTGCCCGATTTCAAGCTACACCGAAGGAATCACACCATAAGGCTGTGAAACATATGCTTCGATATCTAGCTCACACACCAACACTTGGATTATGGTACCCCAAGGGATCGTCTTTTGATCTCATTGGATATTCAGACTCTAACTATGCTGGTGATCGTGTGGACCACAAATCAACATCTGGTACATGTCATTTCCTCGGAAGATCTTTGGTCTGTTGGTCCTCGAAGAAACAAAACTGCGTATCACCATAAGGCTGTGAAACATATGCTTCGATATCTAGCTCACACACCAACACTTGGATTATGGTACCCCAAGGGATCGGCTTTTGATCTCATTGGATATTCAGACTCTAACTATGCTGGTGATCGTGTGGACCACAAATCAACATCTGGTACATGTCATTTCCTCGGAAGATCTTTGGTCTGTTGGTCCTCGAAGAAACAAAACTGCGTATCACTGTCTACCGCTGAAGCTGAGTATATTGCTGCTGGCTCTTGCTGTGCTCAATTGTTATGGATGAAGCAAACTCTCAAGGACTATGGCGTCAATGTGAAGAATGTGCCTCTCTTTTGTGACAATGAGAGTGCCATCAAGATTTCTCACAACCCAGTTCAGCACTCGAAGACAAAGCACATTCAGATTCGTCATCATTTTCTTCGTGATCATGTATTGAAGGGCGACATTTCTATTGAACATGTGAAGACTGAAGAACAGCTAGCCGATATCTTCACAAAGCCCTTGGATGAGAAGAGATTTAGCAAGTTGCGGTGTGAGCTAAATATCTTAGAATCTTCGAATGTTCTTTGAATTGGACACTCATCCTAACACTTATGCAAAATTGATGACTTAGATGTGCAACACATGAAGAAATTGTTTTTCTTCAATCAATGAAGATTAATGCTCTAAGTGTGAATAAATTAATGAAGAATTTGATTCCCAGAACCCTACGACAATTGTACGCGGTGTCTGAAATCATCATTCTTATACGATGGGTCACGCCACCACAAAAGTTGAAAATCTTCAATTTGAGTTTTTGAAATTCCTTAGTTGTTCATATTCTTCAACTTTGCATTGTCTTCACTGTCTCCGTCTCTGTTTTTCATTGGCTATATATACAAACTCATATATATAGCCAATGTGTGTGTGTGTGTGTCCGCATATGACCTCTCCAAATTCCTCGCAACTATACTCTATTCACAGGTACTCATGTCCGCTGCTGAATCACTAGGTTCTCATCAACTTAACTCATTTGCAGCGTTCCTCGAAGAAAAGTTGCACACTTCTTCAGAAAATTCAATTGTTCAAATTCCTCGTCTAAAGAAAATGGCTGATGGAAAGAAGCCACAGAAAGGAGGAAAGAGGCCCGAGGTCAATACTGCTTTTGAGATACCTGAAGACATATATGCTGACTATTGCACTCCTGATGAGGCAAAGTTCGGAAAAGCGGACAAGAATCAGCGCAAAGTGCGCATACAAAGAATAGAGAGAAGATGGGCACGTGAGTGGAGGGAGTACAAATATGTGACTCCCAAATACATGAAGAAATTCGCACTCAATCCTCCCTGCCCAAGACCTCCATTGGCACATGGCCAAGTTGCTGATCCCACTAGCCTCAAGCATGGTGAGGATTTTCCTGAAGAATGGGCCAAGCGCCAGGCCAAGTTGGCCAAACAAGCAAAATAAGTAGTGAGGAAATACAATGAAGACTCTACAACTACTGCTGCCTCTGCTGAGGCCTCTGCTACCAAGCCTAAGAAGGCCATGGCTAAGAAGCCTGCTCACAAGCCAAGTGCTTCTTCCTCAGCAATGCCCTCACGGCCAGATTCTTCAAAGCCCTCATGGAAAATTCCTCGGACTGCTCCTGCTCCTCCAAAGTCCTTAGCTCCTCCGCAAAAGTCTTCAGATGCTGCAACAAAGTCATCTGCTCCAGTGCATCTTGCCACATGTCAGAGGACTGCGGGCATATCCATTGCCTCAGGAGCCTCTGCAAGCTCCTCAGCTGCCCCAAGTTCCTCAGCGATACCAAGTTCCTCAGCTGGTCCCTCGCTGCTGAAGAAAAAGACAACTGCTGGACGAGGCTCTCGCCCAAGTCCTCATAAGAAACAAGTTGCTTTCCAAGTGTCGTCTGATGACGAAGCTGATGATGAAGAACTTGTTCAAATCATCAGAGACAGGCAAGAAAGGGCCGCTAGAGCCAATGGAAGCGAAGTACCACTGCTATTGGATCCAAAGGTGATCCTTGATTTCATTGATCTCTGGCATAAGGACCCCAACACTCCTATGCCTGACTTCAACTTGACTCCTGACCAAAGTCATATGCTGACCGCCTGCATAGGTGAAGAAAAATGGAAGTTTGAAAGGGCTAGGCAGACAAAGAAAGCGCAGTACAAGAAGGAGTGCTTCCTGAAGAAAAATGTTGTCAACATGACAACTGAAGAACTTGTAAAGCTTCAGGGTGAAATCAAAACCCTCAGTGATGAATTTGAAGCATATCGCGCTGACTGGATGGGCGCCAAAGTCAGATTTGTAAATTTGACTAATGGTTTTTCTTCAAGTGCCGCTCGTAAAACACACATTGAAATTCCTCAGGCTGAAGCATCTGCTCAGTCTGCTGAAGGACATGCCAGCACCGCTGAAGAACATCAGGCTGCTTGTAACACCCCAAAATTTTTGACCTTGATTTATAAATCAAAATCTTTACCAGGAATTTAAACCTTTCATTCTCTGGATTTTCTTTGATTTCAGAACCCCTTTTTCTTTTGAATTTATGGAGTTCTTGCCCCAGTGATTTTTTTTCAGATATGTTATTTGGACTTAATTGCCCTAACCAAGAAAAACAATCTTTCTATCAGTGGGTTCATTTGCATTATTATTTTCTCCCCAAGCTTTATCAATTAAAGTGATTTTTTTTCAGTTTTAAAGCTCTGTTTGCACTACAACCCTTTGATGGATTTGTTAAAAAATTCCACGAAAAATTGGGGATGTCATGTGAAGCCCCTACATCACTTTTATGCAAAAATCCTTTGATGTTCCTTGAGAAAGTTGAGCAAAACATCCTCTTTTGCTCTCTGGTCCAGACTGACATTTTCTACTGCAGCCCTTTGGTAACTTGCTCTTTTGGCCATAAAATTTCTCCTGCTTGTAGTCCTTCCTACAAAACCCTTAAGTCCAGGAGATTGGAGCATTTGGATCATTTTTGGTCCATGCAATTATGCCCTTTCCTTCTGTCCAGAACTGGAGTTTTGCAAAACTTACACTAACAAGTTTCTAGAATTGGCCAACTGACCTTACCACCCTCTTTATCATCCAAAGAGACCCCAACCAGGAGTCTTTGGCCACTAGGGGGGGGGGTGCCTAGAGGCTCCTGGCATTCTGTCGAACACCTCGAGTTCAAGAACATAATTGGCATGCTCATGAGTTTGCTTTACAGTCTTGCCACAGCAGCAAAACGAGCATGTCCACTAGCACCCCAGCTACCACTAGCCTAGATCTCTTGGTCACTAGCCTCTTCTATGCCCTCTAGCACGCTGGCATTTCGGCAAACACATAGCGTGCGTGTGCTGGGCGCGCCCAGAGCGTGCGTTTTGCACGTGCTTGCGCTCGAGCTGCCGCATCGCGCCCCTGGCCCTAGCTCGCCTGCAGAGCCACACCCCGGCCTCATCCACTCACAAGAATACTCCAAGCCGCCCCTGGAACCCCACCACACCGTCGTCAGGTCGGCCGCGGCGGCTGGCGGCCGACCACAGTGGGTTACTACCGTGGACGGCGCCGCCCGGACCACTAGCTCTAGCCAGCTGCCCCCTGGAGCAGCTCAAGCTCATCCGCAAGCGCTCGTCGCCGCCACGTCTCTCTGCTGCTACAGAATGACGGTCGCCGGCGATCCTATCCACGGCCGCCGTGAATCGACATGGCTACGCTATATAAGAAGCCCCCGAGCACGTCCCGTCCCCCAGGCAGCTTCAAACCATTCTCCTAGTGCCCACTTAGCCATCAATCCAAGAGAGGAAGGCCGTCTTCCCCATCTCCGGTCAGCCCACCCGCCGCCTCGTTTCGATCCATTCCGGCGCCACCAGGGCCTCCCCCTCTCCACTCTCTTCACCAGAAGCTCCCTCTACATCTCGTGAGTCCATCCCCATGCTCGATTTTGATCAGGAACCGCCGGAGGTAAGAGCCCACTCTGCCCGACGGCCACCGTCCACTGCGAAGCCCGCCGCTGGCGACTCCGTCCACCCCAAGGACCATAGCGACCATCGAAAGGACTGCCTCGACCCCCTGAGCCTGCAGATGGCCTCGGTTTCTCAAACGGTGCCGCCGTTCGCCGGCCAGCATCGCCGGAGTCCCGCCTCCGCTCGGGCAGAGGAAGTGGAGGGAGAGGCGACTGGTCAAACCTGACCAGTGGGCCCCGTGGACCCACTGTCAGTGACCCACGCGCCCGTCCACGCTGGATAAGTGAAAGCGTAAAGTCTCGAGTACGTTTCCCCCGCATCGAATACGCATTCTGCCCCGAAACATTTTCTTTTCTGGTTTTATTTTAAAAACGGAAGTTTGACTGGCTACAACTTTTTAAATTTAAGTCCAAATGACTTGATTCTTTTTCTGTTGTTCCTCAAATTTGATCTAGTTTATTTTCATATTTATTTGAAAAATCTTCCAGACAACTTTTTGTGTTGTTTTGAAACTATGTATTGATTTCATATTCTTTCAAATAGGATTTTGAAGAAGGAGAGAACTTTTATAAGTTTTGGAATGCACTTTACCTCTCCACTACATGAAGGCAAGCATTTTGAACCCTAGTCCAAAACTTGTGGGTGTCGTTGACACGATTACAACGTCACCTCGATATGGATGCATTCATTTCTTTTTCATATGTGATGATATGATCATACCCATGAGTGCATGATGTAGACTCCTTGCTGTGAAAACTTAATATGCATGACGGTGATCCCCTTCGTATGCCTTTCATGCCTAATGGAAGAAAGCCGTGAAATTCGTGGTCTTGTGTAGACGCGAGCTTGTCACTAGTTCCTCGTCGGGACGGTGGAGCCCGGTATGGTATAGTGAGGCATGACGGGTGGTGATTCCGACCGTTGATGTGGAATATATTGGTTATGCTAATCATACCAGTGATGCTTGAACCTCCTAAGTCGACCGTAGATCGAGTCTTGTTCCAGTAACCCCCATACTCATTTCGTACTACCACTTGTCCCTGCCACAGGTAGGGTACGGTTTAGTAAATTGTCGACCCCTGTTCTAGCACACACCATACAGAGAGGCCATGGTGGAAGATACCAGCTGCATCCGGTAGGCAGGCCACCTGGTCCGGGGGCATGGGAGTTTCGGTTGGAGCCGAAGGGGGTAGCTTCCCCAGTTTGCGTGTGTTATAAATTTTGTGATCCCATGCTAGTCGAGGTTGTAGCCTCCCCACTTAGAGTTTGGCTTAACAGGTGTCGTGGGTGATTCCAGACACCGGTAAGTTAGGCTGGTGTGTGCGGTCAGGTGTGTCTTCAAATTAAAAGACCGTTGACGGAATTAGTCCAGATGGACTAAAGGAATCCGTTATTCGTGGGTAAAGAGTACACCCTCTGCAGAGATTAAATCTATTCGAATAGCCGTGTCCCTGGGTTAGGACTACAGTCTGGGATGGGTCAAGTGTCGGTCTTAGCGTCGGTCTTCGCAGGAGGAACTACTAAACAGAACATGGATCATGACTTGTGACCTATGATGACTGTTACTATTGCCATTATTATTTGTGGACAAACCCTTTAAGTTATTTAAGTCATTGAGTATCCCTGGGATGGTTCTACCTCCTGGATATTCACTGTCTATTTATTTTTCCTTATTAGCCCTTTATGTGGTGTCGCTTAGACGCCCGACTGTGGCATACCTGTCATTTATTTTTCCTTATAAGCCCTTTATGTGGTGTCGCTCAGACGCCCGACTGTGGCATACCTGTTATTTATTTTTCCTTATAAGCCCTTTATCTGGTGTCGCTCAGACGCCCGACTGTGGCATACCTGTTATTTATTTTTTCTTATAAGCCCTTTTTGTGGTGTCGCTCAGACGCCCGACGGTGGCATACCTGTCATTTATTTTTCCTTATAAGCCCTTTAAGTGGTGTCGCTCAGACGCCCGACTATGGCATGATCACTATTTATTTTATTATCACTCCCTGATTGCATATGCATTTTCATACGAACGACCTGCTTGCAATATGGACTGTCATATCATAATTAACATCGTGATCATCAAATATTCTCGAGCATGATTATATTTCACCCGTGTTCATAATGTTTGCGAGTACATTCAAAGTACTCACCGGCTAGTCCCTGGCTATTGTCTTGGCCAGATTTCTTGCATGGAGAGGAGCATTGCGACAACTACCCGGAACCTATGCAACAGTGATAGCAGCCTCGCGAAGATAGGAGTTAACCTGGTCAGCTGTTCCCGTGGGAAATGGAGTCCCACAGACGCCGACGTGACACAGACCGCTTCCGCCATCAGCCACTAGAAATCTTGTGTTGTACTTAAAGACCAGAATGGTCTTGTACTACATATTTTGTATTTTTGCTTGGATTTTCGGTATCAAGTGGTGACTCATCAGTTAATAGTAATCCTGGGGCTGATGAGCACAAGGGCCACTTCTGGGGAAATTAATACCCCGAAAACTGGTCCTGACAACCTTGGTATCAGAGCCAGGCTAACCATTGGCTAATCCTATCTTAGCCAGGTCAAAAACCTAGGATAACCACCCCCACCAGACCTTATCCTAACCCCGGCCGAGCTTCTCGCGTAAGATACCCACACAGTGAACCGACACCTTTGGCAGTCGGTGCCCAACCTATCAGCCTAGCATGTCGATCACGCGCTAGTGACCGACACCAAAACAGTTTCCTCCGCAAGCGTGCGAAGCAAGACTCCATCCCTTTTCCTATATATAGGGCACACTAGACTAAATCAACACAGCACAACCTCTACCCCAGACCGAGCTAGAATGCCAGGCCCCATTGTTCACAATGAAACCACAGCAACCAACCTTGGAGGTTTTGTGACTGTGCTCGCAAACCTCACCCGCCGTGCCTTTGCGTTAGAGGAGCCCCCAGAATATGTTGTGTACCAAGGGTCCATGAGTGGTGAAAGCCGCCAATTCTGGGCCATTGTGCACATTTACGATAGGGGTCTATCGCCAGAACGCCCCTACAGGTTCACCGGAAGGACAACTTCCTTTGAGCCACAAGCCATCCAACTAGCTGCTCGAGAGGCTATAGTTCAACTCCGGCACTTGTCGCCCCGAGTTAACTGTCGCTCATTCTACTACTACCCCAGCCGTGACGGGTGTGGTAGGCCAACCCGAGTTGCCAGCGGAGACCACGAGACAGATCCTGCATTATTGCATCTCGTGCGCTATGTAAGTGCGCTAGAGGAACTGTTTGATCAAATCACTCTTGATCTGATCGCAGCTCGTGGAGAACTGGTTCGCCAAGCCCCGGCAAGAGGAGGAGATGAGTCCGGCACCGATAACCCAGTCGTGCTGTTCGGACAACCGATCGAGTCCTTGAGGTCTGCCCCGGTCATTGACCAAAATGCCTTGGTGTCTCCAGAGGTGAAGCGTCGCCTGTTTGGGGCGCGCTCCAACGGGATTGTGACCAACAATCCCCGCGAGGGTCATCATCACTGCCCCAACCCTGCAGCCCCTCAGCCACCTCCAGCCAACACCGATAGTGAAGCCCTTGGAGAAGCTTCGGCATCCACAAGGCAAGGCCGCTTGGATATAAACGAGGTTGATTAAATCACCCGAGTAGTACCAAGCCTTATCTCGTCCACGCCCTGTTGTAGTATGACCTGTATTTCCATATGTATCAACTGTTTGCTTGTGCACCCTTATCTCTATAGCAGCCGTGCATAGATATGTCAGTGTATAAATGCATTTTTTTATTCTGGGTGTAACTTCCAAAGCACCACGCAGACAACTCCTACAGTAAATGATACGTCCAAAACGTATCTATAATTTCTGTTTGCTCCATGCCTCTTTTGGGTGATATTGCTATGTTATTTATACACTTCCATACACTTTTGATCATATTTGGACTAACCTATTAACTCAGTGCACCCCAATGCCACTTTCTGTTTTCGGCTGTTTTTGTATTTCAGGTTTTCCCATTACGAGAACTGCCAGAAAAATCCCGGAAAAATTATATAAAAAATCAGCATTCCAGAAGCTTCCCGGCACCCGAAGTACAGCCGGAGGGGGGCCACCAGGGCTCCAGGCGCCCTGGTGGCGCGGCCCCCCTCCTGGCCGCGCCGGGGGGGCGCCTGGGCCCCCCAGGCCTCCGCTGATGCCCCCTTTGGCATATATTTATATCGTGTCCCGAAACCCTCGAGACGGGAACCCTTTTTCGCGATCTCATCTCTGTGCCGCCGCCGCCGCGCTTCCAAGATCGAGAGCACCAGGAGAACTCTTCCCGGCACCCTGCCGGAGGGGAGGATCACCACCGGGAGCTTCTCCACCACCATGGACGCCTCCCGGATGAGTTGTGAGTAGTCTCCCTTGGACCATGGGTCCATGACCAGTAGCTATGTGATGTACTCCTCCCGTTCTTGTGCTTCTCTAATTAGTCCTCGTGAGCTGCCCTACATGATCGAGGCACATATGTAATCCTTATGCTGTTGCTATGATGAGTTTGCTGGGATCCGATGGATTGTGAGATTATGTTCAGATTGTGTTTGAGTAATATATTTGATTTACCTCTTTTATATTTATGTTCGTAAGTAATTCTTGCATGTTCTCCGTTGTTATTTATTGCTTTGGCCAAGTAGTAGGTAGTGACTCCAAGAGGGAACGTTATGCTTGATTGTGGGTTCATGCCCCTCGATGACTAGTTTGAGTGACAGAAACACGAGTCTAGGGGATGTGCTGTTGCCACAAGGGGGAAAACAACGGTGCCCGCGGGTGCAAGGATTGTTTACTTTACGCAAAGTTCTTTTAATGCAGTTGTCTGTTGCTTTGAGTTTACACTATGGGTGGGACTCGCAACTTAATACCAGCGAGATGTTTTGGATAGATATCTCAAGGTGGATGATTAGTAGTAGATGTAGATGGATTTTGGTCTACTTTCCTTGGCGTACCACCCATGCTTTGAACCTCTACCTTTCTTGCAACATAGTTAGCATTGGTTTGCGCACATAATTCTGTCAATTGCCCAGCTGTAATTCGTTTACCTCGAATAGCTGTTTTATCGTCTTTTGGGAGAGAGACATCACTAGTGAACATCATGGGACCCCGGTCCATATTACCATCATTGATCACATCCGCCATTTACTTTCCGCTTTTTACTTACTATTGCAGCAATACCTATCACTATTATCACTTGCGTTTGATCCTTTGTAAACGACAAGGCCGGAGGGATTGACAACCTCCCTGTACTCGTTGGGAGCAAAGTTATTTGTATCTGTGTGCAGGTCCACGTTGATTGCTAATATCTGGCGCCGTTAGCAGTTGACACCTTCTTGTTGAAACTGGGAGTCTCAGGGAAATCGATCCTTGGTATCTTTGCCAAGGGAAAACTTCCACTACACTGCATCTCAAACCTTCCACTTGGGGTAACCAACGAGGGGCGAGAAGCCATCAAGCAAAGTTTTCTGGCGCCGTTGCCGGGGACTCCACTCTTCAGGATAGGGGAGTTGCACGCTATCTTTTACCTTTGCTTTTTAGTCTTGTTAGTTTACCTTTCAGTTTTTGCTTTAGTATCTTTTATCGAAAATCACAAAAATAGTTATCTTGCTTGCTTGCTGCTATGGGTTCCACCGAGAACACCAAGTTGTGTGATTTCACTAGTCACAACAACGATGACTTTATCTGCACACCTATCACTACACCTGCCACTTCAACACCTTCGTATGAAATTAAACCTGCTTTACTGAACCTAGTTATGAAAGATCAATTCTCCGGTGCTGGAGATGATGCTGCTTTACACTTAAACAACTTTGTTGAACTTTGTGATATGCAAAAGTACCAAGAAATAGATGGTAATATTGTTAAGCTTAAGCTTTTTCCTTTCTCCTTGAGAGGAGGAGCTAAAATTTGGTTTCAGTCTTTGCCTAGAAATAGCATAGATTCATGGGACAAGTGCAAATATGCTTTTATTGGAAAATACTATCCACCTGCTAAAATTATCCAACTAAGAAGCAACATAATGAACTTTAAACAATTGGATAATGAACACGTTGCCCAAGCTTGGGAACGTATGAAATTTCTTATCAAGAACTGCCCTACTCATGGTTTGACTACTTGGATGGTTATCCAAACTTTTTATGCAGGCTTGAACTTTACCTCGCGGAACTTGTTAGATTCGGCCGCGGGAGGAACCTTTATGTCAACTACACTTGGTGCTGCCACGAAGCTTCTCGATGAGATGAACGCGCTCCAACAGGTAGGAAGGTAAACTCTGTCGAGGAGATTTCCTCCCTAAATGAAAAAGTTGACTTGATTATGTCTCTACTTTCGAAGCAATCTTCTGTTGATCCTCGTGATGTTCCTTTAAATTCTTTGATTGCTCAAGAACAAGTAGACGTGAATTTTATCTCTAGAAACAATTTTAATAACTATGATTATAGGAGTAATTTTGGTAGCAATCCTAGACCGTTCTGAAGGAAATATGCCCTAGAGGCAATAATAAAGATGTTATTTGTATTTCCTTATATCATGATAAATGTCTTTTATTCATGCTAGAATTGTATTAACCGGAAACTTAGTACATGTGTGGATACATAGACAAAACAGTATGTCCCTAGTATGCCTCTACTAGACTAGCTCATTGATCAAAGATGGTTATGTTTCCTAGCCATAGACATGAGTTGTCATTTGATCAACGGTATCACATCATTAGGAGAATGATGTGATGGACAAGACCCATCCGTTAGCATAGCACTATGATCGTTTAGTTTTACTGCTATTGCTTTCTTCATGACTTATACATGTTCCTATGACTATGAGATTATGCAACTCCCGAATACCGTAGGAACACCTTGTGTGCTATCAAACGTCACAACGTAACTGGGTGATCATAAAGATGCTCTACAGGTGTCTCCGAAAGTATTCGTGGTGTTGGCATAGATCAAGATTAGGATTTGTCACTCCGAGTGTCGGAGAGGTATCTCTGGGCCCTCTCGGTAACACACATCACAATAAGCCTTGCAAGCAAAAGACTAATGAGTTAGTCACGAGATGATGTGTTACGGAACGAGTAAAGAGACTTGCCAGTAACGAGACTAAACTAGGTATCGAGATACCGACGATCGAATCTCGGGCAAATAACATACCGATGACAAAAGGAACAACGTATGTTGTTATGCGGTTTTGACCGATAAAAGATCTTCGTAGAATATGTAGGAGACAATATGAACATCCAGGTTCCGCTATTGGTTATTGACCGGAGATGAGTCTCGGTCATGTCTACATAGTTCTCGAACCCGTAGGGTCCGCACGCTTAACGTTTGATGACGATCGGTATTATGAGTTTATGAGTTTTGATGTACCGAAGGTAGTTCGGAGTCCCGGATGAGATCACGGACATGACAAGGAGTCTCGGAATGTCCGAGACATAAAGATTGATATATTGGACGACTATATTCGGACACCGGAAGTGTTCCAGAGAAGTTTCGGATTTAACGGGATTGCCGGAGGGGGTTACCGGAACCCCCTACGAGGGGGGATGGTCCATAGTGGGCCTTAAGGGAAAGAGAGAGGCAGCCCATAGGGCTGGCCGGCGCCCCACCTAGGGTTCCTAGTTGGACTAGGATTGGGGGGGGGGGCGGCACCTCTCCTTTTTCCTTTCCCTCTCTTCCTTCTTTTGGTGATTCCTACTAGGAATAGGATTGCAATCCTATTCCTAGTAGGATTGCAACCCTAGCCGCACCAAACAAGGGCCGGCCGGCCTCCCCCCTTGCTCCTTTATATACGGGGGCAGGGGGGCACCCAAAGACACACAAGTTGAATTGTTTTAGCCGTGTGCGGTGCCCCCCTCCACAGAAACACACCTCGGTCATACCGTTGCAGTGCTTAGGCGAAGCCCTGCACCGGTGAATACATCATATCCGTCACCACGCCGTCGTGCTGACGAAACTCTCCCGTGAAGCTCAACTGGATCAAGAGCTCGTGGGACGTCATCAAGCTGAACGTGTGCTGAACGCAGAGGTGCCGTACGTTCGGTGCTTGATCGGTTGGATCGCGAAGAAGTTCGACAACATCAACCGCGTCACTTGACGCTTCCGCTTCCGGTCTACGAGGGTACGTAGACACAATCTTCCCTCTCATTGCTATGCATCTGGTAGATAGATCTTGCGTGATCGTAGGAAAATTTTAAAATACTACGTTCCCCAACAGTGGCATCATGAGCCAGGTCTATGCGTAGATGATATGCACGAGTAGAACACAATGAGTTGTGGGCGATACTAGTCATACTGCTTACCAGCATGTCATACTTTGCTTCGGCGGTATTGTGAGATGAAGCGGCCCGGACCGACATTACGCGTACGCTTACACGAGACTGGTTTCACCGTTACGAGCACTCGTTGCTTAAAGGTGACTGGCGGGTGTCTGTCTCTCTCACTTTAGCTGAATCAAGTGTGGCTACGCCCGGTCCTTGTGAAGGTTAAAACAACACATACTTGACGAAACATCGTTGTGGTTTTGTATGCGTAGGTAAGAACGGTTCTTGCTAAGCCCGTAGCAGCCACGTAAAACTTGCAACAACAAAGTAGAGGACGTCTAACTTGTTTTTGCAGGGCATGTTGTGATGTGATATGGTCAAGACATGATGAGTTATACGGATTTGTATGAGATGATCATGTTTTGTAAAGTTATCGGCAACTGGCAGGAGCCATATGGTTGTCGCTTTATTGTATGAAATGCAATTGCCATGTAATTGCTTTACTTTATCACTAAACAGTAGCGATAGTCGTAGAAGCAATAGTTGGCGAGACGACAACGATGCTACGATGGAGATCAAGGTGTCACGCCGGTGCCGAAGGTGATCATAACGGTGCTTTGAAGATGGAGATCAAAAACACAAGATGATGATGGCCATATCATGTCACATATTTTGATTGCATGTGATGTTTATCTTATTATGCTTCTTATTTTGCTTAGAACGACGGTAGCATTATAAGATGATCCCTTACTAAATTTCAAGGTATAAGTGTTCTCCCTGAGTATGCACCGTTGCGAAAGTTTGTCGTGCCGAGACACCACGTGATGATCGGGTGTGATAAGCTCTACGTTCAAATACAACGGGTGTAAGCCAGTTTTGCACACGCAGAATACTCGGGTTAAACTTGACGAGCCTAGCATGTGCAGATATGGCCTCGGAACACTGGAGACCGAAAGGTCGAGCGTGAATCATATAGTAGATATGATCAACATAAGATGTTCACCATTGAAACTACTCCATCTCACGTGATGATCGGACATGGTTTAGTTGATTTGGATCACGTGATCATTTAGATGACCGGAGGGATGTCTATCTAAGTGGGAGTTCTTAAATAATATGATTAAATTGAACTTTAATTTATCATGAAGTTAGTCCTGGTAGTATTAGCATATCTATGTTGTAGATCAATAGCTCGCGATGTTGCTCCCCGTTTATTTTTCATATGTTCCTAGAGAAAACCAAGTTGAAAGATGTTAGTAGCAATGATGCGGAATTGTTCTGTGATCTGAGGATTATCCTCATTGCTGCACAGAAGAATTATGTCCTTGATGCACCGCTAGGTGACAGACCTATTGCAGGAGCAGATGTAGACGTTATGAACGTTTTGACAAAAGCTCGATATGATGACTACTTGATAGTTTAGTGCACCATGCTTTACGGCTTATAACCGAGACTTCAAAAATGTTTTGAAACGCCACGGAGCATATGAGATGTTCCAAGAGTTGAAATTAGGATTTCATACTCATGCCCGTGTCGAGAGGCATAAGACCTCTGACGGTACTTTGCCTACAAGATGGAGGAGAATAACTCAACCAGTGAGCATGTGCTCAGATTGTCTGGGTAGTACAATTGCTTGAATCAAGTGGGAGTTAATCTTCCAGATAAGATAGTAATTGACAAAGTTCTCTAGACACTATCACCAAGTTAGTAGAACTTCGTGATGAACTATAATATGCAAGTGATGACAAAAGTAATTCCCGAGCTCTTCACGATGCTGAAATCGGCGAAGGTAGAAATCAAGAAAGAGCATCAAGTGTTGATGGTTAACCAGACCACTTGTTTCAAGTAAAGGGCAAAGGGATAGAAGGGGAACTTCAAGAAGAATGACAAGAAAGTTGTCACTCCCATGAAGAAACCCAAAGCTAAACTCAAGCCTGAAACTAAGTGCTTCTACTGCAAAGGAAATGGTCACCGGAAGTGGAACTGCCCTAGATACTTGGCGGATAAGAAGGATGACAAAGTGAACAAAGGTATATTTGATATACAGATTATTGATGTGTATTTTACTAGTGTTCATAGCAACCCCTCGGTATTTGATACTGGTTCAGTTGCTAAAGAGTAGTAACTCGAAATGGGAGTTGCATAATGAACATAAACTAGTTAAAGGATGAAGTGACGATGTGTATTGGAAGCAGTTCCAAGATTGATATGATCATCATCGCACACTCCCTATACTTTCGGGATTAGTGTTGAACCTAAATAAGTGTTATTTGGTGTTTGTGTTGAGCATGAATATGATTTGATCATGTTTATTGCAATACGGTTATTCATGTAAGTTAGAGAATAATTGTTGTTCTGTTTACATGAATAAAACCTTTTATGGTCATACACCCAATGAAAATGGTTTGTTGGATCTCGATCGTGTGATACACATATTCATAATATTGAAGCCAAAAGATGCAAGGTTAATAATGATAGTGCAACTTATTTGTGGCACTGCCGTTTAGGTCATATTGGTGTAAAGCGCATGAAGAAACTCCATAATGATGGACTTTTGGAATCACTTGATTATGACTCACTTGGTGCTTGCGAACCATGCCTCATGGGCAAGATGACTAAAACTCCGTTCTCCGGAACTATGGAGCGAGCAACATATTTGTTGGAAATCATACATACTGATGTATGCAGACCAATGAGTGTTGAAGCTCGCGGCAGGTATCGTTATTTTCTGACCTTCACTGATGATTTGAGCAGATATAGGTATATCTACTTAATGAAGCACAAGTCTGAAACATTTGAAAAATTCAAAGAATTTCAGAGTGAAGTAGAGAATCATCGTAACAAGAAAATAAAGTTTCTACGATCTGATCGTGGAGGAGAATATTTGAGTTACGAGTTTGGTCTTCATTTGAAACAATGTGGAATAGTTTCACAGCTCACGCCACCCGGAACACCACAGCATAATGGTGTATCCGAACGTCGTAACCATACTTTATTGGATATGGTGCGATCTATGATGTCTCTTACCGATTTACCACTATCGCTTTGGGTCATGCATTAGAGATAGCTGCATTCACGTTAAATAGGGCACCATATAAATCCGTTGATACGACACCTTATGAACTATGGTTTGGCAAGAAACCAAAGTTGTCGTTTCTTAAAATTTGGGGCTGCGATGCTTATGTGAAAAAACTTCAACCTGATAAGCTCGAACCCAAGTCGGAGAAATGTTTCTTCATAGGATACCCAAAAGAGACTGTTGGGTACACCTTCTATCACAGATCCGAAGGCAAGATATTCGTTGCTAAGAATGGATCCTTTCTAGAGAAGGAGTTTCTCTCGAAAGAAGTGAGTGGAAGGAAAGTAGAACTTGATGAGGTAATTGTACCTTCTCCCGAATTGGAAAGTGGAAAATCACAGAAATTAGTTCCAGTGATTCCTACACCAATTAGTGAGGAAGCTAATGATGATGATCATGAAACTTCAGATCAAGTTTCTGCTAAACGTCGTAGATCAACCAGAGTACGTTCCGCACCAGAGTGGTACGGCAACCCAGTTCTGGAAGTCATGTTACTAGACCATGATGAACCTGCGAACTATGAGGAAGCGATGATGAGCCCAGATCCCGCAAAATGGCTTGAGGCCATGAAATCTGAGATGGGATCCATGTATGAGAACAAAGTGTGGACTTTGGTTGACTTGCCCGATGATCGACAAGCCATCGAAAATAAATGGATCTTCAAGAGGAAGACCGACGCTGACGGTAATGTTACTGTTTACAAAGCTCGACTTGTTGCGAAAGGTTTTCGACAAGTTCAAGGAGTTGACTACGATGAGACTTTCTCACCCGTAGCGATGCTTAGGTCTGTCCGAATCATGTTAGCAATTGCCGCATTTTATGAAATCTGGCAAATGGATAACAAAACTGCATTCTTTAATGGATTTATTAAAGAAGACTTGTATATGATGCAACCAAAAGGTTTTGTCAATCCTAAAGGTGCTAACAAAATGTGCAAGCTCCAGCGATCCATCTATGGACTGGTGCAAGCATCTCGGAGTTGGAATATACGCTTTGATAAGTTGATCAAAGCATATAGATTTATACAGACTTGCTGTGAAGCCTGTATTTACAAGAAGTGAGTGGTAGCACTACAACCTTTCTGATAAGTATATGTGAATGACATATTGTCGATCGGAAATGATGTAGAAATTTCTGGAAAGCATAAAGGAGTGTTTGAAAGGAGTTTTTCAAAGAAAGACCTTGGTGAAGCTGCTTACATATTGGGCATCAAGATCTATAGAGATAGATCAAGACGCTTGATAAGACTTTCGATAAGTACATACCTTGATAAGATTTTGAAGTAGTTCAAAATGGATCTGTCAAAGAAGAAGTTCTTGCCTGACTTGTAAGGTGTGAAGTTGAGTAAGACTCAAAGCCAGACCACGGCAGAAAAATATAGAGAGAATGAAAGTCATTCCATATGCCTCATCCATAGGTTCTATAAAGTATGCCATGCTGTGTACAAAACACGTTGTGTACCTTGCCATGAGTTTGACAGGGAGGTACAATAGTGATCCAGGAGTAGATCACTGTACAGCGGTCAAAATTATCCTTAGTAATTGGATGACTAAGGAAATGTTTCTCGATTATGGAGGTGATAAAGAGTTCGTTGTAAAGGGTTACGCCGATGCAAGCTTTGACACTAAATCCAGATGACTCTAAGTATCAATCTGGATGCATATTGAAAGTGGGAGCAATTAGCTAGAGTAGCTCCATGCAGAGCATTGTAGACATAGAAATTTGCAAAATACATACGGATCTGAATGTGACAGACCCGTTGACTAAACTTCTCTCACAAGAAAAACATGATAACACCTTATTACTCTTGGGTATTAATCACATAGCGATGTGAACAAGATTATTGACTCTAGTAAACCCTTTTTGAGTATTGGTCACATGGCGATGTGAACAATGGATGTTATTCACATAACGATGTGAACTATCGGTATTAAATCACATGGCGATGTGAGCTAGATTATTGACTCTAGTTCAAGTGGGAGACTGAAGGAAATATGCCCTAGAGGCAATAATAAAGATGTTATTTGCATTTCCTTATATCATGATAAATGTCTTTTATTCATGCTAGAATTGTATTAACCGGAAACTTAGTACATGTGTGGATACATAGACAAAACAGTATGTCCCTAGTATGCCTCTACTAGACTAGCTCATTGATCAAAGATGTTTATGTTTCCTAGCCATAGACATGAGTTGTCATTTGATCAACGGGATCACATCATTAGGAGAATGATGTGATGGACAAGACCCATCCGTTAGCATAGCACTATGATCGTTTAGTTTTACTGCTATTGCTTTCTTCATGACTTATACATGTTCCTATGACTATGAGATTATGCAACTCCCGAATACCGTAGGAACACCTTGTGTGCTATCAAACGTCACAACGTAACTGGGTGATCATAAAGATGCTCTACAGGTGTCTCCGAAAGTATTCGTGGTGTTGGCATAGATCAAGATTAGGATTTGTCACTCCGAGTGTCGGAGAGGTATCTCTGGGCCCTCTCGGTAACACACATCACAATAAGCCTTGCAAGCAAAAGACTAATGAGTTAGTCACGAGATGATGTGTTACGGAACGAGTAAAGAGACTTGCCAGTAACGAGATTAAACTAGGTATCGAGATACCGACGATCGAATCTCGGGCAAATAACATACCGATGACAAAAGGAACAACGTATGTTGTTATGCGGTTTTGACCGATAAAAGATCTTCGTAGAATATGTAGGAGCCAATATGAACATCCAGGTTCCGCTATTGGTTATTGACCGGAGATGAGTCTCGGTCATGTCTACATAGTTCTCGAACCCGTAGGGTCCGCACGCTTAACGTTTGATGACGATCGGTATTATGAGTTTATGAGTTTTGATGTACCGAAGGTAGTTCGGAGTCCCGGATGAGATCACAGACATGACGAGGAGTCTCGGAATGTCCGAGACATAAAGATTGATATATTGGACGACTATATTCGGACACCAGAAGTGTTCCGGAGAAGTTTCGGATTTAACGGGATTGCCGGAGGGGGTTACCGGAACCCCCTACGAGGGGGGATGGTCCATAGTGGGCCTTAAGGGAAAGAGAGAGGCAGCCCATAGGGCTGGCCGGCGCCCCACCTAGGGTTCCTAGTTCGACTAGGATTGGGGGGGGGGCACCTCTCCTTTTTCCTTTCCCTCTCTTCCTTCTTTTGGTGATTCCTACTAGGAATAGGATTGCAATCCTATTCCTAGTAGGATTGCAACCCTAGCCGCACCAAACAAGGGCCAGCCGGCCTCCCCCCTTGCTCCTTTATATACGGGGGCAGGGGGGCACCCAAAGACACACAAGTTGAATTGTTTTAGCCATGTGCGGTGCCCCCCTCCACAGAAACACACCTCGGTCATACCGTTGCAGTGCTTAGGCGAAGCCCTGCACCGGTGAATACATCATATCCGTCACCACGCCGTCGTGCTGACGAAACTCTCCCGTGAAGCTCAACTGGATCAAGAGCTCGTGGGACGTCATCAAGCTGAACGTGTGCTGAACGCGGAGGTGCCGTACGTTCGGTGCTTGATCGGTTGGATCGCGAAGAAGTTCGACAACATCAACCGCGTCACTTGACGCTTCCGCTTCCGGTCTACGAGGGTACGTAGACACACTCTTCCCTCTCGTTGCTATGCATCTGGTAGATAGATCTTGCGTGATCGTAGGAAATTTTTTAAAATACTACGTTCCCCAACACGTTCCCCTCTAATTCTTATGGGTACAACAATGCTTATCCTAGCACCAAGAACTCCACTACTGAACTAGAGATTATGCTCAAAGATTTCATCACTACCCAAAAAGCTTTTAATAATAGTGTAGAAGAAAAACTAAACAAACTAGGTGATCTCTCTTCGAAGGTAGACAATTTAGCCAATGAAGTAGAATTGCTTAAAATTAGAACTTCTCCTCTTGAGGAGAGGAAGGTCACTCCTATGAATGCTATTCAAGTGCAAATTAATGAAAATATTAGGATGATGGCTAAACTTAAAGAGAGATGGGCTAGAGAAAGGGAGGAAGAAGATTGAATTAAGAGCCTTCCTACCCACCACACTGTTGCTACTATCCAAGTTGTTGAGGATATCCAAACTCTTAGCACCCAATGCACTCCTGGTCCCATTGGACCTATTAATGGTGATGCCATGACTATAGAAACTACCAAACAAGTGAACCTAAAGGACACCACTACCACCTTACTTGATAGTAGTGACCTTGATTTTGATAATTGCACTCTTACCGAAGTTATTGATTTCCTTCACAAGATGTCCAGAGATCCCCGCACTAGCACGCTTAACCTTGCCTTCACAGAGCATATCACTAATGCTCTTATCAAAGCTAGGGAGGAGAAACTTAGAGTAGAAGCCTCCATACCTAGAAAGCTAGAAGATGGTTGGGATCCTATGATTAAAATTAAGTTGAATAACTTCTCTTGATATGCTTTATGTGATGTTGGTGCTAGTACCTCTGTTATGCCAAAAAGAATATATGATATGCTTAAATTGAAACCTTTTGATTCTTGTTCTTTTGGTGTTCGTCTCATTGATTCTTCCATAAAGAAACCTTTGGGGAGGATTGATGATGTTCTTATCATTGTCAATGACAATTACGTTCCCGTTGATTTTAATATTATGGATATTGAATGTGAACCTTCTTGTCCAATTATTTTGGGACGTCCTTTTCTACGCACCGTTGGTGCTATCATTGACATGAAAGAGAGGAATATAAAATTCCAGTTTCCTCTCACGAAAGGGATGGAACACTTCCCTCAAAAGAAGATTAAGTTACCTTTTGCGTCCGTTATACGGGCTAGCTATTCTTTTACTCTTGATAAGACTTGATCTCTATGCATTATGCCTAGCTTAAAGGCATAAAAGAAAGCGCTTTTGGGAGGCAGCCCACATGAATAAATTTTATTTTGCTTTTATTGTGTCTTGATGTTGTTACTACAGTAGCACATCATTGTATCTTTGCTTTTCAACTTTCTGCCAAGTGTAGCCTCTGATTGCAAGAAAGTTTTCAAAAGTTGGGACGTGCTGTCCAGGAAACAGATTCTGTCCTTGGATAGAAAAATTCGTATTAAATCACCAGATAATCTTTTTGGTCTGAATTTTTTCGAAAGCGTGCTCTATATAATTGTCTTTCGTGCGTCTGTTCTGAGTTTTTTGATTAGAGTTGCAGAAGTGCCCAGAAAAAATCATTTACTACCTGCTGTTCTGTTTTTCACAGATTCTGTCCTGTTTTGCCTTTCCTTCATTTTGCAAACCTAGAGCTTGCTTTTTCTTTGCAAAAACCTTTTGGCAATCTTGAGAAATAGTAGACCTTCAAGAATATCTTTATTTCCAGCAAGGAACAATTATTTTATTATGGGTACTAACCTCGCTAACCAGATTATGATGAGTTATGTATGAAGGGAGTTTTCAAGTGTGCGAGGGAAGATGATAAAAAGATTCAGGAGTGTCAAACGCTCAAGCTTGGGGATGCCCCCATGCACCCCCAAGAAATATTCAAGGAGACTCAAGCGTCTAAGCTTGGGGATGCCCCCGTGCATCCCCTTCTCCATCAACATTATCAGTTCGTCCTTCGTTCCACTATATTTTTATCACTTCATGTGTTATGTGCTATGCTTGGAGCGTCTTGCTTTTAGTTTTTCTTTTTAGTTTTCCTTAGCTTTTCATAACGAGTCGGAACTCGGATTTCTTTATGTGGGAGAGAAACACGCTCCACTTCTACCTAGAACATAACATAGAATTTTCATGTCTATCTTTGCTGTGTGTGTTCTTTGTCTTTCAATAGCTACTATCATGTTCAGCTCTTAGTATTCATGTTTATATTTTTTTTAAAGAGCTTTTGTTTAGTTGGTTGCTTGAACTCTCTTTATTTATCATGATTATCTTATTAAGAGAGTTTGCTTCCGTTGCATTGGTTGATATGTCTATGATAAAGATGCTACGTGCATAATGGCGCTTAGTAGTTCATGTTTTCTTATGGTTAGTCTCAAATAGCTGGGGGGTTCCCAATGTGTTATTGGAGTACCAACATGATTTGTTTGCCTAAGATGTGGTATGGTTTAGTAATATCTTCCTTCAAGAATTTATTTCGATTGACTTGGCGTATGCTCACGCATATTTAAGACTGTAAAGAAAGTCTGTCAAGCCTCGATGATCTTTTGTTTCTGAGTAGCGATATAACTTCCATGCCTGATTCAATGTTGCTTTGTCGCTCTGCATGATTATGACCGTCATTGCTCTCTTAGTTGGTCGCTCCCAGTCTTTTTCTAACCTTCGCCTGTACTAAGCGGACTGACTGCTTGTGCATCCAAATTCTTTTAAACCAGTTATGCCATATGAGTCCACCATACCTTCCTACATGGTATTTACCTGCCATTCCTAATGGAGACTTTCATGTACCATCTCGAAATTATTCAAAAATAAATGCATTCTTATTTTGTGCCTCTGTTTTAAGTTCATGAGGAAGTAGTAGTTAATTCATGATCTTTTTAAGTTGGACAAGCTTCACCCCGGGATTGCATGTATAATGTGCAAACCCATAATACGAGAAGGAACTGGCATTGAGTGCGCCCGGCTCAAAAATAATATAACAAACAAACCCTCCTTCACGCTTTGTTCATGAGAAATCAGAAAACTTTGGCAGTGATAAACAAAGGAGATTAAGAGGATGTGATCGTCCTCATTCGGGAGCCGTTCCTCGAAACTTGTCCATCTCAAGAAGTGATTGAGTTGTCTGCTAGCATTCGTTGACGAAACATGCATAATCTGAAAAAATAATTATTACCTCTGTTTTCAAAAACAAGAGCTCTGGTACATGTTTTGTCTTTGTTTCCGACTACGGGTTTTCAACCTTGCCAACAAAAGCCAAGGTTCGAGAGTCTCCACCTTCTTTTAAAAGCACCAACTACTGAGAGCATGATTGTCATTCTGAGTGTAATGTGCATTGTCCCAAAGTAGCATTGTCTTTTGCATGATTGTGATATTGTTTATTCTGAAATCATTGTATCTAGTCATCACTTAAACCTTGGAGGTGCCCCTGCATTTATGTTTTGCTTCACTAAAGGGGGCAAGCGAGATATCACTTTATCATATTTGCACACCATGCTCATTACAAATCTATTTGATGTTTCAGTATCATATTGTAAAACTTCCAGTTCTTTGTGATTTTCTCATGAGGCAACTTAATTACTACCGATTCATTGTCTCAGTAAGCTTTTATCATGTGACTATGAAAAAGCCCTATATGGTTAATAGCATGTCACCACAGAAATTATTCTTGTTATCATTTACCTACTCGAGGACGAGCAGGAATTAAGCTTGGGGATGTTGATACGTCCAAAACGTATCTATAATTTCTGCTTGCTCCATGCGTCTTTTGGGTGATATTGCTATGTTATTTATACACTTCCATACACTTTTGATCATATTTGGACTAACCTATTAACTCAGTGCACCCCAGTGCCAGTTTCTGTTTTCGGCTGTTTTTGTATTTCAGGTTTTCCCATTACGAGAACTGCCAGAAAAATCCCGAAAAAATTATATAAAAAATCAGCGTTCCAGAAGCTTCCCGGCACCCGAAGTACAGCCGGAGGGGGGCCACCAGGGCTCCAGGCGCCCTGGTGGCGCGGCCCCCCTCCTGGCCGCGCCGGGGGGGGGCGCCTGGGCCCCCCAGGCCTCCGCTGATGCCCCCCTTTGGCATATATTTATATCGTGTCCCGAAACCCTCGAGACGGGAACCCTTTTTCGCGATCTCATCTCTGTTCCGCCGCCGCCGCGCTTCCAAGATCGGGAGCACCAGTAGAACTCTTCCCGGCACCCTGCCGGAGGGGAGGATCACCACCGGGAGCTTCTCCACCACCATGGACGCCTCCCGGATGAGTTGTGAGTAGTCTCCCTTGGACCATGGGTCCATGACCAGTAGCTATGTGATGTTCTCCTCCCATTCTTGTGCTTCACTAGTTAGTCCTCGTGAGCTGCCCTACATGATCGAGGCACATATGTAATCCTTATGCTGTTGCTATGATGAGTTTGCTGGGATCAGATGGATTGTGAGATTATGTTCAGATTGTGTTTGAGTAATATATTTTATTTACCTCTTTTATATTTATGTTCGTGAGTAATTCTTGCATGTTCTCCATTGTTATTTATTGCTTTGGCCAAGTAGTAGGTAGTGACTCCAAGAGGGAACGTTATGCTTGATTGTGGGTTCATGCCCCTCGATGACTAGTTTGAGTGACAGAAACATGAGTCTAGGGGATGTGCTGTTGCCACAAGGGGGAAACAACGGTGCTTGTGCCCGCGGGTGCAAGGATTGTTTACTTTACGCAAAGTTCTTTTAATGCAGTTGTCTGTTGCTTTGAGTTTACACTATGGGTGGGACTCGCAACTTAATACCAGCGAGATGTTCTGGATAGATATCTCAAGGTGGATGATTAGTAGTAGATGCAGATGGATTTCGGTCTACTTGCCTTGGCGTACCGCCCATGCTTTGAACCTCTACCTTTCTTGCAACATAGTTAGCATTGGTTTGCGCACATAATTCTGTCAATTGCCCAGCTGTAATTCGTTTACCTCACATAGCTGTTTTATCGTCTTTTGGGAGAGAGACATCACTAGTGAACATCATGGGACCCCGGTCCATATTATCATCATTGATCACATCCGCTATTTACTTTCCGCTTTTTACTTACTATTGCAGCAATACCTATCACTATTATCACTTGCGTTTGATCCTTTGTAAACGACAAGGCCGGAGGGATTGACAAACTCTCTGTACTCGTTGGGAGCAAAGTTATTTGTATCTGTGTACAGGTCCACGTTGATTGCTAATATCTGGCGCCGTTAGCAGTTGACACCTTCTTGTTGAAACTGGGAGTCTCAGGGAAATCGATTCTTGGTATCTTTGCCAAGGGAAAACTTCTGCTACACTGCATCTCAAACCTTCCACTTGGGGTAACCAACGAGGGGTGAGAAGCCATCAGTAAACACGTCACTTTACGAGACGTGTGTATCTGTAGCATTGACCCCGACCCCGTAAAGCGGAACCGTCAAAATAGCTGCCTCTCACCGTGATTTTATAAACCAGCCCAGTTGCTATATAAAAGGCCACATCGTGACCTTGCCAAGCATCCCTCACCTGGTGCACTACTCTCACAGCCTTTTTCTTCGCCATGCCAATTCCTAGTATTTATCTGAGAACCCCAGATGCCTCCCCAGGTAGTTTCGTGAAGATATTGTGGGATTTTACCTGTAGTACCATGAGTGCTACCCGTCCACCCCAGTATGAGCTGCTCAAATCGAGGATCACACCATCCACCTCGAAATATTGGGCAGTAGTACACATCCCTCCCGCAAACCCAAACCAAGACCCAACAGAAGTTTCCTTCATGGGGAAATTTATGCCGACTCCGCAGATGGCCATAGAAGTTGCCGCGTATGAAGCGCTTGCTCGCCTTCGATTCGCAGTGCCCTATACCAGTGAACGGGGGTATTATTACTTTCCGTGCCGTGCAGCGCCCGGAGAAGCAGCATCTTTTCCTGGTGGGCGAATTGAGAGAGACCCAGTGCTGGCCAACCTTACGCAGTATGTCATCGCGCAAGAGCGCTTGACCCAGCGAGTAATGGGTTATCTTCAGAGCCTCACCGATTTAAATCCTCGGATCGCCATCGGCAGACCACTGAGGCCCGGGCAAGAGAAGCACATTCACCGACTAGTCAACCCGCTCCCGCCGATAGAAGAAGAGTGTCCCCCAGCACCAGAGATGTTTTCCCAGGACCCTGTCCATTTACCATTTACGTTTTAGACGTCACTGCTATGTTGGTTATCCCAGCATCTATTTATGAGTTGTAAGCTGTGTGTCGAATGAAATAATTGATTTCAATTTATGGAGTAGTTTCACTGCTAATAATTCTTGATTTAACTATTTTTTTGCGCTAAGTAAAAACCTGGAGTGAGATTTTATTTATTTCTCTTCCCTGAGTTGTTACAACATATCTCTCTGCATAACATAGATATTTTTCTCACGCAGCACCACAACAACAGACTTACAACTCCGGCCACTCCACACAGTACACTAAGTTGCAAGTCCACGTACACCTGTTACATCTAATTGATCACCTCTCTAGAGCACCACAGTCTCTTGAGGAGAAACTCATGGGAGTTTATTCAGGCACTAGTTGCCTTCCGCGCACTGACAGCCGTTAGCACCCGACACCCACGCCTAATCCTCGTGATCGCCGCCGCCGCGAAGAGCTAGCACTCGAGCAGCAGCATCATGACGATCGTCGAGGACCATCGCACACAAGAGCACGGATAACCCCAACAATGCCGCCAACCCTCTGCACACTAGGATCATGCACCAGTCCGGCATCACCTCCGCCATTAGAGCCTCGTCCCGAGCTCCTGCAAACACAAATGGAGGAGAGGGAAGAAGAAGAAGAAGAAGCGAGGCCAAGTGTGAGGAAGAAGAAGGAGCACCTCGGTCATTTTATAGCTCGAGATCGGTGTACGGTGGGCGGAGTCCACCAACACCGCCCGTCGCTCGACCGCCGGTGTTCGGAGGCGAATCCACGAGCAGTGCCTACAGCACGCTGGCCCGCGAGGTGAGTGCACGCCGCGCACTACCGTAGTACGGCCTAGGCACCCTACGAGCTAGACATCACCGGTGGAGAAAGCGCGGGAAAACGCGCAAGAGAGAGGGAGAAGAGAGAGCCAGAGGTAGAAGAAGAGAGTGACAATGGGCCCGGGGCCCACCTGTCAGCCAGAGAGAGCACTGTGCTCTCGGGTGCAACCAGCTTATTTTAGAATTTAGAAAAATATTATTTCTAAATTTACTATAGCCCGGAGTAGAAATATCTCGTCTTCCCCGATCGTAGATTTTTCCACGCAGCGCCAGTATTTCACACTGCAGTTTACACCACTTATTGCCCATGCACTGTAGCAGCATTTTATTGCATAAGCAGGACAGTTATCTTTGGTGAAATTATTTTGTGACAATAGAAGTTCTTTTTATAACAACTTCTAGCAAATCTCAAGGACACGATTTTTCTTAAGGGGGGTAGTGTTGTAACACCCCAAAAATTTTGACCTTGATTTATAAATCTAAATCTTTACCAGGAATTTAAACCTTTCATTCTCTGGATTTTCTTTAATTTCAGAACCCCTTTTTCTTTTGAATTTATGGACTAGCAAATCTCAAGGACACGATTTTTCTTAAGGGGGGTAGTGTTGTAACACCCCAAAAATTTTGACCTTGATTTATAAATCTAATTCTTTACCAGGAATTTAAACCTTTCATTCTCTGGATTTTCTTTGATTTCAGAACCCCTTTATCTTTTGAATTTATGGAGTTTTTGCCCCAGTGAAAAATTTTCAGATATGTTATTTGGACTTAATTGCCCTAAGCAAGAAAAACAGTCTTTCTATCAGTGGGTTCATTTGCATTATTATTTTCTCCCCAAGCTTTATCAATTAAAGTGATTTTTTTTCAGTTTTAAAGCTCTGTTTGCACTACAACCCTTTGATGAATTTGTTCAAAAATTCCACCAAAAATTGGGAATGTCATGTGAAGCCCCTACATCACTTTTATGCAAAAACCCTTTGATGTTCCTTGAGAAAGTTGAGCAAAACATCCTCTTTTGCTCTCTTGTCCAGACTGACATTTTCTACTGCAGCCCTTTGGTAACTTGCTCTTTTGGCCATAAATTTTCTCCTGCTTGTAGTCCTTCCTACAAAACCCTCCAGTCCAGGAGATTGGAGCATTTGGATCATTTTTGGTCCATGCAATTATGCCCTTTTCCTTCTGTCCAGAACTGGAGTTTTGCAAAACTTACACTAACAAGTTTCTAGAATTGGCCAACTGACCTTACCACCCTCTTCATCATCCAAAGAGACCCCAACCTGGAGTCTTTGGCCACTAGGGGGGGGATGCCTAGAGGCTCCTGGCATTCTGTCGAACACCTTGTGTTCATGAATAGAATTGGCATGCTCATGAGTTTGCTTTACAGTCTTGCCACAGCAGCCAAACGAGTATGTCCACTAGCACCCCAGCTACCACTAGCCTAGATCTGTTGGTCACTAGCCTCTCCTATGCCCTCGAGCCGCCGCGTCGCGCCCCTGGCCCTAGCTCGCCTGCAGAGCCACACCCCGGCCTCATCCACTCACTAGAATACTCCAAGCCGCCCCTGGAACCCCACCACGCCGTCGTCAGGTCAGCCGCGGCGGCTAGCGGCCGACCACAGTGGGTTACTGCCGTGGACGGCGCCGCTCGGACCACTAGCGCTAGCCAGCTGCCCCCTGGAGCAGCTCAAGCTCATCCGCAAGCTTGTCCGCAAGCGCTCGTCACCGCCACGTCTCTTTGCTGCTAAAGAATGATGGTCACCGGCGATCCTATCCACGGCCGTCGCGAACCGACATGGCTACGCTATATAAGAAGCCCCCGAGCACGTCCCGTCCCCCAGGCAGCTTCAAACCATTCTCCTAGTGCCCCCTTAGCCATCAATCCAAGAGAGGAAGGTCATCTTCCCCATCTCCGGTCAGCCCGGCCGTCGCCTCGTTCCGATCCATTCCGGCGCCACCAGGGCCTCCCCCTCTCCACTCTCTTCACCAGAAGCTCCCTCTACATCTTGTGAGTCCATCCCCATGCTCGATTTTGATCAGGAACCGCCGGAGGCAAGATCCCACTCTGCCCGACGGCCACCGTCCACTGCGAAGCCCGCCGCCGGCGACTCCGTCCACCCCAGGGACCATAGCAACCACCGAAAGGACTGCCTCGACCCCCTGAGCCCGCAGATGGCCTCAGTTTCTCAAACGGTGCCGCCATTCGCCGGCGAGCATCGCCGGAGTCCCACCTCCGCTCGGGCAGAGGAAGAGGAGGAAGAGGCGACTGGTCAAACATGACCAGTGGGCCCGCTGGACCCACTGTCAGTGACCCACGCGCCAGTCCACGCTGGATAAGTGAAAGCGTAAAGTCTTGAGTACGTTTGCCCTGCATTGAATACGCATTCTGCCCCGAAATGTTTTCTTTTCTGGTTTTATTTTAAAAACAGAACTTTGACTGAACTTTGACTGGCTACAACTTTTTAAATTTAAGTCCAAATGACTTGATTCTTTTTCTGTTGTTCCTCAAATTTGATCTAGTTTATTTTCTTATTTATTTGAAAAATCTTCCAGACAACTTTTTGTGTTGTTTTGAAACTATGTATTGATTTCATATTCCTTGAAATATGATTTTGAAGAAGGAGAGAACTTTTATAAGTTTTGGAATGCACTTTACCTCTCCACTACATGAAGGCAAGCATTTTGAACCCTGGTCCAAAACTTGTGGGTGTCGTTGACACGATTACAACGTCACCTCGATATGGATGCATTCATTTCTTTTTCATATGTGATGATATGATCATACCCATGAGTGCATGATGTAGACTCCTTGCTGTGAAAACTTAATATGCATGACGGTGATCCCCTTCGTATGCCTTTCATGCCTAACAGAAGAAAGCCGTGAAAGTCGCGGTCTTGTGTAGACGCGAGCTTGTCACTAGTCCCTCGTCGGGACGGTGGAGCCCGGTATGGTATAGTGAGGCATGACGGGTGGTGATTCCGACCGTTGATGTGGAATATATTGGTTATGCTAATCATACCAGTGATGCTTGAACCTCCTAAGTAGACCGTAGATCGAGTCTTGTTCCATTAACCCCCATACTCGTTTCGTACTACCACTTGTCCCTGCCATAGGTAGGGTACGGTTCAGTAAATTGTCGACCCCTGTTCTAGCACACACCATACAGAGAGGCCATGGTGGAAGATACCGGTTGCATCCGATAGGCAGGCCACCTGGTCCGGGGGCATGGGTGTTTCGGTTGGAGCCGAATGGGGTAGCTTCCCCAGTTTGCGCGCGTTATAAATTTTGTGATCCCATGCTAGTCGAGGTTGTAGCCTCCCCACTTAGAGTTTGGCTTAACAGGTGTCGTGGGTGATTCCAGACACCAGTAAGTTAGGCTGGTGTGTGCGGTCAGGTGTGTCTTCAAATTAAAAGACCGTAGACGGAATTAGTCCAGATGGACTAAAGGAATCCATTATTCATGGGTAAAGAGTACACCCTCTGCAGAGATTAAATCTATTCGAATAGCCGTGTCCCTGGGTTAGGACTACAGTCTGGGATGGGTCAAGTGTCGGTCTTACCGTCGGTCTTCGGAGGAGGAACTACGAAACAGAACATGGATCATGACTTGTGACCTATGATGACTGTTACTATTGCCATTATTATTTGTGGACTAACCCTTTAAGTTATTTAAGTCATTGAGTATCCCTGGGATGGTTCTACCTCCTGGATACTCACTGTCTATTTATTTTTCCTTATAAGCCCTTTATGTGGTGTCGCTCAGACGCCCGACTGTGGCATACCTGTCATTTATTTTTCCTTATAAGCCCTTTATGTGGTGTCGCTCAGACGCCCGACTGTGGCATACCTGTTATTTATTTTTCCTTATAAGCCCTTTATGTGGTGTCACTCAGACGCCCGACTATGGCATACATGTTATTTATTTTTCCTTATAAGCCCTTTTTGTGGTGTCGCTCAGACGCCCGACTGTGGCATACCTGTCATTTAGTTTTCCTTATAAGCCCTTTAAGTGGTGTCGCTCAGACGCCCGACTGTGGCATGATGGCAATTTATTTTATTATCACTCCCTGATTGCATATGCATTTTCATACAAACGACCTGCTTGCAATATGGACTGTCATATCATAATTAACATCGTGATCGTCAAATATTCTCGAGCATGATTATATTTCACCCGTGTTCATAATGTTTGCGAGTACATTCAAAGTACTCACTGGCTTGTCCCTGGCTATTGTCTTGGCCAGATTTCTTGCATGGAGAGGAGCGTTGCGACGACTACCCGGAACCTATGCAACAGTGATAGCAGCCTCGCGAAGATAGGAGTTAACCTGGTCAGCTGTTCCCGTGGGAAATGGAGTCCCACAGACGCCGATGTGACACAGACCGCTTCCGCCATCAGCCACTAGAAATCTTGTGTTGTACTTAAAGACCAGAATGGTCTTGTACTACATATTTTGTATTTTTGCTTGGATTTTCTGTATCAAGTGGTGACTCATCAGTTAACAGTAATCATGGGGCTGATGAGCACAAGGGCCACTTCTGGGGAAATTTATACCCCGTAAACCGGTCCTGATAGTGCTGAAGAAAATCCCAGGGCTGATGACTCCACTCCAGCCACTGAAGAAATTGCCAGGGCAACCTCTAGTGTTGTGCGTGAAGAAAATGTCAGGCCAGCTGAAGCTCCAAAGGCTGTGCCTGAAGATCGTGAAGAAGTCAGGACAACTGCATCAGTTGTGCCTGAAGAAATTGAACCAGATTCCTCTGCTGCTCCTGCGCCTACTCCAACTCCAATCCTTCCATCTGCATTAGATGTGAAGAAGACAAAGGCTGCAGAGCGTGCAGCTGTGAAGAAAAGGAAGGCAACAACTTCTTCAGCTCCGAAGAAAATGAAGCCCTTGACAAGCTCAGCTGAGAATCCAATTGATGCCGTTCCAATTTCCTCTATGCCATCAAAGGACCTTGTTCCTTTTGATGAAGATTATGTGATTCCAAGTGAATCGGATGAAGACATTCCCTCTGCTGCTTCCTCAAAGCAGACGGATGAAGAAATTGAAGTGGATGTCATCCCTTCAACCCCAATCATCTCGTCGCCTATGCCTCAGTTTACTGCTGAAGAGGCCGGCGTTGAAGAATTGGAAGAACAAGACTCAGACATGGACATTGGGAATGCTACTCCTTTGATGACTGATGAATTCTGGGATAGTCAGCATCCCAACTCCCCTCTGTTCACACCGCTGCAACAAATTCCTCATTCACCAGCGCCAACTGTTCCATTGGGCTCTGAGGAAATTCATCCCACACAGTCTGTTCATGAAGACATTCCAGCCACTAGTGCTGAAGAAACTGTTGCTGCTGCTGAATATGTGAAGACTGCCACTGAAGAGGAACCAGAAATTCCTCAGATTGATGAACCTGAGATTGCGAATCCGGAGGTTGTGATGGAATTGACTGACACTCCTCAACCCAAGCCAAAGGATCCTTTCTCAAGGAAGCAAACTTTCAAGAAGGCTGATTTATTCGGCGAGCATGTGTTCTTCACCGATTTCAATCCCTATGACTCTGCTCGCATAAGGAGGAGGCGTTTCTAGACTTCTAGTTATGAAAATTTCTATTCCTCAGTGCTTTACAACAAAGACAAAGTCTTCGATCATCAGCATATTCCTCACGTGGATATGAAATCTCTGCCGTGCTTTGTGCCAGTCCTTAGTGTTCTTCACGACGCTGGACTGTTGGGTTTTTGCACCGATATATGCGATTGGAATGAAGAACTGATTCTCCAATTTTATGCAACCCTGCACATCACAGGCAATTCTGAAGATGTGAATTCATGGGTGCTGGACTGGATGTCTGAAAACACTCACTACAAGGCACCAGCCTCTGAATTACTTCAAGCTCTGCCTCTCAGTCCTCCCACTGAAGCAGCACGTTGCATGTATGAAGAAACTGAACCCACTGATCATTACATGCAAGTGCTTATGAAGCCTTTGAAGCCAGGACAAGCCCCGTGAACCAAATTCCTCGTGAAGGAATTGATGTTTCTTCCACGGGCTGTCTATCGCATTCTGACGAAGACATTGAGTCCAATCAAGGGCCACAACTCAAATGATGAAGAAGTCATTGGCATCATGAAGAATCTGCTATTCAACATCATCCATGGCGTTCCCGTCAACTTCCATGATTTCTTCATGAGGACAATGGCAAATGTTGCACTGCCCCCTTTCAACCTGAAGCCTTATGCTCCATGGATTATGAGATTCATCAGGACAAGGTCTTCAGTGAATTACAAAGCTGACACTCTCAATCATTGCAGCTACTTGCCCCCAATTGAAGTCCTCAAACAGACATTTTCCTCAGCTGATGACAAGGGCAAGGGCACTGTTGTTTTTGATATAGGCACTCGTCCATTGGATGGTCAGTTTCGCAAAGCTGCATCTTATTCCACCAATGATGACTCTGCCACTCATGACTCTGCCGCCAACGCTCCCAAGCAAAATCCGCAAGGCACAACTCCCAGGGTGATGACTGATCGTGAGCTTCTCCTCAATCTTAATAAGAAGGTTGATCGCAACCACAAATGGGTCAAGCGTCAGTTTGGTTCAATTGTTCACAACATGACCTCTACACATAATGCCGTGAAGAAAAACCATTACTACCTTCATGAAACCCTCAACCGCAGCTGGGCTGTTTTGTCTCATCTGTATGGCGAAGAAGATCTGAAGAAAATGGGTCTCAAGGATGACTTTGACTGGTCTGCTCCTCCTCCGAAGAAATACAAGAAGGTCAAGGTTCTTCCCTTGGTGGCCAGCTCCTATTCTTCATCGCACGAGACCAACGAGTATGAAGACTTGGACGACACTGCGGAAGGCCCTACTTCAACCATCGACCCCAACAACGCTGGCGCTCCTTCATCATCTTGAGATTCTTCAGGGGCGTTAGTCCTCAGTTTCGATCCTTTTGGTCATTCGATGACAAAGGGGGAGAAATTTGAGTTAGTCTTCAAGCGGGTCTATATATATGGGTGTGTTTTTTGCCAAGTTACAACTCTCGTTCTTTTGATGACTTTGTGGATCGAGTTGTAAACTTAAAAACTCTATGGTGACCTGATACTTTTGCTGTGGTGTTTCTGCATGCTTATTCCTTATTAATGTTATGCACGCATGCTGAATTACATCAGTCACCATGTTTCATCATGCATTTCAAATTCTTCATAGTATATGTCAAATGCGTGTATGAATTACAAGATATAGGGGGAGATCTCCATGATTCTACTCTTGAAGTGTGCATTGCTTCAAAAGCACATTCCTCACTATGCACATCTTCAGGGGGAGTTCTTCTATATCTTGCAATCAAATTCCTCAACCTCAGTATTTACACTTCACATGTTTATCCCCATTAAAAACTTAACCTATATTGTAATCAATCACCAAAAAGGGGCAGATTGTAAGTGCATCTAGTGCCCCTTAGTGATTTTGGTGGATTGAAGACTTATAGGTTAAGTGACTAATGTGTTTATGAGTGTACACAGGTCTATAAGTCTATGAGGAGTTTAATATTTACAGAGAAAGTCGACCCCTAAAAATGAAGTTCTTCGACTGAAGACTTTGGATTTCTGAAGAATTTCTGAAGACTTTGAAAGTGAAGAAATTGGTGTGACCTTGAAGACTTGGTATTCATTTGAGGAACATGAAGCGTGAAGACTTTTGTTTTCGTAGTTTCATTTTCTCTTTCTTGAGTCATAGGAAACACCGTACTGTTAAAGGGGGTCGAGGAAATACCAAGGAAAAATTTCCATGTGATGCTCAACTCAAAATCCTACACCTACCAATCCCTTCGAGTGAAGCCATTGGAAACATCATACAGTTCAGTCATATTCTTCAGTGACAGAGACGAAGTTCTTCTGGTCTCTGAGGAAATTGTTCTGACTGAGGAGTTAGGAATTCGCCAGTGCAGATTACCTACACAGTGAGGAACATGATAGCCCTGAGGAATTTGATACTCAAATTTCCGACCGTTGCTGTGCTACGTGCCAACTGTCCCAAAATATCTACCTACCTAACGGTCATATCATTAAAGGGCATTTATGTCTTATCATGTCGGGCTGCTCCCTAGGCTATAAATAGCCGCCCCCTACAACCACTAGCTGGTTGGCTACTCCGAGAGAAACTGACACTTATCATAAGAGCAACCCATCCTCTGAGGACTTTGAGCGAAAATCATCAAGTGAGGAAAAACCCAAAACCAAACCCAAAACACCTTCAAACCCAAAAGTGATTGAGCATCACTAAAGAGATTGATCCTGCGTGGATCCGACGCTTGTTACCTTTGAAGACTGTGCTTCTTCCAGACGGTTAGGCGTCATGGTCTAGAGCATCCAAGAGGAATTGTGGATCGTCGAGTGACCTAGTCTGTGAAGGTTCGAAAGTCACCTGAAGACTTACCACGAGTGATTGGGCGAGGTGTGTGTGACCTTAGCTCAAGGGGAATAAGGTGAGGACTTGGTATCTTGGACTGTGTGTCCAGGACTGGGTGTCCGTGACTGTGTGCACGTGTCCTCAGGTTTAAATACCTAGCTGCCCTAACCAGATGTACAACTGAGACATTAATTGGAACTGGTCTAACAAATCACTGTCTTCACCAAGCTTACTGGTTCTATTTCCTCAACTCTTTCATTTCCTCATATCTGTGTTGTGAGCTTGTTCATATCTGTTTGAAGACTTTGACTGAAGAATTTCTCAATTTCCTTAGTTCAATTTCTTCAGTCTGTTTCGTCTTCATCCTATGCTATCCCGTGTTTACACTTTCTGTACTCTGTGTTTGTCTTCATTTCTTCATGATGATCATGCTTGTATTCTACTATGTTTACTTCTGAGTACTTATTCCGCTGCAAGTAGTTCTTCGCTAAGGAATTTACTCAACGACAAATTCCTCAGTGAAGAATTCATAAAAATCGCCTATTCACCCCCTCTAGTCGATATAACGCACTTTCAGGGGCTCTCTCCGCCTCTCTCTCGGTGGCGCCGGAACACCGCCGGGGCCATCATCGTGTGACGGCGATCTACACCAACACCTCCGTCATCTTCACCAACATCTCCATCACCTTCCCCCATCTATCTACAACGGTCCACTCTCCCGCAACCCGCTGTACCCTCTACTTGAACATGGAGCTTTATGCTTCATATTATTATCCAATGATGTGTTGCCATCCTATGCAGTCTGAGTAGATTATCATTGTCCTATCGGTGATTGGTATTTTGCTCCTATTGATTTAAATTGATTGTGGTTATGTTGCTATCCTTGGGTGCCCATCATATGAGCGCGCACTTGGATCACACCTTAGGGTTAGTTGTACGTTGATAGGACTACATATTGGAGGGCAAGAGTGACAGAAACTTCAACCTAGCATAGAAATTTATGCATACGGGATTGAAGGGGGACCAATATATCTTAATGTTATGGTTGGGTTTTACCTTAATGAATGTTAGTAGTTGCGGATGCTTGCTAATAGTTCCAATCATAAGTGCATAGAATTCCAAGTAAGGGGTGACATGCTAGCAGTGGCCTCCCCCACATAAAACTTGCTATCGGTCTAGTAACGTAGGCAATTGCTTAGGGGCAATTTCGCAACTCCTACCACCACTTTACACACTCGCTATCATTAACTTTATTGATTCTTTATCTTAACAGCCCCTAGTCTTTATTTATGTGCTCTTTATATTCTTGCAAACCTATCCAAAAACACCTACAAAGTACTTCTAGTTTCATACTTGTTCTAGGTAAAGTAATCGTCAAGCGTGCGTAGAGTTGTATCGGTGGTCGATATAACTTGAGGGAATATTTGTTCTGCCTTTAGCTCCTCGTTCGGTTCGACACACTTACTTATCGAAAGAGTCTACAACTGATCCCCTACACTTGTGGGTTATCAAGACCTTTTTCTGGCGCCATGGCCGGGGAGCAATAGCGTGGGGTGAACATTCTCGTGTGTGCTTGTTTGCTTTATCACTAAGTAGATTTTATTTGCTATTCTAAGTTGTTTTCTATCTTTAGTTATGGATATGGAACACGAAATACCAAAAAACTTAGGTGTACTTGCTACTCATGGAGATGGGGAACCTCCTAAAACCCTCGATGCTCATTATGTGAAAGATATTATGTACTACTTTGATAATCCTGAGAAAACCCCATTCAACTATGTCATGGGAGTAACGTTGGATCAACGTGAATACTTTAGGGATTATCGCTTGACACAAAAAGGGAAACTGTTATGGGATCAAATTCATTTGTTGCATTGGTATGCTCGGCAACTATGCTTGAGATATGATTATACTTGTTGATCTAGGATGAAGTCTCCACACCTTCCCTTTTCTTGCAAATTTAATGATAATGAAACCTTAGCTTCTTATGCTAATGGTATATATGATTATTATGATGTGGAACAAATAGAAGAATTCATTGCTTTTAAGGGTGCTTATGAAATCAAATCTCTGTTTAAAAATAATGATGCTTTTGATGATGATGTTTCTAGGCCTGAAAATCTTGCTATATTGAAATATTTCTATTTGAATTATGAATATAACTCCAATATTGATGCGTTTATTGAGAAGGTCTCCGCTGTCCAAGAAGAGACTAATATTTTGCAGGAGTCTATGGAAGAAGAAATCAATGACATTGTGAGCTCATTGGATGAAAAAGATGAGGAGGAGAGCGAAGAACAAAAGGAGGAAGAGAGGATTAGCTACCCGTGCCCACCTTCTAATGATAGTAACTCTTCAACTCATACATTGTTTAATATCCTTTCGTGTTAAGGATGGATGCTATGATGATGGTTATGATCCCGTTGATTCTTTTGAAATATCCCTTTTTGATGATGCTTGCTATGCTTGTGGTCAAGATGCCAGTATGAATTATGCTTATGGAGATGAACTTGCTATAGTTCCTTATGTTAAACATGAGATAGTTGCTATTGCACCCACACATGATAGTCCTATTATCTTTTTGAATTCTCCAAACTACACTATATCGGAGAAGTTTGCACTTATTAAGGATTATATTGATGGGTTGCCTTTTTCCGTTACACATGATGATTTTAATAGATATAATATGCATGTGCTTGCTGCTCCTACTTGCAATTATTATGAGAGAGGAACTACATCTCCGCCTCTCTATGTTCCCAACACGATAAAATCGCAAGAAACTGCTTATACTATGCATTGGCCTTTACTTGATGTGCATGAATTATTCTTGTATGACATGCCTATGCATAGGAAGAGAGTTAGACTTCGTTTTTGCATGACACATATCACTTTGTGCTCACTACTAAATGCCAAATCATTGCTAATTAAAATTGGCTTTGATATACCTTGGGATCTGGGTGGATCCATTACTTGAGCACTATATGCCTGGCTTAATGGCTTTAAAGAAAGAGCTGCCAGGGAGACAACCCGGAAGTTTTAGAGAGTCATTTATTTCTGTTGTTTGCTTTTATAAAGTTAAAAAAAGGGAACCTAAACTTTTTCAAAAAGAAAAGCGAAAGTGAGAAAGACGAGCATTGTTAAAGTGGGAGCTAGCCTTGAACTTTGTTCATGCCCATGGAAACTTTGTGAACCTTGATTACAGAAACTTTTCAATAAAAATAATTATCCCCTTGTACAATTCCATTGTATTGTAAAAATAATGTGCCAAGACTTTCCTTTAGGATGATTAAACTGCTTGTTGGTTTGTGCGGTGCAAAAAAAGAAACTTTGGCTGTAGTGCGCGATTTTACATTTTTTTTACTGGAACGTCGAAAGGATCTGAAACTTTTTGCAAAGTCTTGGTATAAAAATTGTTGATTTTTCCTAATTTTGCCAGAATGTTTAGATTTACAAAAGTATGGTTAATGTTCAGATTACTACAGACTGTCCTGATTTAACAGATTGCTGTTATAGCTTCATTATTTGCATATGTTTGAATTCTTGTTGAAGCCTCCTTGACTTGGGGCCCTAGAATTGTGATAGCATACTGTGGGTAATGTTTGTTCATAATTATACAATAATGTTAGAGGAGTACATGATGGGATTTTATTGATCATATGCACTAACCCCGCCACTAAAAGTTCGGTTAAGTTTTGTGTGGATGAAGTGTTCGAAGATCGAGGAGGTCTCGATGTGAGAAGAAGGAGGAGAGGCAAGATCTCAAGCTTGGGGATGCCCGAGGCACCCCAAGTAAATATTCAAGGAGACTCAAGCGTCTAAGCTTGGGGATGCCCTGGAAGGCATCCCGTCTTTCTTCAACAAGTATCGGTATGTTTTCAGATTCGTTTCATTCACATGATATGCGTAAACTCTTGGATCGTCGTGTTTTTTTTTCTTTTAATAAATGCACCATGCTGGTATGATATAGTCCTTGGTTGATTTATAGAATGCTCTTTGCACTTCACTTATATCTTTTGAGTATGGCTTTATAGAATGCTTCGTGTGCTTCACTTATATCATTTGAAGTTTGGATTGCATGTTTCTCCTCACATAGAAAACCGCCATTTGTAGAATGCTCTTTTGCTTCATTTATATTTGTTAGAGCATGGGCATAACTTTTGTAGAAAGAATTAAAACTCTCTTGCTTCACTTATATCTATTTAGAGAGTTGACAGGAATTGGTCATTCACATGGTTAGTCATAAAATCCTACATAAACTTGTAGATCACTGAATATGATATGTTTGATTCCTTGCAATAGTTTTGCAATATAGAGATGCTAATATGTGGGAGGAACTAGTGAATGATTATGGTTTAGTAAAAATATTGGTGTTAAGGTTTGTGATTCCCGAAGCATGCACGTATGGTCTCCTAACTATGTAACCAAATTGGCGCGCATTGTATTTTGATTGATTATCTTTGCGTGAAGGTCGAGGGCGCGCGATGGTTAACTCCTACCAACCTCCCCCTAGGAGCATGCGTCGTAGTATTTTTGCTTTGAGGGCTAATAGATTTTTCGCAATAAGTATGTGAGTTCTTTATGACTAATGTAGAGTCCATGGATTATACGCACTCTCACCCTTCCACCATTGCTAGCCTCTCTTGTACCGTGCAACTTTCGCCGGTACCATACACCCACCATATACCTTCCTCAAAACAGCCACCATACCTACCTATCATGGAATTTCCATAGCCATTCCGAGATATATTGCCATGTAACTCCACCGTTCCGTTTATTATGACACGCACCATCATTGTTGATACGTCCCAAACGTATCTATAATTTCTGCTTGCTCCATGCATGTTTTGGGTGATATTGCTATGCTTTTGATACACTTTCATACACTTCTGATCATATTTGGACTAACCTATTAACTCAGTGCACCCCAGTGCCAGCTTCTGTTTTCTGCTGTTTTTGTATTTCAGGTTTTCCCATTACTTAAATTGCCAGAAAAATTCCGGGAAAAATATATAAAAAATCAGCGCTCCAGAAGCTTCTGTGCGCCAGAAGGGGGGCCAGAGGGGGGCCAGAGGGGCCCCAGGCGCCCTGATGGCGCGGCCCCACCCCTGGCCGCGCCGGGGGGCCGCCTGGGCTGCTCCCACCTCCTCTGGTGCCCCACTTGGCCTCCTATTTATTCTCCCGTCGCGAAAACCCTGATTCCAGACCCCTTTTCTCCAGAAGCAATTCCGATCTCTGCCGCCATCGCCACCAAGTTTTGGGGGACCAAGATTCCTGTGCCGGCATCCTGCCGGGACGGGGAAGTGCCCCCGGATTCATCTCCATCGATGTTGCTTCCTCCCTCCATGATGCGGGAGTAGTTCCTCCTCGGGGCTGAGGTTTCTACCAGTAGCTATGTGGTCAATTCTCTCTCCCATGATGTGATCTTCGTTGTGATCATAGGCTATGTTAATCTAGGGTGATCCCATGATATTTCCCCTTCCTCTATGTATAGGATTGATGTACTCACTTGTCTTTATCTAGTATAATCCCCGAGACCAAGGTGACAGCGGTCTATTGGACATGGATTAGAAGAATATTTTCATGAGTGATTTCCTCTTTTGTGTGTTGATTGAAGATTGAGAGTCTCTTGGTGCTTGTCTTTGACTATCCTTGAGATATGTTGTGGTGATTGTGGTACTCTCTTTGGATGGCCGCGGTGACATTAGGAAATCCATAGGTAGAGAACTACGAACTTTGAGGTGTGCTTTTGTAGCCCTACATAATTCTCGTCCTCTCTTGACCACAAAGGAATGACCTCCGAGTGCGTCTCCATTGCACGTTTTTATCATGTGATTAGTCTATGTTAATGTTGTTGGGAGTTGCCACTAGTGAAAGTATGAAGCCTAGGCCTTGTTTCCACCATTGCAATACCATTTGTGCTCACATTTACCACTTGTTTGCTTGCTGCACTTTTTATTACAGATTTATATTACTTTGCTTTGCCACTCCTATCATCCATATTTTACCATCTCTTCGCCGAACTAGTGCACCTATACAACTCCTAGTTGTATTAGGTGTGTTGGGGACACAAGAGACTTCTTGTATCTTAGTTGCAGGGTTGCTTGAGAGAGACCATCTTCAACCTCTACTTCCCTGAGTTCGATAAACCTTAGGTCATCCACTTGAGGGAAATTGCTGCTGTCCTACAAACCTCTGCGCTTGGAGGCCCAACATAGTCTACAAGAATAGAAGCGTGTGTAGACATCAAGCTATTTCTGGCGCCGTTGCCGGGGAAGTAAGTGTTTGAAGGTATATCTTTAGATCTTGCAATTAAATCTTTTTGTTTCTTGTTTTTAGTTTCACTAGTTATGTTTATGAAAAACCGCACTCTTAGTTCGCTGCCTGGGGAATGCCGCTTTACCACACCCGTGGTAGAGAAGTCTCCTCCACCTACTGAATGTATCATGTTCCAAATACCACTTGGGATAATTGAAATAATTAGGAATGATTGTTATGATGGGACAGTCAATCCTAATATTCACTTGTTGAAACTTACAGAACTTTGTGAGTTGTTTAAGATTTCAGGTTTGACAAGAGATGGAGTCATGAGGAAATTATTTGCCTTGTCACTGAAAGGAAAAGCATTGGAATGGTATAGGCTACTAGATGACTCTCACCTGCTGGATTGGGAAGAGATCCAGTCTCTCTTTTACTCCAAGTTTTATCCTCTTCATGAAGCCCATGAGAATAGGAATTATGTTTATAATTTCTATCCTCCTGACGGAGAGAGCATAGCTCAAGCTTGGGGGAGACTAAAAACGTTAATGCTAAAATGTCCTAACCATGGGCTCCCCAAAGATATGATTATTACTAATTTCTATGCGAGGCTCTCTCGATAGGATAAAGATTTGCTCGATGCTTCCTCTATGGGTTCTTTCACAAACGAAAAGATTGATGCTAAATGGGAACTCCTTGAAAGAATTCAACGCAACACTGAAGATTGGGAGATCGACAAAGGTAAAGAGTCTGGTATAATTTATGAGTATGATTGCATTAAGTCCTTTGTTGAAACTACAAGTTTTAATAAGTTTAGTGCTAAGTTTGGGCTTGATTCTCAACTCCTTGTTGATTTCCTCAAATCTTTTGCTTCACATCTTAATATGCCTAAGGAGGATTGGATCAAGCATCATGAACCTTTTAAAGAGATTTGCAAAGAAAATGAAATTGTTCATGATGATTGCAACATGCATGATCCAATTCCTAAAAATGAAGTTTTATATAAGCATGTTAATTTTTGTGGAGTGGATAGACCTTGTGAAAGGCCTAAAATTGAAGAAGAGAAGTATTGTAAGCAACATAAGCATGAAAGAACAATCACTTGGGTCAAAGATTTAAATAAAATTGCTAGAGAATTGTGTGACCTTTATCCTTTTACTTGTGAACTTTGCTGTATAGAGGGTCACTTTAGTTTTCAATGCATGCACTTTCAAAATATAACTATTAACTAGTTGTGTGATAACATGATCACCCCTGATCTTTATGATGAGCTTATGTTATTTTTGATGTGTGAAGAGTTATCAGAAAAGACTTCTTGGCTAGATGTTAATGCCATAGGAATAAAAAACACTTTGCAAAATTGCCATTTCTATTGTGTTGTTAATTGCCATAAAAATGATTACATAAGTAATATTAGAAAGGAGGGAACTTTACCAAAGTATAAAAATGTCTCTTATATTTCTGCTAATAAAAAGGAGAGTTTCTCCCAAGTTTCCCCTATTGTTTCTAATGATAAACCAGGATATGTGGAGAAGCTTCATCTCCAACCACTCCCTCCTAAGGTGAAGAAGAAGAAAAAGAAGAGGAGGAGGAAGAGGAGCAAGAAGGAAGAAGAATGGGTATCAACCTGGCCTGAGCATATTCCTCCCATCAAGTTTTATCCTAACGGTTGTAAGTTTGAAGAAGAAGGTGAAGTTTATTGCCTTAATTATCATCTTGATGATACGTCCGTAGGTACTATTGAAGATGATTTTGATTATGATATGCATGTTACTTATTGTGATTGGGAAAATGATGATAATGCTACTTATGATCTTGAAAATCTTTTTGGTACCAACTCTGAAAGTGATGATATGGAAAGCTTTAAGCTTGGGGATGATAGGATTGCAAATCCTTTACCCACTAGTGATGTGATAATTGATAATTCTTTTGCTAGTAAGAATAAAGACAACATGTTTACAAATATAGTTGCTAGCAATGATAATGCTCTTCTCTACTATGATGATGTTATAACTCCAATCTATAGTGATTATAAAGGTACCTATGACATAAGGAGAAATTATCCTTATGAAACTTGTCATAATCATGGAGGGAATTACTCCCTTGTTGAACACCATCTTCCTAATACACAATTAATCTATAGTGTTCAAGTTGTTTATGATAGTCCTACTCCCACTATTACCAATGAGAAAGATTATGCTTATGTGGAGAGTAAGAGTACCTTTTTGCATGTGGATCATGGTAACAATGCTTTATGTGATGCTTATATTGTTGAGTTTATTCGTGATCCCACTGAAAATTATTATGAGAAGGGAACATATGCTTATAGACATTTCAATAATATCAAGTTCCCTCTCTTTATGTTGAAGGTTTTGAAGATGCACTTGTTTTGTCTTCCTATGCTTATTGCTTTGTGCTTCAATGAATTATTCTATTCCAATATTCCTATGCATAGGAAGCATGTTAGGCTTAAATGTGTTTGGTATTTGCTTCTTGATGCTCTCTTTTGTTCTTCAACTCTTATTCCTACGAGAGCATCATTAAAGTCTTAAGCCTATCTTTATGGCTATAAAGAAAGAGCTCTAGGGAAACAACCCTTGTTATCTTTGCTTTCAGTTTGTTCTTTCAGTTTTTAGTGGTCTTGATGTTTGTTACTACTGTAGCAGCATCATTGTATCTTTATTTTTCAGCTTTGTGCCAATTTTAGCCTCTGATTGCAAGAAAGTTCAAAAGTTGTGACGTGCAGTCCAGAAAACAGAATCTGTCCTTGGACAGACAAATTCGTATAAAATCACCAGATCATCTTTTTAATCTGAATTTTTTTGACAGCGTGCTCTATACAATTGGCTTTCGAGCGTCTGTTCTGAGTTTTTTGATTTGAGTTGCAGAAGTGCCCCGAAAAAATTATTTACTACCTGCTGGTCTGTTTTTCACAGATTCTGTCCTGTTTTGCCTTTTCTTCGTTTTGCAAACCTTGAGCTTGCTTTTTCTTTTCAAAAACCTTTTGGCAATCTTGAGAAATAGTAGCTCTTCAAGATTATCTTTATTTCCAGTAGGGAAAAATTATTTTATTATGGGTACTAACCTCGCTAATCAGATTATGATGAGTTATGTATGAAGGGAGTTTTCAAGTGTGCGAGGGAAGATGATAAAAGAAAATTCAGGAGGGTCAAACGCTCAAGCTTGGGGATGCCCCCGTGCACCCCCAAGAAATATTCAAGAAGACTCAAGCGTCTAAGCTTGGGGATGCCCCAGTGCATCCCCTTCTCCATCAACGATTATCAGTTCGTCTTTCGTTTCACTATATTTTAATCACTTCATGCGTTATGTGCTATGCTTGGAGCGTCTCGCTCTTAGTTTCCTTTTTAGTTTTCTTTAACTTTGCTTGCTGTTCATAACAAGTTAGAACCCAGCTTTCTTTGTGTGGGAGAGAAACACCCTCCACTTCAACCTAGAACACAACATAGGATTTTCATGCTTATCTTTGATGTGTGTGTTCTTTGTCCTTCCATAGCTGTTGTCATGCTTAGATCTTAGTTTTCATGCTTATCTTTTTAAGAGATTTTGTTTAGGTTGTTGCTTCTGGAACTCTCTTGAGTTATCATGCTTATCTTGTTAAGAGAGTTGGCTTCTGTGGCACTGGTTGATATGTCTATGATAAAAATGCAAGGTGCATAATGATGCTTAGTAGTTCATGTTTTCTTATGGTTAGTCTCAAATAGCTGGGGGTTCTTAATGTGTTATTGAAGTACCAGCATGATTGGTTTGCCTATGATGTGGTATGGTTTAGTGATATCTTCCTCCAAGAATTTATTTTGATTGACTTGGCATATGCTCACGCATATTTAAGACTGTAAAGAAAGTCTATCAAGCCTTGATGATCTTTAATTTCTGAGTAGTGATATAACTTCCATGCCCGATTCAATGTTGCTTTGTCGCTCTGCATGATTATGGCCGTCATTGCTCTCTTAGTAAGTCGCTCCCAGTCTTTTGCTAGCCTTCACCTGTACTAAGCGGACTGACTGCTTGTGCATCCAAAATCCTTGAAACCAGTTATGCCATATGAGTCCACCATACCTTCCTATATATGGTATTTACTTGCCATTCCTAACGAAGACTTTCTTGTACCATCTCAAAATTATTCAAAAGCATTTCTCTTTTGTGCCTCTGTTTTAGCTCATGAGGAAGTGGTAGGTAATTCATGATCTTCTTGTGTTGGACATGTTTTATCCTGGGATTGCATGTCTAATCTGCAAACCCCTAATACGAAGGGACTGGCATGAGTGCGCCCAGCTCACAAAAGATAATCACAACTGTAGGATCGAAGAAGGTGAGAGTGTCTAGAGGGGGGGTGATTAGACTACTCGACAAGATAAAAAATTCTGTCTTTTATCAAGGACAGATTTTGACAATTTTTGCAAAGCACACAAGTCAAGTAGCACACTACACATGCAATTCTAGAGTATGGGCAGCGGAAAGTAAATTGCACATATAGTAAAGAGAGGTGGAGAAGATCAAACGCAGTTTGGAGACACGGAGATTTTTGTCGTGGTTCCGATAGGTGGTGCTATCGTACATCCACGTTGATGGAGACTTCAACCCACGGAGGGTAACGGCTGCGCGAGTCCACGGAGGGCTCCACCCACGAAGGGTCCACGAAGAAGCAACCTTGTCTATTCCATCATGGCCTACGCCCACGGAGGACTAGCCTTACTCGGGGTAGATCTTCACGAAGTAGGCGATCTCCTTGCCCTTACAAACTTCTTGGTTCAACTCCACATCTCGAAGACGGAGGCTCCCAAGCGACACCTAACCAATCTAGGAGGCACCACCCTCCAAAAGGTAATAGATGTTGTTGATGATGATGAACTCCTTGCTCTTGTGCTTCAAATGATAATCTCCCCAACACTCAACTCTCCTCACTGATATGGCTGTGGTGGAAGAAAGGATTGAGTGGAAAGCAACTTGGGAAGGCTAGAAATCAAGTTTCATATGGTAGGAATGGAATAACTTGATCTCAACACAAGGGTAGGTGGTTCTCTTCTCAGAAAGTGTATGGTAGGAGTGGTAGTACTTTCTGATGGCTCTCTTTTCGAATGAAGAGGGGGTGGAGGGGTATATATAGCCTCCACACAAAATCCAACCGTTACACACATAATTGAGCAATCTCGGTGAGACCGAAGTGAAAACTCGGTCAGACCGACAGTTCAAATATAGTGAACGTTGGGGTTTTCGGTGGGACCGAAAATACCATCTCGGTGAGACCGAAAGTGCAAAAGATATGAACGTTGGGATTTTCGGTGGGACCGAGAAAGAAAACTCGGTTAGACCGATTTGAGAAAAGACAGGAACATGCCAGAATCGGTGAGACCGAAAATGCAATATCGGTGAGACCGATTTGAGCCAAGACAGAAGCTGGCCAATCTCAGTAAGACCGAAAAAACAATCTCGGTTATTCCGATATGATATCAAATGGTTACGGAAGGTTGGCAGTTCAGTTTCGGTGAGACCGATCTCAAACTCGGAATGACCGATTTTTCTAGGGTTTGGAATATGGCTGAAGTGGTTCATCTCGGTGGGACTGAGTTGGAAGAATCGGTTTGTCCGAGATTACTTATGAGTGTGTATAGTAGTGAAAGGCGCTGATAGTTGAAGGAGATATATCACTAAACACTTGAGCAACCAGATCATCAACACAACCTCATCCCCTTTTAATAGTATTGGCTTTTCCTATGGACTCAATGTGATCTTTGATCACTAAACCAAAAATAGAGTCTTGAGCTTTTGCCAATGCTTGCCTTAGCATTTGAGGGGTCCACTTCTTCAGACATCTTGCCATACCAATGTGATTGGATTTCCTGAAACATACTTGATAAAAGCACTAGTCCAACCACAAAGTATGTTGTCATTAATTACCAAAACCACCCAGGGAGCAAATGTGCTTTCAACAACCAACAAACCCTCCTTCACGCTTTGTTTATGAGAAATCAGAAAACTTTGGTAGTGATAAACAAAGGAGATTAAGGGGATGTGATCGTCCCCATCTTGGGAGCCGTTCCTTGAAACATGTCTAGCGTAAGAAGTGATTGGGTTGTCTACTAACATTCGTTGACGAAATATGCACCTCCCAAAATCATTTTTACCTCTGTTTTCAAAACCAAGAGCTCTGGTACATGTTTAGTCTTTGCTTCCAGCCACGGGTTTTCAACCTTGCCATCAAAATCAACGGTTCGAGAGTCTCCACCTTCTTTCTTCAAAGCACCAACTATTCAGAGCATGATTGTCATTCTGATTGTAATGTGCATTGTCCCAAAGTACCATTGTCTTCTGCATGATTGTGATATCGCTTATTCTGAAATCATTGTATCTAGTCGTCACTTAAACTTCGGAGGTGCTGCTGCATTTATGTTTTGCTTCACTAGAGGGGGCAAGCGAGGTATCACTTTGTCATGTTTGCACACCATACTCACTACAAATCTATTGGGTGTTTCAGTATCATATTGTAAACTTTCAGTTCTTTGTGATATTCTCATGAGGCAACTTAATTACTAAAGATTCATTATCTCAATAAGCATTTGTCATGTGATTGTGAAAGACTCTTTGGTAGCATGTCACCACAGAAATTGTGCTTGTTATCATTTACCTACTCGAGGACGAGCAGGAATTAAGCTTGGGGATGTTGATACGTCCCAAACGTATCTATAATTTCTGCTTGCTCCATGCATGTTTTGGGTGATATTGCTATGCTTTTGATACACTTTCATACACTTTTGATCATATTTGGACTAACCTATTAACTCAGTGCACCCCAGTGCCAGCTTCTGTTTTCTGCTGTTTTTGTATTTTAGGTTTTCCCATTACTTAAATTGCCAGAAACATTCCGGGAAAAATATATAAAAAATCAGCGCTCCAGAAGCTTCCGTGCGCCAGAAGGGGGGCCAGAGGGGCCCCAGGCGCCCTGATGGCGCGGCCCCACTCCTGGCCGCGCCGGGGGGCCGCCTGGGCTGCTCCCACCTCCTCTGGTGCCCCACTTGGCCTCCTATTTATTCTCCCGTCGCGAAAACCCTGATTCCGGACCCCTTTTCTCCAGAAGCAATTCCGATCTCCACCGCCATCGCCACCAAGTTTCCGGGGACCAGAATTCCTGTGCTGGCATCCTGCCGGGACGGGGAAGTGCCCCCGGATTCATCTCCATCGATGTTGCTTCCTCCCTCCATGATGCGGGAGTAGTTCCTCCTCGGGGCTGAGGTTTCTACCAGTAGCTATGTGGTCAATTCTCTCTCCCATGATGTGATCTTCGTTGTGATCATAGGCTATGTTAATCTAGGGTGATCCCATGATATTTCCCCTTCCTCTATGTATAGGATTGATGTACTCACTTGTCTTTATCTAGTATAATCCCCGAGACCAAGGTGACAGCGGTCTACTGGACATGGATTAGAAGAATATTTTCATGAGTGATTTCCTCTTTTGTGTGTTGATTGAAGATTGAGAGTCTCTTTGTGCTTGTCTTTGACTATCCTTGAGATATGTTGTGGTGATTGTGGTACTCTCTTTGGATGGCCGCGGTGACATTGGGAAATCCATAGATTGAGAACTACGAACTTTGAGGTGTGCTTTTGTAGCCCTACATAATTCTCGTCCTCTCTTGACCACAAAGGAATGACCTCCGAGTGCGTCTCCATTGCACGTTTTTATCATGTAATTAGTCTATGTTAATGTTGTTGGGAGTTGCCACTAGTGAAAGTATGAAGCCTAGGCCTTGTTTCCACCATTGCAATACCATTTGTGCTCACGTTTACCACTTGTTTGCTTGCTGCACTTTTTATTACAGATTTATATTACTTTGCTTTGCCACTCCTATCATCCATATTTTACCATCTCTTCGCCGAACTAGTGCACCTATACAACTCCTAGTTGTATTAGGTGTGTTGGGGACACAAGAGACTTCTTGTATCTTAGTTTCAGGGTTGCTTGAGAGAGACCATCTTCAACCTCTACTTCCCTGAGTTCGATAAACCTTAGGTCATCCACTTGAGGGAAATTGCTGCTGTCCTACAAACCTCTGCGCTTGGAGGCCCAACATAGTCTAGAAGAATAGAAGCGTGTGTAGACATCAATTGTCATATTGCCTTGCATGATCGTAAGATAGCTAGCATGATGTTTCCATGGCTTGTCCGTTTTTTGATGTCATTCCTACGCTAGATCATTTCACATCCTGGTACACCGCCGGAGGCATTCACATAGAGTCATATTTTTGTTCCAGCTTCGAGTTGTAATATCGAGTTGTACGTAAAAGAAGTGTGATGATCATCATTATTAGAGCATTGTCCCTTGAAAAAGGGGCCAAAAAAAGAAAGGCCAAATAAAAAAAGGAAGGCCCAAAAAAAAAGAAAAAAGAAAAAAGAAAGGGGACAATGCTACTATCTTTTTTCCACACTTGTGCTTCAAAGTAGTACCATTATCTTTATGATAGAGAGTCTCCTATGTTGTCACTTCCATATACTAGTGGGAATTTTCATTATAGAACTTGGCTTGTATATTCCAACGATGGGCTTCCTCAAATGCCCTGGGTCTTCATGAGCAAGCAAGTTGATGCACACCCACTAGTTTTCTTTTGAGCTTTCATACACTTATAGCTCTAGTGCATCCGTTACATGGCAATCCCTACTCACTCACATTGATATCTATTGATGGGCATCTCCATAGCCCATTGATACGCCTAGTTGATGTGAGACTTTCTCCCTCCTTTTGTCTACTACCACCTTCTATTCCATCCATAGTGCTATGTCCATGGCTCACGCTCATGTATTGCGTGAAGAGTTGAAAAGGTTCAAAAAAGTAAAGTATGAAAACAATTGCTTGGCTGACACCGGGATAGGCATGAGGGGTACCTTGTGTTAAGAAAAGGGAGCATAAAAGACTATATGATTTTGTAGGGATAACGTTCTTTAGCATTGATATTTTGAAAGACTTGATTGTTTGTTGGGATGCCCGGGTATTAAATTCTTTTATGTCAAATGATAGACTATTGCTTTGAATCACTCGTGTCTTAATATTCATGCCATGATTAGATTACATGATCAAGATTATGCTAGGTAGCATTCCACATCAAAAATTATCTGTTTTATCATTTACCTACTCGAGGACGAGCAGGAATTAAACTTGGGGATGCTGATACGTCTCCGTCGTATGTGTAATTTTTGATTGTTGCATGCCAATATTCTACAACTTTCATATACTTTTGGCAACTTTTTATACTATTTTTTGGGACTAACATATTGCTGAAGGCCTCACGCCCCTCGTTGGTTACCCCAAGTGAAGGTTTGAGATGTAGCGTAGCGGTAGTTTCCTTTGGCAAGAAGGTGTCAACTGCTAACGGCGCCAGATATTTAGCGGCTGACAGGACCTGCACACAGATACAAATAACTTTGCTCCCAACGAGTGCAGAGAGGTTGTCAATCCCTCCGGCCTTGTCGTTTACAAAGGATCAAACACAAGAGATAATAGTGATAGGTATGACTGCAACTAGTAAATAAGAACAGAAAGTAAATAACGGGTGTGATCAGTGATGGTAATATGGACTGGGGTCCCATGATGTTCACTAGTGATGTCTCTCTCCCAAAAGATGATAAAACAGCTAAGCGAGGTAAACGAATTACAGCTGGGCAATTGACAGGATTATGTGCGCAAACCAATGCTAACTATGCTGCATGAAAGGTAGAGGCTCAAAAGCATGGGCGGTACGCCAAGGCAAGTAGACCGAAATCCATCTTCATCTACTACTAATGATCCACCTTGAGATATCTATCCAGAACATCTCGCTGGTATTAAGTTGCGAGTCCCACCCATAGTGTAAACTCAAAGCAACAGACAACTGCATTAAAAGAACTTTGCGTAAAGTAAACAATCCTTGCACCCGCAAGTACAAGCACCATTGTTTTCCCCCTTGTGGCAACAGCACATCCCCTAGACTCATGTTTCTGTCACTCAAGCTAGTTATCGAGGGGCATGAACCCACAATCAAGCATAACGTTCCCTCTTGGAGTTACTACCTACTACTTGGCCAAAGCAATAAACAGCAACGGAGAACATGCAAGAATTACTCAAGAACATAAATATAAAAGAGGTAAATCAAATATATTACTCATATAGAATCTGAACATAATCTCATAATCCATCGGATCCCAGCAAACTCATCATAGCAATAGCATAAGGATTACATATGTGCCTCGATCATGTAGGGCAGCTCACGAGGTCTAATCGGTGAAGAACAAAGAGGGGAGGAGAACATTACATAGCTACTGGTCATGGACCCATGGTCCAAGGGAGACTACTCACAACTCATCCGGGAGGCGTCCATGGTGGTGGAGAAGCTCCCGGTGGTGATCCTCCCCTCCGGCAGGGTGCCGGGAAGAGTTCTCCTGGTGCTCCCGATCTTGGAAGCGCGGCGGCGGCGGAACAGAGATGAGATCGCAAAAAAGGGTTCCGTCCTCGAGGGTTTCGGGACGCGGTGTATATATATGCCAAAGGGGGGCATCAGAAGAGGTCAGGGGGGCCCAGGCGCCCTGGCGGCGCGGCCAGGAGGGGGGCCGCGCCCTCTGGCCGCCTGGAGCCCTGGTGGCCCCCCTCCGGCCCTACTTTGGCCGCATGGAAGCTTCCGGAACGCTGATTTTTTATATATTTTTCCCGGAATTTTTCTGGCAATTTACGTAATGGGAAAACCTGAAATACAAAAATAGCAGAAAACAGAAACTGGCACTGGGGTGCACTGAGTTAATAGGTTAGTCCAAATATGATCAAAAGTGTATGGAAGTGCATAAATATCATAGCAATATCACACAAAAGAGGCATGGAGCAAGCAGAAATCATAGATACGTTTTGGACGTATCAACATCCCCAGGCTTAATTCCTCCTTGTCCTCGAGTAGGTAAATGATAACAAGCATAATTTCTATGGTGACATGCTATTAACCATATAAGAACTTTTCACAGTCACATGACAAATGCTTACTGAGATAATGAATCTTTAGTAATTAAGTTGCCTCATGAGAATATCACAAAGAACTGAAAGTTTTACAATATGATACTGAAACATCAAATAGATTTGTAGTGAGCATGGTGTGCAAACATGACAAAGTGGTACCTCGCTTGCCCCCTTTAGTAAAGCAAAACATAAATGCAGTGGCACCTCCAAGGTTTAAGTGACGACTAGATACAATGATTTTAGAATAAACGATATCCTAATCATGCAGAAGACAATGGTACTTTGGGACAATGCACATTACACTCAGAATGACAATCATGCTCTCAATAGTTGGTGCTTTAAAGAAAGAAGGTGGAGACTCTCGAACCGTGGCTTTTGATGGCAAGGTTGAAAACCCGTGGTCGGAAACAAAAACTAAACATGTACCAGAGCTCTTGGTTTTAAAAAACAGAGGTAAAAATTACTTTTGGGATATGCATATTTCGTCAACGAATGCTAGTAGATAACTCAATTACTTCTCGAGCTAGACAAGTTTCGAGGAACGGCTCCCGTACGAGGACGATCACATCCTCTTAATCTCCTTTGTTTATCACTGCCAAAGTTTTCTTATTTCTCATGAACAAAGCGTGAAGGAGGGTTTGTTTGTTATATATTTTTTAATGAGCCGGGCGCACTCTTTGCCAGTTCCTTCTCGTATTAGGGGTTTGCACATTAGACATGCAATCCTGGGGTGAAGCTTGTCCAACTTACAAAGATCATGAATTAACTACTACTTCCTCATGAGCTAAAACAGAGGCACAAAATAGAAATGCTTTTTTTTTGATTAATTTCGAGATGGTACACGAAAGTCTTCGTTAGGAATGGCAAATAAATACCATGTATAGGAAGGTATGGTGGACTCATATGGCATAACTGGTTTAAAGGATTTTGGATGCACAAGCAGTCAGTCCGCTTAGTACAGTTGAAGGTTAGCAAAAGACTGGGAGCGACCAACTAAGAGAGCAATGACGGTCATAATCATGCAGAGCGACAAAGCAACATTGAATCGGGCATGGAAGTTATATCGCTACTCAGAAATTAAAGATCATCAAGGCTTGATAGACTTTTGTCGGTGTACTAAGATAGGGGTACCTTAGTACCCCAACTGGTGCACGGGCAGTAGCAGCTTCCCGCGGCAGGGTTTTACCACGTGCTCGCCGGAGACCTCTCTGGTCCCTATAAAACCATTCAAGAACAAAGTATACAAGTCAGAAGATCAAGACCCCGACAAGAGGAGCTTGCCGGGAAGGCCGCACCAGGCTCAAGATTATCACATTAACACAAGACCCTGGCAAGAGGAGCTTGCCAGGAAGACCAGAAGACTGCACCTTAGAAGATACGCCTCGGCGCTCCCTGCGCCCCGGCAGGACCCGAGGAGCGACTAGCTCCCGGGCCCGGCAAGATCAAGACCCCGGCAAGGTGCTTGCCGGGGGAAGCCTGCGCTGTGTGCCCGCGCTCCAGCTCATCTGCCCACGCGTCGCCCTGGGGCCCTTCCAGGGACGCGTGGCGGATGGCTGTGCAGCCTGGGGCACACGGTGGCAATCCACGGTGACGAGGCTACCGCCGTGTCGAATGGAGACTCATGGACGGGTGCTTTTGGGGTCGACGGTGACGGGCATTTAATGCCCTTGTCCCCCACTGTCAAAGTAGGTGATGACCACTGTTCATCCACTATTCCCGCACTATTACAACCACCACCAAAGTTACATTTTTACCCTCCTCTACGTTGACACCTGTCGGTGACCCCTTGAGCTATAAAAGGAGGCCCATGCACAACGTAGAAAGGGTTCGGAACCTAGACAGCCCTCAAGCTCGGTGTAGCTAGTTCTTCAAGCTCCCGAGCTCAAGAACTCAATACAATCCAAGCAGGAGTAGGGTTTTACGCGTCCGCGCGGCCCGAACCTGGGTAAACTGCCCGCGTGTGCTCCTCGATCCACTCTTCGTGCTCCCTCCGCTCCCTTACCGCAACGTACAAGGGGCTCCGGTCCCATAGGTGCTCGTGGTGGACAGTTTCCCCCGACATCTTTGGCGCGCCAGGTAGGGGGCGTCGAGGTTGTGCGAACCTGATCCGGCGCTGACGCGGGCGCATTCTTCATCAACCTCTCCAGGTTCACCAACTTCGTCAGCAACAGCATGGCCCCGAAGAAGAAAGCTTCGGAGGTCGCAGGCCCGTCTGCGTCTGTTCCACCGCCACCAGAACCAACGGTGGTTGGAGGAGACGCCGGCGGAAGGGTGGTTGCCGGCGAGGAAACTCACGGCGCCACCAAATCCAAGGACAAGGCGGACGACCGGACCAATTCCAAGGCCTCGGTGTCCGTAGACGCGCCGCGTCCATCTCAGCAGACGACAGGCCAGCAGCGCCGTGGTACCGGAGGTACCATACGCTTGCTGGGCCAAGGACAAACCGGAGGATCGCGGGATGCTCAAGGCCACCGTCCTGGCACGAGCAAGGCGCGGTCGCCGGGGCGAGAGACTGCTCCTTCTAACCCTGTTAGAAGTCCGAGCATATCTCGCTCCTCGCACCGCTCACCGCCGCTCCCCTCCTCTCCAGCAGAAGCTCTCGCAAGAGCGCAACTGCTCCTTGACTTCCCTCCAGCGGCAGACAAAGCCGAAGACTGGAGGGCGACGATTCAAAGTCTCATCGCCTTCGCCAACAATGACACGCCGGAGCAGCCGGCGACATCGCGGCCACGGCAAGTCGAGCAGACGAAGGCCGATGGCGACAAGACCGCCGGGGGTGCAACCACCGTGCACTCCCCGCCGCGGAAGCAGAAGACGCCACCCCGCCGGATTAACGTCGACGACGACTCCACGGCGTCGTCGGATCCGCGAGCTCGTCGGGACCAGCGCCAAGTCCTTGACGATCGGCGACAAGAAGACGCTCGGACGACAATCGAGCGCCGGCGAGAAGCCCGGCGACAATCAGATCAGCGCGCTGGGACCGCTGTCGATACGCACGCGCCCGGTGAGCCAGGCGACTTGCCGTACGCGGCAGGTTGCCCTGCGTTCACCCGTGAGCTGCGGCGCGTCCAGTGGCCCAGCATGAAAAATTTCAAGCCCGACGTACCGGAGAAGTACGACGGCAAGACGCACCCCTCGGAGTTCCTCAGCATCTACACCATCGCGGTGCAGGCTGCCGGGGGACGCGACGAGAAGATACTGGCGAACTACTTCCCGCTAGTGCTTAAGCCGAACGTCCGTTCTTGGCTTATGCACTTGCCGGAAGGCTCCATTTCTTCGTGGGCAGATTTGTGCCACCAGTTTGTTGGCGCCTTCACGGGCGGCCACAAACCCCACGGCCAGGAGAGTGATCTCCACATCTTGGCCCAGAAGGAAGGAGAGCCCCTGCGCAAGTACATTCAACGGTTCAGCCGCGTGCAGCACAACATTCCCGACGTCCACCCTGCTGCGGTTATCAGCGCGTTCCACCAGAACGTGCGTAACCGCCGCATGCGAGAAGAGATGGCCATGACCAAGATTCGGGATGTCAGCGAGCTATACGCTCTGGCTGACAAGTGCGCGCGCGCCGAAGAAGGGAGGAGACTCCCCGGAGAGGACACTGGCGCAGGGGAAGCGACAGTGAGGACGCCGCCCCGGCAAAGAAGAGCCGGCGGCGGAACAACAGAAGGAAAAAGAGCAAGGAAGTGCTGGTCGTCGAGCAGTCCGGCAAGGAGGCTCCCGCCAAGAAGGCACAGGCTGGCGGCTCCGGCAAGGAGCCTGCCCCTGTAGCGGCAGCTGACAAGCAGGACGGCTCCGACAAGCAATATTGCAAGATCCACCGCACCAAGGGTCATGACCTTTCGAACTGCAAGCACGTCGAGTACCTCGTAGAGCAGCAGAAAGCTGAATACGAGCGGCGCGACAAGGAGAAGGCCCAAGGTGGCGGAGGAGAGCCAAGCAAGAAGCGGCCATTCAATGGCCGGGGAGGACGCCGCGGCAAGGCCAAGTAGCGGCAAGGTGATCGACCTCCCCGGGGCCGCGACAAGGATGAGGAAGAAGACGACGACGACGACATGGAGGAAGGTGATAACAGCGAGCAGGAGTTCCAGAAGGCCACAGAAGTCCTGTGTGTCGACGGAGGCGCCTCTCTGCATACTTCCCACCGCCAACTCAAGCAGTGGGTGCGGGAAGTAAATGCAGCTGAGCCGCCCATTGAGTCACGCAGGCTACTGAAGTGGTCCAGCACGCCCATCATTTTTGATCTTGAGGATCACCCTGACCGCACCACTGCGGTCAGGTGCTTGCCAATGTTGGTCTCACCAACCATCCGCAACCTCAAGGTCACCAAAATGTTGGTTGACGGCGGGGCCGGCTTGAACTTGATCTCCTCGGCTGTGATCAAGAAACTCCAGATCCCAGACGGCGAGCTCGAAGAAACCGGTTCGTTCCAAGGAATAAACCCGGGGAGGAGCAAGCCGAAAGGGAAGATTACTCTGCCAGTGACCTTTGGCGGGGAGCTTAACTTCAGGACGGAGAGGATAACCTTTGATGTTGCCGATATCCCATTGCCATACAATGGGATACTTGGACGTCCTGCCCTCGCCAAGTTCATGGCAGCTTCCCACTACGCCTACAACGTACTCAAGATGCCGGGGCCGATAAGCGTCATCTCTGTCCCTGGCGACAAGAAGGACGCGCTTATCTGCGCCGACAAGATATACCGGGATGCAGCAGCCGCAGCGGAGAGCAACACACTTGCCGCTGAAGCTCCCGGGGGGAAGAAGACCAAGACCAAGTCCGGCAAGTGCTCTAGGGCCCACTCCGGCAAACGCACCTCTTCGGAGTGCTGCGCTGCCGTCGAGGACGTTCCATCGAGCTCCACCGGCAAGTGCAAGAAGGGAATGGCCGCTCCACCGGCAACCAAGAAGGTGTCCGCCAAGGAGGACGGCACTGGTGGTACCTTCACCATCAGTGCTACACTTGACAACAAATAGGAAAGCGCGCTCGTTGCCTTCCTGCGGGCGAATGTCGATGTGTTTGCGTGGCAACCATCTGACATCCCCGGCGTTCCCAGGAAGGTAATTGAGCACAAGCTTGCTGTTTGTCCTCATGCGCGGCCCGTCAAGCAGAAGGTCAGGAAGCAAGCCATGGAGCGCCAAGAATTCATCACCGAAGAAATCAAAAAGTTGGAAGCAGCAGGCCTGGTTAGAGGCGTGATCCATCCCACGTGGTTAGCAAATCCAGTTGTCGTGCGTAAGGCCAACGGGAAGTGGAGACTGTGTATAGACTTCACTGATGTGAATAAAGCATGTCCCAAGGATCCATTTCCCTTGCCGCGCATTGACCAGATTGTTGACTCCACCGCTGGATGTGAGCTGCTTTCCTTCCTTGATGCATACTCAGGTTACCACCAGATATTCATGGCCAAGGAAGATGAAGAGAAGACTGCATTTATCACTCCATGCGGCACATATTGCTTCATACGCATGCCCTTTGGATTGAAGAATGCAGGCTCAACATTTGCAAGGGTGGTGCACACTGCTTTTGACCCACAGATCCACAGAAATGTAGAAGCCTACATGGATGATATAGTGGTCAAGAGCAAGGGCAAAGATACACTGATCCAAGATTTGGAAGAGACGTTTGAGAACCTACGCAAGATCTAGCTCAAGTTGAACCCCGAGAAGTGCGTCTTTGGAGTCCCCTCCGGCAAGCTTCTCGGGTTCTTTGTGTCCCAGAGGGGGATTGAAGCTAATCCTGACAAGATAAAAGCCATCGAGCAGATCGAAGCCCCGAAGCGAGTCAAGGACGTAAGGAGACTTGCAGGTTGTGTAGCTGCCCTCAGTAGGTTCATTTCAAAGTCTGCAGAACGCGCCCTGCCTTTCTTCAAAATCTTGAAGAAGGCAGGTCCTATGAAATGGACTCCGGAAGCGGAGGCAGCGCTGCAAGACTTGAAAGGGTACCTATCCTCCACTCCAATACTTGTCGCACCTAGGCCACAAGAGAAGTTGCTGCTATATTTAGCAGCAACCAATCAAGTGGTTAGTGCTGCGTTAGTAGCGGAGAGGGAGGCAGAGGAAGAGTCTACACCACCGGCAAGCGAGTCCAGCGACAAGCAGGGGGCTTCACCGGCAAGCTCTGGCCCCGACAAGGACAACTCTACGCGGGAACAAGGAGAAGTACGGAAGAAGATGGTGCAGCGCCCAGTGTATTTTGTAAGTTCCCTCTTGCAGGGGGCTAGGTCAAGGTACTCTGGGGTGCAGAAGTTGCTTTTCGGCCTCCTCATGGCCTCGAGAAAGCTGCGCCATTACTTCCAGGCACACGAGATAACAGTGGTCACTCGCTTTCCGTTGAAGAGGATATTGCAGAATCCAGAAGCAACAGGCAGGATCGTCGAGTGGGCACTGGAGCTGTCAAGCTTTGGTCTCAAGTTTGAGAGTACTTCAACGATACAGAGCAGAGCTTTGGCAGAATTCATAGCCGAATGGACCCCAACGCCCGATGAAGAAGTTCCAGAGACAAGTATCCCCGTACAAGAAGCAAACAGTGAATGGGTAATGTACTTTGATGGTGCCTTCTCGCTGCAAGGCGCCGGTGCCGGCGTGGTACTCATAGCGCCCACCGGGGAGCACCTCAAGTATGTTATCCAAATGCACTTTCCCAGGGAACAAGCGACAAATAATACTGTTGAGTATGAAGGTCTGCTTGCCGGCCTCAGAATTGCGGCCGAGCTTGGAATTAAGAAGTTGATTGTGCGGGGAGATTCTCAGTTGGTGGTCCGACAAGTGAACAAAAGCTACCAGAGCCCTTTGATGGAAGCTTATGTTGATGAAGTGAGGAAGCTTGAAGAACACTTTGAAGGTCTGCAGATGGAGCACGTTCCAAGAGCTCAGAATGATATAGCAGATGGCCTTTCAAAGTGTGCTGCAATGAAGTTACCTGTGGAACCAGGGACCTTCCTGCTCAAGCTAACTCAACCATCCGTTACACCATCAGTTGGGCAAGGTAAGAAGAGAAAGTTGGTCTTCGGCGACTACTTGCCGGCGGATCTTCCAGAAGCCGCCGCCAAGGTCCCCAAGGTCAACAACCAAGATGCTGAGGAACAGTTTGCTCCTGCGGATCCTAGGGTCTGTACAGTTGAAGCAAGTGTTCCTGACAAGCCTTGCCCCAGCAGGCTTGCCGGGGGGCCATCAGCTCCGGCAGAACTGCAGGTTCTTGCCGTAGAAGCTGAGGTTCCCGCAGCAGCCCTCATGCCTTTAGTTCTTGCCGTTGAGCCTCGGGCTCCGGCATGGGCACAGCAGATTGTCCGTTTTCTGCAAACTGGAGAACTTCCCGACGACCCAGAAGAGATAGAGAAGATAACCAGGCAGTCAAGTATGTACCAGTTCGTGGATAACGAACTGTACAGAAGAAGACTCAATGGTGTCAGGTTGAAGTGCATTTCCAGAGAAGATGGACAGAAGCTGTTGGCAGAAATACATGGAGGCATATGTGGCCACCACATTGGCGCAAGGGCACTTGCCGGGAAGGCATTCCGGCAAGGGTTCTTCTGGCCAGAAGCCCTCCAGGATGCAACTGCACAAGTAACCAAGTGTGAAGCGTGCCAGTTCCATGCCAAGCAAATTCATCAGCCAGCTCAAGCTCTCCAGACGATCCCTTTGTCCTAGCCCTTCTCGGTCTGGGGGCTCGATATCCTCGGCCCTTTCCCCCGTGCTGTCGGGGGCTTTGAGTACTTGTACGTTGCGATCGACAAGTTCACAAAGTGGCCAGAAGTGGAACCGGTGAGAAAGGTGACAGCACAGTCAGCAGTCAGGTTCTTTAGGTCGATTGTTTGCCGTTTCGGGATCCCTAACAGGATCATCACCGACAACGGTACGCAATTTACTAGTCGCACCTTCATGCAGTATGTCCAAGACCTTGGCGCCAAGGTCTACTTCGCTTCTGTTGCTCACCCGAGGAGCAATGGTCAAGCGGAGAGGGCCAATGCTGAAGTGTTGTGCGGACTCAAGACAAGAACCTTTGACAGGCTGCACAAGTGCGGAAGAAACTGGATAGAGGAGCTGCCGGCGGCTCTTTGGTCAACCAGGACGACACCAAGTCGAGCCACCGGACAGACACCCTTTGCTCTAGTCTATGGAGCAGAGGCAGTTCTCCCCACGGAACTCGTATACGGATCTCCTCGAGTGCTCGCTTATGATGAGCTCGAGCAAGAGCAACTGCGACAAGATGATGCATTGCTCCTCGAGGAGGAACGTCTCCAGGCTGCTGTACGAGCTGCTCGATACCAGCAAGCCTTGCGCCGCTATCATAGCCGCAAGGTTAAAGCCAGGAGTCTCGAGGAAGGCGACCTTGTTCTTCGGCGTGTTCAGTCCGCCAAGAATTCCAACAAGTTGACGCCGAAGTGGGAAGGCCCTTATCGGGTGAGACAGGTCACAAGGCCTGGCGCTGTCCGCCTTGAGACCGAAGAAGGCTTACCGGTGAGCAATTCCTGGAATATAGAGCATCTTCGCAAGTTTCACCCATAAGGCGCGGTTGCCGTGATCCGCTCCGGCAACCACCTTTTGTACGAGTCTTGCCGCTGTTGCATGTAATCCTTTGTACAAAGCCGGGCGCAGATCCCGTGCATCAGTAAAGCTTTTGTGTTTTGCACTATTTGCCTTTTCCATGCTTTTCTTCGTTATTTGCATGCATTGTTTGGCATCTTGTGCAACACACATACCCGGTAAGCATTAGCACGCCGAAAGGCCCTGTACTTGTTTTTCCTCTTCTTTTTCTTTCCCTCTTAAGCAGAAGGAATGTTCCTCGCGCACAAGTTTGCCGGGGGGGAAGGAGATGAAGGATGAACCAAGTGCTGTTCAAGAAAGAGGAGCCTTGTCGGGGAAACAAGCAATATATGAAAGCTAAGTTACCAGAATTTGAGCAGTTCAAATTTTTAAATTTTAGTTATCTTCCTTGAACAACCACACTTTGTATGGTAAACCTGTACGCGGAGGAACCTACCCGTGGCTAGCCGCACCCTTACTTTGTTTTCGAGTACGCTCAACGACTTAAGTGAGCTGCGACAAGTGTCGCGCCCTTGCTTCGTTTTCGAGTTCGCTCAGCAAGCTAAGTGCGCTGCGACTAGCTGCGGCAAGGTTGCTTGCCGGTAAGGCCTTTGCCAGCAGGCTGCTCAGAGTCCAGCACTCAGCGCTCGCGGCAAGGGCCACTTGCCGGCAAGTTCCCTGAAAGCGTAGGGTAAAAAGCATACAAAGTAAAGGACTAAAAGCAAGGGAGATAACACCGCACTGATTGCTCGAAAACAAGATAGTATATTACAGAGATAACTTGTCGCAATAACTAATAGATTCATGTTCATGGCACACTTTGCAGCAGCAAAGGAAATAAAAAGAAAGAGGCCTAATCTACGCGGTCGCCTTCACGCCTGGAGATCTTGTTCACCTTGGCGATGATGTGGGCGACCTGCGCCTTCAGTGCCTCCAGATCTGCATCAGCCGGCAAGCTGCGGAGGACGTTGACGAGATTAATGCCAGGGTTGCGGTAGACAATCTTCGTCAAGACGCGCTCCAAGGTACCCGCGCAGAGCTGGCGTGACTCCTCGGCCAGCTGCGCGGGGAGCTTCTCCTGCAGCCGTGCAAGCGCCGGCGCGATTCCCCTGAAGAAGAGACTTAGCTTGGCGCTGTGGGGGAGATTCGGGTCCGGAGAGTACACAAGGTGCTCCACCCTCAGCGCCATCAGCTCCTTGTCGATGTTGGCAGCAGAGGCGACCAGGTCGTCGGTCCACTGCTCCACAGCCTGGCTAAAGTTGTTTGCTGAAGCGGCGGCGCTCTCCACTAGGCCCCGTTCCTTGCGGAGCTCGTCCTTCAGCTTCGTTTCACGATCCCGAGCAGCGTCAAGTGAATCCGTCAAGGTGGAGACCTTCAAGTCCAAGTCAGCGATCGAATCTTTGGCGGCAGTAAGCTCGTCGCCCTTCTTGGAGAGGCGTACCTGAAGGTCAGAGTTGGTGTGGGCGTCCTTCTCGCGCTCTACATTGAGCGCGGTGACCCTATCCTCACTCGCCTTCAGGTACCGCTCCAACTGGTCAACCTTGAGCTCCAGTTCCCTCTTGGCGGTTTCTGCGGCGGCTGCGGCTTCTTTCGCCTCCTTCATGGCCTGCTCCCGGGCGGTGAGCTCGTCGTCATGGGCGTCGAGCTCAACCTTCCGCTGGTTGAGCGCTCCTTCTCGCCGGGACAGCTCTTCACCAACCAGTCGCTGCTGCTCCTCGGCCTCAGCTTTCTCCAGGAGGAACTCTTGCTGCTCTCCGGCAAGCCTTTCACGCTCCTCCGCCAAGTCGCGGAGGGCCGCCTGGTTGGCGGCGCGGAGCTCCGCGGCGCGTTTCTCCAAGTCTGCTCCAGCCTTGGCGGTGAGGACTTCCCGGGACTCCAGTTTCGCCTGCCTGGCCCGGTAAAGGGCCAGGAGCTGGCGAAGAAGCTTCTCCTCTTCGGGCTCGTCGCTCCCGCCAGGCGCTTCAACAATCTTCAACCCCGCGGAGGCGAGGACCTCTCCATCAAAGGTCTCTCCCTCCACGGGGGCTCGCGACGAGGACCCCCAAGGGACTTGTATGAAGACGCCATTGGGGGCCTCAAGATAAACGCCCGACTGCTCCTTGGCGGCGGAGGGATCAGCGGCCGGAGCAGCGCTTGACGCTCCTGCAGCCTCCGGGCCAGCAGTGTGGTCGCCGTCCCCTCCCCACCCGCGGCGTCTGCGGCAGGGGCGGTCTCCTCAGCGGCGGGCTCGTCGGCTCCGGCCATGCCCTCAGTGGCAGTGGCGTTGCCGTCGCCGCCGTGCACCTCCTCCTCGACGGTGACCTCCGTCTCCATCCGCTCCGGGGGAGGAGGATCTAACAGAAGAAGAAAAGAAACGATCAAGCAAATATCCAAAAAGACAAGTCCAAGAAGAAGAAGCTACAAGACTCACCTTCGCGGACGTCTTCGACGACAGGCTCCCTCGCCGGGGAGTCCTCCCTTGGCGGTGGAGCGGTGGCCCCCGCCGGTGGAGGGCCGCCCACGCCCTCCCTTGGCGGGGTGGCCACCCTCGTCGGGCTACCCGTCCTTGGCGGGGAGCCCGTCCTTGTCGGAGCGTCCTCCCTCGCCGGGGAGTTCACCCTTGGCGGGGAGGGTGGAACATGCGGCTCCTCGGGGGTGACCTCCGGTTGCTCCTGCGGCTGCGGCTCCACTTCTGCACAAGACAAACAAGACAAACAAGGCAACAAGACATTAGTACAAGCAAAAACCTCAAGCGCGCCCGACGAGCAGAAAGTTCAAGACCAAACTTACGCTGGGGGCTGCGCTGGGGGCTGCTCCTCGGAGCAGCAGGTTGATCCGGCAAGTTCGTCGCCGGCGCGTCTCCTGTCGCTGCGACGGGCGAGTCGTCTTCGACCACGACCACAGGGACCTTGGCCCTCTTCGCCATCCGCTGGGCCAGGGACCTCAAAGCAAAGCAAGGACAAGATCAGAATCATAAAGAAAGGTCAAGACAGAATCGAAGAAATTACAAATTACAAGTGCTTACTCCTCTTCCTCGTCGTCGTCGGAGCTGAGGGCGGAGAAGTCGAACTCCACCTGAGGTGCTCCCGCGCGAGGAGCAGGAGGAGAAGGCTCCCTCGGGCGCTTGGCGGTCTCCGGGGCTGGGGGCTGCGAAGACCCCGCCTCTGTTGACGCCGAGGCCCGAGGAGCAGGCGGAGCGGCCGCTTCGCTCCGGGAGGATCCCCCTCCGCTTGGCGCTGATGCGCGGGGCGCCTCCGCCGCAGATGGTGCGCGGGGCGCCTCCGCCGCGGCTGGTGCGCGGGGCGCCTCCGTCGCAGCTTGGCTCGCCCTGGTGGCTCGCGTCGCCCGGCGAGCAGGCTGCTGTCGGGGCGCCTGCGTCCTCGTCGCTATAGCCGCCTTGCGGAGGCGTTTCCCCGGCGCTTGCTTGGGACTTGCCGGAGGTGGGGAGTTCTCCGACGACGAGGAGGCGTCGTCGTCGAGTCCTAGAGATCCGCCGGTGTCTTCATCGGCCTCGACGTCTTCCTCCTCCTCCCCAGCAGGCCCGCTGGGTCCAGCATCTTGCCCTGCGGCCCCACTCCCTCCGGTGGCTCCGCTCCCTCCGGCACCTCTGCTTCCTCCGGCAACCTCGCCTCCTGCGGCGGCCTCACTCACAATCCCGGGGATCCCGGCATACCTCAGGGAAGGAACCCCGGCAAGCTCGTCGGGCGGAAGCTTGATCAGTCTGCGGATCTCTGCCTCCTCTGCTTGGCACACCTCATCCGCGGCCTGCGCCTCGTCGACGGTGAATCCGAAGTCTCCCGCCGCTGCAGCTGCGGCAGCCTCTTCCATCCGGGAAGCAATATAGGCTATATCCCGCTCTGTGGTGGCCCGGGTGAGACCCTTATTCTCCTCGGTGTTCTTCGGCACCTCGACCAAGTTGTCGAAGAAACTCAGAATTGCGTCCGGCGGAGGCTCTATCCAGGTGGGGTCGACGCCGTGGGAGTCACACGCGGGCATCGCCGCGCGCAAGGAGTCCCGGGCAGTGCTGTTGCACAGCGGCACCACTCCCCGGGGAGATCTAAACCACTCCGGGTGGGCCGGGTCGTGCTTGAAAAGCTCCCGGACCATCCCCTTCAGCTCCAAAGCCGTGAAGTTGAAATTCAATCCCTGGCGCAGCCTCATAATGTCCGCCGCATTGCCAAACTCCCATGCTGGCCTTTTCCTTTCTTGTAAAGGGGCAATGCGGCGGCGGAGGAAATCTGCCCCTACTTCTCCAATGGTCAAATTGGCTACCCGGAGGCGAAGTATCCTGGTAAGGGCGATGTTGAGCTTGCCGTCCTCCGGGGCCAACTCGCTCCAGTCTCGGCCGCGCACTATGGCTGTTGTGCGCGGCGCAGTAAAAGGCTCCGGCTGGTCCTTCACTACCCAACACCAATCTGCGCGCCATTCTTCCCACTTGCCGCGGAGTTCTCCTTTCAGATATGAATCCTTCTTGTTTAACCGGAAGATCCAGGAGATACCTCCGGAGAGGGGAGCGCCGGCCTCTACTCTAGGCATAAAGAAATGGCGCAAGAGCACTACATTGGGATGGATCCCTACATAGTTTTCGCACAGATGTGCGAAAACCGCCATCGTAAGGATGGCGTTGGGGGTGAAGTCTAGGAGGTGGAGGCCGTATGTGTTCATAATGTCACAGAAAAACTCCGAGAATGGAGGGCACAAGCCGCAGTGAAAGAAGACAGCAAAGAAGAAATACCCGCCGGGAAACAGATCTCTGGCGACGGCGGGGTAGACTCTGGTGCGGGGATGAGCTTTAGTCTCCTTGGACCAGAAGAGGTAGTACTTGTTCCACAGCTCCCTCGCGCTGAGCCTCGGCGCGAAGACCACGTTCCTCTTCCGCAGGGTGGCAAGCTTCGCCGCCTGCTCGGACTTCTCCCTCTTGGCCTTCTCCGCTTTTGCCTTCTCGCTCTTCGGAGCCATGGCGGAGGCAGCGGGGGAAGGGGCGAGGAGCTCGACGGCGCCGCGGATGCGGAAAGCGGCGGAGGAGGGGTGGAGGCAAAGAGCAGTGGAAGTTTTCTGGAGGTTGAAGACGCAATGAAGATGAAGGAGGGAAACTGCCCCTGCTTCCTCTGCTTTTAAGGGGGGAGTGGGGGACGCTCCGCATTTCCCATTAAAGAACGAGGCCACGATCTCTCCCACGACGCCGCAATCGACGTGTGCCGTTAGGGAGGGGCGCGGCGGATGCGGAAGGGAATCTACGGCTTGCCGTGGGCCGCGCGTGCCCGTGCACTGTTTTGGGCCTGGCCCAACAGCGCTCGGCACCGTGTGTGGCCCAGGCCCGGGGGCTCCTGTCGGTGTACTAAGATAGGGGTACCTTAGTACCCCAACTGGTGCACGGGCAGTAGCAGCTTCCCGCGGCAGGGTTTTACCACGTGCTCGCCGGAGACCTTTCTGGTCCCTATAAAACCATTCAAGAACAAAGTATACAAGTCAGAAGATCAAGACCCCGGCAAGAGGAGCTTGCCGGGAAGGCCGCACCAAGCTCAAGATTATCACATTAACACAAGACCCTGGCAAGAGGAGCTTGCCAGGAAGACCAGAAGACTGCACCTTAGAAGATACGCCTCGGCGCTCCCTGCGCCCCGGCAGGACCCGAGGAGCGACAAGCTCCCGGGCCCGGCAAGATCAAGACCCCGGCAAGGTGCTTGCCGGGGGAAGCCTGCGCTGTGTGCCCGCGCTCCAGCTCATCTGCCCACGCGTCGCCCTGGGGCCCTTCCAGGGACGCGTGGCGGATGGCTGTGCAGCCTGGGGCACACTGTGGCAATCCACGGTGACGAGGCTACCGCCGTGTCGAATGGAGACGCATGGACGGGTGCTTTTGGGGTCGACGGTGACGGGCATTTAATGCCCTTGTCCCCCACTGTCAAAGTAGGTGATGACCAATGTTCATCCACTATTCCCGCACTATTACAACCACCACCAAAGTTACATTTTTACCCTCCTCTACGTTGACACCTGTCGGTGACCCCTTGAGCTATAAAAGGAGGCCCATGCACAACGTAGAAAGGGTTCGGAACCTAGACAGCCCTCAAGCTCGGTGTAGCTAGTTCTTCAAGCTCCCGAGCTCAAGAACTCAATACAATCCAAGCAGGAGTAGGGTTTTACGCGTCCGCGCGGCCTGAACCTGGGTAAACAGCCCGCGTGTGCTCCTCGATCCGCTCTTCGTGCTCCCTCCGCTCCCTTACCGCAACGTACAAGGGGCTCCGGTCCCATAGGTGCTCGTGGTGGACAGTTTCCCCCGACAACTTTCTTTACAGTCTTAGATATGCGTGAGCATATGCCAAGTCAATCAAAATAAATTCTTGGAGGAAGATATCTCTAAACCATACCACATCATAGGCAAACAAATCATGTTGGTACTCCAATAACACATTGAGAACCCCCCAGCTATTTGAGACTAACCATAAGAAAACATGAACTACTAAGCACCATTATGCACATAGCATTTTTATCATAGACATATCAACCAGTGCCACGGAAGCCAACTCTCTTAACAAGATAAGCATGAAAACTCAAGAGAGTTCAGCAACCAACTAAACAAGAGCTCTTTTAAAAAGAAAAGCATGAAAACTAAGAGCTAAACATGACAGTAGCTATTGAAAGACAACGAACATACACAGCAAAGATAAACATGAAAATCCTATGTTATGTTCTAGGTTGAAGTGGAGCGTGTTTCTCTCCCACACAAAGAAAGCTAAGTTCCAACTCCTTATGATAAGCAAGCAAAGCTAAAGAAAACTAAAAATGAAACTAAAAGCAAGACGCTCCAAGCATAGCACATAACACATGAAGTGATTAAAATATAGTGGAACGAAAGACGAACTGATAATTGTTGATGGAGAAGGGGATGCACGGGGGCATCCCCAAGCTTAGACGCTTGAGTCTTCTTGAATATTTCTTGGGGGTGCACAGGGGCATCCCCAAGCTTGAGCGTTTGACACTCCTGAATATTTTTATCATCTTCCCTCGCACACTTGAAAACTCCCTTCATACATAACTCATCATAATCTGATTAGCGAGGTTAGTACCCATAATAAAATAACTTTTCCCTACTGGAAATAAGGATAATCTTGAAGGTCTACTGTTTCTCAAGATTGCCGAAAGGTTTTTGCAAAGAAAAAGCAAGCTCATGGTTTGCAAAAAGAAGAAAAGGCAAAACAGGACAGAATCTGTGAAAAACAGACTAGCAGGTAGTAAATAATTTTTTCGGGGCACTTCTGCAACTCAAATAAAAAAACTCAGAACAGACGCCCGAAAGCCAATTGTATAGAGCACGCTGTCGAAACAATTCAGACCAAAAAGATGATCTGGTGATTTTATACGAATTTTTCTGTCCAAGGACAGAATCTGTTTCCTGGACAGCACGTCACAACTTTTGAACTTTCTTGCAATCAGAGGCTAAACTTGGCACAAAGCTGAAAAGTAAAGATACAATGATGATGCTACTGTAGTAACAAACATCAAGACACAACAAAAGCAAAATAAAATTTTATTCATTGTGGGCTGCCTCCCAAAAGCGCTTTCTTTTATGCCTTTAAGCTAGGCATAATGCAAAGAGGAATCAATAATCATCATAATAATCGGAGTTATCAATTGCTTCAAATGGTTCCTCAACAAGTTCACTCTTGTTCCTTCTAGGAAAGGGGTACATACCTATTGCCTTCCCGCGTAGGCGGATTTGTCCCTTACCTATATCGATGAAGCCTTTTACAGCTCGGAGGAAGTCCCTTCCAAGCACTATATTTCCTTGGTTTGGCTTCATGATGAAGAAATCAACCATTGCAATCCCTTTAAGGAATGTAACTGGCACGTCTTTTATTCTTCCCTGGATCTCAGAAATATCTCCATTAGCATGTTCATGATAGGACGATAATCTATCCATGTTAAATTTTAAAGAATCATGAACAATTTTTGGCATAGTAGAAACCATAGATCCAATATCACAATAAGCAAGGAAGTCTTGATTAGAGATGCTAATCCTAACAAAAGGCTCCCAATCATTGTCTATTTCCAAAATATCTCTCTTATTGGGTTTGGGTTTCTCTACCTTCATCAAGTCTAGAGCATCCATTCTTTTCTCAATAGTAGCAAGTCTATCTATGACAGTATCAAAACTATGATCATAAACAAAGTAACTAGATAGACCATGTATAATTTCAAGAGCTCTAGCTTCATCACACTCTAGGAAATCTCCTTCAGCTATAATATCAAGAGAGTGTTTACACCATTTAAAAAAACCATGGTAAAAATTTCTAAGCACAATTTTTATAGGTATCCAAGGCATAATTCTCCTATGTGCATCAGAAATTCTGTCCCATGCCTTCTTCATATTTTCTCCATCCCTTTGATGGAAATCTAGAACTTCTGATTCCCTCAAAGCACCAAGTCCTAACATGCTTGACTAAACATAAAGGACTACTAACAGAAAAGCTAATAATAATTTATTTATTTTAGTGATTTTTGATAAAAGATACTAAAGCAAAAACTAAAAGGTAAACTAACAAGACTAAAAAGCAAAGGTAAAAGATAGCGTGCAACTCCCCTATCTTGAAGAGTGGAGTCCCCGGCAACGGCGCCAGAAAAACTCTTGCTGAAGGCTTCTCGCCCCTCGTTGGTTACCCCAAGTGAAGGTTTGAGATGTAGCGTAGCGGTAGTTTTTCCCTTGGCAAAGATACCAAGGATCGAATCCCGTGAGACTCCGAGGATAAACAAGAAGGTGTCAACTGCTAACGGCGCCAGATATTTAGCGGCTGACAGGACCTGCACACAGATACAAATAACTTTGCTCCCAACGAGTACAGAGAGGTTGTCAATCCCTCCGGCCTTGTCGTTTACAAAGGATCAAACACAAGAGATAATAGTGAAAGGTATGACTGCAACTAGTAAATAAGAACAGAAAGTAAATAACGGGTGTGATCAGTGATGGTAATATGGACCGGGGTCCCATGATGTTCACTAGTGATGTCTCTCTCCCAAAATACGATAAAATAGCTAAGCGAGGTAAACGAATTACAGCTGGGCAATTGACAGGATTATGTGCGCAAACCAATGCTAACTATGCAGCATGAAAGGTAGAGGCTCAAAAGCATGGGCGGTACGCCAAGGCAAGTAGACCGAAATCCATCTGCATCTACTACTAATCATCCACCTTGAGATATCTATCCAGAACATCACGCTGGTATTAAGTTGCGAGTCCCACCCATAGTGTAAACTCAAAGCAACAGACAACTGCATTAAAAGAACTTTGCATAAAGTAAACAATCCTTGCACCCGCAAGTACAAGCACCGTTGTTTTCCCCCTTGTGGCAACATCACATCCCCTAGACTCATGTTTCTGTCACTCAAGCTAGTCATCGAGGGGCATGAACCCACAATCAAGCATAACGTTCCCTCTTGGAGTTACTACCTACTACTTGGCCAAAGCAATAAACAGCAACGGAGAACATGCAAGAATTACTCAAGAACATAAATATAAAAGAGGTAAATCAAATATATTACTCATACACAATCTGAACATAATCTCATAATCCATCGGATCCCAGCAAACTCATCATAGCAACAGCATAAGGATTACATATGTGCCTCGATCATGTAGGGCAGCTCACGAGGTCTAATCGGTGAAGAACAAAGAGGGGAGCAGAACATCACATAGCTACTGGTCATGGACCCATGGTCCAAGGGAGGCTACTCCCAACTCATCCGGGAGGCGTCCATGGTGGTGGAGAGGCTCCCGGTGGTGATCCTCCCCTCCGGCAGGGTGCCGGGAAGAGTTCTCCTGGTGCTCCCGATCTTGGAAGCGCAGCGGCGGCGGAACAGAGATGAGATCGCGAAAAAGGGTTCCGTCCTCGAGGGTTTCGGGACGCGGTGTAAATACATGCCAAAGGGGGGCGTCAGAAGAGGTCAGGGGGGCCCAGGCGCCCTGGCGGCGCGGCCAGGAGGGGGGCCGCGCCCTCTGGCCACCTGGAGCCCTGGTGGCCCCCCTCCGGCCCTACTTTGGCCGCATGGAAGCTTCCGGAACGCTGATTTTTTATATATTTTCCCGGAATTTTTCTGGCAATTTACGTAATGGGAAAACCTGAAATACAAAAACAGCAGAAAACAGAAACTGGCACTGGGGTGCACTAAGTTAATAGGTTAGTCCAAATATGATCAAAAGTGTATGGAAGTGCATAAATATCATAGCAATATCACACAAAAGAGGCATGGAGCAAGCAGAAATTATAGATACGTTTTGGACGTATCACATATTGATCCAGCGCCCACTGCCAGTTCCTGTTTATTGCATGTTTTTTGTTTCGCATAATATTCATATCAAACGTAGTCCAAACGGAATAAAAATGGACGGAGATTTTTTTGGAATATATGTGAATTTTGGGAAGCGAAACCAACATGAGACGATGCCCGAGTTGGCCACGAGGCAGGGGGCTCGCCCACCAGGGGCAGGTACGCCCTGGGACCTCGTGGCCACTCTGTAAGGCGGTTGATGCCCTTCTTTCGCCGCAAGAAATCTAATATCTGGATAAAAATCGTGTCAAAAAATCAGCCCAATCGGAGTTACAGATCTCCGGGAATATAAGAAACAGTGATTGGCCAGAATCTGGGAACGCAGAAACAGAGAGAGACAGAGAGACAGATCCAATCTCGGAGGGGCTCTCGCCCCTCCGCCGCCATGGAAGCCATGGACCAGAGGGGAAACCCTTCTCCCATCTAGGGAGAAGGTCAAGGAAGAAGAAGAAGGAGGGGGCTCTCTCCCCCTCTCTCCTGGTGGCGCCGGAACGCCGCCGGGGCCATCATCGTGTGACGGCGATCTACACCAACACCTCCGTCATCTTCACCAACATCTCCATCACCTTCCCCCATCTATCTACATCGGTCCACTCTCCCGCAACTCGCTGTACCCTCTACTTGAACATGGTGCTTTATGCTTCATATTATTATCCAATGATGTGTTGCCATCCTATGATGTCTGAGTAGATTATCGTTGTCCAATCAGTGATTGCTGAATTGCTATGATTGATTTAAATTGCTTGTGGTTATGTTGTTGTCCTTGGGTGCCCATAATATGAGCGCGCGCGTGGATCACATCATAGGGTTAGTTGTATGTTGATAGGACTACGTATTGGAAGGCAAGAGTGACAGAAGCTTCAACCTAGCATAGAAATTGATGCATACAGGTTAGAAGAGGGACCAATATATCTTAATGATATGGTTGGGTTTTACCTTAATGAACGTTAGTAGTTGCGGATGCTTGCTAATAGTTCCAATCATAAGTGCATAGAATTCCAAGTAAGGGATGGCATGCTAGCAGTGGCCTCTCCCACATAAAACTTGCTATCGGTCTAGTAACGTAGTCAATTGCTTAGGGGCAATTTCGCAACTCCTACCACCACTTTTCCACACTCGCTATCATTAACTTTATTGTTTCTTTATCTTACTAGTCTTTATTTACGTGCTCTTTATATTCTTGCAAACCTATCCAAAAACACCTACAAAGTACTTCTAGTTTCATACTTGTTCTAGGTAAAGTAAACGTCAAGCGTGCGTAGAGTTGTATCGGTGGTCGATGGAACTTGAGGAAATATTTGTTCTGCCTTTAGCTCCTCATTGGGTTCGACACTCTTACTCATCGAAAGAGGCTACAACTGATCCCCTACACTTGTGGGTTATCAGGACCGATCACTCATCTCGGTGAGACCAAAATGTTGCGAAGGGAAATAGAGAGTTTGTAATCCCATCTCGGTGAGACCGAGATCCCTTTCGGTGAGACCGAAATGATTAGGGTTTAGTGGCAATGGCTATGTCAAATGAACTCGGTGGCTCCGGATAGAACTTTTCGATGGGGCTGAGTTTGAATATTGGTTTGGGACATATGTGGATGTGAGAAACTGGTTGAGGGTTTTTCGAGCATATCACTAAGCATTTTGAGCAAGAAACCCATTAAGCAACACCTCATCCCCTTTTAATACTATTGGCTTTCCTATGGACTCAATGTGATCTTGGATCACTAAAATGGAAAATGTAGAGTCTTGAGCTTGAGCCAATATGTGTCCTTAGCATTTTGAGGGGTCCACATTCCTAGTCCATGCCATGCCAATCATTGAACTTTCCTGAAATATTCATCTTGTAATAGCATTAGTTCAATGAGCTATATGTTGTTAGGAATTACCAAAACCACCCAGGGATAGTTGCACTTTCAATAATACAAATCATCATCGAATGTTAAGCGTGGGGACCCTACGGGTTCGAGAACTATGTAGACATGACCAAGACACATCTCCGGTCAATAGCCAATAGCGGAACCTCGATGCTCATATTAGATCCTACATATTCTACGAAGATCTTTATCGTTCAAACCGCATAACAACATACGTGTTGCCTTTGTCATCGGTATGTTACTTGCCCGTGATTCGATCGTTTGTATCATCATACCTAGTTTAATCTCGTTACTGGCAAGTCTCTTTACTCGTTCCATAATACATCATCTCGTGACTAACCCATTAGTCATTTGCTTGCAAGGCTTATTATGATGTGTATTATCGAGAGGGCCCAGAGATACCTCTCCGACACTCGGAGTGACAATTCCTATTCTCGATCTATGCCAACTCAACAAACACCTGCGGAGACACCTGTAGAGCATCTTTATAATCACCCAGTTACATTGTGACGTTTGATAGCACACAAGGTGTTCCTCCGGTATTTGGGAGTTGCATAATCTCAGAGTCAGAGGAACATGTATAAGTCGTGAAGGAAGCAATCGCAATAAAACAAAATGATCAATAAGCTAACGGATGGGTCTTGTCCATCACATCATTCTCCTAATGATGTGACCCCGTTCATAAAATTACAACACATGTCTATGGTTAGGAAACTTAACCATCTTTGATTAACGAGCTAGTCTAGTAGAGGCATACTAGGGACACTTTGTTTTGTCTATGTATTCACACATGTATCAAGTTTCAAGTTAGTACAATTCTAGCATGAATAAAAGACATTTATCATGAAATATATAAGGAAATATAAATAACAACTTTATTATTGCCTCTAGGGCATATTTCCTTCAGTCTCCCACTTGCACTAGAGTCAATAATCTAGATTACATAGTAATGATTCTAACACCCATGGAGTGTTGGTGATGATCATGTTTTGCTCGCGGAAGAGGCTTAGTCAACGGGTCTACGACATTCAGATCGGTATGTATTTTGCAAATCTCTATGTCTCCCTCCTTGACTTGATCACAGATGGAGTTGAAGCGTCTCTTGATGTGCTTGGTTCTCTTTTGAAACCTGGATTCCTTCGCCAAGGCTATTGCTCCAGTGTTGTCACAAAAGATTTTCATTTGACCCGATGCACTAGGTATTACACCTAGAGCGGATATGAACTCCTTCATCCAGAATCCTCCATTTGCTGCTTCCGAAGCAGATATGTACTCAGCTTCACACGTAGATCCCGCCACGACGCTCTGCTTGGAACTACACCAACTGACAGCTCCACCGTTCAACAAAAATAAGTATCTGGTTTGTGACTTAGAGTCATCCGGATTACTGTCAAAGCTTGCATTGACGTAACCGTTTACGACGAGCTCTTTGTCACCTCCATAAACGAGAAACATATCCTTCATTCTTTTCAGGTATTTCAGGATGTTCTTGACCGCTGTCCATTGATCCACTCCTGGATTACTTTGGTACCTCCCTGTTAGACTTATAGCAAGGCACACATCAAGTCTGGTACAAAGCATTGCATACATGATAGAACCTATGGCTAAAGCATAGGGAATGACTTTCATTTTTTCTCTATCTTCTGCAGTGGTCGGGCATTAAGTCTGACTCAATTTCACACCTTGTAACACAGAGAAGAACCCTTTCTTTGACTGATCCATTTTGAACTTCTTCAAAACGTTATCAAGGTATGTGCTTTGTGAAAGTCCAATTAAGCATCTTGATCTATCTCTATAGATCTTGATGCCCAATATATAATCAGCTTCACCGAGGTCTTTCATTGAAAAAATCTTATTCAAGTATCCTTATATGCTATCCAGAAATTCTACATCATTTCCAATCAACGATATGTCATCCGCATATAATGTCAGAAATGCTATAGAACTCCCAATCACTTTCTTGTAAATACAGGCTTCTCCAAAAGTCTGTATACAACCATATGCTTTGATCACCTCATCAAAGCGTATATTCCAACTCCTAGATGCTTGCACCAGTCCATAGATGGATCGCTGCAGCTTGCACACTTTGTTAGCACCTTTAGGATCGACAAAACCTTCTGGTTGCATCATATACAACTCTTCTTTGAGAAATCCATTAAAGAATGCAGTTTTGACATCCATTTGCCATATTTCATAATCATAAAATGTGGTAATTACTAACATGATTCGGACAGACTTAAGCATCGCTATGGGTGAGAAAGTCTCATCGTAGTCAACTCCTTGAACTTGTCGAAAACCTTTCACAACAAGTCGAGCTTTGTAGACAATAAAATTACCATCGGCGCCAGTCTTTTTAAAAATCCATTTATTTTCAGTGTCTTGCCGATCATCGGGCAAGTTAACCAAAGTCCACACTTTGTTCTCATACATAGATCCCATCTCAGATTTCATGGCCTCAAACCATTTTGCGGAATTTGGGCTCATCATCGCTTCTTCATAGTTCGTAGGTTCGTCATCGTCTAGTAACATGACTTCCAAAACAGGATTACCACACCACTCTGGCGCGGAACATACTCTGGTTGACCTACGAGGTACAGTAGTAACTTGCTCTGAAGTTTCATGATCATCATCATTAGCTTCCTCACTAATTGGTGTAGGAATCACTGGAACTGATTTCTGTGATGAACTACTTTCCAATTCGGGAGAAGGTACAATTACCTCATCAAGTTCTACTTTCCTCCCACTCACTTCTTTGGAGAGAAACTCCTTCTCTAGAAAGGATCCATTCTTAGCAACGAATATCTTGCCTTCGGATCTGTGATAGAAGGTGTACCCGACAGTTTCTTTTGGGTATCCTATGAAGACACATTTCTCCGATTTGGGTTGGATCTTATCAAGTTAAAGCTTTTTCACATAAGCGTCGCAGCCCAAACTTACAACTTGGGTTTCTTGCCAAACCACAGTTCACAAGGTGTCGTCTCAACGGATTTAGATGGTCCCCTATTTAACGTGAATGCAACTGTCTCTAAAGCATAACCCCAAAACGATAGTGGTAAATCGGTAAGAGACATCATAGATCGCACCATATATAATAAAGTATGCTTATGACGTTCGGACACAACATTACGCTGTGGTGTTCCAGGTGGCGTGAGTTGCGAAACTATTCCACAATGTATTAAATGAAGACAAAACTCATAACTCAAATATTCGCCTCTGCGATCAGATCGTAGAAACTTTATTTTCTTGTTATGACGATTCTCTACTTCACTCTGAAATTCTTTGAACCTTTCAAATGTCTCAGACTTGTGTTTCATCAAGTAGATATACCCATATATGCTCAAATCATCTGTGAAGGTTAGAAAATAATGATACCCACCGCGAGCCTCAACACTCATCGGACCGCATACATTAGTATGTATTATTTCCAATAAGTCAGTTGCTCGCTCCATTGTTTCGAAGAACGAAGTCTTAGTCATCTTTCCCATGAGGCATGGTTCGCAAGCACCAAGTGATTCATAATCAAGTGATTCCAAAAGCCCATCAGCATGGAGTTTCTTCATGCGCTTTACACCAATATGACCTAAACGACAGTGCCAAAATTAGTTGCACTATCATTACCAACTTTGCATCTTTTGGCTTCAATATTATGAATATGTGTATCACTACGATCGAGATTCAACAAAAAAAGACCACTCATCAAGGGTGCATGACCATAAAAGATATTACTCATATAAATAGAACAACCATTATTCTCTGATTTAAATGAATAACCGTCTCGCAACAAAAAAGATCCATATATAATGTTCATGCTCAACACTGGCACCAAATAACATTTATTTAGGTCTAAAACTAATCCCGAATGTAGATGTAGAGGTAGCATGCTGATGGCGATCACATCGACTTTGGAACCATTTCCCACGCACATCGTCACCTCGTCCTTAGCCAATCTTCGTTTAATCCGTAGCCCCTGTTTTGAGTTACAAATATGAGAAACCGAACCAGTATCAAATTCCCAAGCGCTACTACGAGCATTAGTAAGGTACACATCAATAACTTGTATATCAAATATACCTTTGTTCACTTTAGCATCCTTCTTATCCGCCAAATACTTGGGGCAGTTCCGCTTCCAGTGACCAGTCCCTTTGTAGTAGAAGCACTCAGTTTCAAGCTTGGCTCTAGACTTGAGTTTCTTCCCGGGAGTAGCAACTGGCTTGCTATTCTTCTTGAAGTTCCCCTTCTTTCCCTTGCTCTTTTTCTTGAAACTAGTGGTCTTGTTAACCATCAACACTTGATGCTCCTTCTTGATTTCTACCTCCGCAACTTTGAGCATGGCGAAGAGCTCAAGAATTGTCTTTTGCATCCCTTGCATATTATAGTTCATCACGAAGCCTTTATAGCTTGGTGGCAGCGGTTGCAGAACTCTATCAATAACACTATCATCATCAACTTTGACTCCAAGTTGAGTCATGTGATTGTGGTACACAAACATTCTGAGTGTGTGTTCACTGGCGGAGCTGTTCTCCTCCATCTTGCAGCTATAGAACTTGTTGGAGACTTCATATCTCTCAACTCGGGCATTTTCTTGAAATATTAACTTCAACTCTTGGAATATCACATATGCTCCATGATGTTCGAAACGTCTTTGAAGTCCCTATTCTAAGCCGTAAAGCATGGCACACTCAACTATCAAGTAGTCATCAGACCGCGTCTGCCAGACGTTCAAAGTGTCCACATTAGCGGGAGGGGGCTTGTCACCTAGCGATGCTTCAAGGACATAATTCTTCTGTGCAGTAATGAGGATAATCCTCAAGTTACGGACCCAGTCCGTGTAGTTGCTGCCATCATCTTTCAACTTAGCTTTCTCTAGGAATGCATTCAAATTCAAGGGAACGGTAGCACGTGCCATTGATCTACAACAACATAGATATGCAGAAACTATCAGGACTAAGTTCATGATAAATTAAAGTTCAATTAATCATATTACTAAAGAACTCCCACTTAGATTGACATCCATCAAGTCATCTAAATGATCACATGATCCAAATCAACTAAACAATGTCCGATCATCACGTGAGATTGAGTAGTTTTCAATGGTGAACATCTTATGTTGATCATATCTACTATATGATTCACGCTCGACCTTTCGGTCTCCAGTGTTCCGAGGCCATGTATGTACATCCTAGGCTCGTCAAGTTTAACTCGAGTATTCTGCATGTGTAAAACTGTCTTACACCCGTTCTATGTGAACGTAGAGCTTATCACACCCGATCATCATGTGGTGTCTCCGCACGACGAATTGTCGCAATGGTGCATACGCAGGGAGAACACTTGTACCTTGAAAGGGATCATCTTATAATGCTACCATCATTCTAAGAAAAATAAGATGCATAATAAGATAAAAAGCACATGCAACCAAAATATGTGACATGATATGGCCATCATCATATTGTGCTTTTGATCTCCATCTCCAAAGCATCGTCATGATCTCCATCGTCACTGTCTTGACACCATGATCTTCATCGTAGCGTCGTGGTCGTCTCGCCAACTATTGCTTCTACTACTATCGCTAACTCATAGTTATAAAGTAAAGCAATTACATGGCGTTCGCAATTCATACAATAAAGAGACAAGCATAAGGCTCCTGCCGACGGCTGCCGATAATTTACAAAACATGACCATCTCATACAATATCGTATAACTCATCACGTCTTGACCATATCACATCACAACATGCCCTGCAAAAACAAGTTAGACGTCTTCTACTTTGTTGTTGCAAGTTTTACGTGGCTGCTACGGGCTTCTAGCAAGAACCATTCTTACCTACGCATCAAAACCACAACGATTTTTTGTCAAGTGTGATGTTTTAACCTTCATCAAGGACCGGCCATAGTCACACTCGATTCAACTAAAGTTGGAGAAACAGACACCCGCCAGCCACCTGTGTGCAAAGCACGTCGGTAGACCAGTCTCATGAACGCGGTCATGTAATGTCGGTCTGGGCCGATTCATCCAACAATACCGCCGAATCAAAGTAAGACGTTGGTGGTAAGCAGTATGACTATTATCGCCCACAACTCTTTGTGTTCTACTCATGCATATCATCTGCGCATAGACCTGGCTCATGATGCCACTGTTGGGGAATGTAGTATTTCAAATTTTTCTACGATCACTCAAGATCTATCTAGGAGAAGCATAGCTACGAGTGGGGAGAGTGTGTCCACGTATCCTCGTAGACCGAAAGCGGAAGCGTTTAGTGATGCGGTTGATGTAGTCGAACGTCTTCACGATCCAACCGATCCAAGTACCAAACGTACGGCACCTCCGTGTTCAACACACGTTCAGCACGATGACGTTCCATGAGCTCTTGATCCAGCATAGGCTCGAGGGAGAGTTCTGGTAGCACGACACTGTGTTGATCAAGGTGGAAACTGTTGAGGGGGCACCGCATACGGCTAAAAGATCAACTTGTGTGTTCTAGGGTGCCCCCTCCCCACATATATAAAGGAGGGCGATGAGGAGGGCGGTCGACCCTTTAGGGCGAGCCCAAGAGGGTAGTCCTACTAGGACTCCTAGTCCTAGTAGGATTCCACCAAACGGGAGAGAGGGGAAGGAAGGACAGAGAGATAAGAAGAAGGAAAGAGGGGGGCGCCGCCTCCTCCCTAGTCCAATTCGGACTTGCCATGGGGGGTGAGGGAGTCCTGGATCGAGGGGTCCTCGTGTGACGCCCGGATAATTAAGCTACAGTAATTCCCTGTTGATGATGCCACATCACCGCGATTACTATTGATAAACTCACGTCGGTTCGAAACCCGGTTCAAATTTCAATTAAAAAAATAAAGTCAATTGGTAAAGTTTTCAAATATTAAAACTAAAATATTCGGGTTGTGTCGAATAATGCATAGGAAATTATGGTGGTGAAGTCAAATTTTTAATAAAATGTTTAGGTGTTCAAAAATAATTAAACCAGTAGCTAAAACCAAAACGGATAGAAATAAAAAAAAGACTATAGCAAACCTAAACTACGGGGCTCTTGGCCCATCTAACAAAACAACCAAGCCAGCCCGGTGCCCCTCCTATAACCCTAGCCTTAACCCCTCTGCCCCTCTCGATCCCGTGCCCGCCGCCACAGACACAGCGACCGAGTGGAGCTCCCGATCCCCACCTCAGCGCCATCGGGAGTCCACCCTCCCCGCATCTACATCTCCGAGTGCCGCCCCTCCCGACCGCCATCCTTGCGCTGCTATCCTCTCCCAGGACCCGGCGGGATCTCGTGCCCCCACGTCCTTCGACGCCCGTCCCCGCCGTCCTGGACTGCTCCCCTGCACCTCAGCTGCCCCGCACCGTCCTTCGCTCGTCGGAGAGCCAGGGCGACGCCGGCCTCCCCGAGCGCTACCTCGACCCCTCTCGAGCGCCTTCCCGAGCCCCTTGTGAGATTTCGGTCCTTTGTGGCCTTTTCCCCATCTCCTCTACGTCGATATGTCACCGTAGGCCACCACATCACCTCGCGTCCGAGCTCCCGCGAGCTCGCGGTCGCTACGTCGTGGGTGTGCTCCCCGTGCCCCTGGTTGCGTCCGTGACCGAGCACACCGCTCCTGGGTCACGCCCATGCCCACGCCCGCTCCTCTCACGGGCCGCGAGCACACGCCAGCCACTGCTCGCGTCTGCTCCGGCTGCTGCTGCTGCCGCCCCTGCCGTTGCTTGCGTCGCCCGCCGCCGGCCTAACCCGGCCGCCGCCTTTGTTGCCCCGGCCCCGCCTCACCCTAGTCCGCTGCGGCGCCGCCGGCGCTCCTCCCACCACTCCCACTCCGGCCACTGGTGACCTGCTCCTCCGCGGCCGCGGGCCCCCCTCGTTGGCCGCTGCCCGAGTCCGTCCCGTCCTCCAGCGCCTGACCACGCGCCCGCAACCACACCCGTGGTCGATACCCTGTACCCATTAGCGCCGACCCAATAGGCCCCCTGGCCTATGACAGGGGGGCCCACCCAAAAATAAAAATAAAAATAAATGAATAATAAAAATAATTAATTGGTTAATTAACTTAATTAAATTTGGTTTAATTAAACTAACCACCTAATTAGACTAATTAAAATCTATTAATTAGGATAACAGTGGATGACGAATCGGCCCCACGCGTCAGTTGACGAATTCAACGGTCAGCATTGACCCTGGTCAACCCTGTTGACTGTTGACATCATGACGACGTCAGGCTGATGTCATAATTCCGTTTTTGAACTAAAATAATTTCAGAATATTGCTAAAACTTTAGAAAAATCATATAAAATAATCTGTAACTCGGATGAAAAAGTTTTATATATGAAAATTGCTCAGATTGACGAGACGAATCAGAATACGCGATCCGTTCGTCTGCCACATGCTCCTAGCATAGCGAACATGCAACTTTCCCCTCCGATTCAGCTGTCCAAAAAAGCCAAACTTCGGGAATACTTTCACGGATGTTATCCTCCTTCGCCGGTATTGTGTAGCATCGCATTTGAGCACCCTAGCACCGCGTGTTGACTTGTCGTGCTTCTTTGTTGCATATGTATGCTTTGTATTTATTGTTTCTTCCCCCTCTTCTCTCCGGTAGACCGCGTGACTGATGCTACCTCGGTGATCGACTGCATCGATGAAGACCCCTCCTTCTCGTCTGAGCAACCAGGCAAGCCAACCCCTTTGATCATTCCGATGTCACCCATTCCCTTCTCTCTTATGCTTGCATTAGAACTGATACTGCTTTTTGTATGATCCTATTCTGATGCATAGCCTATTGTTGATACCTGCTTTCATGCCTTACATGTTTATACTAAACTGCTTAGTATAGGCTTGTTAGAGATCCACCGGTGACCCCCCACATTGTCCTGTCTACCCCGCTGGATTATCAGAAGACCCGATCAACGGGATCGAACACCCAGCCCCAGCATCGCACATCACTTTCCCCTTAGTTGCTCGACAATACTGGGTTACTATCGAGTGCCGAGGGTGACACCTCAGTAGCACTTCTGATGTTAACCTTGTAGGTTAGTTCATCGGTTATGGTCATCGAGGGTGATTCCTCTTTCTCCACTCCCGATAATGACACTATCGTGCAACTCCTCAAGAGTGGACCTCGAGGGTGACTCCTCTTTTGTTCAACTTGACGATAAACATCAGGTGGAATTCCATCGAGGGTGATTTCCTCAGGTTTTCCCTTTGGTGTTAGACACACAGTTACTATGGTTACTATGACTTTACACTGAACCTTGTTACTAAAGACGGGTCAACCCTGAGGGGTACCCGCGCGAGCTTATTTGCGAGTGATGTGTAGTCGGGTTGACCTGGAAGGTACCCACGGGATAAATACGAGACGTGGCCGGGAACTCGCCCTTGCCGCAAGTCCTCGAGACGGGGCGATGGGGTCACATGATCGTGAGTCTCTGCTCGTTACCGCGCGTTCCCAAGACACTAAATGGTTTGGATATTTGATCCAAGGGGCCTCTGGCCTGATAGCGCTAACCATCACGTGGGCATAGTATGGGTGTTCTGTGTCGTATGCATCAGCCGAAGCTTAACTGACGTCATTGCGACTGAGCGGCGTGCGCCGGGTTGGACTGGTTATGCACCTACCTTTTTAAGGAGGTAGCTAGGTCTGCTCACCAGTCGCGTACGCAACGTGCAGGAGTTTCCGGGGCGATTGGCCCATGACCCCTGGGGGCATAAGGTTTAGTCCGGCGTGCATGACCTCTCTATTAAGCCTAGGTCCGTTTGCGGCGTATTGTTTGGCCGAGGGCGGGCATGACCTGATGGTGTGTCCGGCCGGAGTTAAGCAAGTGTGGTGGGTAAGTTGGTGCACCCCTGCAGGGAAGAAAACATCTATCGATAGCATGTCCTACAGTAACGGACACTTGGAGTTGTATCCCGATCGCTACAACTAGAACTGGATGCTGAGGCATGAGTTGGATATGTTGCTTCGGGAGTCGAGAAAGGATCCCGGGGCGTTGAAAACAACATAAATATGACTTATGTTATACTATTCTATTCCCCCCTGTTGCTGCGAGACGGTGGTTTCCAGAAGATGCTAGTCTTCGATAGGACTAGCTTTTTTTCCCTCTTATTCTGGCATTCTGTAGCTTAGTCCACAGATACTATCCTTTCATTGATACTGATGCATATGTAGTGTAGATCCTTGCTTGCGAGTACTTTGGATGAGTACTTACGATTGCTTTGCTCCCCCTTTTCCCCCCTTCTTTCTTCTTGCTGGTTGGTGTAACCAGATGGTGGAGTCCGGTAGCCAGATGCCACACTTGAGGACTGCTACTACCCCGACAAAGCCTACTACCTCATGGAGATAGCTGACGACCAGGAGCAGTTAGGAGGTCCCAGGCAGGAGGCCTTGCCTTTTCGATCGTTGATGTTTTGTGCTAGCCTTCTTAAGGCAAACTTGTTTAACTTATGTTCGTACTCAGATATTATTGCTTCCGCTGACTCTTGTGTATTCGAGCTTATGTATTCGAGGCCCTCGAGGCCCCTGGCTTGTAATATAAAGCTTGTATTATTTTATTTGTGCCTAGAGTTGTGTTGTGATATCTTCCAGTGGGTCCCTGGTCTTGGTCGTACACGTTTGTGTGCATGATTAGTGTACGGTCAAATCGGGGGCGCCACACCTCGGGTGGCTAGATAACTCGGGGCTGGGCCATGAAGATCATTGTTGAATACGTCTCTCGTATCCGGATAGGACTCCTGTATTCGTATAATGGCAGGTTTTAGGTTCGGGTGTAATATTTCCTTCCTCTGCAAGATGGTTATGTACAAACCCTAGGCCCCTCTGGTGCATATATAAACTGGAGGGTTTAGTCCGTAGAGGCTAGAGAATCATAAAATCCTCATAGGCTAGACTTTAGGGTTTAGCCATTATGATCTCGAGGTAGATCAACTCTTGTAATCATATTCATCCATATTAATATAGCTGGAAGTAGGGTATTACCTCGATCGAGAGGGCCTGAACCTGGGTAAACATCGTGTCCCCAGTCTCCTGTTACCATCGATCCTCAGACGCATAGTTCGGGACCCCCTACCCGAGATCCGCCGGTTTTGACACCGACATTGGTGCTTTCATTGAGAGTTCCACTATGTCGTCGACCGAAGGACTGATGGATCGCTTCGTCAACCACGGCGACACCGCCGAGGGAACTTTCTCCCCCAGGTAGTTTTTTGTGTTCGGCGGCTTCATGCTCTGTGCCAACACAGAAGGTCACCTCGAGCAGATTGAGAGCTATGCCCCTGGCCATCAGGTCAGGTTTGGAAGCTTGAACTACGTTGCTGATATCCACGGAGACTTGATCTTCGACGGACTCGAGCCCATGATGACCTCCCCCTGCCACCACGGTGAACATGACCTAACTCTGTCATCGGACCAGGAAATAGCACCTGTAACTGTTCTGGCCCTAGATCTGGAACAGATCGCGCCACCTGAGGACGAGAAGCTCAACCCCGCCAAGGAAGCCGCAAACTCAACGGTGCTGGAGCCGCACATAGACCCAACTCTGAGCAGATTATGTGTTACCGGAACTTCGGACTCGTCTCCGGTGTAGGTTCCGAACCATGTGCATCTGCGCCCTTCAAACTCGATCAGGTGTCTATCGCTGAATTCAGCGCTGCAGATATCTTTCGGAACTCACCCTTTGGTGACGTGCTAAACTCGTTAAAATCTATCTCCTTAGCTGGGGACACACAGCCGGATTATATCCGGTTCGAACTGGAGGCTGATGATGGAGAATTTTGCTCGCCACCCACCATCCAGTTGGTAGCCACGGTCGAAGAACTAACCGATCTACTTGACTACGCTTCCGAAGACTTCGAAGGGATGGACCTCGAAGCCGAAGTAGATCTAGACCCAAACCGGCCCGTAACCGGGCGATGGACAGCTACATCTTCATACGATGTGTATATGGTGGATACACCTAAGGAGAAGGAGGGCAACGGCGAAAATGATCCCGCAAAGGATAAGCCTGTTGAAGAACCTCCCAAACGTTGGCATCCGAAGCGCCGAACTAAATCCCGTAAAGGGAAAGATAGCAACACTATCACTAACGACTGTGACAGTATGGAGCAAGCCGAAGACCCCACGGATCCAGCGATAGAGCAGGACGAGCGAGAGGACGGCGAACATAGTCCGAAACCGCTGTCCGATGACAGCTATGCCGAAGACAGCAATTATGTACCTGTCTCCGAAGAGGATGTTAGCCTGGGCGACGACGAATACATCGTCCCAGAAGAACCCTTAGAACAAAAGTGCTTCCATCGAAGGCTTATTGCCACCGCAAGGAGCCTGAAAAAGCAGAAGAGACGGCTTCAAGCCGCACATGACATACTCAATGATAGACGGAACGAAGTGCTAGACGCTGAGCAAAAACATGGCTACAATCGCCAAACCAAAGGCTATCCTAAGCGTAAACTGCTGCCCGAATTCGACGACGAGGCAGCTGCGCCTATACCGCCAAAGAATAACACCGCCGATAAGCCAGACCGACCACCTCGTGGATGGGACAGAGTGGCTAGCAACGGCGTGCACAAGCCCGCACCCCCACCCCGTAAAGGAAAGGAGGATACGGCTCAGGCTCAGAAACACGATCTGTGTGAGGACCTGAACAAAAAGGCTGGCCAGACCAGATACATCTACGGATCCAGAGACCATGCTCCCGCACGAGACGGCGGTTATCAAGCCAATCATACCGGTCATATACCAGTTCGGGGTCAATACCGAACATCACAACCGTATGACATACGCCATGACATAGCAAAATACAGGGGTGCAACACACCCTCTGTGCTTCACCGATGAGGTGCTGGATCATGACTTTCCAGAAGGGTTTAAATCCGTAAATATCGAGGCGCATGATGGAACGACGGACCCTGCCGTATGGATAGAGGACTTCATTATTCACGTACACATGGCTCGCGGAGATGATCTCCACGCCATCAAATACTTACCCCTCAAGCTGAAAGGACCAGCTCGGCACTGGCTAAACAGCCTCCTAGAGAACTCCATTGGGAGTTGGGAAGAACTTGAGGATGCTTTTCGGGCCAATTTTCAAGGGACCTATGTCCGGGCCCCGGATGCTGACGATCTAAGTCACATCATCCAACAACCCGGGGAGTCAGCCCGCAAGCTCTAGAATCAGTTTCTCACTAAGAAAAACCAAATCGTCTAATGTCCGGACGCCGAAGCCTTAGCGGCCTTCAAACATAGTTTCTGGGACGAATGGCTAGCCATACACATCGGCCAGGAAAAGCCGGGGACAATGGCAGCCCTAACTACACTCATGAACTGCTTTTGCGTGGGCGAGGACAGCTGGCTAGCTCGCAGCAGCACCAGCGACCCTGGAACATCTGAAGTCAGGGACGGCAATGGAAAGCCACAACGTAATAAAAAGAAACGTCGAAATAATGTTGGAAGCCTAGACGATACAGCGGTAAATGCCGTATTCAGCAGCTCTAGACCCAATCAACGGAAGAAGCCATTCAAAGGCAACAAAGATGTCCATCTAGCATGGAAAAAATATTAGATAGGCCCTGCCAGATCCATGGCACCCCAGAAAAACCTGCAAACCATACCAACTGTAATTGTTGGGTCTTCAAGCAGGCCGGAAAGCTCAACGCCGAACACAAGGGAAAGGGACCTCAGAGCGAAGACGAGGATGAACCTCGCTAGCCGAACAGAGGGGGCAGAAGAAATTTCCACCGGAGATCAAAACAGTGAACATGATTTATGCCACTCATATCCCAAAGAGGGAGCGCAAGCGCGCACTCCCCTAGCTTAATTCCTGCTCGTCCTCGAGTAGGTAAATGATAAAAAAATAATTTTTTATGTGGAATGCTAACCAACATAATTCTCAATGTAATTTTCTTTATTGTGGCATGAATGTTCAGATCCGAAAGATTCAAGACAAAAGTTTAATATTGACATAAAAATTAATACTTCAAGCATATTAACAAAGCAATCATGTCTTCTCAAAATAACATGGCCAAAGAAAGTTATCCCTACAAAATCATATAGTCTGGCTATGCTCTATCTTCATCACACAGAATATTTAAATCATGCACAACCCCGGTTTCAGCCAAGCAATTGTTCACACTTCAATTTTTTCAAACCTTTCAACTTTCACGCAATACATGAGCGTGAGCCATGGATATGGCACTATGTGGAATAGAGAGGTGGTTGTGGAGAAGACAAAAGAGGAAGATAGTCTCACATCAACTAGGCGTATCAATGGGCTATGGAGATGCCCATCAATAGATATCAATGTGAGTGAGTAGGGATTGCCGTGCAACGGATGCACTAGAGATATAAGTGTATGAAATCTCAACAAAAGAAACTAAGTGGGTGTGCATCCAACTTGCTTGCTCACGAAGACCTAGGGCATTTGAGGAAGCCCATCATTGGAATATACAAGCCAAGTTATATAATGAAAATTCCCACTAGTATATGAAAGTGACGAAACAAGAGACTCTCTATCATGAAGATCATGGTGCTATTTTGAAGAACAAGTGTGGAAAAACGATAGTAACATTGTCCCTTCTCTCTATTTCTCTCATTTTTTTCTTTCTTTCTCTTTTTTTTCTTTGGGCCTTTTCTCTTTTTCTCTCCTTTTTTTCTTTTCCCCTTTTTTTAATGGCCTCTTTTTTTTCTTACGCCCGGAGTCTCATGCCGACTTGTGGGGGAGTCATAGTCTCCATCATCCTTTCCTCACTTGGACAATGCTCTAGTAATGAAGATCGTCACACTTTTATTTACTTACAACTCGAAGCTAGAAGAAAATATGACTCTATGTGAATGACAATGATGAAGTGTGTCATACGAACGGAATGGTGGAAAGTTGCATGGCAATATATATCGGAATGTCTATGGAAATGCCATGATAGGTAGGTATGGTGGCTATTTTGAGGAAGCTGTATGGTGGGTGTATGGTACCGACGAAAGTTGCGCGATACAAGAGAGGCTAGCAATGATGGAAGGGTGAGAGTGCGTATAATCCATGGACCCAACATTAGTCATAAAGAACTCATATACTTATTGCAAAAATCTATGAGTTGTCAAAACAAAGTATTCGACACATGCTCCTAGGGGAAGGGTTGGTAGGAGTTAACCATCGCGCGATCCTGACCTCCACACAAAGGATGACACTCAATAAATAAATCATGCTCCAACTTCATCACATAACGGTTCATCATACATGCATGCTACGTGAATCACAAACTTTAACACAAGTGTTTCTCAAATTCACAATTACTCTACTAGCATGACTCTAATATCACTATCCTCATATCTCAAAACAATCATCAAGTATCAAACTTCTCATAATATTCAATGCACTTTTATATGAAAGTTTTTACTATATCCATCTTGGATGCCTATCATATTAGGACTAGTTTTATAACCAAAGCACATTACCATGCTGTTCTAAGAGACTCTCAAAAAAAAAGAAGTGAAGCATGAGATATCAATAATTTCCACAAAATAAAACCACCACCGTGCTCTAAAAGATATAAGTGAAGCACTAGAGCAAAACTATCTAGCTCAAAAGATATAAGTGAAGCACATAGAGTATTCTAATAAATTCCCAATCATGTGTATCTATCTCAAAAGGTGTGTCCAGCAAGGATTATTGTGGCAAACTAAAAAGCTAAGACTCAAATCATACATGACGCTCCAAGCAAAACACGTATCATGTGGTGAATAAAAATATAGTCTCAAGTAAAGTTACCGATAGACGAAGACGAAAGAGGGGATGCCTTCCCGGGGCATCCCCAAGCTTAGGCTTTTGTTTGTCCTTGAATTTTACCTTGGGGTGCCTTGGGCATCCCCATGCTTAGGCTATTGCCACTCTTTGTTCCATAGTCCATCAAATCCATACCCAAAACTTGAAAACTTCACAACACAAAACTTAGCCAAAAATCTCGTGAGCTCCATTAGTATAATAAAACAAACCACTACTCAAAGGTACTGTAATGAACTCATTCTTTGTCTATATTGGTGTTAAACCTAATGTATTCCAACTTCTCTATGATTCATACCCCCCGATACTACTCATAGATTCATCAAAATAAGCAAACAACACATGAAAAATAGAATCTGTCAAAAACAGAACAGTTTGTAGCAATCTGTAACTTTCGAATACTTCTGTAACTCTAAAAACATTAAAATAAATTGGTGGACGTGAGCAATTTGTCTATTAATCATCTCCAAAAATAATCAACTAAAAATCACTCTCCAGTAAAAAATGGTAGCTAATCTCGTGAGCGCTAAAGTTTCTGTTTTTTACAGCATGATCGCATAAACTTCACACAAGTCTTCCCAAAGGTTCTACTTGGCACAAACACTAATTAAAACAAAAAACCACATCTAAACATAAGCTAGATGCAATATTTATTCCTAAATAGAAGCAAAAACAAATAAAATAAAATTGGGTTGCCTCCCAACAAGCGCTATCGTTTAACGCCCCTAGCAAGGCACGATACAAGAATAGATCTAGGTATTGCCATCTTTGGTAGGCAATCCATAAGTGGCTCTCATAATAAATTCATAAGTTAAATTGATTTTCTTTCTAGGAAAGTGTTCCATGAATTTCCTTAACGGAAATTGGAATCTAATATTTCCTTCCTTCATATCAATAATTGCACCAATCGTTCTAAGGAAAGGTCTACCAAGAATAATAGGACATGTAGGATTGCAATCTATATCAAGAACGATGAAATCTACGGGCACATAATTCCTATTTGCAATAATAAGAACATCATTAATCCTTCCCATAGGTTTCTTAATGGTGGAATCCGCAAGATGCAAATTTAAAGAACAATCATTAAGTTCATGGAAACCTAACTTATCACACAAAGTTTTTGGAATTGTGGAAACACTTGCACCCAAATCACACAAAGCAAAGCATTAATGATATTTAATATTAATTTTAATAGTAGGTTCCCACTCATCATAAAGCTTTCTAGGGATAGAAACTTCTAATTCAACTTTTTCTTCATAAGACTACATTAAAGCATCCACTATGTGTTTGGTAAAAGCTTTATTTTGACTATAAGCATTAGGAGAATTTAGCATGGATTGCAACAAGGAAATACAATCTATTAAAGAGCAATTATCATATTTAAATCCCTTGAAGTCCAAAATAGTGGGTTCATTGCTATGTAAAGTTTTGACCTCTTCAATCCCACTTTTAATAATTTTAGAATCAAGATCTAAAAACTCTGAATCATTGGGACGCCTTTTAACTAAAGTAGACTCATCTCTAGTCCCATATTTATCAAGATTCATACTAGAAAACAAGGATTTAATAGGGGACACATCAATTACTTTTAGATCTTCATCTTTATTATCATGAAAACTAGAAGAACACGCTTTCATAAAGCAATCTCTTTTAGCATGCATCCTAGCGGTTCTTTCTTTGCATTCATCAATGGAAATTCTCATGGCTTTGAGAGACTCATTGATATCATGCTTAGGTGGGATAGATCTAAGTTTCAGAGAATCAACATCAAGAGAAATTCTACCCACGATCCTAGCCAATTCATCAACCTTAAGCAATTTTTCTTCAAGCAAAGCATTGAAATTCTTTTTCGAATTCATAAATTCTTTAACACAAGTCTCAAAATCAGAGGGCATCTTACTAAAATTTCCATAAGATTTATTGTAGGAATTGCCATAATTATTAGAGGAATTACTAGGAAAAGGCCTAGAATTAAAGTTTCCTCTATAAGCATTGTTGCCAAAATTATTCCTACCGACAAAATTCACATCCAAAGATTCATTATTATTCTCAATCAACTTGGACAAAGGCATATCATTAGGATCAGAAGAAGCACTCTTAGTAGCAAATAATTTCATAAGTTCATCCATCTTTCCACTCAAAACACTAATCTCTTCAATATCATGTACTTTTTTACTAGTAGATCTTTCTACGTGCCATTGAGAGTAGTTAACCATAATATTATCTAGGAGTTTGGTAGCTTCTCCTAAAGTGATTTCCATGAAAGTGCCCCCCGCGGCCGAATCTAAAAGATTTCTAGAAGCAAAATTCAAGCCAGCATAAAAGTTTTGTATAATCATCCATAAGTTCAAACCATGTGTAGGGCAATTACGTTTCATTAATTCATTCTCTCCCAAGCTTGGGCAACATGCTCATGATCTAGTTGCTTAAAATTCATGATATCGTTTCTAAGAGAGATAATCTTAGCAGGGGGGGAATACTTAGAGATAAAGACATCTTTGCACTTATTCCATGAATCAATACTATTTCTAGGCAAAGAGGAGAACCAAGTTTTAGCATGATCTCAAAGCAAAAACGGAAATAGCTTCAATTTAACAATATCATTATCCGTATCCCTCTTCTTTTGCATATCGCACAAATCAAAAAAATTGTTTAGATGGGTAGCGGCATCTTCACTAGGAAGGCCGGAAAATTGATCTTCCATGACAAGATTCAACAGAGCAGCATTGATTTCACAAGATTCAGCATCGGTAATAGGAGTAATCAGAGATATAATAAAATCATTATTGTTTGTATTGGAAAAGTCATGAAATTTGGTATTGTCTTGAACCATAGTGACAAGCAAGCAATCCAACACACAAGCAAACAAGAGGCAAGCGAACGGAAAAAGGGCGAATAAAGCGGCAAGGGTGAAGTGGGGGAGAGGAAAACGAGAGGCAAATAATGTAATGCGAGGGATAAGGGTTTGTGATAGGTACTTGGTATATGACTTTTTTGTAGATCTCCCTAGCAATGGCGCCAGAAATTCTTCCTGCTACTTCTCGAGCTTGCGTTGTATTCCCTCGAAGAGGAAAGGGTGATGCAGCACAGTAGCGTAAGTATTTCCCTTAGTTTTTGAGAACCAAGGTATCAATCCAGTAGGAGACCACACGCAAGTCCTTCGCACCTGCACAAACAAATAAGAACCTCGCAGCCAACGTGATAAAAGGGGTTGTCAATCCCTTCTCGGTCACTTACAAAAGTGAGATCTGATAGATATGATAAGATAATATTTTTGGTATTTTTGGATATAGAGGTTGAAAGTAAATAATGCAAAGTAAAGTAAATAGTTGAAGGAAGATAATATGATGAGAATAGATGCAAGGGCCATAGGTTTTACTAGTGGCTTCTCTCATGATAGCAGATTTCTATGGTGGGTGAATGAATTATTGTCGAGCAATTGATAGAAGAGCGCATACTTATGAGAATATCTAGGCATGATCGTTTTGGTCTAATAGTAGTAGATTCAGCATCGGTAATAGGAGCAATCAGAGATCTAATAAAATCATTATTGTCTATATCCATGACAAGTAGACCAAAACGATTCTGCATCTACTACTATTACTCCACACATCGACCGCTATCCAGCATGCATATAGAGTATTAAGTTCATGAGAACAGAGTAACGCCTTAAGCAAGATGACATGATGTAGAGGGATAAGCTCAAGCAATGTGATATAAAGCCCATCTTTTTATCCTCGATGGCAACAATACAATACGTGCCTTGCTCCCCCTGCTGTCACCGGGAAAGGACATCGCAAGATTGAACCCAAAGCCAAGCACTTCTCCCATTACAAGAACTATAGATCTAGTAGGCCAAACCAAACCGATAATTTGAAGAGACTTGCAAGGATATTATAATCATACCGATAATTCGAAAAGAATCCAATATTCTTCATAGATAATCTAGATCATAAACCCACAATTCATCAGATCTCGACAAACACATCGCAAAAAGATTACATCGAATAGATCTCCTCAAAGATCGAGGAGAACTTTGTATTGAGATCCAAAGAGAGAGAAGAAGCCATCTAGCTAATAACTATGGACCCGAAGGTCTGTGGTAAACTACTCACAACACATCGGAGAGGCTATGGTGTTGATGTAGAAGCCCTCCGTGATCCATGCCCCCTCCGGCGGGGCTCCGAAATAGGCCCCAAGATGGGATCTCACGGGTACAGAAGGTTACGACGGTGGAATTAGGGTTTCGTGGATGTCCTCGATGTTTTCAGGGTACGCGAATATATATATATATATATATATATATATATATATATATATATATATATATATAGGCTGAAGAGGCACGTGAGGGGAGCCAGAGGGGGCCCACGATACTGGGGGCGCGCCTACCCTCCTGGGCGCCCCCTGCCCTCGTGGCCTCCTCTCTTGCTTCGTGGCGTGTACTCCAAGTCTTCTGTGTCGATATTGATATGTCTCCAACGTATCTATAATTTTTTATTGTTCCATGTTATTATTTATGATGTTTCGGATGTTTAATGGGCTTTGTTATACACTTTTATATTATTTTTGGGAATAACCTATTAACCCAAAGGCCTAGTCCAGATTGCTGTTTTTTGCCTATTTCAGGGTTTTACAGAAAAGGAATATCAAACGGAGTCCAAACGGAATGAAACCTTTGGGAGAGATATTTTTGGAGCAAAATACGCACGGGAGACTTGTGAACTATGGAGTAGAGCACACGTGGCGTCCACGAGGGAGGGGGCGCCCCCTCCTACAGGGTGCGCCCCTGCCTCGTGGGCCCCATGTTTGGCCACCGGTGCCCTCCTTCTTCCTATATATACCTACGTACCCCGAAACCATCAGACAAACAGAGAAAACCCTAGTTCCACCGCCGCAACCTTCTGTTCCCGTGAGATCCCATCTTGGGGCCTGTTCTAGAGCTCCGCTGGAGGGGGGGGTCTACCACGGAGTTCTTCTACATCATCATCATTGCCTCACCATGAGTTGTGAGTAGTTTACCTCAGACCTTCGGGTCCATAGCTAGTATCTAGATGGCTTCTTCTCTCTCTTTGGATCTCAATACCAAGTTCTCCTCGGTCTTCGAGGAGATCTATTCGATGTAATCTCTTTTTGCGGTGTGTTTGTCGAGATCCGATGAATTATGGGTTTATGATCAAGATTATCTATGAGAAATATTAGGTTCTTTTCTGAACTCTTTATGTATGATTATAATATCCTTGCAAGTCTCTTCGAATTATTGGTTTGGTTTGGCCTACTAGATCTATAGTTCTTGCAATGGGAGAAGTGCTTCGCTTTGGGTTCAATCTTGCGGTGTCCTTTCCCAGTGACAGTAGGGGCAGCAAGGCACGTATTGTATTGTTGCCATCGAGGATAAAGGATGGGGTTTATATCATGTTATTTGAGTTTATCCCTCTACATCATGTCATCTCGCTTAAGGCGTTACTCTGTTCTTATGAACTTAATACTCTAGATGCATGCTGGATAGCGGTTGATGTGTGGAGTAATAGTAGTAGATGCAGAATCGTTTCGATCTACTTGTCTCGGACGTGATGCCTATATATAATGATTAAGCCTAGAAAGTCTCATAAGTATTCACTTTTCTATCAATTGCTCGACAGTAATTTGTTTACCCACCGTAGAATACCGCTATCGTGAGAGAAGCCACTAGAGAAAACTATGGCCCCGGGGTCTATTCTCAACATATCAATCTACAATCTACTTTACTTTTCCGCTTTTACTTTCTGTTCTTATATCCAAAAATACCAAAAATATTAAACTATCATCTCTATCAGATCTCACTTTCGTAAGTGACCGTAAAGGGATTGACAACCCCTTATCGCGTTGGCTGCGAAGTTGTTATTTGTTTGTGCAGGTGCGAGGGACTCACGTGTGGTCTCCTACAAGTTTGATACCTTGGTTCTCAAAAACTAAGGGAAATACTTACGCTAATGTGCCGCATCACCCTTTCCTCTTCGAGGGAATACAACGCAAGCTCAAGAAGTACCAAGAAGAATTTCTGGCGCCGTTACCGGGGAGGCTTACGCAAAAGTCATATACCAAGTACCTATCACAAACCCTTATCATTCGCATTACATTTATCTGTCTCTTGATTTCCTCCCCCACTTCACCCTTGTCGTTTTATTCGCCTTTTTTCGTTTGCCTTTCTGTTTGCTTGTGTTTCTATGTGCCCTCTATTAGCTTGCATCTTCGCTTGCTAAGTTATGGATCCTCATCCACTTGCTAATCTTTTTAAGAGATCCAATTATGTTGAACCTATCTCTAGTGAGTTGGGTGCACTAGATTATCTTTATGAGGTTTTGCTTGAAATTTGTGAATCTGAAAATTGTGAGGAATTGTTAAAAGAAAAAGTGATTCACGATAGTTCTTTAAATAAAAATCATGATTGCAATGATGTTATTATAAATTCTATTAATTTCAATTGTGTTAATTATATGCAAAACCCTAAGCTTGGGGTTGCTAGTATTGCTATGTCCACTACTTGTTGCAATGAACATGATTGGGGTGATGCTTCTTATGATCTTGAAAACTTATTTCAACCCCATGATGAATGTGAGATTGATAATAATTTTTGCAATAATATTGAAAGTGGGTTTGGAAGAGTGTCAACTTTAGATCCCACATATTTGGAGTATGATCAATCTTATGAATTTTTTAATGAAAGTGGGTTTGGAGAGGTCATGACTTTAGTTAATGTTGATCCCACTGTTTTGGAAGAGTGTCAACTCCGTATGCATGTAGATCATGTTGAGAATATGTCATGTGATATCTATATTGTTGAATTTGCTTATGATCCTACATCCAATTATTATGAGAGAGGAAAATATGGCTGTAGAAATTTTCATGCTACTAAATTACCTCTCGTTATGTTGAGATTGCTATTGTTTTTTTCTTCTTCCTTGCATATGCTAGATCTTGCTAGTATTGCTAATTTGTTTTCCTATAAAATGCCTATGCATAGGAAGTATGTTAGACTTAGATGTGATTTTCACATGCTATATGATGCTCTCCTTGTGCTTCAATTCTTATCTTTCATGTGAGCATCATTGAATTATCTAGCCTATCTTAATGGCTATAAAGAAAGAGCTTGTTGGGAGGCAACCCAATTTTAATTTTTTGTTTTTGCTTCTGTTTAGGAATAAATATTGCATCTAGCTTCTGTTTAGATGTGGTTTTGTGTTTTAGTTAGTGTTTGTGCCAAGTAGAACCTTTGGGAAGACTTGTGTGAAGTTTATATGATCTTGCTGTGAAAAACAGAATCGTTAGCGCTAGCTAGAATGGTCACCAGATTTTACTGGAGCATGCTATTTAGTTGATTCTTTTTTCAGATGATCAATAGACAAATTCCTCACGTTTACCAATTTATTTCAATTTGTTTGGAGTTACAGAAGTATGTGAAAGTTACAGATTACTACAGATTGTTCTGTTTTTGACAGATTCTGTTTTTCGTGTGTTGTTTGCTTATTTTGATGAATCTATGAGTAGTATTGGAAGATATGAATCATAGAAAAGTTGGAATACAGTAGGTTTAACCCCAATATAAACAAAGAATGAATTCATTGCAGTACCTTTGAGTAGTGGTTTGCTTTCTTATACTAACGGAGCTCATGAGATTTTTGTCTAAGTTTTGTGTTGTGAAGTTTTCAAGTTTTGAGTATTGCTTTGATGGACTATGGAACAAAGAGTGGAAAAATCCTAAGCTTGGGCATGCCCAAGGCACCCCAAGGTAAAATTAAAGGACAACCAAGAGCCTAAGCTTGGGGATGCCCCGGGAAGGCATCCCCTCTTTCGTCTTCATCCATCGGTAACTATACTCGGAGCTATATTTTTATTCACCACATGATATGTGTTTTACTTGGAGCGTCTTGTATAATTTGAGTCTTTGCTTGTTAGTTTTCCACAATCATACTTGCTGGACACACCTATTTGAGAGAGTTAAATATGGCCTAGGAATTGATAGAACACTCTATGTGCTTCACTTATATCTTTTGAGTTGAATAGTTTTTGCTCTAGTGCTTCACTTATACCTTTTAGAGCACGGTGGTGATTATATTTTGTAGAAATTGTTGATCTCTCATGCTTCACTTATATCCTTTTGAGAGCCTATTAAACAGCATGCTAATGTGCTTTGGCTATAAAACTAGCCTTCACATGATAGGCATTCAAGATAAATGTAGTAAAAACTTCCATACTAACTGCATTGAATATGATGAGAAGTTGGATGCTTGATAATTGTTTTGAGATATGAGGATAGTGATATTAGAGTCATGCTAGTGGAGTTATTATGAAATTGAGAAATACTTGTGTTAAGGTTAGTGATTCCCGTAGCATGCACGTATGGTGAACCGCTATGTGACGAAGTTAGAGCATGAGGTATTTGTAGAGTGTCCTCCTTTGTGTGGAGGTCGGGGGCGCGCGATGGTTAACTCCTACCAACCCCCCCCCCTAGGAGCATGCGTTGATTGCTTTGTTTTGATGACTCGTAAATTTTTGCAATAAGTATATGAGTTCTTTTGACTAATGTTGAGTCCATGGATATTACACACTCTCACCCTTCCACCATTGTTAGCCCTCTTGTATCGCGCAACTTTTGCCGGTACCATACACCAACTATATACCTTCCTCAAAACAGCCACCATATATCTTCCTCAAAACAGCCACCATACCTACCTATCATGGCATTTCCATAGCCATTTTGAGATATATTGCCATGCAACTTTCCACCGTTCCTTTCATATGACACGCTTCATACTGTCATATTGCCATGCATGATCATGTAGTTGATATCGTATTTGTGGCAAAGCCACCATTCATAATTTTCATACATGTCACTCTTGATTCATTGCCCATCCCGGTACACCGCCGGAGGCATTCATATAGGGTCATATTTTGCTCTAGTATCGAGTTGTAATATCGAGTTGTAATTCAATGTAAGTGTGATGATCATCATTATTAGAGCATTGTCCCATGTGAGGAAAGGTCGAATAAAAGAAAAGGCCCCTCCAAAAAAAAGAGAAAGAAAAAGAAAAAAAGAAGAAAAAAAGAAAAGAAAAGGGACAATTGCTACTATCTTTTTCCGCACTTGTGCTTCAAAGTAGCACCATGTTCTTCATGATAGAGAGTCTCATGTTTAGTCACTTTCATATACTAGTGGGAATTTTCATTATAGAACTTGGCTTGTATATTCCAATGATGGGCTTCCTCAAATGCCCTAGGTCTTCGTGAGCAAGCAAGTTGGATGCACACCCACTTAGTTTCTTTTGTTGAGCTTTCATACATTTTTAGCTCTAGTGCATCCGCTGCATGGCAATCCCTACTCACTCACATTGATATCTATTGATGAGCATCTCCATAGCCCGTTGATACGCCTAGTCGATGTGAGAATATCTCCCTCCTTTTTGTCTTCTCCATAATGACCACTTGATAACCCTCAACCGTAAGGGATCGAGATAGTCTTCGCGGGTAAGAATAACCCAATTTATTGATTCGACACACGGGGAGCCAAAGAGTATTTATAAGCTTTGACATTTGAGTTGTCAATTCAACCGCACCTGAAATATACTTACTTGCAACAAAAGATAAGTGGTAACAGTGATATGATAGTGATGATAGTGATAGTAAAAGCAAACAGCAAAAGTAAATAGTAAAGGTAAATGGCAAAAGTAGCAACTAGTAACCAGCAGGATTTAAAACACTGTAGGCTAGGGAGACGGATGGTTGGGCGCTGCATGGATGAGATATATCATGATTCTAACTTGGGGCAAGGCACACAGAAAAGTAATGATCATCTAGGCAAATATCAAACATTAGGCATGTATCCCGTAGGTAGTTGTACATGCTTGCAATAAGAACTTGCACAACATCTTTTGTCCTACCATCCCGCTACGAACGGGGCCAAAAGGAACTTATGGAGATTAAGGTGCTCCTGTCAAAGAGCACCGGAACAAAGCAATAAACTCAATGGATACATGTAATCCTCAAACTACGGACCGTCCCCTTTGGTGTCCCAAGCTGTCACTATTGGGATCGTCGGTTCCGAACCGTAATAGGTGCTAACAACTCATAGATAGGATCAAGAACACAAATATATTCATGCAAACACATATGGTTCAGATCTGAAATCATGGCACTCGGGCCCTAAGTGACAAGCATTAAGAATAACAAGTTGAAGCAAAGATGATAAACACCATAGTAGATGATAGGCAACATGCCCCCAACGATCTGACAAACTATTACATGATCTAACTCATGCAATCCCTACCATCCCCTTCGCCTACAGCAGGGGATTACTCACACATGGAAGGAGAAGTCATGGAGGGATGATGGAGTGGTGATGATGATGACGATGGCGACGATCTCCCCTCTCCGGAGGCCAATTCAGCCTCCAGATTAGCCCTCTCAAAGAAGAATAGAGGGTGGCGGCGGCTCCGCGACAAAAACTAGGAAAAGAACTTCTGATGTGGGATTTCTCCGTCACGAGCTAAAATACGGGTCAAAGTAGGGCACCAGGGGAGGTGGGGCCCACCCAGGCGACCCCCCGGCGCGGCCAGGGGGTGGGCCGCGCCACCAGGGCACCTGGGGCCCCCCTGGCCCCCCTATGGCCCCTCTTCTGGCTCCGGGTTCCTTCGGGTGCGTGGATTTTCTGTGATTTTTCATGGAATTTTCTGAGATACCTAAAAATCCGTTTTCCTGCGCACAATAAAACCATACAGGCAGCACTGCTGAAAACAGCGTCAGTCCGGGTTAGTTCAGTTCAAATCATGTAAGAATGAGGTCAAAACAATATCAAAAGTGTTTGGAAAAGTAGATATGTTTGAGACGTATCAACTCCCCCAAGCTTAGCATATTGCTTGTCCTCAAGCAATTCAGTTCAACGAACTGGACGCGACAAAGAAAACTTTGACAAACTCTTTTGTTTCATTAGATGTATATAAGCATGTACTACGAAAAGAGTCTAGCAAGTATTGAAACAGTACTATGAGGACAATGCACGGAGCAATCCTTCTTTCAAGTGACCAATCACAAATACCTAAAAGTAAATAATATATTACTGAAAATCAAGACAAGATTACATTGCACATAGCTTGAGCATATTAGGGTGGTATCTCGCTAGCCTCCATGAGTGAAGCAAAACATAAATGCAGAAACTCCTCCAGAGTTTTAAAGGAGACTAGAACTAAGAATTTCAGAATAAATCATATCACAAGCATGCAGAAGACAATGTAATACTTTGGAACAATGCACATTACACTCAGAATGACAATTATGCTCTCCTAGTTGGTGCTTTGAAGAAAGAAGGTGGAGACTCTCGAACCGTGGCTTTTGTTAGCAAGGTTGAAAACCCGTGATTGGGAACAAAAAATAAACATGTACCAAAGCTCTTGGTTTTTAAAAACAGAAGAAAGAATGTTTTTGAGAGGTGCATATTTCGTCAACGAATGCTAGCAGATAACTCAATCACTTCTTGAGTTGGACAAGTTTCGAGGAACGGCTCCCGCATGAGGACGATCACATCCTCTTAATCTCCTTTGTTTATCACTGCCAAAGTTTTCTGATTTCTCATGAACAAAGCGTGAAGGAGGGTTTGTTTGTTGTATTATTTATGAGTCGGGCGCACTCTATGCCAGTTCCTTCTCGTATTAGGGGTTTGCACATTAGACATGCAATCCCGGGGTGAAACTTGTCCAACTTAAAAAGATCATGAATTAACTACTACTTCCTCATGAGCTAAAACAGAGGCACAAAAAGAGAAATGCTTTTGATTAATTTCGAGATGGTACACGAAAGTCTTCGTTAGGAATGGCAGGTAAATACCATGTATAGGAAGGTATGGTGGACTCATATGGCATAACAGGTTTTAAGGATTTTGGATGCACAAGCAGTCAGTCCGCTTAGTACAGGTGGAGGTTAGCAAAAGACTGGGAAGCGACCAACTAGAGAGCAATAACGGCCATAATCATGCAGAGCGACAAAGCAACATTGAATCGGGCATGAAAGTGATATAACTATTCTGAAACTCAAAGATCATCAAGGCAGAGCAGACTTTTTAGTCTTAAACATGTGTAAACATGTGCCAAGTCAATCCAAACATTCTCTAAAGGGAAATACCACCTTAGTATACCAGACTATGAACAGCGCAATGCATGTAAATCATTTCAATAACACATTATATACTCTAGCTATTCAAGACTAGCCACAAGGAAAGCATGAACCACTGGAAGAGCATTGTAAACATAGCACTATGTCGCTACAAGCTGGTCTCTAGATCATAAGTACAGGCATATGTACAAAAGTAGAAACAAGAAGAGTTCATACCGGTCTTCCTTGTTGCTTCCCTTCAGTCGATCTTCGTCATTACTGCCTCGTCACTTGCACGATCGAACGTAGGAAATATAATTAAATGCCATCACGGACTCGAGCTGAACTCTGAAAACAAAGCAAACTAAAGAGAAAACAGGAAATCTTTTTGGATTATTTCAAAGGTTGAACAAAAGCAAAAGAAAGAGAAAATCTTTTTGTTGTTTTTGCAAAGAGAGAAATAAAGAAGAACGGGCAAAAACTTCGAAAAGATCAAAGCGAATAAAACGGATAATACAATGGAAAAGTGAGAGGGGCACGTACTCCCCCAAGCTTAGGCTTTTGGCCTAAGTTGGTAGCAACTACTGCCCCCAGGAGCCTCCTGCTCCGGGGGAACAGTGGTGAGTCCAGGGGTCGGAGAAGGATGCTGGCGCGTATACCAAACTCCTCGGAGTCTCCCACGAGGAAGGGTCCGTACGCCAAGCAGAGGAAGACCCTTCACCAAATTCGGTGGCGGTTTCTTCCTGAAAAGGTGGTAACTCACAGTGCTCCTCCTCGTCGGGCACAACCCCCTCCATGGGGTTATGAAACTGATGCTGGGCCATGAACTCATCGAACTGGACAACATCAAAGGACCATCCGTTCCTGCGAGAAAAATCAAACAAAAGAGGTGCAGGTAGACGGATCTCGCGTTCCGCAGTAGTTCCGAAACGCAAGATATAAACAAGATTATCAAGCTCAGAAGCCATGGTAACAAACTTATGCCTTTTCATAGCAACAAGATCAAAGCTTTAATAAGTAAAAGGATTATCATCAGGGTGTGGGGTGCCTCCAAGATGTTCTAAGATAAGTGTGGCATAAACGCCACCATATAAGTCTCCCTTGTTACCGTTCATAGCAAGGCGTCGAGCAATTAAGGCACCCAGATTATAATCAGATCTCCCTGAGAGGGCTACTGCCAGGATAGCAATATCCGGCGCAGAAGTGTTGCTCGTGTTGTCATGAGCTAACACCCCTCTAGCAACATAATATGCAAAATACCTGAGGTGAGGGAACAAGATGTTGGAGATCTTTGACCGATGAATATCCCTCGTACCCATGCTGCAGAGAGAGTTGAAGACGGTTTTCAGCTCGGAGGGCTGAGTGGCCATCCTAGCCGTCCTCCCAACGTTCGGCACACCTATTATTTCACAAAACTTTCCCAAAGTCATGGTGATAAGATCATTGTAAATTTTAAACTCAATAGCACCTGAATCAGGATTATATCTAAAACTGTTAATGAAACTGGAGGTGAGCTTTTGATACTGAGTAACACGGCACGTGACGAGCCGTGTCAGACCTACATTAGCACAAAGATTATAAAACTCATCCTTGATTCCCGCAGCTTCAAGGAATTCATCACATGGAAACGTCATAGCACGTGCTGGACTTGTGTCTTCCAACAACTCTAGGGGCACATGATCTTCGTTATAGCTCACCCTAGCAGTCGAGGGTGAAGCTACGGCTCTAGTAACTCGATCGGAGTGCGTGGGCCTCCTCTTCTCAAGCCACCCTTTTGCCCTTCCTAACAAACTCATTTCTGAAATTTTTGGCAATTTACAAAAACGAGGATTAAAACAAGGTGAGTTAAGGCAAACTACTCAACTCACTTGCCCCAGGCATAAACTTGCATCAAAACTTGGAAAATAACTTTCTACAGATGCATGCAAGCTCATCTATACAGCACCAAGAACTACTAAATACTCACAAATGAAGCCACCAATCAGAAATCTAATTGGAGGGGTGGAGGAGTCACATACCAGGGAGTATTTGTTCAAAATCTCAGCTCAAATGGTGGGCTGTAGAGAGAGATCGAAGAATCGCCTCCAAGAACAGCAAGAACGCAAGAACAAGTGCAGAACTCGCGTTTTTGGAGAAAAAGAGAGAGGGAGGAAGAAGACTTACCTGGAGGGGGGCCTTGTGGGCCCCAGGCGCCCTGTGGGCGCGGCTAGGGGGCAGGCCGCGCCAGCTGGCCGCCTGGGCCACTGGTGGGTCCCCCTGGCTGGCCCCAGGTCCCTCTGGGTCACCCCCGACGTGGAAATTTTTATTTTTATTTTTCTGGAATTGTTCTGAAAACTTCACTGTTGAAATTTTTTCGAAGTTCAAAAAGCTGCGAAACTCTCTGAAAACTTGAAGCAGTGAGTAGTATTGTGAAGCTTCAAAACATAAACACTTGGTACAGCAAGTAGAACAAAAACTAAAAACAAATGAAAACATAACAAGCTCAACTTTTTATCTATATAAAACATGTTTACTAGTAAGGTTGATCAAGTCTTACCAACAAACAGGCGATATATAGAGCAAAAAGTCTCACCTCTTACGAAGTAATCACTGAACCTTTACTTTGATGGACATTGTCCCCACCATGATAGTTTTGTATTTGTGAGGCACATGTAGTGGACAATCCCATTCTCCAATCTTCACGGTCTCGATATTTTCTATAGAGTTGAGGCCATGCCTCCTGTCGGTCTTCTTTGGAAAATATACCGTGTGTTCTTTATCATTCACATTGAAGGTAACCTTCCCTTTATTGCAATCAATAATAGCACCTGCGGTGTTAAGAAAAGGTCTACCAAGAATAATGGACATGCTCCCATCCTCGGGCATGTCAAGCACAACAAAATCAGTAAGAATCAAACAATTAGCAACTTCTACGGGAACATCCTCACAAATACCTATCGGAACGGCGGTTGACTTGTCAGCCATCTGAAGGGAGATATCTGTAGGAATTAGTTTCTCTAAACAAAGCCTCTTGTAAAGAGAGAGAGGCATAACACTCACTCTTGCTCCAAGATCACACAAAGCAGTTTTGACATAATTATTCTTTATGAAGCAAGGAATGGTGGGTATACCTGGATCACCGAGCTTCTCAGGAATCTTGCCACTGAAAGAGTAGTTAGCAAGCATAGTAGATATTGCTTCATTAGGAACTTTTCTTTTATTAGTGACAATATCTTTCATATATTTTGAATAAGGAGGTAACTTAATAGCATCAGTCAAAGGGATTTGAAGAAAAAGAGGCTTAATCCACTCACAGAACTTATTGTAATGCTCTTCTTCTTTAGATTTGATGGACTTACCTGGAAAGGGCATGGGTTTCTGTACCCATGGTTCTCTTTCCTTCCCATGTTTTCTTGCGATGAAGTCTTCTTTAGTGTACCTCTTACGTTTGTCAGGTGCTTCTTCTTCTCGAACTTCAGGCGGATCACTCTTCTCATTATCCTTACCTTCAGGTTCAGCACCGTCATCAGTCTCAGCATCGGAGATAGATACACTGTTGGGATCAACAGTTGGCTCTTCATCTGTAATAGGATCATTAGAATTGTCAGTCTCCTTATGTTTCTTCTTCTTCTTTGGAGAGCCAATAATGTCTTCTTCCTGCATTTGAGAATCTTGCTCGATTCTCCTCGGATGCCCCTCTGGATAGAGAGGATCTTGAGTGCTAGTTCCTCCTCGGGTCTTAATCCCGAAAGCCTACAAATCATCTTGTTTGGCATTGTTAGCAAGCAAATCTTTTTGCACATTAGAAATTTGCTCAAGCTGAGTTTGAACCATATGAAAATGCTTCACAAGACATTGAACATCATTAACTGTTCTACCTAAAACATCAAGCAGACTCTTGATAGCAAGGGAATTATCATGCAACTGACTTTGTATCCTCTCATTAAAATGATTTTGTTTCATAATAAAATTATCAAACTCATCTAAACATTGATCAGGAGGCTTACCATGAGGGATGTCACTTGCGTTGAAATCTAAAAGAGAGTGTACCTCTACCATAGGAGGGTGAGTGGTAGGCTCACACAGCTTCTCAATAGGGGGTAGATTCTTCACGTCTTCAGCTTTAATACCTTTCTCTTTAATAGACTTCTTTGCTTCTCGCGTATCTTCGGGGCTTAGAACAAACATGCCCCTCTTCTTTGGTGGTGGAGGTGGTTCAGGGACGGACCAATCTTCATGGTTTTTGGCAATCCTGCCCATCAAATCTTCTGCATCTTTCGGCGTTCTTTTCCTGAAAACACAACCAGCACAACTGTCCAAATAGGACCTGGATTCATCAGTTAGACCAGCATAGAATATATCGATTAATTCGTTCTTAGGGACTTCATGTCCTGGTATAGCCCGAATCAGACCGCAGTACCTCCCCCAAGCTTTAGGGAGGGACTCATCCTGCAACTGTTTAAATTTATAAATTCTTTGTAAAGCAGCATGTTGCATGTGAGCAGGAAAGTACTTATCAACAAAAGAGTGAGCTAAGTCTTGAGGACTCTTAATGGAACCACATGGGAGTGAATCATACCATGCTTTAGCACCTTCCTTCAAGGAGAAAGGAAGAAGCTTGGTCACATAAAAGTATCGTATCTTCTCATCTGTGGTAAACAGGCCACCCAACTCACCGAGTTTAGTCAGGTGTGCAATAGCATCATCATTTTCTCTGCCAAAAAAGGGGTCAGCTTCAACCATAGGTATAAGTGAAAGATCAACAGAGAAATCATAATCAGGATCATCAATGCATATAGGAGATGTAGCAAATTCAGGATCAGGAACGGTTTTGTTCTTCAAAGAGTGTTTTTCAAACAGTTTCTTAATAACTTCAGGGTCAGCCAGAAAACTCTGTTAGTTCCCTGCATAAATCTTCATCAAGCATATAGTAATCATCATCAAGGAGTCTCTCCTTGAGTTTACTCAAATCAGGATAATCATAAGTTTCACCAATAGGGTAGCGAGTAACAGGAATTTCAATTCCAGACTTTTTTGCAGCAGCAGCGATCTGTTTCTCAAGAGCATAACCAAGTGAACTACTATCATCAATAGTAGTAGAAGCATCATCAAGAGTATCGGACATAGTAACAGATTCAGTAGGAGCATCATGTGGTGGTGGTGAGGCAAACTTACTCATAACAGAAGGTGAATCAAGTGTAGCACTAGTGCTCAGAACAGTACCTCTTCTTGTAGTGGATAGTAAGATCGGAACCTTGGGGTCTCCTTTCTTACCCATAGCGGATGAAGTGCAGCAGGTAGGATACTTCAAGTAGACTTGTAAATATTGCTATGCTCCCCGGCAACGGCGCCAGAAAACGGTACTTGATAACCCTCAACCGTAAGGGATCGAGATAGTCTTCGCGGGTAAGAATAACCCAATTTATTGATTCGACACACGGAGAGCCAAAGAGTATTTATAAGCTTTGACAGTTGAGTTGTCAATTCAACCGCACCTGAAATATACTTACTTGCAACAAAAGATAAGTGGTAACAGTGATATGATAGTGATGATAGTGATAGTATAAGCAAACAGCAAAAGTAAATAGTAAAGGTAAATGGCAAAAGTAGCAACTAGTAACCAGCAGGATTTAAAACATTGTAGGCTAGGGAGATGGATGGTTGGGCGCTGCATGGATGAGATATATCATGATTCTAACTTGGGGCAAGGCACACAGAAAAGTAATGATCATCTAGGCAAATATCAAACATTAGGCATGTATCCCGTAGGTAGTTGTACGTGCTTGCAATAAGAACTTGCACAACATCTTTTGTCCTACCATCCCGCTACGAACGGGGCCAAAAGGAACTTATGGAGATTAAGGTGCTCCTGTCAAAGAGCACCGGAACAAAGCAATAAACTCAATGGATACATGTAATCCTCAAACTACGGACCGTCCCCTTTGGTGTCCCAAGCTGTCACTATTGGGATCGCCGGTTCCGAACCGTAATAGGTGCTAACAACTCATAGATAGGATCAAGACCACAAATATATTCGTGCAAACAGATATGGTTCAGATCTGAAATCATGGTACTCGGGCCCTAAGTGACAAGCATTAAGAATAACAAGTTGAAGCAAAGATGATAAACACCATAGTAGATGATAGGCAACATGCCCCCAACGATCTGACAAACTATTACATGATCTAACTCATCCAATCCCTACCATCCCCTTCGCCTATAGCAGGGGATTACTCACACATGGAAGGAGAAGTCATGGAGGGATGATGGAGTGGTGATGATGATGACGATGGCGACGATCTCCCCTCTCCGGAGGCCAATTCAGCCTCCAGATTAGCCCTCCCGAAGAAGAACAGAGGGTGGCGGCGGCTCCGCGACGAAAACTGGGAAAAGAACTTCTGATCTGGGATTTCTCCGTCACGAGCTAAAATACGGGTCAAAGTAGGGCACCAGGGGAGGTAGGGCCCACCCAGGCGACCCCCCGGCGCGGCCAGGGGGTGGGCCGCGCAACCAGGGCGCCTGGGGCCCCCCTGGCCCCCCTCTGGCCCCTCTTCTGGCTCCGGGTTCCTTCGGGTGCGTGGATTTTCTGTGATTTTTCGTGGAATTTTCTGAGATACCTAAAAATCCATTTTCCTGCGCACAATAAAACCATACAGGCAGCTCTGCTGAAAACAGCGTCAGTCCGGGTTAGTTCAGTTCAAATCATGAAAGAATGAGGTCAAAACAATATCAAAAGTGTTTGGAAAAGTAGATACGTTTGAGACGTATCACCACTCTATTCCACCCATAGTGCTATATCCATGGCTCACGCTCATGTATTGCGCGAAAGTTGAAAGGTTTGAAAAAATAGAGTATTAAAACAAGTGCTTGGCTGAAACCGGGGTTGTGCATGGTATGAAGATTTTGTGTATTGAAGAGGGAGCATAGCCAGACTATATGATTTTGTAGGGATAACTTTCTTTAGCCATAGTATTTTGGGAAGACATGATTGCTTTGTTAGTATGCTTGAAGTATTATTATTTCTTATGTCGATATAGACTTTTGTCTTGAATCTTTCGGATCTGAACATTCATGCCACAATTAAGAGAACTACATTGAAAATTATGTTGGTTAGCATTCCACATCAAAAATTCTGTTTTTATCATTTACCTACTCGAGGACGAGCAGGAATTAAGCTTGGGGATGCTTGATACGTCTCCAACGTATCTATAATTTTTTATTGTTCCATGCTATTATTTATGATGTTTTGGATGTTCAATGGGCTTTGTTATACACTTTTATATTATTTTTGGGACTAACCTATTAACCCAAAGGCCCAGTCCAGATTGTTGTTTTTTGCCTATTTCAGGGTTTCACAGAAAAGGAATATCAAATGGAGTCCAAACAGAATGAAACCTTCGGGAAAGATATTTTTGGAGCAAAATACGCACGGGAGACTTGGGAACCACGACGTAGGGCACACGTGGCGTCCACGAGAGTGGGGGCGCCCCCCCCCCCCTATAGGGCGCACCCCCTGCCTTGTGGGCCCCATGTTTGGCCCCCGGTGCCCTCCTTCTTCCTATATATACCTACGTGCCCCGAAACCATCAGACAAACAGAGAAAACCCTAGTTCCACCACCGCAACCTTCTGTTCCCGTGAGATCCCATCTTGCGGCCTGTTCCGGAGCACCGCCGGAAGGGGGGGTCCACCACGGAGTGCTTCTACGTCATCATCATTGCCTCACCATGAGTTGTGAGTAGTTTACCAGAGACCTTCGGGTCCATAGCTAGTATCTAGATGGCTTCTTCTCTCTCTTTGGATCTCAATACCAAGTTCTCCTCGGTCTTCGAGGAGATCTATTCGATGTAATCTCTTTTTGCGGTGTGTTTGTCGAGATCCGATGAATTGTGGGTTTATGATCAAGATTATCTATGAGAAATATTTGGTTCTTTTCTGAACTCTTTATGTATGATTATAATATCCTTGCAAGTCTCTTCGAATTATTGGTTTGGTTTGGCCTACTAGATCTATAGTTCTTGCAATGCGAGAAGTGCTTGGCTTTGGGTTCAATCTTGCGGTGTCCTTTCCCAGTGACAGTAGGGGCAGCAAGGCACGTATTGTATTGTTGCCATCGAGGATAAAAAGATGGGGTTTATATCATGTTATTTGAGTTTATCCCTCTACATCATGTCATCTCGCTTAAGGCGTTACCCTGTTCTTATGAACTTAATACTCTAGATGCATGCTAGATAGCGGTTGATGTGTGGAGTAATAGTAGTAGATGCAAAATCGTTTCGGTCTACTTGTCTCGGATGTGATGCCTACATATAATGATCATGCCTAGATAGTCTCATAAGTATTCACTTTTCTATCAATTGCTCGACAGTAATTTGTTTACCCGCCGTAGAATACCGCTAACATGAGAGAAGCCACTAGAGAAAATTATGGCCCCCGGGTCTATTCTCAACATATCATTCTACAATCTACTTTACTTTTCCGCTTTTACTTTATGTTCTTATATCCAAAAATACCAAAAATATTAAACTATCATCTCTATCAGATCTCACTTTCATAAGTGACCGTAAAGAGATTGACAACCCCTTATCGCGTTGGCTGCGAAGTTCTTATTTGTTTGTGCAGGTGCGAGGGACTCGCGCGTGGTCTCCTACTGGATTGATACCTTGGTTCTCAAAAACTGAGGGAAATACTTACGCTACTGTGCTGCATCACCCTTTCCTCTTCGAGGGAATAAAACGCAAGCTCGAGAAGTAGCAGATATCGTTCCAAAAATAACTCTCCCGAAGGTTTCATTCCGTTTGGACTCCGTTTGATATTCCTTTTCTGCGAAACACCGAAATAGGCAAAAAGCAGCAATTTGCACTGGGCCTTGGGTTAGTAGGTTAGTCCCAGAAATAATATAAAAGTGTATAATAAAGCCCATTAAACATCCAAAACAGAATATATAATTGCATGGAACAATCAAAAATTATATATACGTCGGAGACGTATCAGCTAGCTCGTAGCAGCACCAGCGACCCTGGAACATCTGAAGTCAGGGACGGCAATGGGAAGCCACAACGTAATAAAAACAAACGTCGAAATAATGCTGGAAGCCCAGATGATACAGCGGTAAACGCCGGATTCAGCGGCTCCAGACCCGGTCAACGGAAGAAGCCATTCAAAGGCAACCAAGATGGTCCATCTAGCCTGGACAAAATATTAGATAGGCCCTGCTAGACCCATGGCACCCCAGAAAAACCTGCAAACCATACCAACCGTAATTGTTGGGTCTTCAAGCAGGCCGGCAATCTCAATGCCGAACACAAGGGAAAGGGACCTCAGAGCGAAGACGAGGATGAACCTCGCCAGCCGAACACAGGGGGATAGAAGAAATTTCCATCGGAGATCAAAACAGTGAACATGATTTATGCCACTCATATCCCAAAGAGGGAGCACAAGTGCGCACTTCGAGATGTCTACGCCGTCGAGCCTGTTGCCCCCAAATTCAACCCATGGTCAGCCCTAGTATCCGTCATGGGGGTTCATCTGCCCTAGTGCTCGACCCAATAATCAATGAATACCATCTCACTCGAGTCCTTATGGACGGCGGCAGTAGTCTTAATCTGATATATCAGGACACTGTCCGCAAGATGGGGATCAACCCGTCAAGAATCAAGCCAAGCAGCACGACCATTAAAGGAGTGATACCGGGTGTAGAAGCCCGCTGCACGGGCTCTTTAACATTGGAGGTCGCATTCGGCTCTCCCGATAACTTTCGAAGCGAATAACTAATCTTCGACATAGCTCCGTTCCGAAGTGGCTATCAGGCACTACTCGGAAGAACGGTCTTCGCCCGCTTTATTGCAGTCCCGCATTATGCTTATCTAAAGCTTAAAATGCCTGGACCACGTGGCATCATCACGGTCAATAGAAATATGGAGCGCTCTCTCCGTACGGAGGAGGACACTGCGGCCTTAGCAGCCGAAGTCCAAAACGGCCTATTCAAGCCGGACAGCCTATCGGTCATTAAAACCACGGACACGGCTAAACGTGTTCGGAATACTCCTCAGTACGGAAGCTCAGATGAACCTGAGCTTGATTAGCAGTTACGCCCCCATCGACTGCCCCATAAGGTGATAGCATACGTGCCTCGTGCACATAATTATGCCCTCAAAATCCCTTGGGCGGCGCTGGGGGCACACTGCATACACATAGTCCATAGTTCAGCTTGACCCTATTCGGACTCTAAAATTATTTTTCCAGGTTCACTAAACGAACCGGTTCTGTTTATGTCCACGCTGAATTTCTTTTCTTTTCCAGGTTTTTCTTTTCTTCTTTTTTTCACAGATGGCCATCACACTCCCCCCCCCCAACAAGGACACATCACAGAGGAGGAAATGGCGCAGACGTGCAGCAGGGACCCGCGCTAAGGTTTATTTTTAGATTAAGACCATGTGTAAACCTTCGTTCTCTTTCTGTCTTATACTTTTCTGGATGTAAAATGTCCAAGAGAGTTATCGGCATTATCTGTATGTTTACGGCTCGCCGTACTATAACGGGATATTATCGAAACAGCTTGGCTTATATTATGTTTGGAGTTTTATTCTCTCACCACCTGTGTTCTCTCCCCATGTCAGATTGCCACATGTGCCTTGACAACAGGGTCCATTACCAGGGGCTGTATTCAGCCCGGTATATGTCAAAAAAGTCCGAACACCTATAAGGAGTGTTCAGCGTCCTGGATGTTTGCTCTATATGCATCAGTTCTGAATCATGTCTTGGTTTAATAGTTGGCTTGCCCAGCTCCTGGGCTTACCCCTACGTTCCCGATTGTTCGACTAGGGTGTAAAGGGAGAACTACTGCGATTGTACTTCTGGCTTGTCCGGTCAAGTACCTCAGTAGAGAAAGTCGAAAACTGACTGTCATGATATGTGAGAACCTGGTCCGCGATCCGGTGACTTAGTGATATACTATGATCGATGGAGATCTACCTTGTGTTATACGAAGGGTTGGTTTTTTCGCCCAGCCGCGTGCAAATGGATACCTTAATTCGGAAATATCATATCCGCACCAGGGGCTAGTAACTAGCCCCACTTGTCAAACTCCTATGGCTAAGTGAAAGCAGTAACGCAGCATAGTCTGATTGCCTAGTTCGCTCCGCATACACCTCCTACATGGACCAAGATGTTGGATAAAGAGTGCCTGCGCATATGACCGAACACCCCAGTACTATGTACATGGGGGCTGAAGCCGACGATTGGAAACTTTCAGATTTAAATAAAAAGCCACATAGGAGGTAAAAGTCGCTCACATTATAACAGCGCAAAAGTTATATACATCGGTTCATAAGCTCAAGTCTTTACAACCGGATAAAATTACTCAAAGATAACATCTTTTGAGCACTGGCCTTCTACAAGGAGGGCGCCTTCTATGACGTCCTCGAAGTATTTCTCCCGCTTGCGGTGCTCCTTGCCTTCGGGCGGGCTAGCAGTAGCTATATCATGCACCTTCATCTTCGCCCAGTGCACTTTTACACGAGCAAAGGCCATCCGAGCACCCTCTATGCAGGTCGAATGCTTCAATGCGTCGACCCGCCGACTCGCTTCGACAAGCCGCTTCACCAATCCGAAGTAGCTACTTGGGATTGGATCAGCGGGCCATAGCCGGACTATCAAGTCCTTCATGGCCAAACCCGCCATATTGTGCAGCTCGACCAGCTGCTTTATATGGTCGTTGAGGGGCACCGGATGTTTTGGCGCATAGAACTGCGACCAAAACAGCTTCTCTGTGTTGTTCCCCTCCTGGGCTCGGAAGTATTGGGCGGCGTCAGCACTGCTCCTCGGAAGATCAGCAAACATGCCTGGAGAACTCCATAATCGTGTTAGCCCAAGATACTTCTGCCCTCCGAAGAAGCTCTGTAAGAGAAAGTTCTTACCAGATGCTATCTGTCGCGCCTGCTTGATTTCTTCACAGGCGCTACGCGACTCGCTTCGCGCATCCTGGGCAGCCATAACTGCCGTAGTGAGCTCGAATGCTTGTTCCGAAGTCTCCTCTTCCAATGCCTCGCATTTGCGAATAGCGTCTTTGAGCTCAACCTCGACTTCGTACACCCAAGCCTGGTGCTTCTCGCACACGGCCTTTTCGGCCTCTAGATCGGCAACCGCCTTGTCAGCGATTACCTTACTCACTTCGGCCTCCTTCTTGGCCTTCGCGAGTTCGCCCTTGAGGGCCTCGAGCTTAGTGGCGCCAACTGTTTAAAACAGAATATCATAAAGAGTTTTCACTCATACTCAATTAAAATTATTAGTCTTCTTGACATCTTGATTTTCTAAATCCGCATACCTTGCATTTAATCTAAACGTTGGTTGACGCGGTCGAGGTCCGCGTTGGCCAACAAAAGCTTCCGCTTTTGTTCGGCAACCTCTGCATCTCGTGCAGTTGTCGTAACTAGTGAAGCATGTTCAAATAACATAAGCATAACAGTTCAGCTCTATAACATGCTATACTATGGATACTTCGTCTGATTATGTTCAGAATCACACAAAGCATCAGGGGCTACTGGCTATATACGTGCATATAAAACAAATAAAAGTTTCATAAAGAACATTACATTGGTTACCTCAAAGCATGTTAACAGGCTGTTGAAGGCTTCATCCAGTCCGCCTTTGACAGACTGAATCTTCTTCATCACCGCACCCATCAGGGTGCGGTGCTCCTCCACGACGGAAGCACTCTGAAGTGCTCCCTCCAAAAGGTCCGGCGCCTCCGGATTGACCCCGGGCGCCGTCGTATCCTCCCCCACCTTGGGGGTACAGTCTTCGGACTACGGAGCCGCGCTAGGCTCCAGGTCAGTATTCGGCGGGGCCCCGGATTGTTTGGTCCCCCCGTCTTCGGTCTCCATGGGGATTGTTTCCCCATGGTCAGCGGCAGTCGAGGTGTTACCCTCGGTCGCCCTGTCACTTGCCCCGCCCCCATCTCCTTGGGCGGAAGACACACGATGGGAGGTCACTTCGGTGCCCCGCCGGTCACGGGCGATGAAGCTCGAACCAGCGGGTCACTCTCCGTCTCTCCAGGCACTAGAGAGTTCCCCTCCGATAAGGAGGCGTCGGGGTGTGCTCGGGGAGGGCTGTAGAACAGCAGGTGAGAAATACTAAGTAAGCATTAAAATTCTAAACAAACAAGGTGCAACAATTAATATATCCGGACAAACTTACATTTCGGTCGGGGGATTCTCCCTGAGCTTCACCACAAAGCTGTGTTCGGACGATGAGTCCGAATGGGCAGAGAGGTTCAGCCTCCTCCGGGGTGCGGCCGTGCCCGCATCAGCGGCAGCCGCCCTCTTCGTCCCCCTGCCTTGCGCAGGGGGCTCTTCTTCTTCTTCTTCTTCTTCTTCTTCTTCTTCTTCTTCTTCTTCTTCTTCTTCTTCTTCTTCTTCTTCTTCTTCTTCTTCTTCTTCTTCATCTTCTTTTTCGTCATCCTCCTCCTCTTCGGAAGAAAGGATGTTGATCTTCTCGGACTTCCTGTCTGCAGGGTGGGGGCCACCCTCGACCTTCTTGCTCTTCTTCTTGGGCTTCCTGACTGGCGCCTTGTAAGGCACCGGGACCAGCATCGCCGTCAGCCGAGGCGTCTCTAGGTCTTCGGGAAAAGGCGTCGGACACATAATCTGGATTGCTTTCTTCGTCCAGCCCTGTATATCACACAAAAACTCCAATTCCTATTATCATTAAATAAGAAAGGGAATATATGTTCGGCAGAATTTTTATTACCTCTTGAGCGGTGAACGTGGCACTATAGTCCGCGTCCTCGGTTTCCTTCGGCCACTCCTTCTGGCTCTTGAAGAGATGCTTCTAGATCTCTTTGTTTGTTAAGCCGAAGAGGTGCTTCAAGGGTCGGTCTCCTGCCGGATCGAACTCCCATAATGTGGAGTCCCGGCTTTGGCAAGGAAGGACAAGCCGGGCTAGCATTACCTGGACCACGGTCGAGTGCTGATAGCCCTTGGAAATCACGCCGGACACACGGCCCTGGAGTGACGTCACCTCAACCTTAGACCCCCATTTCGGACTCTTGTTAGTCCAGGAGGTCAACCTCTCCGGGGGTCTATATCTGAAAGCAGGTTCCGCCGCCCATTTGGCGTCGCGGGGTTCAGTGATCTGAAACCGCTCCTGCTGCCAGACCTTGTTCGTCTCCATGAACGACCCTTTTGGCCAAATTGCATTCGGGAGTTTGCTTATCATAGCACCCCCGCACTACACGTGTTGCCCGTTGATACGTCCCAAACGTATCTATAATTTCTGCTTGCTCCATGCATGTTTTGGGTGATATTGCTATGCTTTTGATACACTTTCATACACTTTTGATCATATTTGGACTAACCTATTAACTCAGTGCACCCCAGTGCCAGTTTCTGTTTTCTGCTGTTTTTGTATTTCAGGTTTTCCCATTACTTAAATTGCCAGAAAAATTCCGGGAAAATATATAAAAAATCAGCGCTCCAGAAGCTTCCATGCGCCAGAAGTGGGGCCAGAGGGGCCCCAGGCGTCCTGATGGCGCGGCCCCACCCCTGGCCGCGCCGGGGGGCCGCCTGGGGGGCTCCCACCTCCTCTGGTGCCCTACTTGGCCTCCTATTTATTCTCCCGTCGCGGAAACCCTGATTCCAGAACCCTTTTCTCCAGAAGCAATTCCGATCTCCGCCGCCATCGCCACCAAGTTTCGGGGGACCAGAATTCCTGTGCCGGCATCCTGCCGGGACGGGTAAGTGCCCCCGGATTCATCTCCATCGACGTTGCTTCCTCCCTCCATGATGCGGGAGTAGTTCCTCCTCGGGGCTGAGGTTTCTACCAGTAGCTATGTGGTCAATTCTCTCTCCCATGATGTGATCTTCGTTGTGATCATAGGCTATGTTAATCTAGGGTGATCCCATGATATTTCCCCTTCCTCTATGTATTGGATTGATGTACTCACTTGTCTTTATCTAGTGTAATCTCCGAGACCAAGGTGACAGCGGTCTATTGGACATGGATTAGAAGAATATTTTCATGGGTGATTTCCTCTTTTGTGTGTTGATTGGAGATTGAGAGTCTCTTGGTGCTTGTCTTTGACTATCCTTGAGATATGTTGTGGTGATTGTGGTACTCTCTTTGGATGGCCGCGGTGACATTGGGAAATCCATAGATTGAGAACTACGAACTTTGAGGTGTGCTTTTGTAGCCCTGCATAATTCTCGTCCTCTCTTGACCACAAAGGAATGACCTCCGAGTGCGTCTCCATTGCATGTTTTATGGGAAATATCATGTGATTAGACTATGTTAATGTTGTTGGGAGTTGCCACTAGTGAAAGTATGAAGCCTAGGCCTTGTTTCCACCATTGCAATACCATTTGTGCTCACGTTTACCACTTGTTTGCTTGCTGCACTTTTTATTACAGATTTATATTACTTTGCTTTGCCACTCCTATCATCCATATTTTACCATCTCTTCGCCGAACTAGTGCACCTATACAACTCCTAGTTGTATTAGGTGTGTTGGGGACACAAGAGACTTCTTGTATCTTAGTTGCAAGGTTGCTTGAGAGAGACCATCTTCAACCTCTACTTCCTTGAGTTCGATAAACCTTAGGTCTTCCACTTGAGGGAAATTGCTGCTGTCCTACAAACCTCTGCGCTTGGAGGCCCAACATAGTCTACAAGAATAGAAGCGTGTGTAGACATCAAGCTATTTCTGGCGCCGTTGCCGGGGAAGTAAGTGTTTGAAGGTATATCTTTAGATCTTGCAATTAAATCTTTTCGTTTCTTGTTTTTAGTTTCACTAGTTATGTTTATGGAAAACCGCACTCTTAGTTCGCTGCTTGGGGAAGGCCGCTTTACCACACCCGTGGTAGAGAAGTCTCCTCCACCTACTGAATGTATCCCGTTCCAAATACCACTTGGGATAATTGAAATAATTAGGAATGATTGCTATGATGGGACAGTCAATCCTAGTATTCATTTGTTGAAACTTACAGAACTTTGTGAGTTGATTAAGATTTCAGGTTTGACAAGAGATGGAGTCATGAGGAAATTATTTGCCTTGTCACTGAAAGGAAAAGCATTGGAATGGTATAGGCTACTAGATGACTCTCACCTGCTGGATTGGGAAGAGATCCAGTCTCTCTTTTACTCCAAGTTTTATCCTCTTCATGAAGCCCATGAGAATAGGAATTATGTTTATAATTTCTATCCTCATGATGGAGAGAGCATAGCTCAAGCTTGGGGGAGACTGAAAACGTTAATGCTAAAATGTCCTAACCATGGGCTCCGCAAAGATATGATTATTACTAATTTCTATGCGAGGCTCTCTCGACAGGATAAAGATTTGCTCGATGCTTCCTCTATGGGTTCTTTCACAAACGAAAAGATTGATGCTAAATGAGAACTCCTTGAAAGAATTCAACGCAACACTAAAGATTGGGAGATCGACAAAGGTAAAGAGTCAGGTATAATTTATGAGTATGATTGCATTAAGTCCTTTGTTGAAACTACAAGTTTTAATAAGTTTAGCGCTAAGTTTGGGCTTGATTCTCAACTCCTTGTTGATTTCCTCAAATCTTTTGCTTCACATCTTAATATGCCTAAGGAGGATTGGATCAAGCATCATGAACCTTTTAAAGAGATTTGCAAAGAAAATGAAATTGTTCATGATGATTGCAACATGCATGATCCAATTCCTAAAAATGAAGTTTTATATAAGCATGTTAATTTTTGTGGAGTGGATAGACCTTGTGAAAGGCCTATGACTGAAGAAGAGAAGTATTGTAAGAAACATAAGCATGAAAGAACAATCACTTGGGTCAAAGAATTAAATGAAATTGCTAGAGAATTGTGTGACCTTTATCCTTTTACTTGTGAACTTTGCTGTATAGAGGGTCACTTTAATTTTCAATGCATGCACTTTCAAAACATAACTGTTAACCAGTTGTGTGATAACATGATCACCCCTGATCTTTATGATGAGCTTATGTTATTTTTGATATGTGAAGAGTTATCAGAAAAGACTTCTCGGCTAGATGTTAATGCCATAGGAATAAAAAACACTTTGCAAAATTGCCATCTCTATTGTGTTGTTAATTGCCATAAAAATGATTACATAAGTAAGATTAGAAAGGAGGGAACTTTACCAAAGTATAAAAATGTCTCTTATATTTCTGCTAATAAAAAGGAGAGTTTCTCCCAAGTTTCCCCTATTGTTTCTAATGATAAACCAGGATATGTGGAGAAGCTTCATCTCCAACCACTCCCTCCTAAGGTGAAGAAGAAGAAAAAGAAGAGGAGGAGGAAGAGGAGCAAGAAGGAAGAAGAATGGGTATCAACCTGGCCTGAGCATATTCCTCCCATCAACTTTTATCCTAACGGTTGTAAGTTTAAAGAAGAAGGTGAAGTTTATTGCCTTAATTATCATCTTGATGATACGTCCGTAGGTACTATTGAAGATGACTTTGATTATGATATGCATGTTACTTATTGTGATTGGGAAAATGATGATAATGCTACTTATGATCTTGAAAATCTTTTTGGTACCAACTCTGAAAGTGATGATATGGAAAGCTCTAAGCTTGGGGATGATAGGATTGCAAATCCTTTACCCACTAGTGATGTGATAATTGATAATTCTTTTGCTAGTAAGAATAAAGACAACATGTTTACAAATATAGTTGCTAGCAATGATAATGCTCTTCTCTACTATGATGATGTTATAACTCCAATCTATAGTGATTATAAAGGTACGTATGACATAAGGAGAAATTATCCTTATGAAACTTGTCATAATCATGGAGGGAATTACTCCCTTGTTGAACACCATCTTCCTAATACACAATTAATCTATAGTGTTCAAGTTGTTTATGATAGTCCTACTCCCACTATTACCAATGAGAAAGATTATGCTTATGTGGAGAGTAAGAGTACCTTTTTTGCATGTGGATCATGGTAACAATGCTTTATGTGATGCTTATATTGTTGAATTTATTCGTGATCCCACTAAAAATTATTATGAGAAGGGAACATATGCTTATAGATATTTCAATAATATCAAGTTCCCTCTCTTTATGTTGAAGGTTTTGAAGCTGCACTTGTTTTGTCTTCCTATGCTTATTGCTTTGTGCTTCAATGAATTATTCTATTGCAATATTCCTATGCATAGGAAGCATGTCAGGCTAAAATGTGTTTGGTATTTTCTTCTTGATGCTCTCTTTTGTTCTTCAACTCTTATTCCTACGAGAGCATCATTAAAGTCTTAAGCCTATCTTTATGGCTATAAAGAAAGAGCTCTAGGGAGACAACCCTTGTTATCTTTGCTTTCAGTTTGTTCTTTCAGTTTTTCGTGGTCTTGATGTTTGTTACTACTGTAGCAACATCATTGTATCTTTATTTTTCAGCTTTGTGCCAATTTTAGCCTCTGATTGCAAGAAAGTTCAAAAGTTGTGACATGCTGTCCAGAAAACAGATTCTGTCCTTGGAAAGAAAAAATTCGAATAAAATCACCAGATCATCTTTTTGATCTGAATTTGTTTGACAGCATGCTCTATACAATTGGCTTTCGAGCGTCCGTTCTGAGTTTTTTGATTTGAGTTGCAGAAGTACCCCAAAAAAATTATTTACTACCTGTTGGTCTGTTTTTCACAGATTCTGCCCTGTTTTGCCTTTTCTTCGTTTTGCAGACCTTAAGCTTGCTTTTTCTTTGCAAAAACTTTTTGGCGATCTTGAGAAACAGTAGACCTTCAAGAATATCTTTGTTTCCAGTAGAGAAAAATTATTTTATTGTGGGTACTAACCTCTCTAATCAGATTATGATGAGTTATGTATGAAGGGAGTTTTCAAGTGTGCGAGGGAAGATGATAAAAGAAGATTCAGGAGTGTCAAACGCTCAAGCTTGGGGATGCCCCCATGCACCCCCAAGAAATATCCAAGGAGACTCAAGCATCTAAGCTTGGGGATGCCCCCGTGCATCCCCTTCTCCATCAACAATTATCAGTTCGTCCTTCGTTCCACTATATTTTTATCACTTCATGCGTTATGTGCTATGCTTGGAGCGTCTTGCTCTTTTCTTTTTAGTTTATTTAGTTTTACTTGCTGTTCTTAACAAGTTGGATCCTAGCCTTCATTGTTTGGGAGAGAAACACGCTCCACTCCACTGTAGAACACAACATAGGCTTGCATGCGTATCTTCTTGTGTGTGTTCTTTATCTTTTCATAGCTGATGTCATGCTTAGCTCTTAGTTTTTATGCTTATCTTTTTAAGAGCTTTTGTTTAGGTTGTTGCTTCTGGAACTCTCTTGAGTTATCATGCTTATCTTGTTAAGAGAGTTGGCTTCTGTGGCACTGGTTGATATGTCTATGATAAAAATGCTATGTGCATAATGGTGCTTAGTAGTTCATGTTTTCTTATGGTTAGTCTCAAATAGCAGGGGGTTCTTAATGTGTTATTGAAGTACCAGCATGATTTGTTTGCCTATGATGTGGTATGGTTTAGTGATATCTTTCTCCAAGAATTTATTTTGATTGACTTGGCATATGCTCACGCATATTTAAGACTGTAAAGAAAGTCTATCAAGCCTTGATGATCTTTAATTTCTGAGTAGTGATATAACTTTCATGTCCGATTCAATGTTGCTTTGTCGCTCTGCATGATTATGGCCGTCATTGCTCTCTTAGTTGGTCGCTCCCAGTCTTTTGCTAGCCTTCACCTGTACTAAGCGGTCTGACTGCTTGTGCATCCAAAATCCTTGAAACCGGTTATGCCATATGAGTCCACCGTACCTTCCTATATATGGTATTTACTTGCCATTCCTAACAAAGACTTTCTTGTACCATCTCAAAATTATTCAAAAGCATTTCTCTTTTGTGCCTCTGTTTTAGCTCATGAGGAAGTAGTAGGTAATTCATGATCTTCTTATGTTGGACAAATTTTACCCCGGGATTGCATGTCTAATCTGCAAACCCCTAATACGAGGAGGGACTGGCATGAGTGCGCCCAGCTCACAAAAGATAATAGCAACAAACAAACCCTCCTTCACGCTTTGTTCATGAGAAATCAGAAAACTCTGGCAGTGATAAACAAAGGAGATTAAGGGGATGTGATCGTCCCCGCGTGGGAGCCGTTCCTCGAAACTTGTCCAGCATAAGAAGTAATTGGGTTTTCTACTAGCATTCGTTGGCGAATTATGCACCTCCCAAAAGTTTTTTATCTCTGTTTTTAAAACCACGAGCTCTGGTACTTGTTTAGTCTTTGCTTCCAGCCACGGGTTTTCAACCTTGCCATCAAAATCCACGGTTCGAGAGTCTCCACCTTCTTTCTTCAAAGCACAAACTATTGAGAACATGATTGTCATTCTGAGTGTAATGTGCATTGTTCCAAAGTACCATTGTCTTCTGCATGATTGTGATATCGCTTATTCTGAAATCATTGTATCTAGTCGTCACTTAAACTTCGGAGGTGCTCCTGCATTTATGTTTTGCTTCACTAAAGGGGGCAAGCGAGGTATCACTTTGTCATGTTTGCACACCATGCTCACTACAAATCTATTGGGTGTTTCAGTATCATATTGTAAACTTTCAGTTCTTTGTGATATTCTCATGAGGTAACTTAATTACTAAAGATTCATTATCCCAATAAGCATTTGTCATGTGATTGTGAAAGACTCTTTGGTAGCAAGTCACCACAAAAATTGTGCTTGTTATCATTTACCTACTCGAGGACGAGCAGGAATTAAGCTTAGGGATGTTGATACGTCCCAAACGTATCTATAATTTCTGCTTGCTCCATGCATGTTTTGGGTGATATTGCTATGCTTTTGATACACTTTCATACACTTTTGATCATATTTGGACTAACCTATTAACTCAGTGCACCCCAGTGCCAGTTTCTGTTTTCTGCTGTTTTTGTATTTCAGGTTTTCCCATTACTTAAATTGCCAGAAAAATTCCGGGAAAAATATATAAAAAATCAGCGCTCCAGAAGCTTCCATGCGCCAGAAGTGGGGCCAGAGGGGGGCCAGAGGGGCCCCAGGCGCCCTGATGGCGCGGCCCCACTCCTGGCCGCGCCGGGGGGCCGCCTGGGGGACTCCCACCTCCTCTGGTGCCCTACTTGGCCTCCTATTTATTCTCCCGTCGCGGAAACCCTGATTCCAGAACCCTTTTCTCCAGAAGCAATTCCGATCTCCGCCGCCATCGCCACCAAGTTTTGGGGGACCAGAATTCCTGTGCCGGCATCCTGCCGGGACGGGGAAGTGTCCCCGGATTCATCTCCATCGACGTTGCTTCCTCCCTCCATGATGCGGGAGTAGTTCCTCCTCGGGGCTGAGGTTTCTACCAGTAGCTATGTGGTCAATTCTCTCTCCCATGATGTGATCTTCATTGTGATCATAGGCTATGTTAATCTAGGGTGATCCCATGATATTTCCCCTTCCTCTATGTATTGGACTGATGTACTCACTTGTCTTTATCTAGTGTAATCCCCGAGACCAAGGTGATAGCGGTCTATTGGACATGGATTAGAAGAATATTTTCATGGGTGATTTCCTCTTTTGTGTGTTGATTGGAGATTGAGAGTCTCTTGGTGCTTGTCTTTGACTATCCTTGAGATATGTTGTGGTGATTGTGGTACTCTCTTTGGATGGCCGCGGTGACATTGGGAAATCCATAGATTGAGAACTACGAACTTTGAGGTGTGCTTTTGTAGCCCTACATAATTCTCGTCCTCTCTTGACCACAAAGGAATGACCTCCGAGTGCGTCTCCATTGCATGTTTTATGGGAAATATCATGTGATTATACTATGTTAATGTTGTTGGGAGTTGCCACTAGTGAAAGTATGAAGCCTAGGCCTTGTTTCCACCATTGCAATACCATTTGTGCTCACGTTTACCACTTGTTTGCTTGTTGCACTTTTTATTACAGATTTATATTACTTTGCTTTGCCACTCCTATCATCCATATTTTACCATCTCTTCGCCGAACTAGTGCACCTATACAACTCCTAGTTGTATTAGGTGTGTTGGGGACACAAGACACTTCTTGTATCTTAGTTGCAGGGTTGCTTGAGAGAGACCATCTTCAACCTCTACTTCCCTGAGTTCGATAAACCTTAGGTCTTCCACTTGAGGGAAATTGCTGCTGTCCTACAAACCTCTGCGCTTGGAGGCCCAACATAGTCTACAAGAATAGAAGCATGTGTAGACATCACCCGTCCACCCCCTTCGGCTTCATGTTGAAGGTTTTGAGCCATAGGTCGAAGTGTGGGGGAACACGAAGGAAAGCTTCACACCCCACTATAAAAGCGGAGATGTGGAGAATTGAGTTCGGGGCTAGATCGTGGAAATCTAGCCCGTAGAAAAACAGCAAACCCCAAACAAAGGGGTAGAGCGGGAATCCTAGCCCCTAACAAAGTGCAAGAGAAACACGACTCTCTCACCCGCCTCTGGGACGGGAACCACCTGGCCCTTGGCGGGAACTCAGTGTGCGATGTCAGCAACGAGATAGCCCGTGCTCCGAGATCCTCCACGGTTTTTTCAGTAACCGCAAAGGCCTCCCACTTGCCCCTGGCGCTAGATCCGGCCATTGCTATGGAAGGAAGTAGCGGTTGAGGAACGAAGAACGGCGGGCGCAAGAGATGAGAGTGTTGGGGCTAGGAAGATTGGAGAACTCGAGCTTGAGGAAAGTGTGGGGCTGATGAAAGGGATTGGTATCCTTTTATAACACTGTAAATACAGAACGTCTCCCCACTTTAGTCGTAAACCTCGCCGGTTCCCAAAGCGGTTGTGCATAATGCGCGGGTTGGATGCTCACGTCACATTGATAAGGATCCCCTAATAAGTGGGCACGATCTCTACTTTGATAAGACATGTCAATGGGGTTATGCCTCGAAACGCGAAACTAGGACCAAATAAAACGGTTCGGTATGTTAATGGGATGGATGCGACGCTTCACCAAAAATTTGTCTGTAAAGACACATTATTCATTTTTCTTTCCATGCCTTGCCTTCGAGGCTAAGGGTTGTACTAACCATGCAGAGCCGAACACAATAAATTTTTTGCAGAAGATATATTCAAAAGAAGGAACCTGCCTTGCAATGCCGAAGACAATATGGAAGCCGAACTCATCGTCATCGAAGACAGGTTCAGGGGCTACTGAGGGAGTCTTGGATCGAGGGGTCCTCGGGTGGCCGGATAACTCGTGGTGGGCCGGACTGGTGGGCCATGAAGATCATTGTTGAAGATCGTCTCTCGTATCGGGATAGGACTCCTATATTCGTATAATGGCAGGTTTTAGGTTCGGGTGTAATCTTTCCTTCCTCTGCAAGATGGTTATGTACAAACCCTAGGCCCCTCCGGTGCATATATAAACTGGAGGGTTTAGTCCATAGAGGCTAGAGAATCATAACATCCTCATAGGCTAGACTTATAGTCAGAGGAACATGTATAAGTCATGAAGGAAGCAATAGCAATAAAACTAAACGATCAATATGCTAAGCTAACGGATGGGTCTTGTCCATCGCATCATTCTCCTAATGATGTGATCCCGTTCATCAAATGACAACACATGTCTATGGTTAGGAAACTTAACCATCTTTGATTAACGAGCTAGTCTAGTAGAGGCATACTAGGGACACTCTGTTTTGTCTATGTATCCACACATGTATTAAGTTTCCGGTTAATACAATTCTAGAATGAATAAAAGACATTTATCATGATATATATAAGGACATATAAATAGCAACTTTATTATTGCCTCTAGGGCATATTTCCTTCAGCAACGTGGCATCTCTCCAACATTGTTGGGGTCACTCAAGGGTAAGTGAGCAATTACGTCGGCTACTACTCACAAGTAACCAAACGCCCTCAAAGTTGGATGGTAGTGGAAACTCAAGTAAGCTCAATTGCTTCATCTTTTCATCATTTTCATATGCTGCTTGTGTTTGCATTCTTGTGCTCATACATATGTTGTTTGCTAGACGGCGGTGCCGGCCACTTTGTATCACGAGGTGGAGAAGAAGCCGTTTGCTTTTAGTCATTATTGGATCATATTTTTAAATTGAAGAACCGTTTTTAAATAATGTTTTCAAATCGGTTAAAAAATGATAGTCCGGTTTTTTCTGGGCCAGTAGCTAGCATTTTTTTTCTATCTACGTTTTCTATGGAGAAAAAGGCAAGAGCGATTGGACGCCAAAAGAGAGGACCATGTCCGTCCCACTACGCGCAACTAGAAGAATGCCCGTGCGTTGCAACGGGGCCACATTAACTTTAAGAGTTCAATATTAATATTCTCATACATATCAAGTGACATTGGCGACCTTTTTACCATCAAATCCTCACACACACTCTCTCTCCCTCCCTCTTCCTCACTCTCTCTCCTCCTCTCCCTCTCTCTCTAACACACACACACACATCCATCTTATTGGGTACGGGACCATAATCCATCTATTTCACACACACACGCTAGTGCATAACAATATGGATTATGTGTATTATATTTGCCACCACAACTAAGGGAATTAATTTCATGTAAATCGACCAGCCACGGCTCCAAGAATACGCGGAGGAGGTGGTCCAGGTCGGCATCGGCGCCGTCCGCTGCGGGCCACGGGTCCTTCAAGTGCCGCTTCCACTGCACCAACTCCCAGAGCCACGGCCACGGCCAGGGCCAGGGAAGCCGCCCTTCTTCGCCCCTTCACCGGCCGTGGCCAACGCGGCGCCGCGGCACCCGGCCTCACCGTCCTTGTCCTCCGGCACCATCGCGACCCAGTGACGCAACCCAAGCATCGGCCTCGAGAATCAAGAACGCTCGACAACGGAGAGGGAAGGGAAGATCATATACATGTCATAAGAAAGGGAGTTTATTTACTGCTCCCTCGATGTATTGTTTCCTTTGTTTGGAGATTGATTACCATCCGTGAGTTAATGTAAGGTTAATGTGATTGAGCAATTTTTCTGAAAAACAATTATTTGTTTTCTAATTAATGTGATTGAGTGATTTAAGGTAAGGTTAATTAATTTAGATTTGATCTTTAGAGATTGTTCGTGATTGATTTTACATTACTAAATAATTTGCGCCAGTACGGAAAGTTCTGATATGTCTAGATTTATTTCGTTGTGTGAGAGGGTGACGCGAAAATAAACCGATGAAGTGGGGGGAGCGGACGAAAAAAACCAGCGAAGGTGGGAGGAGGTACCAAAAAAACCTATGGGAGATGGGATGAAAACCTAGTAGAATGCCCGTGCGTTGCTACGGGCTTTTGAAATATTTTCCTTGAGTTATGTGGACATCATTGAACTTACTCATCGGAATATCAGTTGGAAATAAATGTTGCCATAAACATTTATCGTAATTCCAGCCGGTTTGCTTTATTTTGAGTGCGTCGTTGTTGTGGGATATCATCACTTGCACATCTTTTTGTTGTATAAAACATGGTGAATTTTTGTCCCCTTCCAATGACGTCGCCCCAAAAATCCTCCGAATGGGTTTCTTTTTGAACCCCGACATAATCCATCTCCATCTCTCTCATATTCTACAAAATTAAATATATATATATAGAAATATACCTTTTGAGTATTATATCATGTGCAACATATATACAAAGAAGAACAATTATTTGCATGCACCTCTTTTGGTTGTGTAAAACTCGTTGAATTCTTAGCCCCCTCCATCATCATTACATTAGGGTCTTTGTTAGTCGACATCTCCGAAGCACAATCAAATCCATCAGTTTTTATGACCTACGAAGGTATTCTAATAGAAACAAAGATTAGAATAATTTTTTTATGATGGTGGTATGGAAAATATATATTCAGTGGACCAAATGCTAGAAATGAGCAGTTTCTAGTAGATTGAGTGGCATCCCAATTTTAATAATTTTAGGCTCACCTCTAAATCACATGTTGATGGTTATTCTCACGAATATTTACTATTTAGGGTATGTGGTATATTGCCCATAAAAAAACTATGTTACATTTCTCCACGAGCAAAGAACGGATTTCCCCTTTATATAATGATAGTCGGTCATCCGTAATTTCTTGGATATTTTTAAGTAATTTATTGAGAAAATATTTTATGCTATTCTGAATATATATAGTGTACAGGTATAAATAAAGCTTTATTTTTATGATATTCCCATTATACCCCTCCAATACGACTTGCTGTCCTCTCCCGCAAGACCACACTCTATCCACTCCCTCTCCGCACCACTTCTCTTGTTCCCCTCCCTCTATAGATCCATAGACTTCACCGGCGTCGCTCACTCTCCTCTCTCCGCCCTCGCCCCCACAACCAACAGAATCGGCGACCTCATCTCCCACCCCTCCACCCTTTCATCCCTCCCCTCTTCTCACCAAAATTAGTGAGGGGGATTGAGAGACCAGACGGTTGCGTGATCCGCCCACAAACCGGCGAACAACATCACGCCAAGGTCACCAACGCCGTCATGAAATGACAGGCTTCTTCCACCTCGATAGACTTGCTCGCGCACCAAGATATGAGAGGGGGCCTTCTACTTCTCCCTCGCTCATCACCCCTTTGGCCAAACCATGGATCAACCTTCCTCTACTCTGACCCATGCCATGGACCGAGCTCACTTCCCTCCTCAAGGTCATCTCTTCACCCCCTTTCCTCATGTGGCATGTTGCACCGCTAACCCTCACCTTATCTCCCTCCCTTTCCTCCCATATCGAGACATGCATGTGTTTCTGCTCGGCCGCTTCACCTCACCACTGCCTTCATCTCCTTATACAATGTCGTATCCGCCGCCTTCTGCCAGCTGTAGAAGAGTGTGTTCGATTCTTGAACCTACAAAATATAAAATGCTGAGGTCAATAAGTATGAATTTCTCTTGTCCGTAGTACTATATTCTTATACATGCTTATTGCATAACCAACCTGTGTGTCGTAGTGTACTGTGGACTTGCTGAGCTGCTCGACCTTGAGCTTGTCAGTTTGGCAGAGCACGTTCTTTGTCTTAACCTCCATCTGCAGCTCAGCATCGCGGATGGCGACAGCCTTGGCGGCCTCAACCTAGGCAACCTTGGCCTGCCAGTCCCAGCCTTCCCCTTCATGACGAGGTTGGTCATTGAGGCGGCGTTGTCGGCCTTCCTAGTGTTCTCAAACACCCGCACCTCTGCCTTGACCTTGGCCTTCTCCTTGAGCGCCTCGCCCTGCTGCCGCACAGAGAGCACCTTGTTCTCGGCGTCCACCTTAGCGGCGTTCTGGCACGTGAGGCCATCCCGCTCCACAAACATCCACATTGGCCTTACTCGCTGCCTCCTGTTGTGTCTTCTCGCTGAGGTAGGAGAAGTACTCATGCCCCGGCACGTCCACCAGCTGCTTCACGGTGGCATTGTAGATGAAGAGGCCAAATTGGTCCAGCTCCTTCTGCACGCTGCTGAACACCTCCTGCTTGAACTTTTTGGTGCAGGCGAAGATCTCGTCCATGGTTAGCTGCGCCACCAGCATCCGGGTCTCACCCTCGATCAGCCCTTTAGCCGTTCACCATGTCGTGCCCGTGGCTCCTACCGTACGAGTGCAACAACGCGATCAACTTCACGTGGAGTAGGAGCTTCGCTTGGACGGTGGGCAGGGCTGGACGTACCGCTCGTGGCTCAATCGGTGTTTGACACGCTCGGTCCTGGCTTGTTAGAGAAAATGGACGATCTGGTCTGCTAAAATCGGCCTGGAAAATTGTCGGTCCGATCCGGTCTGGTCTTCAACCGGTCCGACCAAGAGGACTAAGAAAAAATGTCACTACCGCCGCCATTCGTTCTCAGCGTGCCGACCGGCAGCCCCCGGGTATACTACCATGTCCCCAAGCTTCCCCTCTCCTTCTTTTCTCTCCTCCCCATGCACCATAGCCTCTCGCCGCCGCTGTCGTGCATGCACCACTGACGATCTCGAGTTCTCAACTTGGCGCTGGCAGCGTTCTAGCTGCGGGTTTCGCTGCCATGGCAGCGATCGTTTTAGGCACTTTTAGCACAGCACACATGCAGGCCATCAACTGGGGAAAACGGTCGATTGGGTGTGAACTTCGGATCGTGCGAGAATCGCTCAGCCGTGATTTCCGCGTGAGATTTAATAGCCTCCGCCTATAATCACGCACCATGATCCTACGCTGCCGTTTTCTTTGTTGAATCATATGTTCAGGTCCACCTGCCGCCACGTGATTCTCTCTCCCATTGCTCTCTCTGTAACAACATTTCCTTATCGTCTGCGTATTTATCGCGAGTAAAGGATTAGCAGGGTCAGCTCAGGAGTTAGTTGGGTTACTGGCCGCACCTGCCTATGTATATCTTGTATAAATGTATACCTCTATAACTGAATATGATTGCTTTCAGTCGTGTTGGTGTGTTCCAAAAATCACGGCACCATTTGACAACAAACTGAATGTCATGTTTTTTTTCATGGTTAATCCGCTAATTATGGCAAGGCCCGAACACAAAAAAACATGGGCTCATGAAAAAAACTGCTACGGAAGGTTCATGGCTAACAGCCACGCACTTGCCGCGACACATCACTGACCTCATCGCTGGCGCTCCCGCATGTCCACCACCTCGCCACAGCACCCGCACATGCATCCCACCTCGTCGCTGCCCCAGCACATTGACGTCGGTGGTGGTTGGCCGGTCCAAATGGTGGCTCGATGAGGGACCGAACCAACCCGGACCGTGTCGCCTTGGTAGCGTCGCCGAGTTCCAGGGTGGTCACCCGGGGACCGATGGTGAAGATGGCGAGCAGGACGAAGGGCAGCTTTTTGGAGCTCTACCAATACCCACGCCTTCTTCACCAGCATTAAGTCCTCGATGCCCCAGCCGGTGATGGCCAGGTACTACGACGCGTACGCGGCGAATAAGCTCGTTGTTGACTGTTTTGCCGGCTGTACCGTTAGGTTTTCTTTCCTTCTTACCTACATAGGACATAGGAGTGTTGACCGATCAAAGGAAATAAATAGAACCTGGTAGTACATATAGCAAAAATGTCCATGCGATGCAACGGACCTATCAAACTTGTTTTACGTGATCTCGGTTTATGTAATCAATTAATTACGTGATCTTTGTTTTATGTTCTTTCTCTATTCCAAAATTCCACTCACGCGAGTAAGAAGTATTTCCCATCTTATGCAAGTAGTTCAGTGCATACATATGCTACTCGTTCGTAATTGCAACTTGAACAGAGTAAAAAAATTGGTTCGGTGCATGGATGGATTGATGGGAACACACTGTCTAATGAAAAGGATAAGAATCACATTGGCATGCATAGGTGATTTGAAATTTTAAAAATATAGCATCTACATCTGCGCATCATGAGGAACAATTCCAGAGAAAAAAAATGATCCTGTCAAGTGTATCTTTGGATATTTCATTATCCACTTAGGCCATATTAGTATTACTTCCCAGGTGATGCACATCATCCTGATGCATGGGTGTGCCTCGGCCCTTACATTGCAAATGTTATTATTGCAGGAAGAGCACACACTTATAAGCTAACGGTTTCACAGTGCGTTCTTGCTGATAGTAATTGAACCAAATGAAACGATGGACAAGCAGATTGATTAAGGAACTCTAGGTAATACTTCATGTCGTAAGCATTGGCTCAAAAAGTTAATTCGTAAGTAACAAAAAAAGGCCTAGAAGAATAGTTCTACCTAAATAAAGTTTACTGCCGCACATGAGCAGATCCACACGAAGCAGAGGGGAGGTGGAGCAGGCCGGTAACCAGGGGAAGGAGCAGAGTGGGAGAAGATTTACACCGCCGTCTCCACTGGATATGGAGTCTCCGCCGCATCTGTGGAGGCGCCGCGACTCCACCTCGGATGATGCTCATGGCTATGGTTAAGAGGAGGGGCGACACATGGGCGAAGAGGCAAGCGGTGCTCGTGGCCAAAAAAGTGGATCGTTCGAGCTACGGGAGGGAGAAGGGGATCGTCGGGAGGCGGCGAGATCGGTCGGTGGCGGCAGCGGCGTCTAGGTAGGGAAGTCGAGGTAGGGCGCTGTGTTTTTTAGGGGAATTGCTTGTGAAAATAACGTGCGACGACGACGTAGCGAGCGGATCCCCTTAAAAAAGGCGTAGCGAGCGGATTCCCTTAAAACTGGTAGGAATGGATACGATTGATGACGTTGATAAATAGTGGTGAATGTTGGCCTAATTTACTATCATCATGCATGGAAACGAATCATCAAGAAAAAGAATACTTCCTATTACTACGCTCATAGGAAGCTTCCTAATCTCTGCTACCAAACAGTTTCTGCCCAAACAAGGAAGGAAAGTTATGAACGTGATTCGGAAAGAAACAAACGTTATGAAGATTAATTAATTTAGATTTGATATCTAGAGATTAATTGTGATTGATTCTTTTACATAAAGACACTACTAAATAATTTGCGTCGGTATGGAAAGTTCTGATACATTCAGTTTTTTTCGTTGTGTGAGAGTGTGACGCAAAAATAAACCGACAAAGTGGGGGGAGGAGACGAAAAAAATCTACGAAAAAAAACCAGCGAAGGTGGGAGGAGGTACCAAAAAAAACCATGGGAGGTGGGACGAAAATAAACCCGAAACAGAGACTACCAACTGAGACATTATGAGTAGAGAAGATAGGGAGGCAGACTACGAGATGGGTGCTCCTATATCTCGGAATTTTCTATTCGACGCTCGTTGCGTCAAAGTGTCGCCCTTTCGCACAGACCTGGCAATCGAGCGATGTCATGGGCCGGCCCATTTAACCTGTTTGTAGAGTTTCCGGTTTTGGGAACCCTCTAGAGTTTCCTAGACGGTTTTTTCCGGGTTTTGGAATCTTCTAGAAGGTTCCCGAACCGGATTTTTCTTTTTCAGTTTCTTTTTCATTTTTCTATTTCTCTTCCTTTTCGTTTTTTCTTTCCTTTTTTTGTTTCTTTCATTTTCCTTTTTTTTATTTTTTATTTTTTTGGAAATTTCTAAAGATGTCCCTGGTTTCCAATTTTTTTTCATTAATTTAAAAAATGTCCGTGTTTCAAAAAATGTTCATGGTTTCAAAAAATTTGTTACGAATTTCAAAAAATGTTCCTGTTGTTCAAATTTAGTTCACAGATTCATAAAATGTTCCCATTTTTCAAAAAATGTTCACAAATTAAAAAAAATCGTGGTTTCAATTTTTTTTCTCCCGAATTTCAAAAAAATGTTCCTGTTTTTCAAATTTTGTTAACAAATTCAAAAAATCTTCGGGAGTTTCAAAAAATGTTCGTGGTTTTCAAAATTTGTTCGGAATTTCAAACATAAATCACAAATTTTAAAAATTGTTCCCATGTTCAAAAACTTTTTAGGCTTTCAAAATTTGTTCACATTTTTCTGAAACTGTTCAGATTTTTTAATCACATTTTTCAAGAAAACGTTCTAAACTTGTCGATCTGCCGATGCATATATGTTTTAGAGTTTAGTGGTGCTTGAAAGTCATGAATGGTCATCATGTCTACTGGCATGCAACGACATTCACCATCGAGTGGTCGTCAATTCGATCCCATGCGCGAGGGCTGCTGCTTTTTTGGTGATATTTTTACGCTGCATTGTCACGCTACAGTAATCGCGCCAGCTAGCCCTAGCCCTACCAATGGGCCGGCCCTGTCGGGGGCTGTCCCCTGTGCGGCGCGTGGAAATCGGACGCAACGCGCGTGGACTAGGAGCTCCCCTATATCTCGTCTTCAGCGTGTCCAGCTTCCGACTCGCTAATAGACGATTGGTATGGGCCGACCCACGTGTTGTAGGCCACAACCTCTTTTTTTTCTTCTGTTTTTTGTTTGTTGCTTAATTTTTGTACTTTTGTTTATACTTTAAAATATGGGTGCTGCTATGAGTCGGCCCACGGATCTTTTTCAAAGATCGGCCACCTCGCGAGCCATCGGATCTGATGGACTAAGCGGTCGAGGGTCACCTGCTACTAGTGCAACACATGTCGTGTTGCAGAAAATCTTTGCGACATTTTTGTTGCGGAATATTTTGCAGCATAGGTCAAGTTGCAGATATTTTTGCAACAAATGTCTTGCTGTAATTTATTTTTTGCAACAAAGGTCTTGTTGCATTTTTTGGCAACAAAGATCTCATTGGAATTTATTTTGTTCTGCAATAGATGTCTTGTTAATTTATTTATTTTGCAACATAGATCTTGTTGCAGAAATTCACCGAAGCAAGCAGCAAGCAGCGACCACGTCGGCCAAAAGAAAGGCCAATGCTCCCTCGGGACGGCGCGACAACGATGGACGCGTAAGCCGATGCTGCCGCGGTACGGTGGATGCGGCTTGAGTTCGAGTGCACCACGATGACTGACATTTTTGGTGGAGGCGGACGGCAGTGGTGGCACCCACGCCGGGGAGCTCGTCGGCGTGCTGTCGGCGGTGAGCGTCGGTGACAGCGGTCGAAGTACCGTGAGGAGGCATCGCCTTGATGGGAAGCTCGGGAGGAGTAGGGGTGGCCGCTGCTCTCATGGGGATCCAAAACCAGATCCCGCAACACACCAGTTGTTGTGGTACGGGAAATTACAACAACGACTCAGTTGTGAAACATAGTCATAGATAATACGTTGCACTTAGCCATTTGATTAAAATCAGATCAAAGGACGACAGAGGCAGTGGACGCACGCGTCGTTAATTGTCGGGTGATCCCAATCATTTCCCTTAAATTATTTTCTCTATCCCTCTACAACAAATATCTTGGTTAATATTGAACAAGTATTTGAAAAAAATTAATCAAGCATGCAGAAAAATGTTTAACATGTATAGAAAAAATGTTGACCATCTATTTAAAAGATGATTTTTCTTATCATGTATATAAAAATGTTAATCAAGCATTTTGAAAAAAAAAATTGAACAAGTACTTGAAAATTGTTAATCAATCATTTGATAAATGTTAAAATGTGTATAAAAAATGTTGACCACGTATTAAAAATGATGAAAAAAATTGATCATGTATATCAAAACTTTAATCAAGCGTTTGAAAAAAATGTTGAATTAGTATTTATTTTAAATGTTAATCAAGCCTTTGGAAAATGTTAAACATGTATAGTAATCATGTTGACCATGTAGTAGAAAAAATGATGAAGAAATTTGATCAAGTGTATAGAAATATTAATCAAGCATTTAATAAAATGTTGATCAAGTGTTTGCAAAATGTTAAATGTGTATAGAAAAATGGTGACTATGTATTAAAAGAGTTAAATTTTATATTTAAAAATAGTTGATCAAGCATTCTAAAATGTCAAAATTTATAGGAAACAATGTTGACCATGAATTCAAAAACGTCTTTTCATACTTACACACCTTATACATTTTTTGTATACAAAAAAAATTACAAATGTTTTGCAAAATAATTCATACTTTTGTTTTGATGTGTAGTTTTCGTACATATTTATATATTTTCATATACACTAAAAACATCTTTAGTATATGTTTATCATTTTGAAAATATATGATCAACATTTTTCAGTTGATGTGTTGATGTCTAACTATTTTGACACTTGTTGTACATTGTGCATACACGATGTACATTTTTTTACGTAAGGAACATTTATATACATGTTTAACATATTTAAATACCTGATTAACATTTTATCCATATTTATGTTTTGAAGTCTACCTTTTTCATACACGTGGTACATTTTATGTATACAGTAGAAACATTTTTCTGTGCTTGTTTAACATTTATTTTTCAAATACACAATGAACATTTTTCTAAAATTTATGTAAAATAATTTTCATGATATATATAATAGGAATATTTTCAAATATAACAAAACTTTAAAAAATCAGAATGGACAAAAGGCCCTGACCCTGGTCCGGCCCATGCGGTCTGGCGCTTCAAGCGATCGCTTGTACTAACTCGTTATTATTGCCTAAAAAAAACTAACTCACTATTACGGAGGCATAGTTGCACCCGAAAAGGCGATGCTCCTATGTGCCGTGCACTACGGCGAGTAGTCAGCCAGACTCAAACGGAGTGCCCCCATCTGCTCGGCCCCTTGTGCTTTGTAGCAACCTGGCTACTATAGCAGTCGATGTTTTTCATTTATTTCGTCTTTTTTAAAACACATGTAAAATTTAATTTTAAAAAGTGTTAACATTTTTACAAATGGGAATCATTTATGAAACATTTGTGTTAAAGTGGTGAATATTTTATGACAATACAAACAAATCTTAAAAACAAGAAAAAAAATCAAAAATTGGGAGAATCCGAACTTTTTGAAAACATGAACATTCTATAAATTTGAACATGCTTTCAAATTGAGAGTATTGTTTGAAATTATGAAAAAGTTATGAATCGGGAAAATGTTGTGAAAATTTATTTCTCTAAATATGAACATTGTTTGAAAACAGAAACATTTTTTTCGAAATTCTGAACAAACATATTTGAGAGGTCGATATTTTGTGAAATTTGGAACTGATTAGGAAATTTCCTTCCAATTTTTAAGAGTAAAAATAGTTTAAAAATAAAAATTACACCAAAAAACAGAAGAAAACCGGTAAAATCAATAGTAGAACAACCAGTAAAAACCAAATTAACCTTCTGGAAGTTTCCCTAACCGGACAGCTGCATCCACCGGCCCAGCTAGCTGGTTATTCTGCGAAGCTCCACAAATATGACGCAAAAGAGGGTTAACTAAGATTTTTTTTATAGAAAAAAGCGTGTTAAATAGGTAATTCGCCGAAAAGAGGCCGCTTTCCACATTACCGAGCTGGCCCAGTGTAACCAAACAAAATTGAGGGCCGAGCAACAAGGTTGCAGACCCTAATACTACAACAAATAAAGTGGCCTGCTCACAATGATTTTTGGCATTCCTAGACTTCTTGCAGTTCAGTCAGATCTGGGTAAATACGAAGAAAATTAGACACTACTAAAAAGACCAAGAAACTTAGACACCCCCCAAAAAACAAGAATTCAATGATCTCGGTAAAAATAAATAAAGAAAGAGAGGTAGGATATTGACTTGATAATCTCCTGGCGGGCAAAAGTTTGGTGCAGGATATGTGGAAACCATAGTTACCCGTAAATTCGACCGTTCCACTTGCTGTTGGCGCATCAACCTTTTGCCCACCGAAAATCCCATACCTACAAAACCAAGTTACGAAAATTGTCTTACGTAAAGACATGTCTTTCTCTCACCAATCTCTCTATCCCA
>LR738710.1:82597849-82636583 GCA_902687465.1 Secale cereale | reverse complement strand
CCCCCCCCCGGCTACTATAGCAGTCGATGTTTTTGTTTTATTTCGTGGTTTTTAAAACACGTGTAAAATTGAATTTTAAAAAGTGTAAACATTTTTACAAATGGGAATAATTTGTGAAACATTTGTTTTAAAGTGATGAATATTTTATGACAATCCAAACAAATCTTAAAAACAAGAAAAAAACAAAAATTAGGAGAATCCAAACTTTTTGAAAACTTGAACATTCTATAAATTTGAACATGCTTTCAAATTGAGAATATTGTTTGAAATTATGAAAAATTTATGAATCCGGAAATTTTTGTGAAAATTTATTTCTCTAAATATGAACATTGTTTGAAAACAGGAACATTTTTTTCGAAATTCTGAACATACATATTTGAGAGGTCTATATTTTGTGAAATTTGGAACTGATTATGAAATTTCCTTCCAATTTTTACGAGTAAAAATAGTTTAAAAAAATAAAAATTACACCAAAAAAACAGAAGAAAACCGGTAAAATCAATAGTAGAACAACCAGTAAAAACCAAATGAACCTTCTGGAAGTTTCCCTAACCGGACTGCTGCATCGGCCGGCCCAGCTAGCTGGTTATTCTGCGAAGCTCCACAAATATGATGCAAAATCGTGTTAAATATGATTTTTTTTATAGAAAAAAGCGCGTTAAATAGGTAATTCGCCGAAAAGAGGCCGTTTTCCACATTACCGAGCTGGCCCAGTGTGACCAAACAAAATTGAGGGCCGAGCAACTAGGTTGCAGACCCTTATACTACAGCAAATAAAGTGGCCAGTCCTGGATGTTTGGTAGGGTTACTTTTCCCTCTAGTTAGGGTTTTGTTTCTCGGGGGGCGATTTTCGCCGCCGTCGAGGTCTGATCTTCCCCGCCCGCGATTCCTCCCGTAGCTACTTCTCTCTGCCTTGGAGGGGCCTCCTGGCGTCTCCTGACGGGGGTCTGTGGCTGCTCTCAGAGGATCAAAGGCATAGGGCGACTGCAAGAACCCGATCTCAACACTCGTGTTAGGGTTTCGACATGGCGGCAGATGGATCCTCGATCCCGGAGGGGATCAGCGACGTCGCAAAGATGATGGAAGAACTGGGGCTGAAGGAGGACGACCTTGACGATGTGGTTTTCGAGGAGAAAGACGCCCCACAGGAGGCGACTAGGTGGGTTGCTCTCGCCAGGGTTAACTCTGATAAACCCTACAGTCAGTTTTGGTTCTTCAAGAACATGAGAGCGGCATGGGATCTCGCGCAAGAAGCCAGATTCAAACCCTTAGAAGAGAACTCTACACTATCCAATTCTCCTGTTTAGGGGATTGGGAGAGGGTCATGCATGAGGGACCGTGGCACTTCCGAGGTGATGCTGTAATTCTCAAGGAGTATGATGGGGTGACGAAACCATCGACGGTCAGGTTGGACACAATCGAGATATGGACCCAGATCCATGACGTACCGCCCCTCTACGCCCACCTGATTCCTTCCCTTGTAGCCAAGGTGGGAGAGGTCCTCTTCACTGAGGCCTAGTCGCATGATTTCACGGGTAACTTCTATCGTGTGTGTGTCAGGATAAATGTCACCAAGCCTCTGAAGAACGCCGTATCTATGATAAGGGGAGGAGAGAGGCAAATCTACAAGGTCAAATATGAGAAACTCCCGGATTGGTGTGCGGTTTGTGGCATGTTAGGCCATCTATATAAGGAACATGGTACAGGCATTCATCCTCCATCGGCTCTTGTCTTTAAGGAGCTCAGGGCAAACTGGTTCATGAGGAGCGGCAGTGGTCCCGGGGGTGGCCGTGGTCGCAGGGGAGGCCGCAGAGGCGGACGATCTGGGAGAAGCGGGGGCTCAAGCTCTCAGCATGAAGGTACCGGAGCTGAAAACACTGACTATGACATGGAGATGCTGGACGGTGACAGGGTCAGGAAGAGGGGGTCTGAACCACCTGTACACCTGGGACATGAGGTGATCTCGACGCAATCTGAACAAGCCCTGGCTGGGAATCATGGACATATGCTTGCACTGCCTCCCCCGACGGTGCCATCAAGCCCAAGTTCTACACAGGAAACCAAGAGAGCAAAGGTGGGGACAGAGACGGAGAAAGTTGCAGCGGTGAAGGCAATGCTGCTTAGCAAGGCAGACCCAAATATGGCGGGCCCGAAGGACGGGCACCGCCGAGCCCAATGAGTATTTTATGCTGGAACTGTCGTGGCGTGGGCAAAGCCGCGACGGTTCGTGAACTTCGCGATTTCGCGAGGAAATTTGCCCCTACCCTTTTATGTATCGTAGAAACCCAGTTGGAAGGCTCTAGGGTAGAAGCTTTAGCAGGAACACTTGGTTATGATAATGCTTATGCTGTTAGCAGTCGTGGTAGAAGTGGAGGTATCGGTTTGTTCCGGAACAATTCAATAAATATTGAGATTTTGGGTTACTCTGATTACCACCTTGATTGCTCGGTACTTAGTCCGGGCGACGATCCTTGGAGATTGACCGTAGTTTATGGAGAAGCTCAAACTCACTTGAGGTACAAGACTTGGGACACTTTAAAAAACATCAGCACTCAGAGCACTCTCCCGTGGTTGTGTGTTAGAGATTTCAACGAAGTGCTACGTCCAGATGAGCATATGGGAATTGGACAACGCAGCAACGCACAGATACAAGCCTTTCGAGATGCCTTTGATGTTTGCATGTTGCTTGACATTGGTTATTCTGGTATACCATGGACCTTTGAAAAGAAGGTAGCTGGAGGCACTTTCACAAGGGTACGTCTGGACAGAGCCCTAGTCTCGGCTGATTGGCAAGCACGGTTCCCTTTGGCTGACTAAACACATCTGGTGGCTGCCACATCAGATCATAGCCCAATATTAGCAAGAATGAATACAGAGCAGAGGAGAAGCCAGAGTTATAGCTCTTTCAAATATGAGATCATGTGGGAGGGGCATGAATCTTGGAGTAGTAAGATTTCTGAGGCATGGGATGCGACCGGAGCAGCAACAAGAGTAGAGGAGATCAGAGCCAAACTCTCAGCGGTGTCACATGACCTAGGCCGATGGAATAGAGACACCTTTGGGAGCGTCCGTAAGGAAATCAAACACCTAAAGGGAGAACTTGAGAAACTCAGGTCAGATGCTAATCGTACAGCGCCATCGCATGTTGAACTCAAGATCAATGAGAAGCTTGTAGAGCTATACCACAGGGAGGAAATCACGTGGAGGCAGAGATCTAGGGTGGAGTGGCTTACATCGGGTGACAGGAATACAAAGTTTTTCCACTTAAGGGCAAGTATCCGTCGTAAGAAGAATATGATCAAAGCCTTGCAAAACTCGTTGGGGGTTATTACAGATGACCCGGAGGAGCTAAAGACGATGGTGAATGATTTCTACAAAACTCTTTATACATCGGAGGGGGTAAGCAACATGGAGAGAGTTTTAAACTCCGTCCTAGCTAAGGTGTCGGCAGAGATGAATGAGATGCTATGTGTCGCCTATTCTAACGAGGAGGTTAAGGCAGCCCTGTTTCAAATGTTCCCGACGAAGGCTCCTGGCCCCGATGGCTTTCCGGCTCATTTTTATCAGAGACACTGGGATCTTTGTGGTGCAGAGGTGACAGAGGCTGTTTTGAGGATTGTGAAAGGGGAAGAAACTCCGGAGAGCATTAACGACACAGTTCTTGTCCTGATTCCCAAGGTAACAAATCCTTCCACCCTGTCACAATTCAGGCCTATTAGCCTTTGTAATGTCCTCTACAAAATTGCATCCAAGGTCATTGCAAATAGGCTGAAGCAAATTCTTCCAGACATAATTTCTGAGGAATAGTCGGCTTTCGTCCCAGGCAGGCTCATAACAGACAATATTATAAGTGCTTATGAGTGTCTACACTTCATGAAGCGCAACAGATCGAAGGCTAACAGCTTCTGTGCTCTCAAACTCGATATGATGAAAGCGTACGACAAGCTTGAATGGGACTATTTGGAAGCCATAATGGGAAAGCTAGGTTTTGCAGCCTCTTGGATAAAAGTTATCATGAGCATGGTGCGGTCTGTTTCTTTCTCAGTACTGTTTAATGGAGAAAAGCTTGATGAGTTTGTACCAAGAAGAGGTATAAGGCAGGGAGATCCGATATCCCCTTACCTTTTCTTAATTGCAGCGGAGGGCCTTTCGTGCCTCCTAAAAACCAGTTCTTCGTCATCTAATATTGTTGGATTAAAGGTGGCTCCTACGGCTCCTGCCGTGAACCATCTCCTCTTCGCCGATGACAGCCTGCTGCTTTTTAAGACAAGGAGAGAGGGGGCAGTAGCGGTATCAAACCTGCTAGACACTTACTGTTTGGCATCGGGACAAAGAATAAATCATGATAAGTCATCAATCTTCTTCAGCAGAGGCTGCCCTCAACAGGTCCATGATGATATGAAAAATATTATGAATGTGCATAGTGAATCACTCAATGACAGGTACCTGGGCATGCCAACAGAGGTCGGACACTCGAAGAATGGGACCTTCAAGTACTTGAGGGATTGCGTTTGGGAGAAGGTGAGAGGCTGGATGGAAAAACTCCTATCCTCCGCAGGGAAGGAAGTGCTCATCAAGGCAGTTGCTCAAGCAATCCCAGTTTTTTCTATGGCATGCTTTCGTCTACCACGTGGCCTTTGCGAGAGTGTTACTAAGTTAATCAGGCAATTTTGGTGGGGGAGCAAACAAGGAAAACGGAAGCCTAGCTGGGTGTCATGAGACGTGATGACCTTACCAAAGAATCTTGGAGGCCTCGGTTTTCGAGATATGGAGATTTTCAACTTGGCTCTATTAGCTAGGCAGTCCTGGCGTATGTTGCAAAACCCCCTGTCTTTAAGTGCGAGGATTCTGAAAGCAGTCTACTTTCCTGACACAGATATCTTTGATGCAACTTTGGGATCACACCCCTCACAGATATGGCGAGCCATTCTTGATGGCCGGGACATCATGGTCCAGGGTTTGGTGCGCAGGATTGGAGATGGGGAATCAACAAATATATGGGTAGACAACTGGTTGCCGAGATCACATGTGAGAAGACCTATGGCTTGTTTAATTCCCAACCCACCCAGAAAGGTGTCTGAACTAATCGACCATACATCATCTACTTGGAACGAGACCTTGGTGCGTTCGGTCTTTATACCGATTGATGCAGAGGCCATCTTACAGATCCCTCTCTGTACAAGAAAGATAGATGACTTTTGGGCATGGTTCGATGATAGAAAGGGTATCTTTTCAGTGCGGTCAGCGTACCGGATGATCCAACAGACAAAGCTTGGCCGGGAGGCTTGGCTGTACGAGCAAGGGGGTTCCTCCGATTCCCATGGCGCTGAACAAGGATGGACCGATCTTTGGCGGATAAGGGTTCCATCCAAGCTTAGATTCTTCTTGTGGAGGCTTGCTCAAAATTCTATCCCCACAGCTGCACTTCTCCAACACAGAAACATGTCATCTTCTAGGGCCTGTTGCCTCTGCGGCGCTGTGGATACTTGGCGTCATGCCTTGGTTGACTGCTCGGTCTCGAGGAGCACCTGGGCATTATCAAGGGAAGCTGTTTTGGAAAAACTGAGTACATGCAGAGAAGAGAATCCAAAGAGGTGGCTCTTCGGGATGTATGAAGCTCTCAATCAGGAGGATTTTCTTGTCTTAGTGGTCACACTTTGGGCGCTGTGGAGCTCACGCAGAAAGGCCAAGTACGAGGACATCTACCAAACACCGTTCGCTATTAACCGTTTTGTTACTTCTTACATAGCAGAACTCAAGGCTCTACAACAACCAGGTGAGGTCAGAAGGGTTTTGCCTCAACAACGCCCTAATCAGTGGATTGCTCCTCCGGTTGGGCACGCCAAGATCAATGTGGACGCAGCGGTGGGACGTTCTCGCGGAGCTGTGGCAGCTGTATGCCGAGACAGAGATGGTGTCTTCATGGGGGCTTCAGCGGTGATCTTCCCCTACCTGTCAGATCCTGGCATGCTGGAGACAATTGCTATCAGGGAGGCTCTAGCTTTGTCTGATGATCTCTATGTAAGAAGGATCCATGTGGCTTCGGACTGCAAGGTGGCTGTCAACGATATACATCAACACTACAAAGGGAGCTACGGGGCAATTGGGAAGGAGATTATGCAACATAAGTTGTCCTTTGAATCTTGTAATATTATTCATGAATTTAGGAGCTCGAATATCAAGGCTCACAAACTAGCAAAGCACGCATTATCCCTTGGGATTGGCCGCCATGCTTGGTTGGGCCATCCCAATGACCTTGATTTCGTCCCTGTAAACATTGTGACGGTCTAATAAAGCTTTGCAGTTTGTCTAAAAAAAAAGCAAATAAAGTGGCCCGTTCACAATGATTTTTGGCATTCCTAGAAGTCTTGGCGGTTCAGTTAGATCTGGGTACATACAAAGAAAATTAGACACTACTAAAAAGATCAAGAAACTTAGACACCCCAAAAAACAAGAATTCGATGATCTTAGGAAAAATAAATAAATAAAGAGAGGTAGCATATTGACTTGATAATCTCTTGGCAGGCAAAAGTTTTGGTGCAGGATATGTGAAAACCACAGTTACCCGTTAATTCGACCGTTCCACTGGTTGTTGGTGCATCAACCTTTTGCCCACCAAAAATCCTACACCTACGAAACCAAGTTACGAAAAGTGTGTTACATAAATGCATGTGTTTCTCTCACCAATCCCCCCACCCCACCCCCAACACACACAAATTCAGGGCGGGCCCCCTTCCCGCTAATCGAAAAATGACGATTCACCTCGTACATATTTTTTTGTAACTATTTTAGGTATTTGTAGCGAAGCTCTTCGCCCACAGGTTCAGTCCCTTGTGCCACAGCATGTAAAAAATCTAGGCCAACGCTAGGCGCCGGCGCGCCGGCCCAACTTTGGGCCGGTCAGCCCCTAGCCGTCAGATGTCTTTCACGTGAGCCATCCGATCTCTATCTTCCCCGCATCAAATCGTCTTCTACCTTCGTCTAAATACAGAAAGACATAACGCGTTGACTTTGAGCCGCCAGCTGCTGCCCCCGGCTGCCGTATAGGTTGCTTGCCGTCCGCGTCCCGCGACTCACGGCGCCGCGCCGTGCTCCCGCGGTTGCAGCACCCCGAGCAGGCTGCACCCTCGTAGTGCATCGTTCCGCCGCCCGGAGGTTGTAGCTCGCCGCGGCCGCCATTGTAGCTCCCTCCCGACCTATTGGCCACAGCTCTCCCCATGCTGATTGCAACACCGCGCCGCCCGTCCGCTACACACAAGATCTCGTGGCCTTGTTCGTACTACCTCCAGCAACCTCGCCATGCTCGTCAGTGCGCTTGTAGCACCATGGCAGCCATGAAAATGGGTTGTAGTAAATTACATCGCCGGTTGTAGCAAAAGACGAAGAAGTTTGCAGCAAAATATCGTCATCGTCATCGTGGGTCGCAACTAAGACATGAATGTTGAAGCTTTTTCCATTGCAGGATGTAGCTTTTGTTACCGCTGGTTGCAACATTTCATTGAAGTCCATAGCTTTTGTCATCTATGGTTGAAACTTTTTTCATCGTCGGTTGAAGCTTTTTTCGCCGCCAGATGAAGCTATTTTCATCACCAGTTGTAACTTTTCTTTGTCGTCCATTGCTTCTGTCGTATATGGGTTGAACCTTTTTTCGTAGCCGGTTGAAGCTTTTGTGGTCGCTAGTTGTAGCTTTTTGGGGCATCGGTTGTAGCACCCGGCGTCTCTCTGATTCCAGCATACAAAAAATGGCTTCGTCGTCGTCGTCCCGCAGCAGCCCCCATGGCCACCAGCCTCTCCGCTTGCAGCACCAACTCGAGGGCCTCCCCGGCGACGCGGCACCACCGGCGGACCATGCAACATCCGCTGGTGCGGTGGAGCGCGTGTGACGTCGTCTCTCCACGACAACGATGAGAAGCTTCGCTGGGAGACGAGATACTCGTAGAAGCACCGGGGAAAAGAAAGTTGCTCACAACAGTTAGGTGGGCATCCTCAACGACAGCAGCCGGTGGTCGCCCTCCACAAACAAGAGAGAGGTGGGGAGGTCGCTCGGGGGAGAGAAGAGAGCTCGCGTGTAACCAGAGATTAGTGCAAGGGGATAAGGATGCGAGACAGAATGCGAGCCGCTCGTTCTAGTCGCATCAGACGGCGTGTGATGGACCGGCCGAGCGTTCGGCCGGTCTGTCGTACGCAAACGTTTTCCAAAAATTTAGGGCGTGCTGCATTTGCCTCGACCGACGGCTGGTGCCGCTCATTGCCACTAGTAGATTGCACTGTGGCGCGCCTGTGTATGTGCTCTGCTTGGCGAAGAGCTAATTGAGCAATGTATATTTATGTCACCTTTCTCTAAACATAAAAACGGCTCAGATTAACCCATACCTCTTCATAAGAAAAGACATGATGGTTATATTTTGTAAACTCTCCACCCGCCGTATACTATACGTTTTACCTGGACACGATTCCCATTTGACGCGGTGGGCCGGTCATTTATTTTTTCTTTTGTTTTTTTAATTGGCAAGAATATGTGCCCTGAAAGATTTGAACCACGCACCTTTGGGATATAGGACAGCCAACCTCATGTGATAGATTTGTTTTTTATCCTTAAAATACAGGAACAAACACACAGTTTCCTGGGTTTTCTTTTTGGAAAGGGTGCATTGTTTCTTGTTTTGTTTCATTTTTCTCTTTCTTTTTTCCTTTTCACTTTCTTTATTAAATGCGTGGACTTCTTAAAATTCATGATTTTTTCTAAATAATGTTTTTTTTTCAAATCCATCATATTGTTTCTTCAAAATCGGTGAATTTTTTGAAAGCATGATAAAGTTTTTATAAAAAAATCTTGAACTATTTCTCAAACGGCAACTGGTGATTTTTTACAAATTTGTGAAAGAAAACCGTTGAACCTTTTTCAAATTTGTGAAATGTGAAATTTTCCAATTTTTTATGGACTTTTTTCAAATTTGTGAACTCTTTTTCAAAATTGATGGACTTTTCTCAACTTTTTTTCAAATCAATGGACTTTCTTCGAACTAGTAATTGAACATATAAATCCTGAAGAAGCGCTAGGCACAAGCACAGCGTCCACGTCGTTATGAACAGTGCAGCGAATCGAGCGGGCACCGAGCGACCGTGAAAGCAAAAGCGGGCAGCGAGCGACAGACCGCATCTTCCCCACGTTCCCCACGCGCACGAACCCTAGCCGCCGCTCTCCTCTCCCGCGACTCCCAACACCACCGCTCTTCTCTCCTCTGCCCCGACCCCCAATCACCCAACCCAAAATCCGGTAGCCTCCTCTCCCTCCAGAGCCGCCGCTCCACTCTCAGCTTCTTTCCTCTCCAAAGGAAAGGAAGGGAAGGGAAGAGAAGGGAAGGGAAGGGGAGGGGAGGCCCCAGATCGAGTGGAGCGACGCCCAGATCCGCAGAAGCACCGGCACCAGCGCGCCGTCGTCCACCTGGTCCTCGAGGAAGGCCATGGATGGGGGCGGAACCCTAGCCGGCGACTCCTTTTCGTGGCCGCCAAATCCTTCCCTGGAGCTGCACCGTCATCCATCTCTCTACATGTTTCTCGATTCGCTGTCGCCGCGCGCTGTGCTTCTGGATCGCGTGCAAGTCGTTGCCATTGGAGAGCAGGGGTGGCGTGGTATTTATGGTGGGCATGGAGCAGGGGAGGATGAGAGGGATGGCAATGAGGTAAGGAGCAGCAAGGTCTCATCTTCTTCCCCAGTTTTTACTCCTTGATTTATGGGTTTTTCTAAACACATGTGTGTAGATCTGAGAGAAAAGGAGAAGGGGATGAATCTTGAGGAAGATCTTGGTGAAGAAAAAGGTGATCTCTCTCTCTCTCTCTCTGTCTCTCTCTCTCTCTCTCTTTCTCTCAAGGTAGTCATGTTCATTTGTTCTACACGGGGCTATGTTATTTTGGTGTGCGAGAGAGTAGTTATTGTCAGAAGATTGCATTCTTCATGTGTTACATATGTCTTCTTCTTTAAACAATGTTCTTCAATTTCTGGATTTGGTGCAAGTTCAAGGTCATGTTTTTACACCCTAATTGGTTATATTTTGTACACCAACTTGTTCTTTTAGTGGTGGTTCGTTACCTGGTTTACTTTTCTTCTGTTGGTATACTCATTGAATTTTTACGACAGTAGATGATCTATTTTAGTACACTTTCATCGTTTTGTATTGCTGCTATTTCTCATGGGATATTCAGGAGTTGTGAACACATATTTTGTAGGTGTTCCTAATGGCAACGGTGGTATAATCAACAATGAGAAAAAAAGGAACTGAGATTGGATTTGTACTAGGTATGTTCTTCATCTCTCTCAGTTCATGGTCCAATCATCACCCTGATGTAACTGCTTCTTCGCAACTGATTGTTTAGATTCTTGTTAGGCTGACCACTACTTAAGTTATTTGTCCCCTTGTTATAGCTAACCATAGTAATATCTTGTGATCGGGCGGCTGCTGCGTATGGTGGCAGCCACACATGATAGTGAATGGAATCTAATCCGTAGTAAAGTTAGTGCTAAATCATAGGTGTGTATATTCAGGTTCAGTACACTCGAGCAATTTTGTCAGGATATGTAGCTAAAATTTCCAGTTTTTCCTTTCGTAGTTGCAGCAGTTTTTCTGTACCAACAGCTTCCTCTTATTAGTAATTTCATGTTAGAGGAGAAGGTTTAGTTTACTTTTCTTAGGTTGTGAATTCCACAAACTTTGCTATGTGCATTTGGGCTTATGAAGTTTGACAAAGCAGGCAAGGCAAACAAAACTGCTGCACCAGAAGAACCTGTGCTCCAGTCTGACGAAGCAGTCAGGCTGTATATACACATCTTTGCTTCCTGATCCATTTCATCACCCTTGATGTTCAGGCTGATGCTTCTTCGCTTGATGCTGAAGAAAAGGATGATCATATCCAGATCCCCAAGAACAACAGGTGCTGCATCTTCTCTTGTATCTTTATCTGTGTACTTTAAATTCACATGGACAGTCGAATTGTCTGTATATACACACCTTGAAATTAAGAAACTCTGCTGGTGCAAAGGGAGTTATGACAGGGAAGAAATCAAAGTAGTGACTGCTTTGCACTAGCTGTACAAGGATCGGAAGTTATGTTTTGAATTTGATTCTATAAACTACAGTCAATTTTGCATATTAATCTCTTCATTTTTTCCTACTACACTTGCCTAAATTGAGATAAGCCGGCTCAAACTGTAGGAGGGAGAAGAAGGAAGGAGAGGAGGGAGAAATCCGGTGTCAGGAAAGCGGGCCATGCCCGGATGAGAACCTACGGTCGGCGGCTGATCGCGGGTTGGGGAAGGTCTACGAAATTTCCCATCTTCTCAGGTACTCATCTGTCCTTTCTTCTCTGTGTTGCCACACGATGGCGCGGAAGGCAACAAGCTCCGAAGCTCGCGCACGATATCTGCTAGGTCGGCCTCCGCTCCCCATGCTGCGAGGAGGGCAACACAAGGCTGATGCAGAGGGAGACGTGCTCTCTTAGCGTGCTCCAAGTTGGCGTGCCTACTCGGCGGGCCGGCGCCACCAGTTCCTAACCTGTAGCCGGTGGCAGAGAGGGTGGCTGCCCTACTGCAGCACTCTCCTCTGCTTTTCGTTGCGTGGGCTCAACTGGTGCCTTCTTCTGTCACGCCTAGCTGTCACACTTCTCTTCCCTTTCCTTTTCGCTTTTTTTCCTTCTAGCGTGGTCTTGACAGCCACTTAGCTGGACCCAACTCGAGGTGCTGGCCAACAATCGGAAAGTGTTCTTTGGATGTTAGTGGGGGGCTATTCTGGCGGCCGGCGGCTGGGGATTTAGGGACCTTTCTTGGAAGAAACAATGCAGGGATAATGGCCTGCCCTTTCCAGCTATTCAGAAAATGGGATTGTACAATTCACAATAAATTGTTTTGGTAAGTTTGTGTAGTTACAATCATTTGTATTGTATAATTTAGAGTGTTACACCTTGAGCTTCGTCATTAGTAAGGACCAAAGATGGCCTGCCCTTTCAAGCAATCCTATTGACATAATTTGAGCATGTTCGCAATTCTGTCTACCAATTGGCTTCTTGATATTGCTTGGGAACTCTTGGAGCATGTGTAGTTGTTCATTGCAAATTGCGATTTATATATGCCACCGTGTAGTCCAATCATGTTTGCTTATGGTATATATATGCACTGATGCCCTCCTATGAGATTTGGATTTATTATTTTTTGTTCTAAAAATTAGAAACATAAATCTGCTGGTGTTGAGTAAAAAATTAATTTGTTAACTTCTTTTCTAGCACATCGTTAGTTTAGTTTCCCCTTAAAATCAGCCAATGGGATTATAAGAGTGAAGGAGAAAACCTATAGTTTTCCATGGTTAGTGTATTACTGCTTACTATGTGTCATTGTATACTGTCGATTATTCAGTCTAGCTATTCTTTTCTTTCATATGTTTTCAGGCTGAGAATTGTGTTCTTTTACAGACAAACAGTGGCTTATGAGGTGAGGCACCTTCTGATAAACTATAATTATACCAATCTATTTCTATTTGTCATACTAGAGGTGGCATATATTTTTTAAGAAGTCAATCACTGACTCCTTTTCTCTTCCTGTATTAATAGTGTTCATGGTGTTATTGTAGTATATACCTACCTGATCGTACACTGTACTTACTGTTACCTGGATTGAGAAAAAGGAGTATCATTTTTTCTGCTACATATGTGCTCAAATATTAGTTAACCATGTTGCTTTATCTATAAATAAAAAGATTAATTTTTGGATCACAGTTTTCAATCTATTGTAAACATAACTACAAGAAAATTAAGTCAAAGTCAGATCGTCATACAGTGTTGGTGTACAAACTACACATATCTTGGCTCGACCGCTCGACCAATAAATATTTTAACGTTGATTTTCATGACATCAACCAACTGATTGTAATCCATGACTGCTAAGTTCTGATTTGTCTATGTGTCCATGACGCTTGATTTAATTAATTGTTTGTCTAATTCTCCATTCTTTGATCGGTCTCTTGGAGTGGTTTCTTTTGTTTTTCGCGGCATCATGGCGCCCGGGTCTCCGATCCGTGTTGCCAGAGGTAAGACCGGCGCCGCTGCCTGTCTTGGAACGAGCGCCGGAGCAGCCTACGGACAAGAGCGGCATTCAAGACAACATGCACGGCTTGGGAACCGCTGGCTGAGAGTGCAAGGTGAGCTCTTTTTGGTCCTCTCTCTCGTCTTATGCGTTTGTAACTTTTATTGTCCTTATGTGGTGTTGTCTGTTTGACAAAATGCCAAAACCAGCGATGACGTTGGACAGAGTCTGTCTTCTTGGTATACTTAATCAATAGATTTTCTACGGCCCTTGCTCCACTTGTGTGGAGTTCGGCCAATTCATTGTGGAAACCCATTGAGAATTCACTTTTCTCTCTTTTTTCTACAATATTTGCAGTTGTTGTCTCTACCAATTGGCCTTCCCAAGCCGGGCTCCTTCTATGTGGTGTTAGAGCTTGGTAACGACGGCCGCACAATGACAAGGTTGGCAATTAACAACTCTCTTCTTCGTGGCATGGCTGCTTCACAGTTAGGTTGGTGTTGCTGGTACTTGTATATTCTCAGGCTCTAACTGGGTTGTGTAGTGGAAGTGTTACAGCCATGCTAATTCATAATTTGACATGGTACGGTCGATTCATGTTCTCGGTTTATATGTATGCTACTTTTGTAGAATGTGGTTGACGGAGGAAGCACGGGGAGGAGCAAAAACAAATGGTGATGGAGGAGGAAAAACAAATGGTGATCTACATGTGTGACTGTTTCTACAAGCTTAGATTCAGCGATTGGTTTTTGTGCATTTGCATGGTGTCCGCCTGATCGAGAGGTTGCAATATAATTTGTCAACCAATGAATTCTTATATATTTGACCTTCTCATGATGGTGTTCATTTCCATGTGCAGAAATAGATTGCATCATGCTTTGTAATAGATTTCGTAGGTCTGCTTTGTACCAAGAAATACCTGTAGGAATTAATATATCTATGTGCATATAAGCTTCAGTAATTTGTTGTGTATTAACCTCAGTCACATATTCTTTATGTTCAGTGTGGTTGATATTTCTGTTCCTTGTTGTTTCTTTCCGACAGGTACAAGGGGCTCATTGGTCGCTTGGCCTTCTTTTGGTATATCAATGAGGATATCCTTGACATAAATTTGTTTAGTGACAGGTAATTCTGTACATCAGCTATTTTGTGTGCCTGCTACTGTTTGCTTGGCTTGGTAACCATCTTCATGCCTTTCGCTCTTTTCAACAGTCTTGGAGAGAAATTTACTATTGTCGATGCACACACTCATTCGGGGTAGAATCTGATCTCGAGTAAGTATTGTGCTCCACCAGAAGAAAAAACTATGGAGCATCTGGTTGTCTTCATCCTAATGTTCGGTAGGTTGCTGAGTGTTTGGTTGGCTTATGTCTTTATTTTGCATTGTTATTGATGTGTGTCCATAGTCGTTGATTGTTTCTCGATTTCACATTTCATAGGGAGTGCACTCCGTTTGATGCCTTGAAAGAGCAGTATATTGGGCTTCATGAGATAGTCATCCAGAGTTTGGTCAGATTTGAAATGATTCGGCGTGCAATTTTTTATTTTGCAATCAGATTTCCTATAAGGTACTTTCAGATCTTCTTCTGAGTTATTATACATGATCGTTTGATGCCTTGAAAGAGCAGTATATTGGGCTTCATGAGATAGTCATCCAGAGTTTGGTCAGATTTGAAATGATTTGGCGTGCAATTTTTTATTTTGCAATCAGATTTCCTATAAGGTACTTTCAGATCTTCTTCTGAGTTATTATACATGATCGTTTAAAAATCCCTCAAACTCCATTGTTCTAATTGAAAATTTAAAAGCACAGGATTTAATAGCTTATGTAGTCATGCATATTGATGCTTATTTATTCTAGGCCCTTAAAAGGATAGGGGTTCATGGCATATTTTTGTTTCAAGTACTTGTTTGTGCAGATGTTCCTATAAAACAATAGAATTTATTATGTTACAGTTAAGAATCTATTTAATGCCTTGTGTAGTCATACATATTGATGCTTATTTCAAACCCTGTTAAGCCACAAGGTTCACTTAGCTATCATTTCTCACCATTTCCCAGTAAGAGCCAGCTGTAGGCAAGTCTAATTTTGTCTCTGTGGGATATCTGATTAAATATTGGGTTTGTGGTGACACCAACTATTGATGTGCAATTCTTTCCATTTTACATATTTCTTTGTTTTTTTATATAACAGTTTTGCAATTTGGGTGGCATGTTCCAAAAAATATTTTTTCGGATAGCATTTAACACTGAAATATCTTCCTCAAAAGTCAGTAGGATGTCTCTTTTTCCGGTCTTTTGCTTGATTTAACTATTAAACTACATGTTCCCAAAACTGGCGTTAATACTTTTACAACTAGACTCAGCGAGTGCAATACCAAAACTTATCCTATTTGCCAAAATATTTATTATTTTTCTTATCTTCCTAAGGGCAAAGTTTTCGCCAATTGGTTGAATGACAATATTATGTGATTGGGCCTCACATTCATTAAAATATCATAGGAATTATGCACCTGAGTAATCATTTATTAGAACATCCAACTCCGTTTGTGGTTTGCTCCTCTCGACGATAAGATGATGCTGGTAATATGCATATAATCGTCCATCTACGGCATGCATCCGTTAATCATGTTTTATACAGCAGGAGTGCTTCAGTTATATATTTTCTTGACTGAATTGTACAATACTGATTTCTTATATGCAGGTTTTAGAATCATTTATTCACCAGGTTTTAGAATCTGTTATGTAAAGAACATTGGGCACACCTTCCAGTTGGTAGACGATTTTTCCCTATATCTATAGATAGGGCGTTTTGGTTACCTGGCATTTATTGGTTACTCAATGACCTTATGGTTAGTGTATTATTGATCCGGTTATGTGGCACCTGCAATATGCAGGAAAAATGAAATATGGAACCTGAAGTGTGATCATACTTTTGTCAGTGGCGTTATGGGCCCTGCTTTCGATACTTCAGCTATACCAAATACTTGCCGCCTTTAGCATTGTTCAGTTCCATGCATAAACTCAAGTTTGAGTATAATAATTTAATGCCTCGTATGTTCATTTCAACTTTGAAAGTACTCCCTCCTTTCCCAAATATAAGTCTTTCTAGAGTTTCCAACAATGACTACATACGGAGCAAAATGAGTGAATCTACACTCTAAAATATGTCTACATACATCCGTATATTATAGTCCATTTGAAATGTCTGAAAAGACTTACATTTAGGAACGGAGGGAGTAGTATGTATGTAGTGAATACAAAGTACAGACATGCAGTCTAAATCTAGATCACAGTGAGATGGCGCAACTTGATTTGCTGCTTCGTCTTCTGATGTACGTTTTCTCAGTGCGTTTGTTCCAAGGTGAGCCTCTCTCTTTTTCCAATGCTTTTGACCTGCTCTTAGTGGAGTATGGTCACAGCTGGTTCCTAGATGTACCATAGACATGTCTGGACTATGAACTCTTTTTTACCAGCTCTGAGATTTTACATAGTGATGGCTCATGATTAAGAATAGTACTGTGAAAAATATCTTACCTCATGTTATAATTCTTATACATTTAGTTCTTCTGCCTTTCAACAGTCATCACCCAGCCATCCTTATGGACCTGGTATTGATTACTTCTGGTGGTCAGGGACAGCTGAAAATTTCTTTCAATATCCTGCTTGCTATGCAGCCATTTTGCTTCTTTTCGCATTGCGTCATTCTACTTTTACTTGCAATTCAGCACAAAACCTGATGCCCCCATCGGAATGTGCTATACCTGAACTGTTGTGTTTACAAAAGCTACCACGAACCATGATTTTCAACTATAGGCATGAATAAGCACATAAATTAGTTATAGTTAGCTTTTGCACCGTGGGTGCGTCTGGTAAATGGTAGAATATGAAGAAGTACTGTTCCCCTGATTTTGGTCATGTTGGGCACCACCGTAATCATACCAAGTGTGTTTGTTCCTCAAATGGGAGGCGGAAATGTGAGTCTTGAAGTAGTAATCATGAATCTGATATCTCTGAAAAGTACTAAGCTCCACTGATTTAAATTAATTTTGTCTGGGGGAGAAAGCTCGGGTAATCTTGATGCTCTTATTCGTCTCCGGCATAAACACCTTACTGCAAACGTTCTTCGTGTTTCCCTCCTCGCCGTGATGGGTCGACCGGACACTATGACAGTGTGGCAGATCCTCACAAGGTACTTACTACCCAGCAGAAATCAACATGCACAAAGTCATATATGTAGCTTGATGTTACCGTATCCTTAATTCAAGATCTTGTGAACCCATGTTGATTTCTGGACCAATAAAGTGATATGATGTTAGATGAAGCATTCAAATTTTTATTCGTGTTTTGGCTTTGTATGTTCTATGCAGCCTTCTCCCTAGGGACAGATCCCTTGTGGCCCTCCCTGTTTTTGATGCCAACAACATGGTGCCGTTCCCTTTATGCGTCATTTTGGATCTTATGTAAAACATGTATCATCAGCAACCATCTATCTATCATAAATCCGTACTTATTTCCCTATGTTTTATTTTATGTTAATATATTTTAATGCACTCTCTTTCAATACATGGCTTGAATTTGGCCTTTGCGCCATCGGCGCAACGGGTCATCTAGTTATCTAAAAGTCAACTTGTAATTACACTCCCTCCTCTTTTCTTAATGAGTGTTCTTTGCAACAATGTACAGCAGGAAATAGCAAACAAAAAAAAAACCTCGAGGGAGTGGGCATGAGAGCGAGCGCATCTACTCCTTATGGCTCCTGAAGCACCGAGGGGCTTCCTTACATGGAGTAGCGTAACACAAACCAATGCACACACCCCTTCGTCCTATGCCTCACCCATTTATTTCTTTTCTTTTCTTGTTTTTATTTTAAAATTCTCCTCTCTTTCTCACTGAATCGCTTAGCCACAAAAATGTCTGGCCTTGTGCACCATGCTAGCTGCTATAGTGCTATCGTAACGAAAGCATTTTGCTGAAACATCGTATCGTATCATGTGGCCATGTCAATTGGTTAACGAAGTCGGCCATCTACCCAAGAACTAGAAAGCAGCCTAGCCCGCGGGGACACGGCGCATCCCCGCCCCCTAGGCCTAGGCTTCCACGTCGCGTCAGGTATCCGCATGAGGCCCCTCCCAATGCTCCATCTTGTACAGGTGCTAAGCCTTTCACGTAGACAATAAATCTGATGTGGCATCTTATTTAAGAGGAGAGGGATGAGCATGGTGACCTCAGGAAGAAACAATGCTAAGCATGTGAACCTAGGCAAAACATTTAAAGTAAGGAAGCCCACCAATACATGAAGAGCTTTAGTTGTTAAAGGAAAAAGTTCATTTTAAACCCTGAATTCGTAGACGTACGGCGAAACGAACCCCCAAGTCAAAATCCCGGTCGATTGCATCCTGAACTATGTAATCCCGGTCTAAATCAAACCCTAACAAATGTCAACCGGGATTTGTCTTGCTGGTGGGCCAAGGAGCACCATCCTCCACGCTGGGCCAGCCCATTTAATTTTTTGGCTGCTAAAAAAAATTGTCTTTATTTTTCTGTAGCTCTTTGTAGCAGAATCGCAAACGCACAGGAGAGCAGGACCTCCTATTCAGCGCTGTAGGGTGTGCTCGCGCGCGACGCGCGACGGGCCGGCCCAGCAAGCTGCTGACAGGCAAAGCACGAAGCCGAAAAAATTACAATCTTATTTATTCGGCACGGTAAGGAATCGAACTCTGGCGCTAATTTGCACACCACGCACATCAACCACTTAGGATAATCTCACGTTGCTGTTTATAGGAGGAACACCCGACCTTACATTAAGTAGCAGCAACGGCAATCACACTAGCTACCTACTCAGTACGTCTATATTGCAGTGCCAATTTCAAAGTACAATGTATAGCGATAGATCTTTTTTTCCTTCAATTTTTTTAACAATTCTTGGTAACAAATGTGAACGGTTTTCCCTAAAATATTTGATTTTAAAAAAATCACGAATAAATATCGAAATTCTAACAATTTTTCAAATTTTTATTGATTTTTTAAATACGTTGAATTCTTTAAAAAATATGGATCATTTTTTTACATACCTTGAAATGTTTTAAATAAAAATTGAACATTTTCGTGATATACGCTGAACAATATTTAATACATGTTGAACATTTTCTGATATCCATTGAACACTATTTAAATTTCATTGAACATCCTTGTAAGAAAATGTTTTTTGAAGTTAGTTCTATGTTTTAATTTAGAACAAATATTTGTAAACATAAAAAAAGAATCAAACAAGGTAACAGAAAGCAAAACGAAACAGAAAATCGAACAAGGAATATCTTTTGAATCTCCGAAACAAAATTAGAACACATTAATATTTTTTAAATTTGTGAAAAATATTTGAAAGTGAAATAATTTTTGAAATCCCGAACATTTATTTAAAAAGATTTAAAAAATATAGAACAAAAACATTCTGAACAAAATTTCAAAATAAGGAACTCTTTTTTCGTGGAAGTTTCCTAATCTGGGCACTTTTTTAAATCCGGGCACACCGTGCGTTATTTTAACAAAAAACAAAAGCGGGCCGGCCCAGCAGGAGCAAGGTGTAGTGCTCTTTTTTTTAACAAAAACAAAAAACAAAAGCGGGCCGGCCCAGGAAGAGAAAGGTGTAGCGCTCTTTGTGAATTTTTATTTCTTAACAGGAAAAAAGTAAAGCTGGCCGGCCCAGAAGGATGCTAGTGTGTGCCCTCAGCGAAATTCCGCGATCCCGGCCATCCAAACGACTCAAAGGTTCAATTTAGACCGGAATTGCATAGTTCAGGGTGCAATCGACCGGGATTTCGACTTGGGGGTTCGTTTCGCCGAACGTCTATGAGTTCGGGGTTTAAAATAGACTTTTTCCGTTGTTAAATCACCTATGCATTGGGGAGTATAGTTGCTAAGCTATTTAATGTCCTTAGCAACTCATCTAAGCACCCATGCATTGAAAGCAGCCTGAGCACTGTGTGGCCACAGCACGGCGCGTACCCTACGTAGTACGCTTTACGCGGCGATAGCAGATTAGCAGTAGTGTATAGCTCCTTCGTCAAGGTGACGGAGAAGCTCCAAGTCGCCCTCCGCCTCACGCTGCTGCTGGAATATCCTTCTTCACTCATTCCACCCACTCCACTCCGGACCTCTTTTCTTTCCACGGCTACTCGACCGGCGACGGTCACTAATCAGTATGTCCGGTGCCGGAGCTCCCCGGTCGGCGGGACGTACGCTGGAGCTGCCTCCGCAAGTACGCTCCGGCACGGGGCAAGAGAGACCCACGCGAATCATGAATCCAGACAAATGGTTAATATTTCATGTCCATCTCTCCATCCATCGCTTTGCGAGGTGCGTTGCTTGGCTTGGGTTGCCAGATTGCAAGGGCACGAGCTGCCGACTTCGACTTGCCACCGAGCACTCAAGGGTCAAGAGTGCTTCATGAGATGCCTAGGAACAAAGGCTCTGCTCCCTTGCTTTTTGCTGCCTGTTGTGAGAGCAAATTAAGGGCCGGCCGACTTTTGGCACCCGGCTGCCCGGTGGGCGAGGGCCGACGAAGGGAAACGACGGATGTATACAAGAGAATAACATCCACCGTATCTATCGAATATTCATTTCGGGCTCGTCTACACCCGATGCTCAGACGCGTAAAATCTAAAAAATAGCAAAATAGCTTGTTTGAACATTACTCTTTTTTTTTTATGCAAGATGCTCAAACGCGTGATGTTTTTGCAAAATTTCAGCTTGTTTGAACATTCGAAGAGGCCGTGGCAAAAATGACAAAATCCGGTGTGGACAGCGTTGTTTTCAAAAGTTTCTTAGAGCATCTACAACCGGACTCCTCAAATTAACCGGGCGGGCATGGGACCAAGAGAGAGAAGAAAAAAGTAGGAAAAAGTTGACCCAACCAGACCCCTCCTATCATACTTATACGCATGTGCTGTCCGCGAACCCTCATATCCATCTCAAATATGAGGAGGATATGAGGGCTCGCGGACGCGCCTGGGCGTGTCTCGTTAGTCCGCCATGTAGGACGCGTCCCCACCCCAGATCACCTTTTCTCTTTCTTTATTCATTCTTTTCTTTCTCTCTCTTCATCTCCCAATCACATGATAGTGATCGGACATATAATGAAGAAAATGAGGATTGTGCCTGCACGGATGAAAAAATAGCGGCTCAAAATGGACACGTCTGGTCACTGACCGGGCGCGTCCGCGGGCGTTTGTCGAATTAGAGGTACGTGGCTGAAGATGCTCTTAGACACCCGAAATTTGTCTTTTTTGTCACGAGCTCTTCGAATGTCCAAACAAGCTGAAATTTAGCACAAACATCACGCATTTGAACATCTTCTACCACCAAAAATTGGACTTTTTTTGCTTTTTTTATTTTGCTGTTCTCCACATGAGTACATTTCGTTCTACCTTGGCAAGCAATGTCATGGTGTTGTTTCTATTCTAGACTGCTTCTTTTCATGTGCGATTGCGAACTTTTTTTGTGCGCCAGCTCGTAGTCCTAGGCACAATGGGCGTCGTTTTACCGTAGAAAACCGAGAGAATCGACGATCATCACATCGCAGATCAAAGGATCACAACGCGGTGTATACATATCCGCATCAGTAGCCCCTAGCTAGTGCATTGACATCTATCCCTATCGAGACGATTCCCCTGCAAGTGTGTGTGGGTGTGGCCACAATGCCGGCGTGTTGCATGGAATATATACTAGGTGTTGAAAGAGACGGGATGCATGGAATATATGCTAGCTTATGAAATAGACGGGATGCCGTCATGGAAAGGAAACTGTGGAGTTGGTTCCTTGAAAGAAGAAGGTGGTTTAAAACTTTAAAGTTGACGGGACAGATGGGTCATCGGATCTCCTCATCACGCACGCCGATACTGGTATCTTCTCTTGATACAACCACTTTTTTCAACGGCACCGATGAAGCAAGGAGGCGGTAATACACTAATACATTGTTCTGTTTTGTTCAATAAACTAATATAGTACTCCCTTCGTCTCAAAATTTTTGTTTTCAATTTGTTTAAATACGGATGTATCTAATCACGTTTTAGTATTAAGATACTTTCTTATCTAGACAAATCTAAGATAAAAATTTTGGGACAAAAAGAGTAAAACTTTCTCTGTAAAGAAATGTAAGAATGTTTGGATCAGTCTCGAGATGCCGACTTGCTAGTTGCCACCGAGCGCTGAAGCTTGCTTGATGAGACGCAAGGAACAAAATCTCTACCACTTTTGCAAGGCCAAAGAAGAAGGGCAGTCGCGCCCACCTCTAGTTTCATCCACTAATTTCTACTCCCTCCGTCCTGAAATACTTGTCGAAGGAATGGATGTATCTGGATGTATTTTAGTTTTAGATACATCCATTTTTATTCTTTTTTCGATAAGTATTTTGGGACGGAGGGAGTAAGAGAATAACATCCACCATATCTCAGCTGATTTTCGAAAATATCTCCGCGCGTATAATCTGTTTTTTTTCGGGAAAACTTTCAGTCTATTCATCTGCAATCATGCCAGTACAACGAACACTAGAAATAAAAATTACATCCAGATCCGTAGATCATCTAGCGACGACTAAAACACTGAAGCGAGCCGAAGGCGCGCGGCCGTCATCACCCCTCCATCGACGGAATCGGGCGCAACTTGTTGTAGTAGACAGTCAGGAAGTCGTCGTGCTAAGGCCCCATAGGACCAGCACCTCAGAACAGCAACAACGACAGATGAAGAATAATGTAGATCGGAAGGATCCAAACCGAAGATACGCGAACGAAGACGAACAACGATGAGATCCGAGCAAATTCACCAAAGATAGATCCGCCGAAGACACACCTTCACACGCCCACCAACGATGCTAGACGCACTGCCGGAATAGGGACTAGGCGGGAATATCTTTATTCCATTTTCAGGAGCCGCCGCCGTCTCGCCTTCCAAAGCAGAACACAAACCTAACAAGATAAAAAAAAATAAACTAAAAACAGAGCCCTCTTGCCCCGGATCCATCGCGCCTCCATGGCCCTAGGGCCACCGGAGACAAGGCGGACCGGTCCCGACGCCGGCGAGAGACATGAACCCTAACTTTCTTTCTTAAAGGAGGAGGAGGAGCTTCTATTAATCTGTTGATGACTTGAGAATAACCGTACCGGTAAAACCGAATTTTCACGCCATAAACCATGCAAGCACGGCTATACTCCATGGCTTGTGACCTGATTCTACAAAAAGTGGCACTCCTTTTTTTACTATCAGCTTCAACGACCATACGTGTCGGAATCTTACATGGTAGGAAGAGTCGTCATTACGAGGTGATGTGGGAGCGTGATCCCGCGCTCCCTGAGGTAATTATGGACGCTTGGAGAGCGGCTGGCAGTATGTCAAATTTGGGCGATGTAGCTGCAGCCCTTCATACACTTATGCATACCTTGCAATCTTGGAGCAAGAAAAATTTTGGTAATGTGGTCAAGGATATTAATAAATCTCGTACCTGTCTTGAAGAGCTAATGGCTATGAATGCAGATCAGAGAACTATCAGGGAGGCCACAGATCGCATGAATGAACTTCTGTACAGGGAGGAGATGCTTTGGATGCAGAGATCCAGAATTGATTGGTTGCGGGAGGGAGACCGTAACACAAAATTCTTCCATAGGAAAGCTGTTTGGAGGGCACGCAAAAACCGGATTAAATCTTTGGTTGATGAACACGGAGTGACACATACGGACAGTACAGTTATGGCGGACATGGCCACCTCATATTTCAAAAATCTGTTCACTGCGGACCCTTCTTTGTGTGCTGATCCAGTCACTAACCTTATACATGCACGTGTTACTGATAACATGAATGACAACTTGTGCGCAGAATTTACAGAGAAGGAAATTTCAGATGCATTATTTCAGATCGGTCCCCTCAAGGCGCCAGGACCGGACGGTTTTCCAGCACGGGTCTTCCAGCGGAATTGGGCAGTTATGAAACCACAAGTGATTGCAGGTGTGTTGGAATTTTTTAGGACTGGACATATGCCTGAAGGGGTCAATGACACAGCCGTCGTCCTGATTCCAAAGGTGGATAAACCAGTTAAATTAATAGACTTTAGACCAATCAGCTTATGTAATGTCATTTACAAGGTAGTGGCAAAGTGTTTGGTCAACAGGTTACGCCCGATCCTTGAGGAGATCATATCACCAGAGCAGAGTGCTTTTGTTCCAGGTAGACTGATCACTGATAATGTTCTTATTGCTTTTGAGTGCATTCACCACATCCAGCATGAGAAGGATCCAGCAAGGAGTTTCTGTGCATATAAACTGGACCTCTCAAAGGCTTATGACAGGGTGGACTGGAGTTTCTTGAAGCGGACGATGCAAAAGATGGGTTTCGCTCACCGATGGGTTGACTGGATAATGTCTTGCGTCACCTCAGTGAGATATTCTGTAAAATTTAATGGAACCCTCTTGGATTCGTTCGCACCGTCGCGTGGGCTTCGGCAAGGTGACCCCTTATCCCCGTTTTTGTTCTTGTTTGTGGCTGATGGTTTGTCTGCTCTGTTGAAGGATGGAGAAGCGCAAGGAAAATTTACACCCATCAAAGTTTGTCGACGCGCACCTGGTATTTCGCACCTACTCTTTGCTGATGATACACTGTTGTTCTTTAAAGCGGATGAGGAGCAAGCCAGGGAGGTGAAGAAAATTATAAACACTTATGAAACTGCTACAGGACAACTCATTAACCCCGCCAAGTGCAGTATTATGTTTGGTAAATCATGTCTGGTAGCTGACCAGGAACATGTTCGTACAGCCTTGCAGGTTCAAATGTCCACTTTTGAGGAGAAATATTTGGGCTTACCAACACCGGAAGGAAGGATGTCAAAAGGTAAATTTCAGAATTTACAGGCACGGCTGACAAAACGCATTATTGCATGGGGTGATACGTTGTCCCTAGCGGGGAAGGAAACAATGATCAAGGCGGTTGCCCAGGCTATTCCGACATACATGATGGGAGTATTTAAATTGCCTATGTCGGTGTGTGATGACTTGAACAGAATGGTTCGAAATTTTTGGTGGGGTGCTTCAGATGGGAAGAGGAAAACTCATTGGATATCTTGGCCGCGTATCATGTCACATAAAATGAGAGGAGGATTGGGATTCAGAGACTTCAGGGTCTTCAACCAGGCGCTGCTCGCTCGGCAAGCATGGCGTCTTCTCACTAATCCAAATAGTCTATGTGCGCAGGTTCTCAAAGCTCGCTACTATCCTGAGGGGCGCCTCGAGGATACGGTATTTTCTGGGAATGCCTCGACAACTTGGCAGGCTATCCAGTACGGGCTTGAGCTCCTCAAGAAGGGGCTGGTGTGGCGCGTGGGCAATGGCCAGAACATCCGTATCTGGCGTGATAGATGGCTACCTCGTGCTCCGTCGGGCGACCTGATTTCTGCCCAAGGAACATGCAGGCTTCGGCGAGTGTCCGAGCTGCTCGACGAGCGTGGCGCATGGCGTATGGATCTCCTCCACCGACACTTTCATCCGGCTGATGTCGACGTTATCAGGAATATACGGACGTCTCCACGCCTCGCCGACGATATCCTTGCATGGGCTCCTGAGAAGAACGATATCTTCACCGTTCGGTCCGCGTATCGCTTCGCGATGGACGAGCGCGAGCGTCCATCTGCGAGCGCATCTAGCAGGGCACCGGATGGTCGTCGCGCCATCTGGAAGACCATATGGGGGTGCCCTGCCCCCCCAAAGGTACGCGTGTTTGCATGGCGGCTTGTGACAAATTCTCTTGCAACATGGGCGAATAAGTTTTCCCGTCATTTAGAAACCACTGACGTATGTCCCCTGTGTGGCCTGGAACGCGAGGATGGATTCCACGCGATGTGTAGGTGCCCCCGTGCGGTGGAGCTATGGAGAGCAATGGCGAAGGAGTGGAGGTTCCCAGACATCCAGTCTGTCCGCCACACAGGCCCGGAATGGCTCTTTGATGTGCTAGAGCCGCTCCCGGAATCGTCCCGTATGGCCCTCCTGATGACTATGTGGCGTTCATGGCACGTCCGCAACGAGATTACTCATGACAAAGCTCCTCCACCAACCGAAGCATCTCGTCGATTTCTACATAGCTACTTAACATCTCTGTTATGCATCCAGCAGTTCCCTACAGATGATTTATGCAAAGGGAAGATGGTACTCACGGACCCGGTGCTCCGAGCTGCACCTGAGATCAGCATCGGATGTCCACCTGGTAGCAGCACTGGCTGCGTCCAGGATAGCAGCAGTAGCCAGAACGGTGTTCCTGTATGCTGCAATGAGGTGTATGCTAGCCAACCACTAGCAGCACCAATCCACACTACGGTGGAGAAGTGGAGCATGCCACCACATGGGTGGTTAAAACTTAATGTTGATGGCGCTTTTCAAGCGCAGATGGGAAACGGTGGCATCGGCATGGTACTCCGGGACTCCTCAGGCGGTATTATCTTCACGTCTTGTCGTCATTTATTCACATGTGATAATGCTCTTGCTGCGGAACTTGAAGCATGTAGAGAGGGAATTGCGCTTGCCTTGGAGTGGAGTACGCTTCCGTTTATCATTGAGACGGACAGTGCTGAAGCTGCTAAGATGATCTCTAATCCTTCGGGGAATAGATCACAACATGCCGCCATCATCCAGGAGATTGCCTCCACTATGAGAGGAGGAAGAGAGATAGTGGTAAAAGCTATTAGAAGAGGATGTAACCATGTTAGCCATCATTTAGCTCAGTTGGGTAGATGTGAGATGAAGACGGCCGTATGGTTACGGTCGGGCACTGAGAGGGTTGTAAACTTGTGTGAACTGGATTGCCACGGTCCAGGTTAATTAATATACAACCCTTTTCCCCCGCAAAAAAAAAAAAGGAATCTTACATGGCATCCACCTTGGTTTCTACTCCGACACTGCCAAGGCCTCGAACTTTTGTATTATAATCGGGTTGTAGACGCCTCGCCATATGCACGTAGGTTTACATGGCAAAAGTAATTAAAGTACCTTCGTCTCATAATGTAAGATGCTTTTTAACACGCGGGAGCCGAAGTCAAACCAAGCGACGTCGCACGACGGCATGGAGATACAGATACCACAGGCCGGCGCCGGCGAGAAGCGGGAGGTGTGCCTCGTGGTCTACACCGACGGCTCGGTGGCTTACCCCGGAACCTCCGCCGCGGCGTCACGCGCAGTCCAAGCACTAGCACAGGCGGCCTGCCCAGGTGAGGCCGCCGACGACGTCCAAGTCGTTGCTGATCCGGCAGAAGAACCCACGTCGCCACGACACGGTGTTGCTTGTGATGGAATCAAGGGATGCTGCTTATGCATATGCGCGCTCCTGCCGATAGTTGCCATGAACCTCGTGCTTTTTGGACCCTCATTATGGTCGTAGAGTGCATCTTTTTTTCCTTTTGGTTTCTAATGAAGGTATTCCCTTTTTCACCTCCTTTTTTTCTTCTGAAACTCAAACAACTGCGTGGTTATTTCGACTGCAGAAACGAGAACACCTCCACATGAGCTCGAGCTCCAAAAGGCGTTTCCGCATGGTGCTGAACTCTGGGCACAATGAGCGTCGTTTTACCGTCGGAAACCGGGAGAATCGACGACGATCATCGATCATGGCGCGAACAACGATGGACGTACATTCGTCGGCGCACTGGTGCACGACGTACACGCGTGTGTGCTCGCTCGCGTGCGAGAGCATGGAAGGCCACGGCAGTGCATGCGCGCTCGCCTGCGCCGGCCACGACCGTGTCACTAGTGAGCCGGCCGACGTCGGCAAAATTTGTTTTGACCCTTTTCTGAAAGTAAATCGAGATCTGATCTTAGTTTGTAAAAATTTCGGGATCTGACCCTTTCTTACCGCCAAGGCCCCTGACGGTAGGGTATAACAGCCTACTGCCAAGGGCCTTGGCGGTAGGAAACACCTCTACCGCCAAACAGGCTGACATTAGCCTATACAACCTTACCGCCAAGGTGCTCGACGGTAGGTGCGAGCATGCACTGTATTCCGTACTTAGGAAAAAAACTATCATACCGTCAGGGGCCTTGCAGGTAGGTTGTTATACGCTATCGTTAAAGGCCTTGACGATAAAAAAATGGTCAGATCCCGAAATTTTTGCAAAGTAGGATCAGATCTCGAATAAGTTTCGAGAAAGGGTCAAAACACAAAAATTAGCCGCCGACGTCTCCGTCGAGAGTCTCGTGCGCTAGCTGTGTGCCTGTGTGTGCCGGCGCCGGCACGTGTCCTGCCCCTTACGCTTTACACCGTTGCACGGACGGGAATATATGCAGTTTGTGAAAGGGACGGGATGCCGCCACAGGAAGGAAACTGTGGAGTATCTTCTCTCGATCCAACCCTTTTTCCAGCGGCACCGATGGAGCAAGTAGGCGGTAGACATAATTATGTCGGCCGGTAGACCACTCCGGTTACCGTTATGTAACCGTCTTCCGGAACAAGAGAGATGGGTCGATCAACGCGTGCAGAAATAATGCATTGCTATTGCGCATATAGACGAACCAAAAGACCCACTCACATTTGGTGCTGACAAACATCAAAGGTCTTTGGTTGCCTAGTTCAGAAACTCACGGCTCCAACTAGGAAGAGAGAGTTGTGCATCGTTGTCGCATCGGTTGCTTGTTTGCAAGGTCACGAGATGGCGGGCTTGATTCGATGGCATCCCACCTTCTCTCTGCTTTTGATGCATTTCCTCCGTGGGAGCAAATCACGGTCCGACTTTTGGCACCGCACTAGATACCTGCCCCGTGGGTGAGGCCAAGCAGCGGACTGGAGGCATCCATCTCGCTCTCCCTCTCTCATCCACGAATCTCTAGACAACGATATCTAACGATCAGTACCACCACTTGGCTACTTTGTTGAAATACCTGCATGCACTTTTAATTGGTCGACACAAGAACACACTGCCGTGATATCAGAGTACTGACAAATTCCAGGCGTTGCGCGAAATAGAAAAGAAGAAAGTCACACTCCGTCCAGTTGCAGAATTCCTGACAAATTTCTAGACATGTTAAAAGTCTGAAATGTATCAACCAGACTAAACCGAATTTTGAGGCAGCATGCTTATCAGTGCCATTAGAATATACTAGCAGACCATGTTACTAGTATATTGGTCGTTCTGAAGGTAGCACCGCCTATTGGTTGCACTGTGTTCCAGACAGTGTGTCTAGTTTTGTATTAGCAGACTATAAGACTGTTATAGTGGAATAAACAAATTATTTTCCCGCAAAAATAATAATATACTAGCAGAATGTCCGTGGCAACTTCTGAAATATTTTGCTAAAGTTATATATAAGGATTATACATGCTAACTTTCACAGATAGAGACAATATAACACGGTTGTAATTGCATAATTATTAAAGTCCACTTCACTTGTAATATAAACTGATAACAAAATGGCAAATTGACAATGTATACATATAAAGCGATGATCCAACTAAAAAATTGTTACACATTATTAGGATCTACTTGATGCGCTTAAGAAATTCTCGCACAATATTTCAAAAGTTGTCTTTACCTTCGTCCGTTTGAAATTTTTGACAATTTTCCGTTTCAAAATTCAAATTTTGATTTTTCTATTTCATCCGAGATTTTACCTTTTTTTTTGAAATAGCTGAACTTCGGCCATCTCGTTCAAAGGCGAAAAAAAACATTATGCAAGCACATGATCATGTTTTACTCGAGTTAGTCCACATAGTTTATTTTTTAGACTTTAGTCCAATTTAGTTGGGCTATAAATTCTAGGCTTGTATTACTTGTTGGTCTCTCTAAAAAAGATTGATACTTTTTTTATGTTATTAAAATGACTAGTTACTTTGTTAGGCATTCCGCTAGAAATTTATGTCACCACTCCTTTTCTTTAAAGAAAAAAGAAATCAATCACTCCTCTCACTCTCACCGTACAACACAGTCGTGCTCACTCACATCTCCTCTCCCCCTCCATGGTGTCGCTGCCGCCCTCTCCCCCCGCCACGGGTAAGCCTAGTCCCTCCTCGGCTCCTCCCACCCGCAAAAAAATAAATAAATAAATATCTATGACCATTAAGGATGTCGCCTTAAATTGTCAACTCTATCATCTCATTAAGCCAGCCACGCCATGCTTTGCATGGCATGCAATTTGGTCGTGATACAACCATTATAGTTTTGGAAAAAGAGTGAACGCCATCGCGGTCTCTTTTTTCGCTAAGATACCGCAAAGGTTATATGTGCTCCACCACTACATCTGACATACGTGACGACAATGAGGATCCCCTCCCCCCGAAGAGGGGAATGTTAAGTATCCCATCCATGCATTTTCATGAACTTCTTAATAATTGCATTATACAGACCACATCTTTTTTACGAGGACCCGAGATCATGCGGCGGATCAGTCCAGATAGAACATGTATGGCGTTCATAATTAGCTATGAACCTCAGAAGGCATGTTCACATACGGTAATCCACATCTGAGCACGGGCTCATCTGCACCCGCTCAGAAAAAAATTAAAAAAAAATACTAAAAAGATTCAAAAAATTCCAAAAAAAATTATGTGGTAGATCATTTGATGCGTGAGGTTCGCTCCAAATTTCAACTCATTTGGACATCTGAGCAATCCTGGGCAAAAAAGACAAGTCGGGTCAAAAACAGTTCCTGAACAGTACACTGTTTTACAGACCCCGATTTTGTCTTTTTTGCCCAGGATTGCCCAGATGTCCAAATGAGTTAAAATTTCAAGCAAACCTCACCCATCAAATTATCTACCACATATTTTTTTTGGAATTTTTTAAATCTTTTTAGTATTTTTTTATTTTTTTCATGGACACGGGTGCAGATGAGCTCGGGTGCAGATTAGCCGCACTCTGTTCACATACCGCTACATACGTTGGACTTCAAGATCAGTGCATCCTGCTTGAACATGGAATGTGTTAATTGGTCTGGTCTTTCTTCTTACCACTACTAGGAAAAGGCCTACTAATGGCGCACTTATTTTGGCCATTAATGGCGTATTAGTGGTGCGCCATTAGTGCCACGCCATTAGTATATTTTACTAATGACGCACCTGTGGTGCGCCATTAGTATCTGGTATACTAATGCCGCATCACAGATTCGTCATTAGTATAGACCATGGTGCGCCATTAGTATGCCTCCCAGGGGGCTATATATACCCAGGTGCTTTGGCATACTAATGGCGCACTCTTGTCTGATGCGCCATTAGTAACTTTGGCATACTAATGGCATACTGTTGGATGATGCGCCATTAGTATCCTTTGGCATACTAATGGCGCACTGTGATGTGATGCGCCATTAGTATGAATATTAGGTTATTTATTTATTTTTTAATTTTCTGTTTTTTGCACAGGTTACAAAATGTATTATTGGACAGAATATAGACAGCAGCACACAGCAACAACAGATTCATCGAATACAATAGTAGATTAGTCTCTGAATACAATTCATCATATTAGTCTCCGAATACAATTCATCATATTAGTCTCCGAATTCAAAAGACCGAACAAAGATAGAACATTATATTACAAGTCTCGAGACCGCGGGTAGCGAGTTTGTCTTCACATTACAAGTCGATATCGATCATCTAAACTACCATCACATAGAAGAGAGCTGCGGTCATCACGATGAGCATCATCACGATGAAACTCGTCTTCATCCGGTTCCTCCAACGCTCCCTCCCCTCTCCCGCTAGATAGCGGGCGTATCTAGATTCCGCCTCGGCCCTAGTGGTGTACCCTTGTAACTGTTACCGCTGAAACGGTGAACCTGTCGTCGACACTCCTCCTAGTCGTCGTTGACTCCGGGAACCTTACCCTTGTACACGACATACGACGGCATCGCTATGCACTAGCCAAACGAAACGTTAGTACCAATTCACAGACAATACATAAGCAATATATAAGTATGCAACAGAATGATCGGAAGAGAAAAGCAAGACATTAATAGCATCGATTACATCTAAGTTGAACGACTGTCGAAACCAAAGAAACATACTACAAGTTCATTAAAGTTTAATTACAACATGAGCTAATCGATGTTTCAGAACTAGACACAGCATCACTACTTTCGACTCGACTCAAGGGACCAGAGCGTGGATGAAGCCGCCGTCTATCGTGGGAGTCATGAAATCGCGGGCGTTGTCAGCCTGCATTTGTAGCATTGTGTCGATGTCACTGTTGGATGGTTGATTTCTGAGGTAGAACTGCCCCGAGGTACGAATGACATCTTGATGGATGATTTCCGCAAACTCCGACTGGATGCGAAAGAATTCTTGTCTGATGTCCGCGTCCTGGATTGCCGACACGCTCGCGGCCCAATCTTTGAGTTTACTCGCTAGCAGAAGGTGATGATGGTCCCGTACGATCGCTCGCATGTGATGGATGGCGTAGTAGGCACCCTTCTGACCGCCAGGCGGCTGCTTAACGCAGCAGAACGTCGTATTGTGGGAGAACACGTGCTTGCCATACTTACGAATAGGCCTGGTGAAGGTGCCTCCAGATTTGGCGTAGCCGGGGAGAACATCATCAAGAACATTCTTGACATTTGTGTAGTCTACCTTCGACTGACGGTCCGAGTCGAAATACGTGGCCGTGGAATATTTGGGGCTTAGGAGGATGAGTGTGCAATGTGTGTCACTGCACAAAACATGGAATGTTAAAAGAAAAACGATCGAAATCTAAGAATTCATATGTTACGGGGCGGTTGAGGGGAGGACTTACTCGGGAAAGTAAGGCACGAGGAAGTTATCCTTATCTCGGTTTTTCAGAATGACGCCTTCGAGGTAAGAACTCGCGACTTGCCGGTCCCCAGCGCTGCCCAAGATCTTGGCACGCATGTAGAAGGGGTCGACTATCACGATGTCCGGGGTCTTGTCGTGAATGATCCGCATCTCCATACTCAGCGAAAATAGCCGAATGAAGGTGTAGTGCAGCGGATGAAGGTTCAACATAGCGTAGATGTCATCAAACCGCAGGACGATCGTACCCCTGATGGAGTTATCCACAAAGCCCTTGCCCTCTGGCACCTTGGCCGCGAAAACCGGGTATGCCACATCCTTCTCTCTGAGATGCCGCTTCTCCAAAGAAAGAACACTGTCATGCAGACTCCGTATAGCACCGGTTGCAGCATTGAGCATATTACTCGGTAGCATCGGCCTACCCGCCACATGCACCCTCCTCATTACATCCTCAGGTGAAGGTGGCCCGTCCTGAGCACGGATCGTACTCGGTGCCGGCTGGCTCGCACCCTTGTTAGTCTTTCTTTTCCGTGCCTTCTTCTTCTCCTGTAATGGGACCGAGTTCTGCTCACAGACCGCCTTCTTGAGTGTGTTGGGGCTGATAATATTTCGCACCTCGCCTATCTGAGACTCGGTGAAGTCGGCAGCTGGAGGCATCTCCTGAGAACTGAACGGCAGACGACGCCTGTTGCAACTTGGTTTCTCCGTGGTACCAGCTAGATCGCGCACGTCTTTTGTAGGGTTGGGTTCTTGAGAAGGAGGCCCCATGAAGTCGCCACCGTACCCATGATCGGCAAAGTACTGATCGACGTTGGCAAATGTATCATCGTCTTTGCCGTCGTCGTCGTTCGGATCCTGTGCCATATGCATGTTTGGATCCAGTGGCATAGGGATGTCCGGCACCGTTGCGGCGGTCTTGCCATGGCTTGGCGCCGGCACGACTGGCGGTGTTGTCTTTGGGGTGGTGTCCCCAGCCCCCAAACGAATCTGGCTCTTCGGCCAAAGCAGGGGCCAGCTCAGGCAGGCGTTGAGGGTCATCACATCATCTTCGTCGGCCCCGACGGGTCGAATCGAAGGTAACAACTCGTCGCAGCCTGGCAGTACCCGAACCAGTTGAACCCTATACAAGTTGGGTGGCATCTTAGTACCGTGGAACACGGGGTTGCCCGGTTGAACGATTTTGGCCTTGGCGACATCGACCAACTCGTTGTTCACGAAGTGCAGGAGAGTGCACGGAACATCGGCGGCGCCTTGCGAAAACATGTAGGGCATCAGGGATGCCTAGTCAAAGGCAAGGAGATGAAGTCCTCGGCCGAGAGAGGTTTAATTAGTTACTGTGATGATGGCGTCGAGCTCGGCTAATGTCGAGGCACCGCCAACGGCGGGCGTGCAGTTGACGGAGGGGCCGCTTGCTGCAGAGGTGCCGGCCGGCGTACACCCGGGCGCATTAAGCTCCCGTGCCGGCGTCGGAGACACCAATGCCGCCTCCGCCGGAGACACCAATGGCCCCGCCATCGTGTTCTGCGAGTTGCTGGCCGTGAAGCTGTGAATCGGGGGCGGCCCCTGTTGGCCGCCCGCAATCCATGCCTGCAACCCCTCAATCAAGGTAGGCACAATGGCGGTGATCGTTGCTCCAAGTTGTTCTTGCACCTGCTCTTGGACAATCTCCGGAATCCGCGCCACTTGTGCCTTGAGTTCTTGAACCTCGCGCGACTGGCTTTCCGAGCTGGTCTTTTTCTCCTTTCGCCCACCAGTGTTATAGTATGACGACCATTTTGTGGACAAGCCTTTGCCGGCCACACGACCAGCTGACGACGGCTTACTGAGCTTATCCTTTTTCTTCATTACATTCAACGCCCTATTTAGAGTGGTGTCCCAAGGGTTGCTCTTAGTCGACCCCGCGCTACTGCTTTCAGTCGTCTGCGGAAGGAATGTGAACCGTTTAGAAATTTGGCTTCATTAATTAGAATGCAATCATATGGAGCTAATTACGCGGTGGTGTATTCCTTACCAGAACAAGCTCAAGCGCCTTGGTCTTCGGATCCGTGGTAAGCTCCTTTGTTTTCGGGTCCTTCTTGTACCGGGCCCTGACAAAGTTCCTGGTCTGCTTGTCACCGTATTTATCGAAGAGGGGCGGTAGGCCTTGCTCGGCACGGTCCGCCTCCTCCTTGTCCCATATAGGCTCCGCCACTCTGTAACCGCCGGGACCGAGTGTGTGTTCCCCTAAGTTCAGCTCCCGCATTTCTTTCCCCCACTGACTTGATTCGGAGGTTGCGGTGCTCGAGCACTTGATCTTGAAGTCGTTGTAGTCATCTTCGGTGATCGAAGGATTTTTCTCCTTGATCTTCTCATAACTAAAACCTTTGTCAATCATTCTCTTCACCGTGCTTTTCCAAGTAGACAGGGCCGTGCTCATCTTCGTGAGGGCGACATTGTTCACTTTATTCCCTTTGAGGCTTGTGTTTTCAAATTCAACGGGGAACTTGTATCGTTCGTGCAGCTATGTGAAGAGGAGGTTGCGCAAATTCCCTCGGTCAGGATGCCTCAGGTTCTCGGTGTTGATCAAGACGGTGCTCCAGAGAATGCACCCGAGCTAAGGCGAGTACCCCTTGACTATTTGTTCGGGCGCCGTTGGATTCCCGTCGGAGTCCACTTCAGTAAATTCCTCCTTGAGGGTGCGGAGCATGGTCGGGCACCGGTCCATCCGTTGCCTCTTTGGTTGGTTGCCATCTGTGCGTGCGCCGCCATCATCAGTGGTGGCATCCTCGGCGGCACCATCAGTGGTGTCATCCCCGACGGCACCATCAGTGGGGTCATCCTCGGCGGCACCATCAGTGGTGTCAGGATCGGTGGGGAAGGCGGCGTCCTCATCCAAGTGAGGTTGTTCCTCCATCTCCTGGGACAGCTCCCAAAATGCCTTGCCGCCCGAACCCCAGGCCTCATCGTTGCGGCCATGTTTCTCTCTAAATAGGAAAAAAGTTTGGTCAAAAAGTTGGTTATTGTCAAGGAACAAGATCATGGTCTCATCATTTAGGTTTTGTCAACACCGAGGCATCCTAAAAGCTAAGCTTTTATCATTGAGGGTTTTTCGACGCCGAGGCACTCTAAAAGCCTAAGCTTTCATCATTTAGGTTTTTATCGACACCGAGGCACCCTAAAAGCCAAGGTTTTATAATTTATGTTTTGTCGACACCGAGGCATCCTAAAAGCTAAGCTGGGAAGGAGAATTCTAAGTTGGGCCTAATCACTTGGCTCTATTGCCGCCTATAGTTTAATGCTGCAAGAATAAAGCGGCAGTTGATCCTACTTAATTAAGTACTAAGATACCCCTGCCCATGCATTAGTCACAAGTACCCCATATGTCCTATTTTAAGCAAAGTCATGCTAAAATTCACGGAAAATTTCAGCATGACCTTTGCTGAAAATAGGACATATGGAGTACCCGAATTTGCCGGGACGGAGTTAATCGACATTCCAGCAAACTCAAGGGCCTCTCGGGGTACCTGCAAAATCATCACGACACGATGGTCGGAGATAAAACCCAGCAAAAAGCTGCTGGTTCACCAATTGACTGATACTCATGGATAAGCAAAGCAAACTACTACTACCAAAACAAGAACCAGACAAACTGATATATAATGTCAAGCATGTCTAATACCAGCAGTTAATTGTAGCTTTTGCTTTTCAGTGCCAAATTCTAGCTAGTACCAGCAGTTAATTAGGTTAATTACCCACTGTTAATAACAACACATATTTTAGCTAGCTAGTACCAGTGCTATTACCCAGCAGTTAATTAGATTTTGCTTTTGCTTTTCAGTGCCAAATTCTAGCTAGTACCAGCAAATTAACATCTAGCAGCAATCATTTTCAAATATATATACAAGACAGTAGGTAAAAGGAATTTATATGGGCCCACTTGACATTTTTATAATTCAGCATGCATATATAGGGGACAAAGCATTTAGAGATGGCGGCCTGCCCTGTATATTGATCTTTGCCTGATGGGAGGAAGAGTTGAGGCACAAGTGTGTAGCAAGCATCAGTGAAACAGAGGTTAGTAACAGCTCAAGATTCAGTTTACATGTCATATACTCTTCATCAACACTGCTTGCCAAAAAGAATTGCACTAACATGAGCACTTGACATGTACCAGTAATTAATTTCAAAAGATAAATTTAGACATGTCAGCAATCCACCATATGCAGAAACCCACCACCAAATGGCCTTATCAGCAGGTTGACATGTCGCAACACGACAGAAACCACTAGCTCTGCACATGTCCTCATCATCTGTGCTGTACCTCTTTTGGCAGATGAATTTAGAGATTGGATAAAAGCTGGTAGTAAACTCTAGAGTTTTTAAAGTAGGGACACTAGGATATTGTGCATTTTCAAGGAAAATAAACAACATCACACATAACTAACGCTGGAAGAAATTAGAAGGTCATTTGCGCATGCCAACATCACCGGGAAATTGTTCTGGATAAAGCCAGAAACAGCTACTACCTCCGAGTCATATTAATTGATGTTGGTTTAGTACAAAGGGATAGGAGGGAGTACAAAGTGGTGGTGGTTTTACATAACGCAAGTTGCGTGCATCTTATTTTGGTTTCTATAGAACTCCTGCCAGGTAGCACTAGGTTAAGGTCTAACGAAGTGCGATCTTCATTGGAAACTACATAATACATTTGTGCAGTTCAACTAATGATCAAAATGTTTCAGATGTACTTTTAGGGCATCCATAAATAATGCACAATGGAATAAGACTCAAATTTTGACTTGGGTACCTTGGCACTAATTATTGTGCTTCTTCCTGTCATTCTATCGAAATTTATAGGATTTAAAATGAAAGAATGGTGCTCAGTTGCTGCATTTAAAAACTATAGAGCAGTTGTCTTCTTCTCAAGGATTGCATAGGATGTATTGTAGTTAATTAACAACTTGTGAATCCCCGCAAAAACAATTAGGCTGCGTTTGGCAATGAAGTTTTTCTACAGTTTTACAAAAAATACCGTGGTCTTCAATAAAGCCGCAATTTTAAATACTTTGATGTGTTTGGCATGAACAAATACAACAGTTTTAGAAACTGTAGTTTTCTTGAAACCACGTTTTTTTGCTATTTTGGAAAAGGAGGTTGGGACCTCTTTTTCGTAAACAGAGAAATGTGTGCAGTACTTTGCTCTCTCCTGCAATTTTTACTTAGGTCATGTAGCTCCTTAGGTATAGCTAAGTCAGGTTCAGTTGTGTAGCAATCGTTCAAAACTACGGTAAAACAGCATCGGCCAAACATATCCGTAGTTTTCCAAAAACTGAGAAAAATACAGTTTCTAGAAACTGTAGTATTTGTTGTCCACGCATTGCAATACCAAAGTTTCGGAATACTGCATTATTTTAAAAACTTTGCTGCCAAACTAGGCCTTAGCAACTTGTGAATTGTTAAAGCGGGGAACACTAACACTAAGAATCAGAGTTAACACTAACAAGGACTAGGATCCTATGCAACTAAAGCAACAGAGCAAAAAGACTAGGTCAGTATTAATCGCGAATCTAGCGCCGGCGATCGATCTAGGGCAGGCCGCGATCCATCCAGGGGGGAACAGAATAGAGCAATCGTGACGTGGCAGTAAGGAAGCGAAGAAGGGGGAAGAAGGGAGAGGAGAATACCTTGACGTCGAGGGACTGGACGCGGGTGGAGAGGGTGCCGGCGACGAGCTCGCCGGCGCAGGGGTTGAAGAAGTCCGACGGCCCCACTTCTCGACCACGTTGGCCTGCTCCACGCACCCGCAGGGGTTGAAGAAGTCCGGTGGCCCCACTTGTCGACCACGTTGGCCTGCTCCACGCACCCGCAGAAGTCTGGCGGGGGTCGGGGCGGCGGCGGGGGTCGGGGCGGCGGCGGGGGTCGGGGCGG
>LR738710.1:82577668-82596581 GCA_902687465.1 Secale cereale | reverse complement strand
GTGCGATGGGTCGGCGGCGGCGATGGAGTAGGGGAGGGTGCGGGGGGTCGGCGGCGGCAGCCGGTGGAGCGGGGGGTGCTCGGCGGCGAGGGGGACCGGATCTGGCGAGGTGGGATAGCGATCGAGGTCGAGATCGAGTGTCCATGAAATTTAAAAACATTCAAGAGTTCAAAAAGTGCCCATGAAATACAATCGAGAAATGAAGGCTACGATTTAAATACAATCGATCTTAGCTAGCTATCTGTTCACAATCTTCTTGCCCTTCTTTTTCGCAAATGGAGTTCTTCTGTGGAACGGACGTCCTTTAGGTAGGGTGGTCCTACTTCTTCTTCTGGTGTATGCTGCTACTTCATCATCGTCGTCATGTTCGATCTTCGTGTCGCCGTACTTGTCGAAGTCTTGCTCATTGGCTACTCCATCCATTCCGATGATATTCCTTTTGCCTCTCCTCACGACAACACGACTGGGCTTTGATGGGTCGGTAATGAAGAAGCATTGGTCAACTTGGGAAGCCAGTACCCATGGCTCATTTTTCGCGGCGACGTTTGCGCCCGCGGTCTTGGATTTGGCTTCGGGTATAACCATGGTGGTGAAATACCGGTCTTCTTTTAGGACGCTCTTGGCCCTTCTGATACGGAACATCGAGACCTTCTCCCCAGCGTAGCTCAGCTCCCAGATCTCCTCGATCCTTCCGTAGTATCTGTCCTTGTCGTTACCGGTGTAGGATTCCATCGTTACCCCGGAGTTCTGATAACAATCGCTCTTCATGTCCTTGGCCTAGGTGTAGAATGTGTAGCCGTTGATATCGTACGCCTCATAGGTCATCAGGTTGTGCTCGGCGCCCTGTGAAAAGGCGAATATGAGTTGTTCTTCCGCGGAAGAATCCTCATGTAAAGGGTACGACAGAAGCTTCTGCTTGAACCAACGCGTGAAACATGAGTTTTGTTGTTTGATTATATCTCCGTCCGTCCTCTGTTGGCCTCGGTCATTGTACGTCTTCTCAATAAAGGTTTTGTGCTCTACCACCCAAGGATCGGCCACGTCTATGTGTTGTAGCGCGACTAGGTTTGCTCTTTCAAAGTCGGCGAGTCGACCCTCGAAGTCGACATGCATTTCGCGGTGACCCTCACAGTGACCCCATCCAGCGAGCCTGCCGAGGTGCCTGTTGACGGGCAGACCAACGGGGTTCTCGATGCCTAGATAATTCGTGCAGTAGGAGATGCACTCTTTGGTCAGAAAGCCCCTGGCTATGCTTCCCTCTGGACGTGACATGTTGCGAACGTATCCTTTGATGACATCATTCATCCTTTCAAATGGCATCATGCTATGCAGGAACGTCGGCCCGAGTTGGATGATATCGTCCACGATATGGACCAGCAGATGCACCACAACGTCGAAGAATGCGGGCGGGAAGTACATCTCAAGCTCGCATAGTATCACCACGATCTCTTCCTGTAGCCTTCTGAGTTGCCTCACGCCAACCGACTTCCGAGAGATGACGTCGAAAAAGTTGCATAGGCCAAATAGCGTTTCACGGACGTGCGCGTGCATGATCCCACGGATTGCAACTGGAAGTATCTGCGTCATCAGCACATGACAGTCGTGAGACTTCATCCCGCTGAACTTCTGCTTCGCTGGGTCTAGGTATCTGCTTATCTTCCCCGCATAACCGTAAGGAAGTTTTACTCCTACGAGGCAGGTGAAAAACTGCTCGATCTCCTCCTGACTTAGAGTGAAGCACCCGGGAGGGTAGTCATTTCCGGTCTTCTTGGCCTTTTTGCCTTTGCGACGACTTTCTGTGTCCTGCTTCGCCTCATCATCATCATCATCATCATCATCATTAGCGTGAAGCTCCTGCCTGATGCCCATTGATTTCAAGTTTGCCCTTGCTTTCGGCCCATCTTTGGTCCTCTGTGGCATGTTGAGCAGGGTACCAAGCAGACTCTCGCACACGTTCTTCGTGATATGCATGACATCAAGGCTGTGAGGCACACGGTGGATTTCCAGTATGGCAAGTCCCAGAAAACAGACCTCGTTTTCCATACCTTCAGCAGCGGCTCTGGCGCCTTTCGCTTCTTTCCCGGCTCTGGCGCCTTTTGCTTCTTTCCCGGCAGTGGGCAATCTTTCCAATTTTTCAACAGCTCGTCTATTTCCTCGCCGCTCCTCATACGCGGGCGTCCTCGGGGTTTGGTTTCACCATCGAACAGATCCTTGCGTTTTCTCCACAGGTCATCGTCGCAAAGCCACCTTCGATGCCCCATGAACACGGTTTTCGAAGATCCGGGATCTCTATCTAGCTGGCGATACGTTGTGTCATCCATGCACCTGACGCATCCAGAAAATCCGTGGACCACCTGCCCCGCGACATATCAATAACCGAGATAGTCGTGCACCGTCGTGAGCAGTGCGGCTCTCATAGGGAAATATTCTTTCTTTACGGCGTCACACGTATTGGCTGGCGTTTTCCACAGCGTGTCTAGCTCCTCTTTCAGCAGCCCCAGATACAGATTGATGTCGTTCCCTGGTTGTTTCGGTCCTTCAATTAGCATACTCATGTGAATGTACTTCCTCTTCATGCACAACCAGGGGGGAAGGTTGTACATCCACACAAACACATGCCAGGTGCTATGTGTGCTTCTCTGGCTGCCAAATGGATTGACTCCATCGTTGCTCGCGCCCAGCACGATGTTCCTTGGATAGTTCCCAAATTCTGCGTCTTCGAAGTTCAACGCTTGCCACTGGCTCGCATCCTTAGGGTGACTCAGCATCTTGTCTTTTTTATCTATCTCCGGATCATTTGCGTCATCTTCTCGCTTCTTCTCCTCCCTATCTGCGTGCCAACGCAGGAGCTTTGCTACCTTAGGGTCCACGAAATACCGCTGCAGACGAGGAGTGATCGGAAAGTACCACACCACTTTTCGAGGAGCTTTCTTCCTCTTCTTGTATCGAGTGACGCCGCACACCGGACATATGGTAGACTCCGCGTGCTCGTCCCGATCAATGATGCAATTGTTCATGCACACATGGTATTTCATGTGCGGTAAATCCAGAGGACACACGGTTTTCTTCACCTCCTCGAAACTGGTCGGGCACTTGTTCCCCTTGGGAAGATGTTCGTGCCAGAATGACATGTTCTCGTCGAAGCATGCGTCGGTCATTTTGTGTTTTACCTTCATCTCCAGAGCCATGAGAGTTACTTTCAGGCGGGTATCCTCGGGCCTGCATCCTTCATACAATGGAGTAACCGTGTCTATCTCCAGTTGATCCATCTTGGCTTTCTCTCGGGCGGCAGCTCTTGCGTTATCCGTCTGCTTGAGAAGCAGCTCTTGAATATGAGGGTCCTGCACCCAGCCCATCGATGGTCTAGCGTCGTCTGCTCCGCCGGCATCATCATCTTCAGGATCATGCCCGTCGTCTGCTCCTGCATCTTCTACATGATGACTGTGTATAGCATCACCGTCGTGATCATCTCCTAGAGATTCTTCGTCTTCTCACCCGCCCGAGCCGCGGTGGTTGTCTTGCTGCCCTTCCTCATTTCTTGCCCGGCCCTCATGGACGACTTCGTAGTCATCTTCATCACCTTGCCACCGATAGCCATCCATGAAACCACGCAAGAGCAGGTGGCCCCGCACCTGCCCGGAATCCGGGTCCGCTATAAGGCTCTTCAGCTTGCATCTTCGACACGGACATCTTATCTCCGTCTCATTCTTTTGAAGCATCTCGGCCTTCGCGGAGCTCAAAAACCTATTCACGATGCCTTCGGTCATCGTGCGGACCATGGTCGCCTGCGGGGTAGAGCAAAACGATATTTTAGAACCAAGAAAAAATTTGGCATGACTTTCCCTAAAAATAGGACCAAAAAGAATGCTTAATGCCAAAATTCTCGCCGAAACGGAAATGAATCAACATTCCGGCAAAATATTGGCAACTATCGCATTTCAAATACCGGTACACCTGCAAACACAAACATATATGCAACACCACAAACATATGCAACACTACGGACATACATAGATCTAGCTAGGCCATAAAAGGTGCATGTGCACATTGTTGGAGGGAGAACAACATAAATATAGCTTCCCCCCTTACTTACCTATCAAAAAAAGGTAATTTAACCACTTAATTTGAATGAATCTATGGTGGAAATGAGGTGACAAAGAGGAGGCACCCGAGACAAGCTTTGGAGGAGGAGGTGGAGAGAATGAAGTGGGGAGAAAGTGAGTGGGTAGGAGTGGCTGTCCAAAATATCTTGTTGGTGCCCACTTACTAATGGCGCACCACCTCCAAATGCGCCATTAGTAACCCAGGTTACTAATGGCGCACCTGCTGGTGGTGCGCCATTAGTAGTTTTGCAAAAAAATAAAAATAAAAAACATACTAATGGCGCACTATGCCATAGTGCGCCATTACTAGTTTAAACTAGTAATGGCGCACCGTGGCACAGTGCGCCATTAGTAGTTTTGCAAAAAAAAAAGAATAGAAAATATAAAAAAAATAACAGTAGTGGCGCACTGTGTGACTGGTGCGCCATGACTAGTTACAACTAGTAATGGCGCACTGTGTCTGGATGCGCCATTAGTATGTTTGGAAAAGGAAAAAAATTGATACTAATGGCGCACCCTGAGGTGCGCCATTAGTGTATTCCACTCTAATGGCGTACCAGCAAGTGGTGCGCCATTAGTATATACTAATGGCGCACCGCATGTCTGGTGCGCCATTAGTGTCAATCCCATCTATAGCCCTTTTTCTAGTAGTGTACCTCTCACGCTTATAAGGAGACATTCTTTATTTATAGTGGCATCGGCTCTCTTGGTCAACAAGAGTAAACATTAGACATCACGACCTTCAGCGCGACCATGAAGCTATGAAATATATGGAGGATGCATGGCCCACACGTGGTGAACATACCCATCTTTCACTATCACTAGTAGAAAACAGGCCTTTGGTTCGGGCCTGGCAAGCCCATTAATCCCGGTTCACCTACGAACCGGGATCCATGGGGGCATACGTCCCGGTTCGTTGGCCCAGGGGGCCGGCCGGGCCTCGTTGGGCATCTGTCTCGGTTGTTCTGGACCCATTTGTCCCGGTTCTAGGCACGAACCGGGACCAATGGGCCTCGCTCCTAGCCCACACCCATTGGTCCCGGTTCATGTCTGGAACCGGGACTAAAGGCCCCACTTCTGTCCCGGTTTTTGTAACGAATCGGGACCAATTGGTTGCCTACATATACCCCATCGCCGGCAAGCAGAGCACTCCACACTGCTCTTTTTTTTCTGGCTGGCGAGTGGAGAGCTCTAGCTCACCTCCCATGCATATATATATATATGCACATCAGGTGTTTGATGAAACGCTCGAGCCACACTAGTTAAGCTTTCTCCTCTTGAAGCTCGAACTCCAAGCTCCATTTTCTACGAGATTTGGCTAGGTTTACCGGTCCGTCATGTCCCGTCCCCGTCTTCACCGCCGTCGATCGCCCGCGCCGATCTCGTCGCCGGCACCACCGTGGTAAGCTATGCATGTACTTTGAATATAATGTGATGACGAACTTATATTAATTTGAGTGGAAATATATCAATGATGTTCTGTAATGGTTTTTGACACACTTAATTATATATAAATGCAAGCAGATGAACCGGCAATGGATGTACGGTGACAGACGCACCTCCGAGTACATTAATGACATGCATAATTTTCTCGAAGTGGCTAAGGCAAACAAGCAGAATGGTTTTATGTGCTGTCCATGCACTATCTATGGGAATACAAGGTCTTACTCCGACTCGAAAACCCTTCACACCCACCTGCTTTATAACGGTTTCATGCCACACTATAATGTTTGGACCAAGCACGGAGAAATAGGGGTTATCATGGAAGACAACGAAGAAGAAGAGGACGATGACAACTATGTGCCCCCGGAATACGGTGATGCTGCAACGGGGGAAGCTGCTGAAGGTCAAGAGGAACCAGACGATGTTGTGCCCGACTATGATCTCCGCCGGGTCATTGTTGATGCAAGGAGACAGTGCGAAAGTGAAAAGTAGAAGCTAAAGTTCGATCGCATGTTGGAGGATTACAAAAAAGGGTTGTACCCCAATTGCGAAGATGGCAACATGAAGCTCGGTACCGTACTGGAATTGTTGCAGTGGAAGGCAGAGAATGGTGTGCCTGACAAAGGATTTGAGAAACTACTCAAAATATTGAAGAAGAAGCTTCCAAAGGATGACGAATTGCCCGACAGTACGAACACATCATAGAAGGTCGTATGCCCTCTAGGATTGGAGGTGCATAAGATACATGCATGCCCTAATGACTGCATCCTGTACCGCGGTGCATACGAGAATTTGAACGCATGCCCAGTATGCGGTGCCTTGCGGTATAAGATTAGACGTGATGACCCTGGTGATGTTGATGGCGAGCTCCCAAGGAAGAGGGTTCCTGCCAAGGTGATGTGGTATGCTCCTATAATACCATAGCTAAAACGTCTATTCAGAAGCAAAGAGCGTGCCAAGTTGATGCGATGGCACGCAGAGGATCGTAAGAAAGACGGGAAGTTGAGAGCACCCGCTGACGGGTCATAGTGGAGAAAAATCGAGAGAACGTACTCGGAGGAGTTTGCCGGTGACGCAAGGAACGTATGGTTTGGTTTAAGCTCGGATGGCATTAATCCTTTTGGGGAGCAGAGCAGCAATCACAACACCTGGCCCGTGACTCTATGTATCTATAACCTTCCTCCTGGGTTGTGCATGAAGCGGAAGTTCATTATGATGCCAATACTCATCCAAGGCCCTAAGCAACCCGGCAACGACATTGATGTGTACCTAAGGCCATAAGTTGAAGAACTTTTACAGCCGTGGAATGGACAAGGTGTACGTGCGTGGGATGAGGCCAACCAAGAGGAATTTGACCTACATGTGTTGCTGTTTGTAACCATCAATGATTGGCCTGCTCTCAGTAACCTTTCAGGACAAACAAACAAGGGAAACCACGCATGCACGCACTGTTTAGATGACACCCAAAGTATATACCGGGACAGATGCAGGAAGAATGTGTACCTGGGGCATCGTCGATTTCTTCCGACCAACCATCAATGTCAAAAGAAATACAATCATTTCAAAGGCGAGGCAGATCACCGGAAGAAGCCCGCCATGCGTACCGGTGATCATGTACTTGCTATGGTCAATGATTTACAGGTAATCTTTGGAAAGGGTCCCGGCGGACTATCTATTCCGAATGACACTGAGGGACGTGCACCCATGTGGAAGAAGAAATCTATATTTTGGGACCTACCCTACTGGAAAGACCTAGAGGTCCGCTCTTCAATCGACGTGATGCATGTGACAAAGAACCTTTGCGTGAACCTGCTAGGCTTCTTGGGCGTGTATGGGAAGACAAAAGATACACCGGAGGCATGAGAGGACCTGCAACGCTTGCACGAAAAAGACGGAATGCCTCCAAAGCAGTATGAAGGTCCTACCAGCTACGCTTTTACCAAAGAAGATAAGGAAATCTTCTTTGCATGCCTGCTCAGTATGAAGGTGTTGGGGAACGTTGCATGGGAAACAAAAATTTTCCTACGCTCACCAAGATCAATCTAGGAGATGCATCTACGAGAGAAGAGTCGGATCCACATACCCTTGTAGATCGCTAAGCGGAAGCGTTCAAGAACGCGGTTGATGGAGTCGTACTCGCCGCGATTCAAATCGCCGAAGATCCCAGCACCGAACGGACGGTGCCTCCGCGTTCAACACACGTGCAGCTCGGGGACGTCTCCTCCTTCTTGATCCAGCAAGGGGGAAGGAGAAGTTGACGGAGAAACCCAGCAGCACGACGGCGTGGTGGAGATGGTGGTGAAGGAATTTCAGCAGGGCTTCGCCAAGCACTGCAAACTAGACGAAGATATTCGTGGAGAGGGAGGGCAATGCCGAGGCACGAACTTGTATTGCTGCCCTCCCTCTACCTCTCTTTATATAGGGGGGAGAGAGAGGAGGGGGCGCCCCTAGGGTTCCCCCTAGGGGGCGGCGGCCAAGGGGAGGGGCTGCGGCCAGGGTTAGGGTTCCCCCCCCAGGCGCCTTGCCCCCCAAGTCCTAGGGGTGCGGCTGCCCTAGGGGGGGCCAGCCCCTTAGGCGCAGGTGGAGGAGCCTAGGGGGGGCGCACAGCCCTTGTGTGGGCTGTTGCGTCTCCCCACTTATGGCCCATAGGGCCCGTAACATTTACCGTGGCCCCCGAAACACCTTTCGATTCTCCGATTCCTTCCCGATGTTCCCCGGAACAATTCCGGACTCCGTTTACTCTCATCCCATATATCAATCTTCGTCCCCGGACCATTCCGGAGACCCTCGTCACGTCCGGGATCTCATCCGGGACTCCGAACAACCTTCGGTTACCATGCACTGTTCTCACTAACAACCCTAGCGTCACCGAACCTTAAGTGTGTAGACCCTGCGGGTTCGGAAACTATGCAGACATGACCGAGATACTCCCAGGTCAATAACCAATAGCGGGATATGGATACCCATATTGGTTCCCACACGTTCCTCGATGATCTCATCGGATGAACCACAATGTCAAGGATTCAGGTAATCCCGTATACAGTTCCCTTTGTCTCGTCGGTATGTTACTTGCCCGAGATTCGATCGTCGGTATCTCTATACCTAGTTCAATCTCGTTACCGGCAAGTCTCTTTACTCGTTCCGTAATACATAATCCCGTGACTAACTACTTAGTCACTTTGAGCTCATTGAGATGACGTATTACCGAGTGGGCCCGGAGATACCTCTCCGTCACACGGAGTGACAAATCCCAGTCTCGATCCATTTCAACTCAACAGACACCTTCGGAGATACCTGTAGAGTACCTTTATAGTCACCCAGTTACGTTGCGACGTTTGGCACACACAAGGCACTCCTACGGTGTCAGTGAGTTACATGATCTCATGGTCATAGGAACTTATACTTGACATGCAGAAAACTATAGCGATAACTGATACGATCAAAAGCTATGTTTAACGTTTGGGTCTCGTCCATCACATCATTCTCCTAATGATGTGATCCCGTTATCAAATGACAACTCATGTCTATGACCTAGAAACCGCGGTCATCTTTGATCAACGAGCTAGTCCTGAAGAGGCTTACTAGGGACACAAAGTTTGTTTATTTATCCACACATGTATTTAAGTTTCCAATCAATACAATTATAGCATGGATAATAAACGATTATCATGAACAAGGAAATATAATAATAACTCTTATATTATTGCCTCTAGGGCATATTTCCAACAGTCTCCCACTTGCACTAGAGTCATTAATCTAGCATTACAAGGTAATGAATCTAACACCCATAGAGTCTTGGTGTTGATCATGCTTAGCCCGTGGAAGAGGCTTCGTCAACGGATCTGCAACATTCAAATCCGTGTGTACTTTGCAAATGCTTATGTCCTCCTCCTTGACTGAATCGCGGATGGAATTGAAGCGTCGCTTTATGTGTCTGGTCCTCTTGTGAAACCTTGGTTCCTTGGCTAGAGCAATGGCACCAGTGTTATCACAAAACAGAGTCATTGGGTTCAATGCACTAGGCACAACTCCAAGATCTGTTATGAACTCCTTCATCCAGACACCTTCCTTTGCCGCCTCCGAGGCAGCTATGTACTCCGCTTCGCATGTAGAATCGGCTACCACGCTTTGCTTGGAACTGCACCAGCTTACCGCTCCCCCGTTGAGAATATATACGTATCCGGTTTGAGACTTAGAGTCATCCGGATCAGTGTCAAAGCTTGCATCGACATAACCCTTTACGACGAGCTCTTGATCACCTCCATAAACGAGAAACATTTCCTTAGTCCTTTTCAGGTACTTCAGGATATTCTTGACCGCTGTCCAGTGATCCAAACCAGGATTACTTTGAAACCTTCCGGCCATACTTATGGCAAGGCTGACATCTGGTCTTGTGCACAGCATTGCATACATGATAGAGCCTATGGCTGAAGCATAGGGGATGACACTCATCTTTTCTCTATCTTCCGCAGTCACTGGGCATTGAGTCTTACTCAACTTTGTACCTTGCAATACCGGTAAGAACCCCTTCTTGGATTGATCCATTTTGAACTTCTTCAAAACTTTATCAAGGTATGTACTTTGTGAAAGTCCTATCAAGCGTCTCGATCTATCTCTATAGATCTTGATGCCCAATATGAAAGCAGCTTCACCGAGGTCCTTCATCGAAAAACTCTTGTTCAAATACCCCTTCACGCTATCCAAAAGTTCTATATTGTTTCCAATCAGCAATATGTCATCCACATATAATATCAGAAACGCTATAGAGCTCCCACTCACTTTCTTGTAAATACAAGCTTCTCCGTAAACTTGTACAAACCCAAACGCTTTGATCACCTCATCAAAGCGAAGATTCCAACTCCGAGATGCTTGCACCAGCCCATAAATGGAACGCTGGAGTTTGCAAACTTTGTCAGCATTCTCTGGATCGACAAAACCTTCCGGTTGTATCATATACAACTATTCCTTAAGAAAACCGTTAAGGAACGCTGTTTTGACATCCATCTGCCAACATAATCGAAATATGCAGCTATTGCTAACATGATTCGGACGGATTTAAGCATCGCTACGGGTGAGAAAGTCTCATCGTAGTCAACTCCTTGAACTTGTGAAAAACCCTTTGCCACAAGTCGAGCTTTATACACGGTGACATTGCCGTCAGCGTCCGTCTTCCTCTTAAAAATCCATTTATTCTGAATGGCCTTCCGCCCTTCAGGTAATACTTCCAAAGTCCATACTTTGTTTTCATACATGGATCCCATCTCGGATTTCATGGCCTCTAACCATTTGTCGGAATCCGGGCCCACCATCGCTTCTCCATAGCTCGCAGGTTCACTGTTGTCCAACAACATGACCTCCAAGACAGGGTTACCATACCACTCAGGTGCAGTGCGTACCCTTGTCGACCTACGAGGTTTGGTAGTAACTTGATCAGAAGCTTCTTGATCATCATCATTGGCTTCCTCTTCAACCGTTGCAGGCTCCACAAAAACATCTTTCTGTGCTGCGCTACTTTCTGGTTGAAGCAGAGGTTCAATAACCTCATCAAGTTCTACCTTCCTCCCACTCAATTCTTTCGAGAGAAACTCTTTCTCGAGAAAGGACCCGTTCTTAGCGACAAACACTTTGCCCTCGGATCTGAGATAGAAGGTGTACCCAACCGTCTCTTTTGGGTATCCTATGAAGACACATTTGTCCGCTTTGGGTTCGAGCTTTTCTGGCTGAAGCCTTTTGACATAAGCATCGCAACCCCAAACTTTGAGAAAAGACAACTTAGGTTTCTTACCAAACCACAGTTCATACGGTGTTGTCTCAACGGACTTAGATGGAGCCCTATTTAAAGTGAATGCAGCCGTCTCTAACACATATCCCCAAAATGATAGTGGCAAATCGGCAAGAGACATCATAGAACGCACCATATCTAATAGGGTTCGATTACGACGTTCGGACAAACCATTACGCTGTGGTGTTCCAGGTGGCGTCAACTGTGAAACAATTCCACATTGTCTTAAGTGATTGCCAAACTCATAACTCAGATACTCTCCCCCTCGATCAGATCGTAGGAACTTGATCTTCTTGTTACGATGATTCTCAACTTCACTCTGAAATTGCTTGAACTTTTCAAACGTTTCAGACTTATGCTTCATCAAGTAAATATACCCATATCTACTTAAGTCGTCAGTGAAGGTGAGAAAATAACGATATCCACCGCGCGCCGTGACACTCATCGGGCCACACACATCAGTATGTATGATTTCCAATAAGTCACTTGCCCGTTCCATTGTTCCTGAAAACGGGGTCTTAGTCATCTTGCCCATGAGGCACGGCTCGCATGTGTCAAGTGATTCAAAATCAAGAGACTCCAAAAGTCCATCAGCATGGAGCTTCCTCATGCGTTTCACGCCGATATGACCCAGACGGCAGTGCCACAAGAAAGTGTTACTATTGTTATCAACTCTACATCTTTTGGCATCAATGTTATGAACATGTGTATCATCACTATCGAGATTCAATAAGAATAAACCCCCTACTTCGGGTGCATGACCATAAAAGATATTACCCATATAAATAGAACAACCTTTATTCTCTGATTTAAATGAGTAACCGTCTCGCATTAAACAAGATCCAGATATAATGTTCATGCTCAACGCAGGCACTAAATAACAATTATTCAGGTTCATAACTAATCCCGATGGTAATCGAAGAGCGAGCGTGCCGACGGCGATCACATCAACCTTGGAACCATTCCCCACGCGCATCGTCACTTCGTCCTTCACCAGCCTCCGTCTATTCCATAGTTCCTGTTTAGAGTTGCAAATGTGAGCAACCGAACCGGTATCAAATACCCAGGCACTACAACGAGAGTTGGTAAGGTACACATCAATAACATGTATATCACATATACCTTGCTTGTTGTTGTTGTTGGCCCCCTTCTTGTCTGCCAGATACTTGGGGCAGTTCCGCTTCCAGTGGCCGTTCCCCTTGCAATAGAAACACTCAGTCTCTGGCTTGGGCCCAGCCTTGGGTTTCTTCACTGGATGAGCAACTGCCTTGCCACCCTTCTTAGAGTTACCCTTCTTGCCCTTGCCATTCTTCTTGAAACTGGTAGTTTTATTGACCATCAACACTTGATGCTCCTTCTGGATGTCTGACTCAGCGACTTTCAGCATCGCAAACAGCTCGGCGATGGTTTTGTTCATCCCTTGCATGTTATAATGCTGCACGAAGCTCTTGTAGCTAGGTGGGAGTGACTGGAGAATTCTGTCAATGATAGCCTCCTCCCGGAACACAAGTCCCAGATCAGCTATGCGGGTATAGTACCCAGACATCTTCAGTAAGTGCTCACTGACAGACGAATTCTCCTCCATCTTGCAAGCAAAGAATTTATCGGAGGTCTCATACCTCTCGATCTTGGCATTCTTCTCAAAGATGAACTTCAACTCCTGGAACATCTCATATGCTCCATGATGTTCAAAACGCCTTTGAAGTCCTCCTTCCAAGCTATACAACATGGCACACTGCACTACTGAGTAGTCATCCGCACGCGACTGCCAGGCGTTCATAACGTCCACAGAGGCCGGAGCGGGGGGTTCACCTAGCGGTGCATTTAGGACATAAACCTTTTGGGCAGCTGTGAGGATGATCCTCAGATTGCGGAGCCAGTCCACAAAGTTGCTCCCATCATCTTTCAGCTTAGTTTTCTCTAGGAACGCATTAAAATTCAGGGGAGCTACTGCGGGAGCCATCTACAACAAAAGATTTGCAAAGACATCTTAGACTATTGTTCATGATAAGTGAGTTTTAACTAATCAAATTACTTATAACTCCCACTCAAATTGACATCCCTCTGGTCATCCGAGCGTGACATGATCCAAATCCACCAACCCAAGTCCGATCATCACGTGAGATGAGGTGGTGTCAATGGTGAACATCTTCATGTTGATCATATCTACTATATGACTCATGCTCGACCTTTCGGTCTTCCGTGTTCCGAGGCCATGTCTGTACATGCTAGGCCCGTCAAGTCTAACCCGAGTGTTCTGCATGTGCAAAGCTGGCTTGCACCCGTTGTATGCGAACGTAGAGTCTATCACACCCGATCATCACGTGGTGCTTCGAAACGACGAACCTTCGCAACGGCGCACACTCGGGGGGAACACAATTTTATCTTGAAATTTTAGTGAGGGATCATCTTATAATGCTACCGTCGTCCTAAGCAAAATAAGATGCATAAAAGGATTAACATCACATGCAAATCATAAGTGACATGATATGGCCATCAACTCGTGCTTTTGATCTCCATCTCCAAAGCACCGACATGATCTTCATCGTCACCGGCGTAACACCATGATCCCCATCATCATGATCTCCATCATCGTGTCGCCATCGGGGTTGTCGCGCGCCCACCATGCTCTTACTACTATTGCTACCATTTAGCGATAAAGTAAAGCATTACATAGCGCTTAATGATTGACACGCAGGTCATACAAAAATTAAAGACAACCCTATGGCTCCTGCCGGTTGCCGTATACATCGACATGCAAGTCGATATTAACTATTACAACATGATCATCTCATACATCAAATATATCTCATCATGTCTTTGGCCATATCATATCACATACATACCCTGCAAAAACAAGTTAGACGTCCTCTAATTTGTTGTTGCATGTTTTACGTGGCTGCTATGGGTATCTAGCAAGAACGCTTCTTACCTACGCAAAGCCACAACGATGATATTTAAGTTGCTATTTAACCTTCTACAAGGACCGCCTTCGTCGAATCCGATTCAACTAAGATAGGAGAGACAGACACCCGCCAGCCATCTTATGCAACAAAAGTCGCATGTCTGTCGATGGAACCGGTCTCATGTACGTGGACATGTAAAGTTGGTCCGGGCCGCTTCATCCCATAATGCCGCTGAATCAAGAAAGACCAAAGAGGGAAGCAATCTAAACATCAACGCCCACAAGCCCCTTTGTGTTCTACTCGTGAAAGCATCTACGCAAGATCCTAGCTCATGATGCCACTGTTGGGGAACGTTGCATGGGAAACAAAAATTTTCCTACGCTCACCAAGATCAATCTAGGAGATGCATCTACGAGAGAAGAGTCGGATCCACATACCCTTGTAGATCGCTAAGCGGAAGCGTTCAAGAACGCGGTTGATGGAGTCGTACTCGCCGCGATTCAAATCGCCGAAGATCCCAGCACCGAACGGACGGTGCCTCCGCGTTCAACACACGTGCAGCTCGGGGACGTCTCCTCCTTCTTGATCCAGCAAGGGGGAAGGAGAAGTTGATGGAGAAACCCAGCAGCACGACGGCGTGGTGGAGATGGTGGTGAAGGAATTTCAGCAGGGCTTCGCCAAGCACTGCAAACTAGACGAAGATATTCGTGGAGAGGGAGGGCAATGCCGAGGCACGAACTTGTATTGCTGCCCTCCCTCTACCTCTCTTTATATAGGGGGGAGAGAGAGGAGGGGGCGCCCCTAGGGTTCCCCCTAGGGGGCGGCGGCCAAGGGGAGGGGCTACGGCCAGGGTTAGGGTTCCCCCCCCCCCCAGGCGCCTTGCCCCCCAAGTCCTAGGGGTGCGGCTGCCCTAGGGGGGCCCAGCCCTTAGGCGCAGGTGGAGGAGCCTAGGGGGGGGGCGCACAGCCCTTGTGTGGGCTGTTGCGTCTCCCCACTTATGGCCCATAGGGCCCGTAACATTTACCGTGGCCCCCGAAACACCTTTCGGTTCTCCGATTCCTTCCCGATGTTCCCCGGAACAATTCCGGACTCCGTTTACTCTCATCCCATATATCAATCTTCGTCCCCGGACCATTCCGGAGACCCTCGTCACGTCCGGGATCTCATCCGGGACTCCGAACAACCTTCGGTTACCATGCACTGTTCTCACTAACAACCCTAGCGTCACTGAACCTTAAGTGTGTAGACCCTGCGGGTTCGGAAACTATGCAGACATGACCGAGATACTCCCAGGTCAATAACCAATAGCGGGATCTGGATACCCATATTGGTTCCCACACGTTCCTCGATGATCTCATCGGATGAACCACAATGTCAAGGATTCAGGTAATCCCGTATACAGTTCCCTTTGTCTCGTCGGTATGTTACTTGCCCGAGATTCGATCGTCGGTATCTCTATACCTAGTTCAATCTCGTTACCGGCAAGTCTCTTTACGCGTTCCGTAATACATAATCCCGTGACTAACTACTTAGTCACTTTGAGCTCATTGAGATGACGTATTACCGAGTGGGCCCGGAGATACCTCTCCGTCACACGGAGTGACAAATCCCAGTCTCGATCCATGTCAACTCAACAGACACCTTCGGAGATACCTGTAGAGTACCTTTATAGTCACCCAGTTACGTTGCGACGTTTGGCACACACAAGGCACTCCTACGGTGTCAGTGAGTTACATGATCTCATGGTCATAGGAACTTATACTTGACATGTAGAAAACTATAGCGATAACTGATACGATCAAAAGCTATGTTTAACGTTTGGGTCTCGTCCATCACATCATTCTCCTAATGATGTGATCCCATTATCAAATGACAACTCATGTCTATGACCTGGAAACCGCGGTCATCTTTGATCAATGAGCTAGTCCTGAAGAGGCTTACTAGGGACACAAAGTTTGTTTATTTATCCACACATGTATTTAAGTTTCCAATCAATACAATTATAGCATGGATAATAAACGATTATCATGAACAAGGAAATATAATAATAACTCTTATATTATTGCCTCTAGGGCATATTTCCAACAGAAGGTCCCGTCTGGCTTCTCGTCGAATATAAAAGAGATAATAAATATGGCAGAGAAAAAGTTACAGAACCTAAAGTCTCATGACTGCCACGTGATTATGACGCAACTGCTTCCGGTTGCACTGAGGGGGCTTCTACCGGAAAACGTCTGATTAGCCATTGTGAAGCTATGTGCAGTCCTCAATGTAATCTCTCAGAAGGTGATCGATCCAGAAATCATACCAAGGCTAAGGAGTGATGTGGCGCAATGTCTTGTCAGTTTCGAGCTGGTGTTCCCACCATCCTTCTTCAATATCATGACGCACATCCTAGTTCATCTAGTCGACGAGATTGTCATTCTGGGCCCCGTATTTCTACACAATATGTTCCCCTTTGAGAGGTTCATGGGAGTCCTATAGAAATATGCCTGTAACCGCGCTAGGCCAGAAGGAAGCATCTCCATGGGCCATCAAACAGAGGATGTCACTGGGTTTTGTGTTGACTTCATTCCTGGCCTTAAGAAGATTGGTCTCCCTAAATCGCGGTATGAGGGGAGACCAACTGGGAAAGGCACACTTGGAGGGGAGTCAATAATATGCAGGGACGGGCATTCTTGGCCTGAAGCACACTACACAGTTCTATAGAACTCTACCCTGGTGACCCCGTATGTCGATGAACACAAGAACAGTCTGTGCTCCAAACACACGGAGTGGTGTGACGACTGAATTACATGTGAACACATCAAGACTTTCGGCAGTTGGTTGGAAACACGTCTCAGAGGTGACAACACTGTTTGTGATGAGTTGTACTCGTTGTCCAGGGGACCATCTTCGACTGTATTGACTTACAAAGGATACGAGATAAATGTGAATACATTTTACACGATCACCCAAGATAAAAAGAGCACCAACCAAAACAGCGGTGTCCGCTTTGATGCAGCAACCAAGAAGGGAAAGGAGACATATTATGGTTACATAGTGGACATATGGGAACTTGACTACGAACATGATTTCAAGGTCCCTTTGTTTAAGTGCAAATGGGTCAATCTGTCAGGAGGCGGGGTACATGTAGACCCAGATTATGGAAAGACAATAGTGGATCTGAACAATCTTGGGTACACAGACGAACCGTTCGTCCTAGCCAATGATGTGGCACAGGTTTTCTATGTGAAGGACATGCCTACAAAAACCAGAAAAAGAAAAGATATGGAAGCGAACACATCAAACGACGAACCAAAGCGCCAGATAGTTTTTTCAGGAAAAAGAGACATCGTGGGAGTGGAGGGCAAGACAGACATTTCCGAAGATTATGAAAAGTTTCATGAAATTCCCACCTTCAAAGTCAAGGCTGACCCAAGCACCATGATAAACGATGAAGATTATCCATGGTTACGACGCAATAAGCAAAGGACACAAGCAAGAAAAAGTGAACACTTTCTCTCCATAACTATTGTGATGATGCCTTTAATCTAGAATATCACTTTGTAATGGTGCATTTTGAACACAGAAGTAGTCTGTAGTTCAAATAAGTTAAAAAATTGAAATCCCTTTGTAACAGATGAGTTTTCGTCTGAAAACCTAATACCTCGAAACAGATAGTCCGTTTTGTACACTAAGTGCATCAAGTTTTTGTCGTAACCCTCTCAACTTTTTAGCACATGCTATGTGGGTGAAATGATGATGCCATGCCAACTTTCAACCTTTTGAGAGTTCATTTGAAATGCTTTTCAATTTCAGGTTCATTTAGCTCAAAGAATGAACTAATATAAAAAAGAATGAACTGGAAAACTTTTATGAAACTCTAATAGCAAAAATAATATACTACAAGAATTAACTAGAAAACTTTAATGAAACTCTAATAGAAAAAAGAATGAACTAGAAAACTTTAATGAAACTCTAATAGCTAAAGGAATCAACCAAAAAGCTTTTTTAAACCTCTAGTATTAGTGAAACTAGAATTATATAAAATTTATGCAACTAAAATTATCAATGTATTTTCTATTCAAAACATTAAAAGGAAAAAGAATTTTCATAAAATAAATAAAAAAGCAAAAAATAAAATAAAATAAATAAGTAGAATAAAAATAAAATTAATAAGTAGAAACGAAATAAAATTTAATAAAGTAAGATAAATAAAAATAGCAACGATAAGTATTTTGTTGAAAGTAGAAACAAAACTAAAAAATAAAGCAACAAAGAAAAAATGCAAAAAATGCCACCTACTGGGCCACCACGGCGTGAATACGACTAGAAACCCAACCGTGGGCCAGGATTCAGGCCCGTAGAAAGCCCAGCAAGCCCACATGCATAGCAGTGTCAGTTTAGACCCATAGGCCTGCAGTTCAGAGGAGTTCAAGATGGAAGAGATAGAGGGGCTTAAAAACAGGTGTTCGTCGCTTTCAGCTAGCGAGGTGGGACTAAACTCCCACCACCACGCCACTGTGCACAGGCTATTGGTCTCGGTTGGTGGCTCGAACCGGGACCAATGCCCACCTTTGGTCCCGGTTCGTGGCACCAACCGGGACCAATGCCTCCCCTTTAGTCCCGGTTGGTGCCACCAACCGGGACCAAAGGTCTCTGTTTCCCGCCCTTTGGGCTGCTGAAAAGAGACATTT
>LR738710.1:82448101-82577529 GCA_902687465.1 Secale cereale | reverse complement strand
GTCCCGGTTGGTGCCACGAACTTGGACCAAAGCTCCATCTATATAAGCAGAACATTAAAAAAATCAGTTATCTTCGTCCCCCGTCCCGACGACGCCGCCAGGCTGCCCCTCTGCCTCGCCGTCGCCGTCGTCGCCCCTGCCTCCGACGCCGTCCCGCGCCGCCCCGACGCCACCCCGACGCCGTCACCGCCCCGCGTCGCCCCGATGCTGTCGCCGCCCCGCGTCGAGCCCTGCCCCGACCTCGCCGCCCCGCGCCGAGCCCTGCCCCGACCTCGCCGTCGCTCGATCCCCCGCACTCTGTGAGCCTCACCGCGCCGCTCCCTGATACGTCCATTTTGCATCATGCTTATATGTTGATATTTATCGCTTTATGGACTGGTCTTACATGTTTTGTCACAATACTTATGCCTTTTCTCTTATTTTACAAGGTTTACATGAAGAGGGAGAATACCGACGGCTGGAATTCTTGGCTGGAAAAGGAGCAAACTCTGGAAACCTATTCTGCACAACTCCAAAAGCCCGAAACTCAACAGAACATTGTTTCAGAAAATATAAAAAATATCTGGCGAAAGAAACCCACGAGGAGGGCCACCGGCTGTCCACGAGGGTGGGGGGCGCGCCCCCCTTCCCAGGGCGCGCCCTTGCCTCGTGGGCCAGCCGGCAGGCCCCCGATGCCCATCTTCTCCTATATGAGGTGTTTTCACCTGGAAAAAAAATCATAAGGAGGCTTTCGGGACCAGACGCCGCCGTCTTGAGGCGGAACCGAGGCAGAAACCAATCTAGGGCTCCGGCAGAGCTGTTCTGCCGGGGATACTTCCCTCCGGGAGGGGGAAATCGTCATCACCGTCATCACCGACAACTCTCCCATCTTGGGGAGGGCTATCTTCACCAACATCTTCACCAGCACCATCTCCTCTCAAACCCTAGTTCATCTCTTGTATCCAATCTTTGTACCCAAACCTCAGACTGGTACATGTGGGTTGCTAGTCGTGTTGATTACTCCTTGTAGTTGATGCTAGTTGGTTTATTTGGTGGAAGATCATATGTTCAGATCCATTATGCATATTAATACCCCTCTGATCATGAACAATATTATGTCTTGTGTCATGGAATTAGCACGGCAGATGTCCGATTTAACGGACTTAGTTGAGGAACCATCGCATGGGTTAGCTTGAAGGGGTTAAAAGCACACAAAGGACACCGAGGGTTTCATACTAGTTCGGCCCCTTCGATGAAGGTAAAAGCCTACGTCTAGTTTGGTTTGGTATTTCTTGGGCGTCGATGAACAGGGAGCTGATTGCTTGCCTGCGTCTCGACGGGTTGTTGCCTGTCCTTGAACCGTCGCCGGGTCGTCCCTTTATATAGAGGCGACGCCCGGTCCGGTTTACAGAGTCCCGAGGCCGGCTCATATTTGTGTCCGCCTCGGTCACTGCTCTTTCTTCATTGTCTCTCAAGTTACATGATAAGACGGTTTACAAACTGTAACTCTACACATGGGCCTTAAGCCTTTATGGGCCGTAACCTCTACTGAGCTTTACAATTATACAACTATATCATCATAATACGGTTTACTCTAGCTGGTTTACACCTGCTAATAATATCCCTGACATTAGGCCCCAGAATGATTTGAAGTTGTTCATATCAGCCTTCTCAGTCTTGCATAATCTTCTTTCTTGTATCTTATCAGTTTTTGTAAACCGGCTGTGACGTCATCCTTGAAAATCGTTTGATTCGACCGTGACATCACTTCCACATTTATCGCACACAGCTGTTTATTATCTTTGCTTTAAAGGCCATCCCGAGAATCGAGGCGACGGGGAATCTTTATCCAATCTCTTTCTTCCTCAAATCCCGCGCTTACCGTTTCGTCTCTCCTCGGCCTATAAATACCGTTGAGACCCATCTCTTTCCCCTTCTGCTTCTTCTTCCTCCGTCTCCGCACCCGAGCTTCTGCCGTCGTCCGTCGAGCTTGCCGTTGCCAGCAAGTCCGGCCGCTGCATCAACCTGAACGCGACCAGATAACTCGCTGCCTGACGTTTCCTTTTGCCTCAGGTATCTCTTTTTCCCTCGCTGTAGATCTGTAGCTTAGGGTTCTTCCATGCCTCCGCCATTAGACCTTTAAAAGCTTTGGCTGTTCATCCTATACGCCACGCTCGTAGTAGTTTTAACCTTAGATTTATCTTCAAAACTTGCTCCTATTTCGTAACTTTATGCTTAGATCTATACTTCTCAGTTCACCCTTAGATCCATTTGCTCTGTATAAGATTCACGCAGTTCTTCTGTAATAGACCTGCATAAATTTCCTCTTTTCCTTACCGTGTAGATCTTTTTTACCTTAGCTTTTCTGTAGAAACATGTTTCTTCATCCTTATAGATCTGTAAGATACTCGCCGGTTTAGTCGGTCATACCTTACTTCTGCAACGCATCAACCGTGAACACGACGGTTTAGCTTCTTCCCCTTTTTTTGTCATAAACCGGTAGTAGCTCGTTTCCTGCTTACTTCCGGGTTGGTAATGCCATTAGTCCCTTGTCTAAACCGTCGCTGTGATTTTGCACATGTAATCCGGTTTATGCCTCTGTACTTGAATAATCCGGATTTTATGCTTCACCTTTTCAGCACTTTCTTTCTGCTAATATGTCTGCCAAGCAGTTCTTTTCTTGCGACTGGGTCCCTTCCATCATTACGGAAGAAGATTTAGCTAATGCTGCTGCAGTGGGCACTCTGGGCCCTCAAGCAGTTCTGAAATGGCGGGCCCCAGGAAATGAATGCCCCCCTACTCCCAAAGAAGGAGAAGTTATTGTCTTCTTTGACCACATGGCCCGAGGCTTTAGTCCTCCCGGTTCAAAGTTCTTCCGGGACGTACTTGCCGCTTTTCAACTTCACCCTCAGGACATAGGTCCAAACTCCATATCAAACATCTGCGATTTCCAAGTTTTCTCCGAGGTGTATCTTCAAGAGGAGCCATCAGTCGACTTGTTCCGGGATTTTTTCCATTTGAACCGGCGAACTGAGTTTACTGGCGGACCTCATCAAGAACTGGGTGGGGTTAGCATTCAAAAGAGAAGAGATGCGGTCTTTCCTCATGCCGCTCTCCATACACACCCCAAGGATTGGAACAAGTCTTGGTTCTACTGCCATGACACTTCACCTGAAGGAGAGAACCCACTGCCGGGTTATCGCGAACATCGTCTTCCTGAAGATCACCCTCTGTCGCAGCGTCTTAGCTCCTCAGAATGGCCCCGGTTCGCTTCTCAATTCACCAAGCTCAAGGCCTTTATGGCCAACGGATTAACTGGAGTTGATTTTATGCATTGCTGGCTTGCCTGGAGATCCTCCCTCTGAGCCGGCGCTCCAGTTTGATGTATAAGTATTCCGGAAAGCCGGATGATCCTCAACGGTTTTCTGATGTAACACTTTCTGAAACGGAAGTTATTGGATCTGCCAAGAAAATGCTCAACATCTCCTTGGAAGAATGTAGCCAAACCGGATTGGCTCCATACTATAAGAAGAACAAACTGCCTGCGGTAAACCTTAATCTCTTCTGTTTGTTTCTAATCCGTTCATTTAAATTATCTTCCATTTATCTCTTATCTTTTGCACAGGCCGACGATCCTTTCTGGAAAAGGAAACCTCAGGATAAGTCAGGCAAACAGCCGCGCCAGAAAACCTTTGTTGTTAAGAAGAGAAAGGCGGCTGCTGGCTCCGGTTCTCATGTTAAAGAAGATGATCCAGATTCTGAGGTATGAATCAATCCTGATATGCTTCATTATTCTTTTATCCCGGTTTATGTTAATAGCGTCTTTTTCACAAAATTTGGCTGAAGGGGATAAAGCGGTTGAAACTGAGGTAATCACTCTTTCTTCAGATTCAGAACCACCTCCACCAAAAATTCGTCGGGTAGTCCGGAAATATCAGTTTTCTCATCCTTACGCTCAACTGGACCCCAATTTTCTTTTGAAGAAACAGCAACATGAAGCTCGCCGGGCTACACGCCATAGTGGCCCGGTAGTCGAGTCTTCCGGAATATCTCTTACTCCGGCTCAGAGGCGCCGCTCTGAGGTTTTACTTTCCCCAACTCTTCTTCATCCCAAGGCTGGACTTATACACAAACCACTTAAACCGTCTAACCCTAATTATCAGGAGACTCCTTTATCCTCTTCTGGCAAATCCACTGCCACACAGGTCCCAACTCTGAAGACGGTCCCTGGGTAAGTCCTTTATTTCATCCAGTTTAACTTTGTATTTGCTTTTGTAACTCTGATTTCTTTTCCAATTCCTTTCAGTAAGCCTAAGCCTAGCAAAAGGGCAAAAGCCAGTAAAACTGCTGCTGAGACTGCCACTGATGATCCGGCAGCTGATCCGGATACTGTCATCCCTCCGGAAAATGAGCCTATAGTTCAGCTGGAAGATCCCGCTCCCATGGATCATAATTATGCCACTGCTCCTGATAATCCCAACGCTGAAGATGTCCATGAACCGGCGAGTCCTGCCCGGGCCAACCCTCCTCGGACTAGCCCAGCTCCCGCTAGTCCGGTTCATACCGCTACTCCACAACCGGGAGCTGCTCCTTCTCCGGATATTCAAATAACTGGTACAGGTTATACTGCTCCTGCTGAGCCCGTTGTTCTAGCCAAGCATACTGCTAAAGCGGAGAAACTCCAGCAAGATAAGGGCAAGTGGAGTACATACTTGTCTAGTTTCTCCGAGCTGAGTGCCCAGGAGCTTTATTCCGGGTATTTGAACCGGCTACATACCAGTCGGGACTATGAAGCGGGCTTGGTCAACATGATGAAGGACAAGTATGAGGTATCTTACTTGTCTTTTGCTTTTGCCTTTGTTATATTTCTGTCTATATCATGGTAGCCCCCAAGTTCCGGTTTAGCTATGTTAGAAGGTGAACCGGTACTTTCAAATGTGAGCAAATAATCTTACATTAGCCCCCAAGTGCCAGGGGCATAACTCGGTTTATGTGCCTGAGACTTGTCTGAATCTTTCTTTTGATGTTTCAACTGCCCATTAGTCCCCAAGTGTCAAGTAGACAACTTGTTTGTGTGCTTGAGACTTATCTTTAATTGTCACTCTTTGATACTTCAATTGCCCATTAGTCCCCAAGTGTCAAGTGGATAACTTGGTTATGTGCTTGAGACTTGTCTGAATTTTGTCCCTTATTCCACTTGATTTCCCTTGCAGGCTGATTTGAACCGGAGGGCTGAAGAAATAATTGAACTCCGAAATAGACTTGCTGAAACTGAATCTGCTGCTGCCAAGGCCAAAAAAGATCTGGCGCTGAGCTTAACCACTGCTGAACAGTTGAAGAAATATTTTGAATCAGAGCGGGCAACCTGGGAAGTGCGGAAAAATGCTCTTGAAAAGAGAGCAAAGGACGCTGAGGAAGCTCTTAATCCGGTGACAGAAGAGTTGACCGGTTTAAAGCGGCAAATAGAACTTATGACTTCTGCCGTCTTTGGTAAATACTTAACCTGCCCATGCTTTCATTTCTGCAACCTTTAATCCGTTCCGGTTTAATTGTGATAACCATATGCAGGACGGCTCATCACCCATCTTGGGGATGATCTCCGGAAGAAACTCAAGGCCTCTTATACTCTGGTTGAGCAGCTGTATTCTGGCGCTCAAAGGATTATAAGTGCAATGTCTTTCAATAAACCGGCCCCCACCACCATCCAAGGCACTCTGGAGAAGCTTTCTATCTTGCCAGCACGCTTGGAGGAAGTGAAGAAGTCTGCTGCCCGAGCCGGTTCTCTTGTAGCGCTCACCAGAGCCAAAGCGTGGGTTCCAGACTTCGATCCGGAAGAAGCTCTGAACGGGTATCCCAGCACCAAAGAAGATGGATCGGCCTTCACTGGTAAAGACCTTCATGCTTTAACGAAGGAGATGCGTCCTCTTGCCAGCAAACTTGCTGTTGAATCAGACTTGACCAAGTATCATCTGGCGTATGATTTACAGAATGAGCGGGTGGATCGACCGGTTTATGATACTGTAAATCTAATCCCACCAGTGTGCCCCCACACTTCCGCCCCAGATGTTGACCCGTTTGATCTTATTACGGAAGAGATGTACTTCCGTGCTTTAACAAAAATCGACTGGTGCGTCCCTGACTTTCAGCCGCTTCAAGAAGACGAAGAAGTTCCGGAACAGGTCGATCCTCGGCCATCGCAGCAGGGGGAAGCATAGGCCACACAGATTATCTTTGTAGCTGCAGTATTATTTTGCCGAAAAACTTTAATCCGTTCAGGCCTGCTGTGCCTTGTAATAGGATAGCTTAAAATATTGTCCGTCTTGATCCGGATGTCCCAACTTTGATTTGACATTTGCCAATTTGAATCTTGTCTGATATGGTTTATCTTGCGTACTATCTATTTCTGCATAGATAACACTTAAAAGATGTCCTAGCAGTTTATCGCCGGACCGATTAAATTGCTCACAAAATATATCAAACAAGTGTCTGTTTATACCAAAAATAACTTCATACCTTTGATTAAGTATGCTTAATATTCTTAATCCGGCGAACATTATTATTTCCGAGGAAGCTCTTGGCTCCGTTGGGGCGTACCCAATTATTCCGGGTTTATAAGAACTACCGGTTTAAATAATGCTGGAGCTCTGTGTCCAGAATTTTGAAGATATGTGGTCAACCTTGAAGTTGTCCCACTCCGGATCAAAGAACCATAGAAACACATGAGAACAGAAATACAAAAAACACAGGTTTGCAAATAAAATCATGTAGTCGAGGCTTTTTGCGAGCTGCCAGGCTCCAAATCGAGCTTATGATTCGAATACGATCATATAAACCGGATCGCAAGGGGCTAAGCTAGGATTCGAATACGATCCGTAGCCCCCTTGGGATCATGAAATGTTAGCCAAGCAATGGATTCGAATACGATCCAAGGAGCTTATGATTCGAATACCATCATATAAACCAGACCGCAAGGGGCTAAGCTAGGATTCGGATACGATCCGTAGCCCCCTTGGGATCGTGAAATTTTAGCCAAGCAATGGATTCGAATATGATCCAAGGAGCTTATGATTCGAATACGATCATATAAACCAGACCGCAAGGGGCTAAGCTAGGATTCGGATACGATCCGTAGCCCCCTTGGGATCGTGAAATTTTAGCCAAGCAATGGATTCGAATACGATCCAAGGAACTTATGATTCGAATACGATCATATAAACCGGACCATAGGGGCTAAGCTAGGATTCGAATATGATCCGTAGCCCCCTAGTGGCCTTTGCTATGTTCTCTTTAGTTCGAATACGACCTATGTTTGAACAGGAATGGCTATGTTCTCTTTGGTTCGAATACGACCTATGTTTGAACAGGAAGCCCTTTAGTAAATGTAGAAGCAGGGTACCTATATGGGAGTTGCACTGTGCGGCAAACCTTCTTTGGTCCCTTATAAAATTTTCCTGCATAGCCAGATAGACTGATCAAAGCATCTTATTTTCTTAATGAAAATGATATAAACAGAGGATGGATATCACCATAAGACACTTATATTGGAAAAAAGAGCTGAGCCCCCGGTTTATCGAGGGCGCCGGTTTATTCATTAATCATAATATATACATAGGATACATCAGAGCTCATGGCTCAAGTATAGTAGGGCCGCAGGAGAGCGATGTTCCACGGCCTCTTTGTCTCTTCTTCTGATGTCTGTGAGTCCTTGTGCTCTCGAACGTCCACCAGGTAATATGAACCGTTGTGTAAATTCTTGCTGACCACAAAGGGCCCTTCCCAAGGCGGGGATAGTTTGTGCATGTCTGTTTGGTCTTGGATGAGCCGGAGTACCAAATCTCCCTCCTGGAACGTCCTGGTTTTGATCCGGCGGCTGTGATATCTGCGCAAGTCCTGTTGATAAATCGCGGACCGTGCTGCTGCTATGTCACGCTCTTCATCCAGTCGGTCCAAACTGTCCTATCTTGCCTGCTCATTGGCCGTTTCAACATAAGCCGTCACCCGTGGTGAATCATGACGGATATCACTTGGAAGGACCGCTTCAGCACCATACACCATGAAGAAAGGTGTATAACCTGTGGACCGGTTCGGCGTAGTATTGATGCTCCAGAGGACAGAAGGTAACTCCTCAACCCAGCACCCTGGTGTTCTTTGCAAGGGAGTCATAAGCCGGGGCTTGATACATTGCAAAATTTCCTGATTAGCCCTTTCAGCTTGACCATTGGATTGAGGGTGAGCTACAGAAGACACATCTAGGCGAATATGCTCCCGTTGACAAAACTCTTCCATCTCTCCTTTAGATAAATTGGTGCCGTTGTCTGTGATGATGCTGTGTGGAAAGCCAAACCGGAAAATTACCTTTTTGATGAATTTAACCTCTGTTGCCGCATCACACTTGCTCACAGGCTCTGCCTCAATCCATTTTGTAAATTTATCCACAGCCACCAGCAGATGAGTTTTTTGATCTTGGGATCGCTTGAAGGGCCCAACCATATCAAGCCCCCAAGTCGCAAACGGCCAAGTAATCGGTATCATCCGGAGCTCGTGTGCCGGAACAAGAGCACGTCGTGAAAATTTCTGACAAGCATCGCACCTCCGGACTAGATCCGCTGCATCAGCATGGGCTGTCAGCCAATAGAACCCATGTCGAAAAGCTTTAGCCACCAAGGATTTTGAACCGGCATGATGACCACAATCCCCTTCATGGATCTCACGAAGGATATCACAACCTTCCTCAGATGACACACACCGCTGAAACGCTCCTGAAACACTGCGATGGTGAAGTTCTCCGTTTGCAATTGTCATGGAATTGGAGCGCCGGATTATCTGTCTCGCTTCGATCTCGTCGTCCGGCAACTCCCCACGGCTTAGATATGACAAGTATGGGAGCGTCCAATCCGGAATAACATGAAGTGCTGCAACTAGCTGCGCCTCCAGATCAGGAACGGCCAGATCTTCCTCCGATGGTACCTGAACTGATGGACTGTGCAGCTCATCCAAAAAAGTATTTGGTGGTACCGGTATACGTTAAGAACCCAACCATCTTAGAGCATCAGCCGCATCATTCCTTCGCCGGTCTATGTGATCCACCTGATACCCTTTGAAATATCCTGCGACTGCTTCAACTTCTCGCCTGTAAGCTGCCATGAGAGGGTCTTTTGAATCCCACTTGCCGGATACTTGTTGTGCCACTAAATCTGAATCACCAAAACACTTGACCCGGCTCAAGTTCATCTCCTTAGCCATCCGTAGGCCATGAAGGAATGCCTCATATTCTGCTGCATTGTTAGTACAAGGAAACATTAGACGGAGGACATAACAGAACTTGTCACCTCGCGAGGAAGTTAACACAACTCCAGCCCCCGAGCCTTCTAACTGCCTTGAACCGTCAAAATGAATCGTCCAGTATGTAAGATCCGGCTTCTCCTCTGGTGCTTGCAGTTCTGTCCAATCATTGATGAAATCCACCAATGCTTGGGATTTGATAGCGGTGCGTGGCACATACTTCAATCCGTGCGGGCTAAGCTCAATGGCCCACTTCGCCACTCTGCCAGTAGCTTCCCTGTTCTGGATTATATCCCCCAATGGAGCTGAACTGACAACAGTTATTGGGTGGCCTTGGAAATAATGCTTCAACTTCTGGTTTGCCATGAACACACCATATACCAGCTTCTGCCAATGCGGGTACCTTTGTTTAGATTCAATGAGAACTTCACTGACATAATAGACTGGACGTTGAACCGGATATTCCTTTCCCGCTTCCTTGCGCTCGACCACGATTGCCACACTGACTGCCCGTGCGTTGGCGGTGACGTATAACAGCAATGGCTCATTATCAACAGGGGCAGCAAGGACCGGCGGTTCTGCCAGTTGCCGCTTCAAATCCTCAAACGCAGCGTTTGCCTCCTCACTCCATATAAACCGGTCTGTCTTTTTCAGCATCTGATAAAGCGGAATTGCCTTCTCTCCGAGACGGCCGATGAACCGGCTCAATGCTGTGATCCGGCCAGCGATACGCTGAACATCATTGATGCAAGCCGGTTTAGCCAAAGATGTGATTGCCTTGATCTTCTCCGGATTGGCTTCTATTCCTCTGTTTGACACCAAGAATCCAAGGAGCTTGCCCGCCGGAACACCGAAAGCACACTTCTCCGGATTAAGCATCATTTTATAGGCTCGAAGATTGTCAAAGTTCTCCTTGAGGTCCTCAATCAGCGTCTCCTCCTTCCTTGATTTCACCACAATACCATCCACATAAGCATGAACATTCCTCCCTATCTGCCCCTTAAAACAATTCTGTACGCAACGCTGGTAAGTTGCTTGGGCACTCTTGAGCCCAAAAGGCATAGACACATAGCAAAAAGCACCAAAAGGGGTTATGAAGGCCGTCTTCTCTTGATCTTTAACTGCCATCTTGATCTGGTGATACCCTGAATATGCATCCAAAAAACTTAGCCGCTCACATCCCACTGTAGCATCAATGATCTGATCAATACGAGGGAGAGCAAAAGGATCGGTTGGACAAGCTTTGTTTAGGTCTGTGTAATCCACACACATTCTCCACTTTCCATTTTTCTTTAAGACCAGCACCGGATTAGCCAACCACTCCGGGTGAAAAACTTCAACTATGAACCCTGCGGCCAAAAGCCTGGCCACTTCTTCTCCTATAGCCTTGCGCCTTTCTTCGTTGAAGCGGCGCAGATACTGCTTGACCGGTTTAAACTTCTGATCAATGTTAAGACTGTGCTCAGCGAGTTCCCTCGGTATACCTGGCATGTCAGAAGGTTTCCATGCAAAGATATCCCGGTTCTCACGGATGAACTCGATGAGCGCGCTTTCCTATTTAGTATCAAGGTTAGCGCTGATAGTAAACTGCTTGGATGAATCACCTGGCACAAAGTCAACTTGCTTGGTTTCCTCTGCAGACTTGAATTTCAACGCCGGATCATGCTCTGTAGTTGGCTTCTTCAACAGGGACATATCTGCCGGATCAACATTGTCTTTGTAAAACTTCAACTCCTCCGTAGCGCATACTGCCTCTGCATAGGCAGCGTCCCCTTCTTCGCACTCCAATGCAATCTTGCGACTCCCATGAACCGTGATGGTTCCTTTGTGACCCGGCATCTTGAGCTGTAGATAAACATAGCACGGCCTAGCCATAAACTTGGCGTAAACCGGTCGTCCGAACAAGGCATGATATGGGCTCCGGATCTTGACAACTTCAAAGGTTATCATCTCCGACCTGGAATCCCGTTCGTCTCCAAAGGTAACTTCTAGGTCAATTTTCCCAACTGGGTAAGCTGATTTTCCTGGCACTACTCCATGAAACACCATGTTTGACTGTCTTAGCTTCTTATCCGTCAGCCCCATGCGACGGAAAGTCTCATAATACAAGATATTGATGCTGCTGCCGCCGTCCATGAGAACTTTGGTGAATTTATAGCCGTGCTACCACTAAGGCCAATTGGCCCGGATTATCAACTCGCGGCGGGTGATCCTCTCTGCTCCACACAATAGGTTGCTCCGACCAGCGCAGGAATTGTGGTGTTGCCGGTTCAACCGCATGGACCGCCCGCTTTAAGACTTTTTGATCCCGTTTGCACAAACTCGTAGTGAACACATGATACTGTCCACTACTCAGCTCCTTTGGATTACTCTGATATCCGGATTGCTACTGCTGTTGACGCTGCTGATTGCCTTGATTGCTTTGATTACCCTGGCACTGCTGCTGGTTGTTTTGGCTATTGTAACCGCCCTGACCATACTGGTGGTTGCCTTGGTTATTGTAATCGCCTTGACCATACTGATGGTTGCTTTGATTATTGTAACCGCCCTGACCATACTGATGATTGCCTTGGTTATTGTTGTTGCCACGATATCCTGATCCGGAGCCGTTCCCCTGATGACCCGGACCGTAAAACCCGGGGCCTGATCCGCCGCCTGGTGGCTTGTTGTTAGATCTGACCCGGTTTATGGCCTCCATCATGGCCTTGCATTTTCCTATGGTATGTTTAGCTGGATGTTCCTTTGATCCGTGTTTCGGGCAAGGCTCATTCAACTCTTGCTCCCAACTAACGAACCCTCCGCCGGTTTGTGGGGGCGGCTTACCCTTGTTGCGTTGAAAACTCCCTTGGACTTGGGTGTTGGCCTCGAAGTTAGAGCCACCCTCTGCCTTTCGTTTGCCTAAGAAGCTTGCTCCGACCGGATTAGCCTGCACCGGTTTACCGAATTTATTTGCCTTTCCAGATTTGTCTCCATCCGGTTCTGGGTACTTGGTGTTGTCGGAGTCCCCATACTTTACCAAAGCGCTCATGAGAGTTCCCATATCATTACAATCCCGTTTGAGCCGTCCCAGTTTCAACTTCAGAGACTCAAACCGGCAATTGTTTTCCAGTGTCACTATTGTCGTACTGGGATTGATACCGTTCAAAGAATGCAAGATTTCTGACACTCGCCAGACCCTTGCACTCGTGGACTCCTGCTCTCCTTATATACATGCCGCTAGGTCCACCACTGACATTGGCTGCTTGCACGTGTCCTTGAAATTTTTGATAAACTAGCGGCGTAACTCTCCCCATGATCCGATAGAATTAGGTGGTAAGCCCTTTAACCAGGTCCGGGCTGTACCCTCAAGCATCATGGTGAAGTACTTCGCGCAAGCCGCTTCATCCACATCCAGCATCTCCATGGCCATCTCGTAACTCTCAACCCAAGCCTCTGGAGGCAAATCTGCTGTGTAATTAGGCACTTTATGTGGACCCTTGAAATCCTTGGGTAATTTCACGCTCCGTAGAGCGGGGACAAGACACTGCACCCCAAAAGAACTCGTCGTGACTCCTGTTTCTGCTGTGGTTGTGTGAACCGGCGTCGTTTGGCGGATCTCCTCGCGGGCCGCAGATCTAACCCGGTTTGCTGCCTCCTGAGCTTGCGCCTCTGCGCCCGCCGGATTATCCTGTTTGTGACGGTGTCGCCTCCGTTCACTACTGGACACCTCCGGTTCCTCCCAATGCCTAGTGTAACTCCGGCTGTGGCGGGGTGTTGAATGAAGCCTCTCCCTGCTATAAGAATACGCTGGCTGTTGTGTCAACGCCGTGTTAAGCAGATCCTTGATCATGCGTGCCTCCATAGCCACGGGGGATGTCCCCTCAATGGGTAAAGCGGCCAGGCGTGAAGCTGCAGCAACGATGTTATCCAAGGGGTTTGAGTAATGACCCGGAGGAGTGGGGATGTGAGGTGTGGACATAATCTGGCGATCTTGCTCCGCAGTGGGCTGCTGAACCGGTTCTCCCCTCACGGGGGCAGCCCTCCGGTTTACCTCCGGATCATTGCTGGCTCCCGCTCCTGGCGTCCTGAAGAGATTCATCGCCTCATAGACCGGCGGTAGACGAGATTGGTACCTTCGATTCCTTACTCCTTGTGTAGAAGCATGTTCCATCCTCAGCTGGAAAGCCTGAGAATCCAGCTCTGCCTGCGTTGTTGCTATCATGGCCTTCTCTGCCTTCAGATCCTCTCTTGCTTGCTCGATCCGGGCCCTCAGCTGAAGGAGTTCTGCATCATGTTGCGCCTTGTCTGATGGAGCCACCTCTGCTACTGCCCGGGTTGTGAACTCCTCGACCAAAGCGGATAGAGCGTCAGAGGGCGAGAGTGCTTGGCCGCTCCCCCCTACACCAGCTTCTGCTGTGATCGCTCCGTTCACCGTGGATTGCAGCGTAGGTTGTGATCCGGTCATAAAGACAGCCACCCGGTTTGGCAGATCAAAGGGGTCCGGAATACTGTCTCCGTCGGACACACCCTCAGACCGGCCGTCCCGCAACAGATACAAGGATTCAGTCTCCCCGGATGAGGATTCATCGTCGGAATAAACAACTGTCTCGCCACCCGAATCCGATCCGTCCTCGGCTTGGACTCCGTGAATTGCTCCGTCGAAGACACGCTTCGTGGCGGGCTGAATCCGGGCCGATCTCGCACGCTGAGCCGGCTCGACGATGTCGGAGAAGATGTCCGGCTCAGGTCCCGGTTCGCCAATCTTGCCGATGAAGACATGGATGCCGCCGAAGGGAACCTGGTACCCATATTCGATTGAATCGGCCTCCGGTCCCCAGCCTGCGTCGTCGATGTAGATCCGGCCGCGGCGACTCTTGGTCATCCGGCTGACCGCGTAGCCCTTGAGTCCTTCAAAGCTGCCCTTCAAGAACTCGAAACCATCGTGCGGAAGCCCCACGGTGGGTGCCAACTATCATGGAATTAGCACGGCAGATGTCCGGTTTAATGGACTTAGTTGAGGAACCATCACATGGGTTAGCTTGAAGGGGTTAAAAGCACACAAAGGACATAGAGGGTTTATACTAGTTCGGCCCCTTCGATGAAGGTAAAAGCCTACGTCTAGTTTGGTTTGGTATTGCTTGGGCGTCGATGAACAGGGAGCTGATTGCTTGCCTGCGTCTCGACGGGTTGTTGCCTGTCCTTGAACCGTCGCCCGGTCCGGTTTATAGAGTCCCGAGGCCGGCTCATATTTGTGTCCGCCTCGGTCTCTGCTCTTTCTTCCTTGTCTCTCAAGTTACATGATAAGACGGTTTACAAACTGTAACTCTACACATGGGCCTTAAGCCTTTATGGACCGTAACCTCTACTGAGCTTTACAAGTATACAACTATATCATCATAATCCGGTTTACTCTAGCCGGTTTACACCTGCTAATAATATCCCTGACATCTTGTGAGTAGTTACTTTTGTTCCTGAGGACATGGGAAAAGTCTTGCTATTAGTAGTCATGTGAGTTTGGTCTTCGTTCGATATTTTGATGAGATGTATGTTGTCTCTCCTCTAGTGGTGTCATGTGAACGTCGACTACATGACACTTCACCATTATTTGGGCCTAGAGGAAGGCATTGGGAAGTAATAAGTAGATGATGGGTTGCTAGAGTGACAGAAACTTAAACCCTAGTTTATGCGTTGCTTCGTAAGGGGCTGATTTGGATCCATATGTTTCAGGCTATGGTTAGGTTTACCTTAATACTTCTCTTGTAGTTGCGGATGCTTGCATTAGAGGTTAATCATAAGTGGGAGGTTTGTCCAACTAAGGGCAGCACCCAAGCACCGGTCCACCCACATACCAAATTATCAAAGTACCGAACGCGAATCAGACGATCATGATGAAACTAGCTTGACGATAATTCCCATGTGTCCTCGGGAGCGCTTTCCTTTATATAAGAGTTTGTCCAGGCTTGTCCTTTGCTACAAAAAGGATTGGGCCACCTTTCTGCACCTTATTTACTTTTACATTTTGTCACTTGCTACCAATTATCTTATCACAAAACTATATGTTACCTACAATTTCAGTGCTTGCAGAAAATACCTTACTGAAAACTGCCTATCATTTCCTTCTGCTCCTAGTTGGGTTTGACACTCTTACTTATTGAAAGGACTACGATAGATCCCCTACATTTGTGGGTCATCAAGACTCTTTTCTGTCACCGTTGCCGGGGAGTGAAGCGCCTTTGGTAAGGAAAAAAATTATGTAGTGCGCTGAAATTTATTGTCACTTGTTACTATGGCTCAAAATCCTTTGAGGGGCTTGTTCGGGGTATCTTCACCCCGATCAAAAGAGCAAAGAGTTGCTCCTCAACCTACTGCACCTATTGAAAATGTTTGCTTTGAGATTCATGCGGGTATGATAGAGAAACTGCTTGAAAATCCCTTTCCTGGAGACGGAACACTACATCCCGACTTACACCTAATCTATGTGGATGAAGTTTGTGGATTGTTTAAGCTTGCAGGGAGGATGTTATCAAGAAGAAGGTCTTCCCTTTATCTTTGAAGGGAGATGCATTGACATGGTTTAGGCTATGCGATGATATGGGATCATGGAACTATAATCGTCCGAAGTTGGAATTTCATCAGAAGTTCTACCCTATGCACTAGGTTCATCGTGATCGTAATTATATTTATAATTTCTGGCCTCGCGAAGGAGAAAGCATCGCTCAAGCTTGGGGGAGGCTTAAGTCAATGTTATATTCATGCCCCAATCATGAGCTCTCAAGGGAAATGATCATCCAAAAATTTTATGCTCGGCTTTCTCATAATAATCGCTCCATGCTCGATACTTCTTGTTCTGGCTCTTATATGATGAAGACTATTGACTTCGAATGGGATTTATTGGAAAGGATTAAATGCAACTCTGAAGATTGGGATTTCGACGAAGGTAAGGAGTCAGGTATGACCCCTAAGTTTGATTGTGTTAAAGCTTTTATGGATACCGATGTTTTCCGTGAGTTTAGCACTAAATATGGACTTGACTCTGAGATAGTAGCTTCTTTCTGTGAATCTTTTGGTACTCATGTTGATCTCCGCAAGGAGAAGTGGTTTAAATACCATCCCCCTATTGAAGTAAAAGTAGTTGAACCTATTAAAGTTGAAGAAAAGATTATCACTTACAATGTTGATCCTGTTATACCTACCGCTTATATCGAGAAACCACCTTTCCCTGTTAGGATAAAGGATCATGCTCAAGCTTCAACTGTTGTTCGTAAGAGTAATAATAGAACACCTACACCCTCTGAGCAAATTAAAGTTGAACCTAGTGTTGCTATGGTTAAAGATCTCTTGGTAGAAGATTTAGATGGACATGTTATTTATCTCCAAGAAGAGTCTGCTAGAATAGCCAAACCCAATGCTAGGAATAAACATAAACCTGTTGTAGGCATGCCTTTTATCTCTGTCAAGATAGGAGATCATTGCTATCATGGTTTATGTGACGTAGGTGCTAGTGCGAGTATTATCCCTCTTGATTTGTACAACCAAATTATGCACGATATTGCACCTGTCGAGTTAGAAGGGATTGATGTTACTATTAAGCTTGCTAATAGAGATACTATTTCACGAGTTGGGATTGTTAGAGATATTGAAGTCTTGTGTGGGAAAGTTAAATACCCTGCTGATTTTCTTGTTCTGAGTTCCCCACAAGATGCATTATGTCCCATTATATTTGGTAGACCCTTCTTGAATACTGTTAATGCCAAGATAGACTGCGTGAAAGATATTGTTACTGTTGGATTAGGGGATACGTCTCATGATTTTAAGTTTGCTAAATTTCATAGACAATCCCTTGAAAAGGCACCTCCTAGTAAGGATGAAATTATTGGTCTTGCTTCTATTGCCGTGCCACCTAATGATCCTTTAGAAAAATACTTGTTGGACCACGAAAATGATATGCATATGAATGAGAGAAGGGAAATAGATGAAATATTCCTTACACAGGGGCCCGTATTGAAAAACAACTTGCCTGTAGAAATCCTAGGGGATCCTCCTCCACCCAAGGGTGATCCCGTGTTTGAACTTAAACCTTTACCTGATAATCTTAAGTATGTTTATCTTGATGAAAAGAACATATATCCTGTTATTATTAGAGCTAACCTTTCAGAGCTGGAAGAAATAAATTATTGAAAAGTCTGAAGAAGCACCGTGCTGCTATTGGATATACTCTGGATGATCTTAAGGGCATTAGTCCCATTATATGCCAACACAAGATAAAATTGGAAGAAAATGCTAAACCAGTTATTGATCATCAGCGACGGTTAAATCCTAAGATGAAAGAAGTGGTAAGGAAGGAAATACTAAAGCTCCTAGAAGCAGGTATTATCTATCCAGTTGCTGATAGTCAGTGGGTAAGTCCTGTACATTGCGTTCCTAAGAAAGGAGGTATGACTGTTGTCCCTAATGATAAAGATGAATTGATCCTGCAAAGAATAGTTACAGGTTATAGGATGGTAATTGATTTCCGTAAGTTAAATAAAGCTACTAAGAAAGATCATTACCCCTTTCCATTCATTGATCAAATGCTAGAAAGGTTATCCAAACATACTCATTTCTGCTTTCTAGATGGTTATTCCGGTTTCTCTCAAATACCCGTGTCAAAAGGGGATCAAGAAAAGACCACTTTTACTTGTCCTTTCGGTACCTTTGCTTATAGGCGTATGCCTTTTGGTTTATGTAATGCACCTGCTACCTTTCAAAGATGCATGATGGCTATATTCTCTGATTTTTGTGAAAAGATTGTTGAGGTTTTCATGGATGATTTCTCCGTTTACGGAACTTCTTTTGATGATTGCTTAAGCAACCTTGATCGAGTTTTGCAGAGATGTGAAGACACTAACCTTGTCTTGAATTGGGAGAAGTGCCACTTTATGGTCAATGAAGGCATTGTCTTGGGCCATAAAATTTCTGAAAGAGGTATTGAAGTTGACAGAGCTAAAGTTGATGCTATTGAAAAGATGCCATGCCCAAAGGACATCAAAGGTATACAAAGTTTCCTTGGTCATGCCGGGTTTTATAGGAGGTTCATAAAGGACTTCTCCAAAATCTCCAGGCCTCTGACTAATCTCTTACAAAAAGATATTCCTTTTGTCTTTGATGATGATTGTCTAGAAGCATTTGAAATACTTAAGAAAGCATTAATCTCTGCACCTATTGTCCAGCCTCCTGACTGGAATTTACCTTTTGAGATTATGTGCGATGCTAGTGATTATGCTGTAGGAGCTGTTTTAGGGCAAAGAGTTGATAAGAAATTGAATGTTATCCAGTATGCTAGTAAAACTCTGGATAGTGCCCAAAGAAATTTTGCTACCACTGAGAAAGAATTTTTAGCAGTTGTATTTGCTTGTGATAAGTTTAGACCCTATATTGTTGACTCTAAGGTAACTATTCACACTGATCATGCTGCTATCAAATACCTTATGGAAAAGAAAGATGCTAAACCTAGACTTATTAGATGGGTTCTCTTGCTACAAGAATTTGATTTGCATATTATTGATAGAAAAGGAAGTGAGAACCCCGTAGCAGATAACTTGTCTAGGTTAGAGAATATACTTGATGACCCACAACCTATTGATGATAGCTTTCCTGATGAACAACTAGCTGTCATAAGTACTTCTCGTACTGCTCCCTGGTATGCTGATTATGCTAATTATATTGTTGCTAAGTTTAAACCTCCTAGCTTCACATACCAGCAAAAGAAAAAGTTCTTCTATGATTTGAGACATTAATTTTGGGATGATCCACATCTTTATAAAGAAGGAGTAGATGGTATTATTAGACGTTGTGTACCTGAGCATGAACAGGAACAGATCCTATGCAAGTGCCACTCCGAAGCTTATGGAGGACACCATGTGGGAGATAGAACTGCACACAAGGTATTGCAATCCGGTTTTTATTAGCCTACTCTGTTCAAGGATGCTCGTAAGTTTGTCTTATCTTGTGATGAATGTCAAAGAATTGGTAATATTAGTAGACGTCAAGAAATGCCTATGAATTATTCACTTGTTATTGAACCATTTGATGTTTGGGGCTTTGATTATATGGGACCTTTTCCTTCCTCTAATGGGTACACACATATTTTAGTTGCTGTTGATTACGTTACTAAGTGGGTAGAAGTTATTCCAACTAGTAGTGCTGATCATAACACCTCTATTAAGATGCTTAAAGAAGTTATATGTCTGAGGTTTGGAGTCTCTAGGTATATAATGACTGATGGTGGTTCACACTTTATTCATGGTGCTTTCCGTAAGATGCTTGCAAAGTATGATGTCAACCATAGAATTGCATCACCCTATCACCCACAGAGTAGTGCAAGTAGAATTAAGTAACAGGGAGTTGAAATTAATCTTGCAAAAGACAGTTAATAGGTCTAGGAAAAATTGGTCCAAGAAACTTGATGATGCATTATGGGCCTATAGAACCGTATACAAAAATCCTATGGGTATGTCTCCATATAAGATGGTATATGGAAAAGCTTGTCACTTACCTCTTGAGCTAGAACATAAGGCATATTAGGATATTAAAGAGCTCAATTATGATTTCAAACTTGCCGGTGAAAAGAGGCTATTTGATATTAGCTGTCTCGATGAATGAAGAACCCAGGCCTATGAGAATGCCAAACTGTTTAAAGAAAAAGTTAAAAGATGGCATGACAAAAGGATACAAAAGCATGAATTTAACGTAGGGGATTATGTCTTGCTATTCAACTCTCGTTTAAGATTTTTTGCAGGAAAACTTCTCTCCAAGTGGGAAGGACCTTACGTTATCGAGGACGTCTATTGCTCCGGTGCCATAAAAATCAACAACTTCGAAGGCACAAATCCGAAGGTGGTGAATGGTCAAAGAATCAAACATTATATCTCAGGTAATCCTATAAATGCTGAAACCAATATTATAGAAACCTTAACCCGAGAGGAATACATAAGGGACACTTTCGAGAACGATTCAGCCTCCGAAAAGGAAGAGGTACGTGATACGGTAAGTAAACCGACTCCAAAACATTTATAAAGGCAATTTTTCTCCATTTTGGAATATTTAGAAAAATAGAAAAATAAACCGCACTCCAGAAGAGACACGAGACATCCACGAGGGTGGAGAGCACGCCCCCTGCCTCGTGGGCACCCCGTGTGTCCCCCGGACTCCGTTTTCTTGTAGGTTACTCCTTTTGGTCGGTAAAAATTCATTATATATACTCCCAAAGGTTTTGACCTCTGTATCACGCAAAAATTCTCTTTTCTTGTTTCGAGCTATTTTCTGCTAGGGTTTGCGAAGCCAGGCATCATGTCGTCTCCCTCCTCCAACAATGAAGGCATCGATGCTTGGCTAATGAAGAAAGATCTGAAAAGGGAAGGACCCGAGGAGATCCACAAGGAGAAGAAGATCAAGATGGAGGTGGAAGATCCGGCTCCGGCAGCGGGAGAATAAGACACCTCCAAACCCCTTCTTAACCTCTTTACCTCAACTGAGCTAGAAGCTTTCAGGATGATTGAGTTAGCTCAGATTCGTAACAAGCATCTCACAAGTGAAAATATTTTGTTGAAGGATTACATTGCTGCTCTCAAAGGTATTATCCGCAAGCCGGAAGATCTCATACGCTCGATATATGAGGATCCTCCGCCACTTCTTGCAACTCCACCATGACCACCCCCGAAGAAGGAGACATAATCATATGGGTATGGGCACTCCCCTTGGCAACTGCCAAGCTCGGGGGAGTGACCCCGGTATTGTATCACCATCACTCCTATATTTACCGTTTTACTTAGTTCGATCCTTTTGGTAGTATCTTGACCTATTAGAATAAAGTTAGCATGATCTAGTTGTGAGCTTTTGCTTTGTGAGCTTTATCCTTTGTAATCGAGTCCGTGAGATATATAATAAAGATTAGTGTTGAGTGAAGGTCTTGATTTCCCCTCTTGGGTCATGATAAAAGAAAGAAAACATAAAGAGTATCAAAGAGATCATATTGATCTCGTGGGAAGTAATGACTTCACATACAAGGGTATGATAAATAAAAGTTGTTGGGAGGTGACAAACATAGTTTTGTTCATCGTTGCAATTAATAGGAAGTAATGAAAAAGGAGAGGCTTCACATACAAATTTACTATCTTGGACATCTTTTATGATTGTGAGCACTCATTAAAATATGACATGATAAAGACTTGATGTTGGATAAGGAAGACAACCTAATGGGTTATGTCTTCTTATATCCGAAGTAAAGTATATTGTCATGGATCATCCAACATGTTGAGCTTGCCTTTCCCCCTCATGCTAGCCAAAACTCCTCGCACTAAGTAGGGATACTACTTGTGCTTCCGTATATCCTTAAACCTAGTTATGCCATGAGAGTCCACCATACCTACCTATGGATTGTGAAAGATCCATCCAAGTAAGTTGTCATGTTGCAAATCCGCTAAAATATGTATGATTTATTAGTGTGGGAGAAATTAGCTTTATACGATCTTGTGATATGGAAGTAATAAAAGCGACGGACTGCATAATAAAGGTCCTTATCACAAGTAGCAATATAAAGCGAGGTTCTTCTATGCTAAGACTTTGTGCATCCAACCATAAATACACATGACAACCTCTGCTTCCCTCTGCGAAGGGCCTATCTATTATTCCTGTCTTATAAGTGTCAAGGTGAAATCCACCTTTCCTTTTTTACATTTTATCCTTTGGCAAGCACATTGTGTTGGAAGGATCCTGACATATATACCCACTTGGATGTAAGTTTTCATGATCTATTACTGTTGACATTACCCTTGAGGTAAAAGGTTGGGAGGCAACACCATAAGCCCCTATCTTTCTCTGTGTCCGATTAAAACTCCATAAACATAAGTATTGCGTGAGTGTGAACAACTATGAAAGACTATATAATAGTTGAGTATGTAGGCTTGCCGAAAAGCTCTTATATTGACTCTTTCCGATATTACGATAAATTGCAATTGCTTCAATGACCGAGATCAAAGTTTGTTAGTTTCCAATGAAGTTTATGATTCATACTTGATATTGTGGATGAATTGTTACTTTAGCATAAGAATCATATGACTATATTTATATAAGTTGTTGTTATGAGAATGATCATGATGCCCTCATGTCCGTATTTTGTTTTTATCGACACCTCTATCTCTAAACATGTGGACATATTCTTCGATATCGGCTTTCGCTTGAGGACACGCGAGGTCTAAGCTTGGGGGAGTTGATACGTCCATTTTGCATCATGCTTATATGTTGATATTTATCGCTTTATGGATTGTTCTTACATGTTTTGTCACAATACTTATGCCTTTTATCTCTTATTTTACAAGGTTTACATGAAGAGGGAGAATGCCGGGAGCTGGAATTCTGGGCTCGAAAAGGAGCAAACTCTGGAAACCTATTCCGCACAACTGCAAAAGCCCCAAAACTCAACAGAACATCGTTTCGGAAAATATAAAAAATATCTGGCGAAAGAAACCCACGAGGGGGGCCACCGGCTGTCCACGAGGGTGGGGGCGCACCCCCCTTCCCAGGGCGCGCCCCCTGCCTCGTGGGCCAGCCGGCAGGCCCCGATGCCCATCTTCCCCTATGTGAGGTGTTTTGACCAGGAAAAAATCATAAGGAGGCTGTCGGGACCAGACACCGCCGTCTCTAGGCGGAACCGAGGCGGAAACCAATCTAGGGCTCCGGCAGAGCTGTTCTGTTGGGGATACTTCCCCCCGGGAGGGGGAAATCGTCACCGCCGTCATCACCAAAAACTCTCCCATCTTGGGGAGGGCTATCTTCATCAACATCTTCACCAGCACCATCTCCTCTCAAACCCTAGTTCATCTCTTGTATCCAATCTTTGTACCCAAACCTCAGATTGGTACCTGTGGGTTGCTAGTAGTGTTGATTACTCCTTGTAGTTGATGCTAGTTGGTTTATTTGGTGGAAGATCATATGTTCAGATCCATTATGCACATTAATACCCCTCTGATCATGAACAATATTATGTCTTGTGAGTAGTTACTTTTGTTCCTGAGGACATGGGAGAAGACTTGCTATTAGTAGTCATGTGAGTTTGGTCTTCGTTCGATATTTTGATGAGATGTATGTTGTTTCTCCTCTAGTGGTGTGATGTGAACGTCGACTACATGACACTTCACCATTATTTGGGCCTAGAGGAAGGCATTGGGAAGTAATAATTAGATGATGGGTTGCTAGAGTGACAGAAACTTAAACCCTAGTTTATGTGTTGCTTCGTAAGGGGCTGATTTGGATCCATATGTTTCAGGCTATGGTTAGGTTTACCTTAATACTTCTCTTGTAGTTGCGGATGCTTGCATTAGAGGTTAATCATAAGTGGGAGGTTTGTCCAAGTAAGGGCAGCACCCAAGCACCGGTCCACCCACATACCAAATTATCAAAGTACCGAACGCGAATCAGATGATCATGATGAAAACTAGCTTGACGATAATTCCCATGTGTCCTTGGGAGCGCTTTCCTTTATATAAGAGTTTGTCCAGGCTTATCCTTTGCTAAAAAAAAGGACCGGGCCACCTTGCTGCACCTTATTTACTTTTACCTTTCGTCACTTGCTACCAATTATCTTATCACAAAACTATCTGTTACCTACAATTAAGTGCTTGCAGAAAATACCTTACTGAAAACTGCCTATCATTTCCTTCTGCTCCTCGTTGGGTTCGACACTCTTACTTATCGAAAGGACTATGATAGATCCCCTACAATTGTGGGTCATCATTCCCCCTCCTCTCCCCCTTCCCCACGTGCCCCAAAGCCGTCGCCCGCCCCGACACCACCGACGAGGCTGTGTATAGATTTTTTTCTGTTCATATTGTAGTGTATATGATGATGATGATGTATATATGTTCATATGCAAATAATATGCAAACGTTAGAATTTTACATAGAATTTTTATGATTTTTTCTGTTCTAATTTTGTTTATAGATTTTTTATTTTGTTCATAGATTTTTTATGGTTTTTTCTGTTGTAATTTTGTTCATAAAGTTTTAGGATGAAAAAAAAGAAGAAGAAAAAAAAGGAGGAGAAGTTTCTTCTAGTTTTAGGATTATTTTAGTTTATGTTTAGGTTAGGAAGAAGGAAAAGAAAAAGGAGAAGAAGAGGAGAAGGAAGAAGAGGAGAAATAAATAAGAAGAGGAAGAAGAAGAAAAAAAAGGTCGAGGGGTCGAGGGTCACAAGGGGTCGAGGGTTGCCGAAGGGTCGACGGTCGAGGGTTCGAGGGTTGTCGAGGGGCCGAGGGTTCGAGGGTCGTCAAGGGGTCAATTTTTTTCTGTAGTAGATGATGATTATATATGAAAACTTGCTTGGTCAACATTTTGTACTAGATGATGATGATATATGAAAACTTTTTTAGATGTATAATATATGATGATGATGATGTAATTTATTCGATGATATATGATGATGTAATTTTGTCGATATACCCCCTCCCCGATAACTTCGACATGAGGGGGTCGATCGATCTACCCCCTACCCGATAACATTTTTTTCTACGTATATGTCGTCGTTGTCGATATATATACCCCCTCCCTGATAACTTCGACAAGAGGGGGGAGGGGTAGCCGAGGGGTCCAGGGTTGCTGAGGGTTCGAGGGTCGAGGGGGTCGAGGGTCGCCGAGGCCACTGATACGTCTCCAACGTATCTACTTTTCCAAACCCTTTTGCCCTTGTTTTGGACTCTAACTTGCATGATTTGAATGGAACTAACCCGGACTGATTCTATTTTCAGCAGAACTGCCATGTTGTTGTTTTTGTGCAGAATAAAAAGTTCTCAGAATCGCCTGAAAATCAACGGCGGATTATTTCAGAAAATATAAAAAATATCTGCAAGAAGATCCTCACCGGGGGCCCACACCCTGTCCTCGAGGGTGGGGGCCGCGCCCCCCTGCCCAGGGCGCGCCCCCTGCCTTGAGGGCCCCCCGATGCTCCACCGCCCCCAGGTCCTATATCTTCCGTTTCGGGGAGAAAAAAATGAGGGAGAAGGAATTATCGCGTTTCACGAGACGGAGCCGTCGCCAAGCCCTAATCTCTCTCGGGAGGGCTGATCTGGAGTCCGTTCGGGGCTTCGGAGAGTGGAGATCGTCGCCATCGTCATCATCAACCTTCCTCCATCACCAATTCCATGATGCTCACCATCGTGTGTGAGTAATTCCTCGTAGGCTTGCTGGACGGTGATGGGTTGGATGGGATCTATCATGTAATCGAGTTAGTTTTGTTAGGGTTTGATCCCTAGTATCCACTATGTTCTGAGATTGATGTTGCTATGACTTTGCTATGCTTAATGCTTGTCACTAGGGCCCGAGTGCCATGATTTCAGATCTGAACCTATTATGTTTTCATGAATATATGTGTGTTCTTGGTCCTATCTTGCAAGTCTATAGTCACCTACTATGTGTTATGATCCGGCAACCCCGAAGTGACAATAATTGGGACCACTGCCGGTGATGACCATAGTTTGAGGAGTTCATGTATTCACTATGTGTTAATGCTTTGGTCTGGTACTCTATTAAAAGGAGGCCTTAATATCCCTTAGTTTCCAATAGGACCCCGCTGCCACGGGAGGGTACAACAAAAGATGTCATGCAAGTTCTTTTCCATAAGCACGCATGACTATATTCGGAATACATGCCTACATTGCATTGATGAACTTGAGCTAGTTCTGTGTCACCCTAGGTTATAACTTCTACATGATGAATTGCATCCGACATAATTTCCCATCACCGATCCAATGCCTACGAGCTTTTCCTATATTGCTAGTCGCTTATTTACTTTTCCGTTGCTACTATCACAAAAAACACAAAAACACTATCGTTACTTTTATTGCCGCTACCGCCACTATCATATTACTTTGCTACTAAACTATCTTGCTGCAGATATTAAGTTTCCAGGTGTGGTTGAATTGACAACTCAGCTGCTAATACTTAAGAGTATTCTTTGGCTCCCCTTGTGTCGAATCAACAAATTTGGGTTGAATACCTTACCCTCGAAAATTGTTGCGATTCCCTACACTTGTGGGTTATCAAGACTATTTTATGGCGCCGTTGCCGGGGAGCATAGCTCAATTCTTTAAGTCACTTGGGATTTATATCTGCTTATCACTATGAAGAATTTGAAGGACTAAAAAACAAAGATCTTACCGGGAGCCCTGTGGGCGCGCCCCCCCCCTAGGCCGCGCCGGGGGAGGGTGCCTCGGCCCCCCGAGAGCCCCCCGGTGCCCTACTTTGGCAGATATTTAAAGGGTCCCCCGTAACCCTTGAAACAGGATTTCTTTTCGCGATCCCATCTCTGTTCCGCCGCCGCCGCCGCTTCCAAGATCGGGAGCACGAGGAGAACTCTTCCCGGCACCCTGCCGGAGGGGAGGATCACCACCGGGAGCTTCTCCACCACCATGGACGCCTCCCGGATGACTCGTGAGTAGTCTCCCTTGGACCATGAGTCCATGACCAGTAGCTATGTGATGTTCTCCTCCCGTTCTTGTGCTTCACTAATTAGTCCTCGTGAGCTGCCCTACATGATCGAGGCACCTATGTAATCCTTATGCTGTTGCTATGTTGAGTTTGCTGGGATCCGATGGATTATGAGATTATGTTCAGATTGATCTTGAGTAATATATTTGATTCACCTCTTTTATATTTTAGTTCATAAGTAATTCTTGCATGTTCTCCGTTGTTATTTATTGCTTTGGCCAAGTAGTAGGTAGTGACTCCAAGAGGGAACGTTATGCTTGATTGTGGGTTCATGCCCCTCGATAACTAGCTTGAGTGACAGAAACATGAGTCTAGGGGATGTGCTGTTGCCACAAGGGGGAAAACAACGGTGCTTGTGCCCGCGGGTGCAAGGATTGTTTACTTTACGCAAAGTTCTTTTAATGCAGTTGTCTGCTGCATTGAGTTTACACTATGGGTGGGACTCGCAACTTAATACCAGCGAGATGTTCTGGATAGATATCTCAAGGTGGATGATTAGTAGTAGATATTGATGGATTTCGGTCTACTTACTTTGGCGTACCGCCCATGCTTTGAACCTCAACCTTTCTTGCAATGTAGTCAGCATTGGTTTGCGTTCGTGGTCCTGTCAATTGCCCAGCTGTAATTTGTTTACCTCACATAGCTGTTTTATCGTCTTTTGGGAGAGAGACATCACTAGTGAACATCATGTGACTCCGGTCCATATTACCATCATTGATCACATACACTATTTTACTTTCTGCTATTTTATTTACTATTGCAAAATACTATCTATCACTACTATCATATTGCTTTTAACCCTTTGTGAACTACAAGGCCGGAGAGATTGATAACCTCTCTGTACTCGTTGGGAGCAAAGTTATTTGTATCTGTGTGCAGGTCCATGTTGATTGCTAATTGCGCCGTTAGCGGTTGACACCTACCTGTTGAACCTAGGAGTCTCTGGGGATTCGATCCTTGGCATCTTTGCTAGGGGAAAACACTTCTACTTACTGCATCTTACACCTTCCACTTGGGGTAACCAACGAGGGGTTCGAGGCCCATCAAGGAGTATTTTCTGGCGCCGTTGCCGGGGACTCCACTCTTCAGGATAGGGGAGTTGCATGCTATCTTTTACCTTTGCTTTTTAGTCTTGTTAGTTTACCTTTCATATTTGCTTTAGTTCCTTTTATCGAAAATCACAAAAATAGTTATCTTGCTTGCTTGCTATTATGGGTTCTACTAAAAACACTAAATGGGAGGGGTACACCCCTACTTCCATTGCCCCACTTATCTCTGACGGGGTTTACAAAAAAGATAAACCTTGTGATTACACTAGTTATGATGGAGAGTTATGCCCATGGCATGGTCTTCCAGGAAAAAAGTATGAGCCTCAGTTTAAAATTGCTCCTGAGCTTCCCCAAACTTGGGAAGAGGTTCAAACTCTTATAATAGAGAGCGAATTAAACAAAGAGGGTGACACTACAATTCTGCCCACTAATGATAAAATTGATTTTGATAATTGTAGTATTTCAGAAGTTATCACCTTCCTACAAGGAATGGCTAAGGATCCCAACACTAGCACGCTTAATCTTGCCTTCACAGAGCATATCACTAATGCTCTCATCAAAGCTAGGGAGGAGAAACTCAGAGTAGAAGCCTCCATACCTAGAAAGATAGGAGATGGTTGGGATTCTATGATTAAAATTAAGATAAATAACTTCTCATGCTTTGCTTTATGTGATATTGTAGCTTGTACTTCTATTATGCCCAAAAGACTATATGATATGCTTAAATTGAAATCTTTTGATTCTTGTTCTTTTGGTAATGCTCCTGTTGATTCTTCCATAAAGAAACCTTTGGGGAGGATCGACGATGTTCTTATTGTTGTCAATCATAACTATGTGCCCGTTGATTTCACTATTATGGATATTGAATGTGATCCTTCATGTCCAATTATTTTGGGACGTCCCTTTTTGCGCACCGTTGGTGCTGTCATTGACATGAAAGAGGGTAATATAAAATTTCAGTTTCCTCTCAAGAAAGGGATGGAACACTTCCCTCGTAAGAAGGTCAAGTTACCTTTTGAGTCCGTTGTACAGGCTAGCTATTCTTTTACTCTTGATAAAACTTGATCTATGCATTATGCCTAGCTTAAAGGCATAAAAGAAAGCGCTTTTGGGAGGCAGCCCACATGAATAAATTTTTTTGCTTTTGTTGTGTCTTGATGTTGTTTACTGCTGTAGCATCATCATTGTATCTTTGCTTTTCATATTTGTGCCAAGTATAGCCTCTGATTGCTAGAAAGTGCAAAAGTTGTGAGGTGCTGTCCAGGAAACAGATTCTATCCTCTGATAGAAAAATTCGTATAAAATCACCAGATCATCTTTTTGGTCTGAATTTTTTCGAAAGCGTTCTCTATATAATTGTCTTTCGTGCGTCAGTTTTGAGTTTTTTTATTTGAGTTGCAGAAGTATCCCGAACAGGTCAATTACTGCCTGCTGTTATGTTTTTCACAGATTCTGTCCTGTTTTGCCTTACCTTCACTTTGCAAATTAAGAACTTGCTTTTTCTTTGCAAAAACCTTTTGGCAATCTTGAGAAACAGTAGAACTTCAAGAATATCCTTATTTCCAGCAAGGTATAATTATTTTATTAAGGGTACTAACCTCGCTAATCAGATTATGAATGAGTTATGTATGAAGGGAGTTTTCAAGTGTGCGAGGGAAGATGATAAAAAGATTCAGGAGTGTCAAGCGCTCAAGCTTGGGGATGCCCCCGTGCACCCCCAAGAAATATTCAAGGAGACTCAAGCGTCTAAGCTTGGGGATGCCCCCGTGCATCCCCTTCTCCATCAACATTATCAGTTCGTCTTTCGTTTTGCTATATTTTTATCACTTCATGTGTTATGTGCTATGCTTGGAGCGTCTTGCTTTCAGTTTTCTTTTTAGTTTTTCATAACGAGTCGGAACCCAGCATTCCTTTATGTGGGAGAGAAACACGCTCCACCTCTACCTAGAACATTACATAGAATTTTCATGTCTATCTATAATGTGTGTGTTCTTTATCTTTTAATAGCTACTATCGTGCTTTGCTCTTAGTATTCATGCTTATCTTTTCAAGAGCTTTTATTTAGTTGGTTGCTTGAACTCTCCTTAATTACCATGATCACCTTATTGAGAGAGTTCGCTTCCGTTGTTTGGGTTAATGTGTCTATGATAAAGATGCTACTTTCATGATGGTGCTTAGTAGTTCAGGTTTTCTTATGGTTAATCTCGAATAGCTGGGGGGTTCCCAATGTGTCATTGGAGTACCAACTTGGTTTGTTTGCCTATGATGTGGTATGGTTTAGTAATATCTTCCTTCGAGAATTTATTTTGATTGACTTGGCGTATGCTCACGCATATTCAAGACTGTAAAGAAGGTCTGTCAAGCCTTGATGATCTTTTGTTTCTAAGTAGCGATATAACTACCATGCCTGATTCAATATTGCTTTGTCGCTCTGCATGATTATGACCGTCATTGCTCTCTTAGTTGGTCGCTCCCAGTCTTTTGCTAACCTCCACCTGCACTAAGAAAATTAACCATGCAATACATAGCTCATGGGAAAGTAGCCTAAAAACTATTGTGGTAAAGAATATGTTGCTTATGTATCTTATTTCTTATGAGTTGCTTGCTGAGCGGTAACCATGTTTCTGGGGACGCCATCAACTGTCACACTTTTGTTGAATATCACGTGAGTTGCTATGCATGTTCGTCTTGTCTGAAGTAAGGGTGATTTACCGTGGGTTGAATTAATATGCATATTGTTAGAGAAGAACATTGGGCCGCCAACCAAAGCCATGCATCATGGTGGAAGTTTTAGCTTGGACCTTGATCCTCGATCTCTCATGAGAATATGCTTATGCATTAAAGAGGAGTCCATCATCTATTTTCTATGTTGTCCCGGTATGGATGTCCTCAAGTTGAGATTTATCAAAAACGAGAAATCAAATGCGATCTATCTCCTTGGACCTTTGTACAGGTGGCATAGAGGTACCCCTTTGTGACACTTGGTTAAAACATATGCAATGCAATGTTAACCCATGGGGATCCGAGCTAATTAGGACAAGGAGCGAGCACTATTAGTATTCGATGCATGAGGCTTGCAACTTATAAGATGTTTTATGCATGACACATATGAAGTACTACTACCGTTGACACAATTGCTTCCATGTTTCAAAATAAAAAGCTCTAGCACTTCAAGCACCAACTACTGAGAGCATGATTGTCATTCTGAGTGTAATGTGCATTGTCCCAAAGTAGCATTGTCTTTTGCATGATTGTGATATCGTTTATTCTGAAATGATTGTATCTAGTCATCACTTGAACCTTGAAGGTGCCCCTGCACTTATGTTTTGCGTCACTAAAGGGGGCAAGCTAGATATCACTTGATCATATTTGCACATCATGTTCATTGCAAATCTTTTTGATGTTTCAGTTTCATGTTGTAAAACTTTCAGTCATTTGTGATTTTCTCTTGAGACAACTTAGTTACTTTAGAAACATTGTCTCAGTAAGCATTTGTCATATGACTATGAGAAAGTCTTATATGGTTAATAGCATGTCACCACATAAATTATTCTTGTTATCATTTACCTACTCGAGGACGAGCAGGAATTAAGCTTGGGCATGTTGATACGTCCAAAACGTATCTATAATTTCTGCTTGCTCCATGCCACTTTTGGGTGATATTGCTATGATATTCATACACTTCCATACACTTTTAATCATATTTGGACTAACTTACTAATCCAGTGCACCCCAGTGCCAGTTTCTGTTTTTGGCTGTTTTTGTATTTCAGGTTTTCACGTTTCGAGAACTGCCCAGAAAAATACAGAAAAAATATATAAAAAATCAGCGTTCCGGGAACGACACTTCTTCCGTAGGGGAGCCTGGGGGGGACCACATGGGCTCCAGGCGCCCTGTGAGCGCCCCCCCCCCCGGGCCGCGCCGGGGGGGCGCCTCGGCCCCCCGAGAGCCCCCCGGTGCCCTACTTTGGCAGATATTTAAAGGGTCCCCCGTAACCCTTGAAACATGACTTCTTTTCGCGATCCCATCTCTATTCCGCCACCGCCGTCGCTTCCAAGATCGGGAGCACCAGGAGAACTCTTCCCGGCACCCTGCCGGAGGGGAGGATCACCACCGGGAGCTTCTCCACCACCATGGACGCCTCCCGGATGACTCGTGAGTAGTCTCCCTTGGACCATGAGTCCATGACCAGTAGCTATGTGATGTTCTCCTCCCGTTCTTGTGCTTCACTAATTAGTCCTCATGAGCTGCCCTACATGATCGAGGCACCTATGTAATCCTTATGCTGTTGCTATGTTGAGTTTGCTGGGATCCGATGGATTATGAGATTATGTTCAGATTGATCTTGAGTAATATATTTGATTCACCTCTTTTATATTTTAGTTCATAAGTAATTCTTGCATGTTCTCCGTTGTTATTTATTGCTTTGGCCAAGTAGTAGGTAGTGACTCCAAGAGGGAACGTTATGCTCGATTGTGGGTTCATGCCCCTCGATGACTAGTTTGAGTGACAGAAACATGAGTCTAGGGGATGTGCTGTTGCCACAAGGGGGAAAACAACGGTGCTTGTGCCCGCGGGTGCAAGGATTGTTTACTTTACGCAAAGTTCTTTTAATGCAGTTGTCTGTTGCTTTGAGTTTACATTATGGGTGGGACTCGCAACTTAATACCAGCGAGATGTTCTGGATAGATATCTCAAGGTGGATGATTAGTAGTAGATATTGATGGATTTCGGTCTACTTACTTTGGCGTACCGCCCATGCTTTGAACCTCAACCTTTCTTGCAATGTAGTCAGCATTGGTTTGCGTTCGTGGTCCTGTCAATTGCCCAGCTGTAATTTGTTTACCTCACATAGCTGTTTTATCGTCTTTTGGGAGAGAGACATCACTAGTGAACATCATGTGACTCCGGTCCATATTACCATCATTGATCACATACACTATTTTACTTTCCGCTATTTTATTTACTATTGCAAAATACTATCTATCACTACTATCATATTGCTTTTAACCCTTTGTGAACTACAAGGCCGGAGAGATTGACAACCTCTCTGTACTCGTTGGGAGCAAAGTTATTTGTATCTGTGTGCAGGTCCACATTGATTGCTAATTGCGCCGTTAGCGGTTGACACCTACCTGTTGAACCTAGGAGTCTCTGGGGATTCGATCATTGGCATCTTTGCTAGGGGAAAACACTTCTACTTACTGCATCTTACACCTTCCACTTGGGGTAACCAACGAGGGGTTCGAGGCCCATCACCATCCTAAGAGAATTGAGAAAGATTCTCAGAGAGCTAATTTAGATGCACCTAGTTCTTCTAAGAAGAAGAAAAAGAAAAAGGATAGGACTTTGCATGCTTCTAGTGAACCTGTAGTCACCCACCCAAGAATCCCAATGATATATCTGTTTCTGATGCTGAGACACAATCTAGAAATGAACATGAACCTAGTGATAATATTAATGATGATGTTCATGCTGATGCTCAACCTAGCAATGATAATGATGTAGAGATTCAACCTGCTGTTGATGTTGATAACCCACAATCAAAGAATCAACGTTATGATAAAAGAGACTTTGTTGCTAGGAAGCATGGTAGGGAAAGAGAACCATGGGTTCAGAAACCCATGCCTTTTCCTCCGAAACCATCCAAGAAAAAGGATGATGAGGATTTTGAGCGCTTCGCTGAAATGCTTAGACCTATCTTTTTGCGTATGCGTTTGACTGATGTGCTTAAAACAAATCCTTATGCCAAGTATATGAAAGATATTATTACCAACAAAAGAAAGATACCTGAAGTAGAAATTTCCACCATGCTTGCCAATTACACTTTTGAGGGTGGAATGCCTAAGAAATTAGGAGATTCAGGAGTATCTACTATACCTTGCTCCATTAAGAGAAACTATGTTAAAACTGCTTTCTATGATCTTGGAGCTGGTGTTAGTGTTATGCCTCTCTCTTTATATCATAGACTGGACTTGAGTAAGTTGACACCTACTGAAATATCTTTGCAAATGGATGATAAATCAACTGCTATACCTATCGGTATTTGTGAGGATGTGCCCGTTGTAGTTGCAAATGTTACTATTCTAACGGACTTTGTTATACTTGATATTCCCGAGGATGATAGTATGTCTATTATTCTTGGAAGACCTTTTTTGAACACTGCAGGGGCTGTTATTGATTGCAATAAAGGCAATGTCACTTTTCATGTAAATGGTAATGAGCATATGGTACACTTTTCGTGGAAACAACCTCAGGTCCACAGTATCAATTATATTGGAAAAACTTCAACTATTACTATTGGAGGTTTTGAGTTTCCTATTCCTACTATCAAGAAGGCATATGCCATTCTTATTGTTGGGGACATACATATCCCCATTGAGGTAACCTAGCGTTATTCGAAAATTCTCCGGTTTCATGTTACTCGGAAAGAGTTTATTAGCAAGACCTGATCAACCTTGTTAATGGATTCCTTTTGATGAGCATGGGATAGGTGAATCCAGATAGCACAATCTTCCGTACCCTCCTTTTACTTTCTGTTAATTAGGTTAAATAAGATAAAAATAGCATTGTCTGTCTGTTTCCAGACTTATCCGTGCAATAAAAAAATATCCCGAAAATAGAAGCTCTCCAAATGCCATGAAAATGAAATATGATTTTTTCTAGAATATTTAAGAAAATATGGCACTAAGCACACAGTGAGGGGAGCCAGCACGTGGCCACGAGGGCACAGGGCGCGCCCCCCTGCCTCGAGGGCCCCATGTGACCCCCCTCCACTTATCCTTTCACCCATGCTCTTCTTCTTCCTCCCAAAAAAATCCCCAACCAGCTCAAACCCGAGTTCTAGCTCATTTTGCTGCCATTTTCGATCTCCTTGCTCAAAGCACCATTCACCAAACTATTTGGGGAGATTGTTCCTTGGTATGTGACTCCTCCATTGGTCCAATTAGTTTTTGTTCTAGTGCTTTATTTGTTGCAAATTTTTGCTGCTGTGGTGACCTTGTTCTTGAGCTTGCATGTCAAATTTTCTTGGTCCCAAGTAGTTCTAATGCATGATATAGCCTCTAGGCACTTTTAGGAGTTGTTGTTATCAATCTTGTTGAGTTTGGTTAACTTTTATTTTGAAGTTACTAAAAATTTCAGAAATTTTCAGAAAAGGAAAATGTTGAAAAGACTATTGAGGGGCTCCTCCAGCAAGAGCTCAGAGGAGAAGAAGAAAGAAGAAAATAAGAAGCCCAAGTATAATCTTCCTCGCATGGTGGAAGTTCGACCATGCGAATGGACGTGTAATAATTTCATGATGCCCGCCGGTATTTACAAAGACTTTTATTGGTTGGCGAATAATGCAGGCCTCACCGACTTCCTCAACGACCAGAAAGAACAGTATCTCTTACTCAGCAATATTTTCACGCAAAGCTTTCATTTTCATTCTAGAAAAACACCACCTATGGTGGAGTTTCGCCTATATGATGTGGTTAAGGAGATATCACTTTTAGATTTTTGTAAAATATGCAAAGTACCCTTTGGAGGTAGACTTGATGAACCACGTCATGAAGACGTCAAAGGGTTTATTGATATGATAGCCGTAGGTGAAACTAGACAAGTTTCAGGGGCAAGAATCACTAGTATACACTTCCCTGTTCTGCGCTACTTTGCTTTATTTGCTAGTAGGTGTTTAATTGGTCGCGGGAACAGTGGGAATCTCAGTGCCCCTGATATTATCATTTTACGCCATGCTTTGTTTCATGACATAACTTTTAGCTTGGGCGCCGTCATTGCCAAATGATTGAGTCTGAACCGCTCAAAGGGGCCCGTCTTTGGAGGCATCTTTGCTTCTCGCCTTGCTGAATGTTTTAATATACCTATTAGGCATCATGAGAAGGAAGAAAAAATTGCTTGCCCCTGTTTATCTAGACTACAAGAGCATGGTAGCTCATGACTTTATTGTTAAAGACAAGAATATGCAGCTCCATTATAAATTGAGGTTTGATGAAATATACTGTGAAATTGTTACCTTGCCTGCACCTTCTTTGTTTGATCTATCTACAGGCTTATTCCTCATCACCTCAGATGCCTTCTACAAGTACCAAGGCCAGGCACAAGCTTCAGAGCCTGAGCCAGAACCACCACTTGATCCTTCCCGTCAATCTGTTTATGGGTGGGAGCTGGACGAGCTCGCCAACCAGTGGCATCCAGAGGACACATCTCAGTACACTGGAGGGAGTGGCTTCGATCCGTGGCCATAGACCAACTGAGGCCTAAAGCCTAAGCTTGGGGGAGTACGTGTTTCTCACCGACTTACATTCATGTTCACACTTATTCTAGTTGTCGGTGCTCACATCTTCACTGTACCATCCATATTTAGTTTCATTTCTTTTTCTTAGTCTTTTTCTTGTGTGCTAGAAAACCCCAAAAAAAATTATTAGCTGTAGCTTCTAGCTAGTATACTTTCTTTGCTTGTAGTAGTAATTAAAAAAAACCAAAAAGATTTCCCGTTCTTCTTTTGCTTGTTGGGAGCTTTCCCGTGTAAATAGTTTCTTTTCTTTTCTTTAGGGGTTAAGAGTAGAAGACCATGATTGAAAATGCTTAGTGGCCCTCAAATGCTTTGTTGTTGATTTGACCTTGAGCCATATTACCTTGTCTTCTCTCTTGTATCAAGTATCTGCAGTTTCCAGCTTAGTCCAATGCATGTGCACTATTATTGTTATTCACACCGTTCGGTTGTGCGAGTGAAAGGCAATAAGGATGATATATGATGAACTAATTGAGATGAGAAAAGCTGGTATGACCTCGACCTCTCTTGTTTTTGTAAATATGATTGCTCGTCGTTCTTGATTCAGCTTGTTATGAATAAAACATGTTTGCAATGACAATTAGATATCATAGCTGCTTATGCCATGCTTAATTAGCTGAGAGTTTATAATGGTCTATCTTGCGTGCCAACATGATATTAAAATGGTTGTGATGTGGTATGATGGGTGGTATCCTCCTTTGAACGATTTAGGTGATCTGACTTGGCACATGTTCACGCATGTAGTTGAAACAAATCAACATAGCCTTCACGATTTATGTTCATGGTGATTTATATCCTACTCATGCTTGCATTCATTGTTGATTAATTTTAATGCATGTTCATGACCGTTGTTGCTCTCTAGCTGGTCGCTTCCCAGTCTCTTTCTAGCCTTCACCTGTACTAAGCGAGAATGCTGCTTGTGCATCCACTTCCATAAACCCCAAAGTTATTCCATATGAGTCCACCATACCTTCCTATATGCGGTATTTACCTGCCGTTCCAAGTAAATTTGTATGTGCCAAACTCTAAACCTTCAAATGAAATTATGTTTTGTATGCTCGAACAGCTCATGTATCAACTAGGGCTGTCTATATCTTCCATGTTAGGTGGGTTATTCTCACGATGAGTGGACTCCGCTCATCATTCACGAGAAAATGGCTGGTAATCGGGATGCCCAGTCCCATGCTCAAAATCATAATAATTAAACAAAACTCCCCCAGGGCTGTTGTTGGTTCGGAAGGTACCCGTTGTTTCGGGCTAGCCATGGAGTGTGTTTGTTCGTGGTTGGGGGAGTATAAACTTTACCATTCTTTTTGGGAACCGCCTATAATGTGCGTAGCATGGGAGATATCGAGATTCTTGGTTGTTATGTTGACAATGAAAGTATACCACTCAAAATGTTATTCAATCTCTATTTAAAAATCGAGCTCTAGCACCTCTACAAATCCCTGCCTCCCTCTACGAAGAGCCTATCTATTTACTTTTATGCAGAGTCATCATCCTCTTGTCAAAGAGCACCAGTAGGAGAGCAACTCTGTCGTTGCATGTAACACTATTAATTTGCATTGAGTATGATCATGACTGGATCTCTTTTACCATGAATTACAATGTCTAGTCAGTCCTTGATCTTAAAAGGTGCTCTGCATTTATGTTTTGCGTTCTCAGAAAGGGCTTGCGAGATACCATCTCCTTATATCATATCATGATTGTTTTGAGAAAGTGTTGTCATTCGAGGTTTATTATTATTGCTCGCTAGTTGATTATGCCATCGATGTGAGTAGTCTTGAGACCTGAAAGTTATTGTTAATTAATGTGGTTAGTTCATGATCTTGTTGAATACCTGAATGCTAGCTTACATATTTACAACAACAAGAGCAAACAGAGTTTGTCAAAGTTTTTCTTTATCACTTTCAGTTTATCAACTGAATTGCTTGAGGACAAGCAAAGGTTTAAGCTTGGGGGAGTTGATACGTCTCCAATGTATCTACTTTTCCAAACCCTTTTGCCCTTGTTTTGGACTCTAACTTGCATGATTTGAATGGAACTAATCCGGACTGACGTTGTTTTCAGCAGAACTGTCATGGTGTTGTTTTTGTGCAGAATAAAAAGTTCTAGGAATCGCTTGAAAATCAACGGAGAATTATTTAAGAAAATATAAAAAATATCTGCAAGAAGATCCTCATCGGGGGGCCCACACCCTGTCCTCGAGGGCGGGGGGCGCGACCCCCTGCCCAGGGCGCGCCCCCTGCCTCGAGGGCCCCCAGATGCTCCACCGACGTACCCCCAAGTCCTATATCTTCCGTTTCGGGGAGAAAAAAATGAGGGAGAAGGAATTATCGCGTTTCACGAGACGGAGCCGCTGCCAAGCCCTAATCTCTCTCACGAGGGCTGATCTGGAGTCCGTTCGGGGCTTCGTAGAGTGGAGATCGTCGCCATCGTCATCATCAACCTTCCTCCATCACCAATTCCATGATGCTCACCATCGTGTGTGAGTAATTCCTCGTAGGATTGCTGGACGATGAAGGGTTGGATGGGATCTATCATGTAATCGAGTTAGTTTTGTTAGGGTTTGATCCCTAGTATCCACTATGTTCTGAGATTGATGTTGCTATGACTTTGCTATGCTTAATGCTTGTCACTAGGGCCCGAGTGCCATGATTTCAGATCTGAACCTATTATGTTTTCATGAATATATGTGTATTCTTGGTCCTATATTGCAATTCTATAGTCACCTACTATGTGTTATGATCCGGCAACCCCGAAGTGACAATAATTGGGACCACTCCCGGTGATGACCATAGTTTGAGGAGTTCATGTATTCACTATGTGTTAATGCTTTGGTCTGGTACTCTATTAAAAGGAGGCCTTAATATCCCTTAGTTTCCAATAGGACCCCGCTGCCACGGGAGGGTAGGAAAAAAGATGTCATGCAAGTTCTTTTCCATAAGCACGTATGACTATATTCGGAACACATGCCTACATTGCATTGATGAACTGGAGCTAGTTCTGTGTCACCCTAGGTTATAACTTCTACATGATGAGTTGCATCCGACATAATTTCCCATCACCGATCCAATGCCTACGAGCTTTTCCTATATTGCTAGTCGCTTATTTACTTTTCCGTTGCTACTATCACAAAAACCACAAAAACACCATCGTTACTTTTATTGCCGCTACCTCCACTATCATATTACTTTGCTACTAAACTATCTTGTTGCAGATATTAAGTTTCCAGGTGTGGTTGAATTGACAACTCAGCTGCTAATACTTAAGAGTATTCTTTGGCTCCCCTTGTGTCGAATCAACAAATTTGGGTTGAATACTTTACCCTCGAAAACTGTTGCGATCCCCTACACTTGTGGGTTATCAGCCACCGCAAACCCTAGAGAAGCATTGAGGCCACTAATATGGTTCCTTGTTGTGATTATAGCTAGCTAGGTCTACGTTTGCCACTAATATATCCGTTCTTTCATGTTTGTATAATAATTGCCATGTCGTAATATTTACAGAAACTATGGAGATAGGACGAGACGAGGTAGCAGAACAGGTGTTGGGGGACATAATCACAGACGAAGCTGCTGTCGAAATGTATATCAACGTCGACTACGATGGTCATTTGGAAGGACATGGTGATGAAGAAGCAGGCTACGGTGATCCAATGGAGGAAACACATGATTATGATGGCTCCGATGACCGATTACCGGTGGAAGAAGGACACGGTGATGACGGCTTTGGTGACCGAACGGAGTCCGACCAGGTATATATATATTAATTAAGCATGTGCTGACACTATAGCTAATTGATGCATTGATTGTTTTGGTATATATGTACACGTATTAACTCTCTTCTTTCTTCTTTTCTAGCCCTCTGGATCGAGCCAAAGTTCGATAAGGACACGAGGCCCGAAGAAAAGGTTGCGCCAGGATGAAAAGTTCATCATCGAAGAAATTGGGCGTGATGGCCTACCGAGTAAACCCAGCAAGGCCAAGGACACATTTTCTGCTCAGTGCGGGGTTGTTGTTAGGGACATGATCCCGATCAGCATCCACCTATGGTACAATCCTAAGAACGAAGACCCTCGGGTGTCTTATGTCAACGATATGCAGAAAAATGGTCTTTGGACTGCGCTGAAGGCCAATTTCACCCTACCGCCAGAGGAGGATCCGGAGAAGCAGCCACCAGTTATAGAGCAATTGGTCAAGGCGGACGCTCTTAAGAAGATGGGGCAACTATTCAGCAGGTGGAAGAATGAGCTGAATGCAAAGTTTGTCGAAAAAACAAGACTCCATAATTCACTGGCCGGTTTGAGAAGATCAGAGATCACTGGGACGCATTTGTGGCCCACAAGAAATCGGAAAAGAGTAAGCAAATGTCAGAGAGAAACAAGAAAAATGCTGTGAAGAAGCAGTATCACCATCGCACGGGGTTAGGTGGCTAGCTCAAAGCCCGGCCGTTGTGGGCCAAGGCCGAGAATGACCTGCTTGCTAAAGGGGTCGAACCACAGACATTACACTGGCCAGACCGTTCAAGGACTTGGTTCTTCGAAGTTGGGGGAACCTTGGACCCTGTAACAGGGAAGTGCGTTAGGACGGAGGAGCAACTTGCAATACCCATCAAGAAGCTTCAATTCTATATCGAAGCAGCGCAGCAAGGGACGTTCATTCCCGACAGAGAGAACGACGAGCTCACAATGGCCCTCGGGAATCCTGAGCACCCTGGACGGACACGAGGCACGCGAGGCTCCCTTTCGTGGAAGGCCGGGTTTCCCGACGCAGGCGGTTACAAATGCCGGGAGAGGACGAAGAAAGTGGATGAGACCACTTTGCAGGCGCTGTACGCAAGAGTAAAAGCGCTAGAGGACGAACGAGAAGTAGCTCGCAGCAAGCAACCTGTCGAAGCTACCCCCGAAGCTACCCCGCCATCTCAGCGGAAAAGGAGCGTCGCTTCAACCGAGCTGCCTGAGGAGCCTGTCTTCACGGCTCCTGCTAGCTACCCCGTGGATGCTATCATGGAGTCACAACAATGCCACCTTATGACGCAATGGATGCAATTCAAAGTCGAGGCAGTTGTAGGCTCTGTTTTTCCTTCTGAACCCGGCGCTACTATTCATTGCCGTCCGATTCCAGAAGGATATGCTAGGGTTATGGTGGATCAAATAACGGAGGGGTTTGATGATCTCGAGCTTGACCACCCTACCGGTGAAGGGGAGACTCGGCTGGGTCCTTCTCTAAAGACTCCATGCCTATGGCGGAAGGACCTCATCAACCTTGTGAACAGGACACCTCCGGCGAGTCAGCGCACTCCGCCTCCTCCTCCGGCAAGGGATTAGCGCACTCCGCCTCCTTCTCTGGGTGATCAGGCGCGTGGCGGCACTCCGCCTCTTTCTCCGCCTGCGCCGGCGCGTCCAAGCAGCCCGCCTCCTTCTCCGCCTGCGCCGACGCGTCCGAGCAACCCGCCTCGTTCTTCGCCTGCGCCGGCGCGTCCGAGCAGCCCGCCTCCTCCTCCGCCTGCGCTGGCACGTCCGAACAGCCCGCCTCCTCATCAGCAAGGCGTGAAGAGAGCCGCCGACGCTCCGGCTGCTCCGGCGCGTGGTAGCACCCCACCTCCTCCTCCGCCTCGTAAGCAACAAAAGAAGGCATCCGCTGGGACTACTCAGGCGTCTAGCAGTACAACCAGAGGCAGGAGGCAATACAGATACGGTCCATCTCTCAGGCCCTTAGAGAACTTACCATACAAGAGGACCGACAAGGAGAACGCGGAGATCTGTAAAGGCGAAGTGAAGGACTTTTTTGCAAAGAAACCTCTACCTCCAAAGCAGAAGATGGATCCGGGGAGAGGCGAAGTGCACTATTGATGCCCTGAAGAAACCACCACCGTCCCCGCCGAAAACCAACTATGAGCGCATTATTAAAAAGTCATATGTCGAAGCATCGTGGTCGGGAAGTACTTGCAGTGATCACAGGTTAGCACAAAAAAAACTGGGAAACAAATTCTCTAGCTCGGCGAACAAGAGAACCAATCGTGCCCCCCACTCAAGGTGCCTAGCGACATCGTCCCTCATCATCCGGGGATGGCGCCCGGTACCAATCTTGGAGATTACCTGACCGATGATGTAGTTCTTGATGTGTTAGAGGTGGATGATCACAAATACCGGTACGGGAAGCCTCTCGCCAAAGATGCCAGAACTCTAACCACGATGATGCGAAGATTGCATGACTGGTACATGGAAACTTGCAGAGACTCTGGTGGCCAGGATAGTCTGATGCTGAAAGTTAAAGAGGCCCACAACCTCGTTGGAATTGATATGTTGTCTATTACATTTGAGGAGTTCTTCAACTTTTAAAATCATAAGGCCCTCGATAAACCAACGATCACTTGCTACTGTCTGTAAGTACTAGTTCTGTCATTAATTAAGTCTCTATATATAGCTCAGCTCTTCATATTGCAAGTATATATAATTATCCTCACTATATTATGCAGATTGAAGATCGTAGAATGTAGAAAAGCTGATATCTATGATATTGGCTTCATTAACACAAATCTCATAGATGAATATCAGGTTCAATTTACTGCCAAAGAAGCCGAGGACAACTTGCTACAATCGTTGATAATAAATCAAAAGAAGATAAAATACTCTTTCCTTACAACTTCCGGTGAGTGTTACTGTCTTGTGCATATTCGGTTTCCCTTAATTATGTATTACACGATGTTATAGTAATTAATGTAATTGATGAGTTGTATGCATCTGTGCGCAGGTTCCACTATATTCTCCTAGAGATTAAGCTTGAGGAGGGACTAATAACCGTCTTAGACTCGAGACGAAAAGATCCCTAGACCTTTGCGGACATGTCTAAAATGCTCAACAAGTAAGTTCAATCAATCATTACCGCACCATATTGGCAACTTTGTTCGTTTCCTGATATAAAGTTATTGTTTTCTTTGTCTCGCAGGGTTTGGAAAGAATTCACCAAAAAAGTTTCGACACTGCCGTGGGAACTGCGATGGATTTACCCGAAAGTAAGTACTACTAGCTAGCTAGTTCCGCGCATCTGATAACCCTCAACCGTAAGGGATCGAGATAGTCTTCGCGGGTAAGAATAACCCAATTTATTGATTCGACACATGGGGAGTCAAAGAGTATTTATAAGCTTTGACAGTTGAGTTGTCAATTCAACCGCACCTGAAATATACTTACTTGCAACAAAAGATAAGTGGTAACAGTGATAGATAGTGATGATAGTGATAGTAAAAGTAAACAGCAAAAGTAAATAGCAAGAGTAAATAGCAAAAGTAGCAACTAGTAACCAGCAGGATTTAAAACACTGTAGGCTAGGGAGACGGATGGTTGGGCGCTGCATGGATGAGATATATCATGATTCTAACTTGGGGCACGGCACACGGAAAAGTAATGATCATCTAGGCAAATATCAAACATTAGGCATGTATCCCGTAGGTAGTTGTACGTGCTTGCAATAAGAACTTGCACAACATCTTTTGTCCTACCATCCCGCTACGAACGGGGCCAAAAGGAACTTATGGAGATTAAGGTGCTCCTGTCAAAGAGCACCGGAACAAAGCAATAAACTCAATGGATACATGTAATCCTCAAACTACGGACCATCCCCTTTGGTGTCCCAAGCTGTCACTTTTGGGATCGCCGGTTCCGAACCGTAATAGGTGCAAACAACTCATAGATAGGATCAAGAACACAAATATATTCATGCAAACACATATGGTTCAGATCTGAAATCATGGCACTCGGGCCCTAAGTGTCAAGCATTAAGAATAACAAGTTGAAGCAAAGATGATAAACACAATAGTGGATGATAGGCAACATGCCCCCAACGATCTGACAAACTATTACATGATCTAACTCATCCAATCCCTACCATCCCCTTCGCCTACAGCAGGGGATTACTCACACATGGAAGGAGAAGTCATGGAGGGATGATGGAGTGGTGATGATGATGACGATGGCGATGATCTCCCCTCTCCGGAGGCCAATTCAGCCTCCAGATTAGCCCTCCCAAAGAAGAACAGAGGGTGGCGGCGGCTCCGCGACGAAAACTGGGAAAAGAACTTCTGATCTGGGATTTCTCCGTCATGAGCTAAAATACGAGTCAAAGTAGGGCACCAGGGTAGGTGGGGCCCACCCAGGCGACCCCCCGGCGCGGCCAGGGGCTGGGCCGCGCCACCAGGGTGCCTGGGGCCCCCCTGACCCCCCTCTGGCCCCTCTTCTGGCTCCGGGTTCCTTCCGGTGCGTGGATTTTCTGTGATTTTTCGTGGATTTTTCTGATATACCTAAAAATCCGTTTTCCTGCACACAATAAAACCATACAGGCAGCTCTGCTGAAAACAGCGTCAGTCTGGGTTAGTTTAGTTCAAATCATGCAAGAATGAGGTCAAAACAATATCAAAAGTGTTTGGAAAAGTAGATACGTTTGAGACGTATCAACTCCCCCAAGCTTAGCATATTGCTTGTCCTCAAGCAATTCAGTTCAACGAACTGGACGCGACAAAGAAAACTTTGACAAACTCTTTTGTTTCATTAGATGTATATAAGCATGTACTACGAAAAGAGTCTAGCAAGTATTGAAACAGTACTATGAGGACAATGCACGGAGCAATCCTTCTTTCAAGTGACCAATCACAAATACTTAAAAGTAAATAATATATTACTGAAAACCAAGACAAGATTACATTGCACATAGCTTGAGCATATTAGGGTGGTATCTCGCTAGCCTCCATGAGTGAAGCAAAACATAAATGCAGAAACTCCTCCAGAGTTTTAAAGGAGACTAAAACTAAGAATTTCGGAATAAATCATATCACAAGCATGCAGAAGACAATGTAATACTTTGGGACAATGCACATTACACTCAGAATGACAATTATGCTCTCCTAGTTGGTGCTTTTAAGAAAGAAGGTGGAGACTTTCGAACCGTGGATTTTGTTGGCAAGGTTGAAAACCCGTGGTCGGAAACAAAAACTAAACATGTACCAGAGCTCTTGGTTTTAAAAACAGAGGTAAAAACGTTTTTGAGAGGTGCATATTTCGTCAACGAATGCTAGCAGATAACTCAATCACTTCTTGAGCTGGACAAGTTTCGAGGAACGGCTCCCGCATGAGGACGATCACATCCTCATAATCTCCTTTGTTTATCACTGCCAAAGTTTTCTGATTTCTCATGAACAAAGCATGAAGGAGGGTTTGTTTGTTATATTATCTTTTATGAGCCGGGCGCACTCTATGCCAGTTCCTTCTCGTATTAGGGGTTTGCACATTAGACATGCAATCCAAGGGTGAAACTTGTCCAACTTAAAAAGATCATGAATTAACTACTACTTCCTCATGAGCTAAAACAGAGGCACAAAAAGAGAAATGCTTTTGATTAATTTTGAGATGGTACACGAAAGTCTTCGTTAGGAATGGTAGGTAAATACCATGTATAGGAAGGTATGGTGGACTCATATGGCATAACAGGTTTTAAGGATTTTGGATGCACAAGCAGTCAGTCCGCTTAGTACAGGTGGAGGTTAGCAAAAGACTGGGAGGCGACCAACTAGAGAGCAATAACGGCCATAATCATGCAGAGCGACAAAGCAACATTGAATCGGGCATGAAAGTGATATAACTATTCTAAAACTCAAAGATCATCAAGGCAGAGCAGACTTTTTTAGTCTCAAACATGTGTAAGCATGTGCCAAGTCAATCCAAAAATTCTCTAAAGGGAAATACCACCTTAGTATACCAGACTATGAACAGTGCAATGCATATAGATCATTTCAATAACACATTATATACTCTAGTTATTCGAGACTAGCCACAAGGAAAGCATGAACCACTGGAAGAGCATTGTAAACATAGCACTATGTCGCTACAAGCTGGTCTCTAGATCATAAGTACAGGCATATGTACAAAAGTAGAAACAAGAAGAGTTCATACCGGTCTTCCTTGTTGCTTCCCTTCAGTCGATCTTCGTCATTACTGCCTCGTCACTTGCACGATCGAACGTAGGAAATATAATTAAATGCCATCACGGACTCGAGCTGAACTCTGAAAACAAAGCAAACTAAAGAGAAAAGGAAATCTTTTTGGATTATTTCAAAGTCTGAATGAAAGCAAAAGAATGAGAAAATCTTTTTGTTGTTTTTGCAAAGAGAGAAATAAAGAAGAACGGGCAAAAACTTCGAAAAGATCAAAGCGAATAAAACGGATAATACAATGGAAAAGTGAGAGGGGCACGTACTCCCCCAAGCTTAGGCTTTTGGCCTAAGTTGGTAGCAGCTACTGCCCCCAGGAGCCTCCTGCTCCGGGGGAACAGTGGTGAGTCCAAGGGTCGTAGAAGAATGCTGGCACGTATACCGAACTCCTCGGAGTCTCCCACGAGGAAGGGTCCGTACGCCAAGCAGAGGAAGATCCTTCACCAAACTCGGTGGTGGTTTCTTCCTGAAAAGGTGGTAACTCACCGTGCTCCTCCTCGTCGGGCACAACCCCCTCCATGGGATTATGAAACTGATACTGGACCATGAACTCATCGAACTGGATAAAATCAAAGGACCATCCGTTCCTGCGAGAAAAATCAAACAAAAGAGGTGCAGGTAGACGGATCTCGCATTTCGCAGTAGTTCCGAAACGCAAGATATAAACAAGATTATCAAGCTCAGAAGCCATGGTAACAAACTTATGCCTTTTCATAGCAGCAAGATCAAAGCTTAAATAAGTAAAAGGATTATCATCAGGGTGCCGATGAATATCCCTCGTACCCATGTTGTAGAGAGAGTTGATGACGGTTTTCAGCTCGGAGGGCTGAGTGGCCATCCTAGCCGTCCTCCCAACGTTCGGCACACCTATTATTTCACAAAACTTTCCCAAAGTCATGGTGATAAGATCATTGTAAATTTTAAACTCAATAGCACCTGAATCAGGATTATATCTAAAACTGTTAATGAAACTGGAGGTGAGTTTTTGATACTGAGTAACACGGCACGTGACGAGCCGTGTCAAACCTGCATTAGCACAAAGATTATAAAACTCATCCTTGATTCCCGCAGCTTCAAGGAATTCATCACATGGAAATGTCATCGCACGTGCTGGACTTGTGTCTTCCAACAACTCCAGGGGCACATGATCTTCATTGTAGCTCACCCTAGCAGTCGAGGGTGAAGCTGCGGCTCTAGTAACTCGATCGGAGTGTGCGGGCCTCCTCTTCTCAAGCCACCCTTTTGCCCTTCCTAACAAACTCATTTCTGAAATTTTTGCCAATTTACAAAAACGAGGATTAAAACAAGGTGAGTTAAGGCAAACTACTCAACTCACTTGCCCAAGGCATAAACTTGCATCAAAACTTGGAAAATAACTTTCTACACATGCATGCAAGCTCATCTATACAGCACCAAGAACTACTAAATACTCACAAATGAAGCCACCAATCAGAAATCTAATTGGAGGGGTGGAGGAGTCACATACCAGGGAGTATTTGTTCAAAATCTCAGCTCAAATGATGGGCTGTAGAGAGAGATCGAAGAACCGCCTCCAAGAACAGCAAGAACACAAGAACAAGTGCAGAACTCGCGTTTTTGGAGAAAAAGAGAGAGGGAGGAAGAAGACATACCTGGAGGGGGGCCATGTGGGCCCCAGGCGCCCTGTGGGCGCGGCCAGGGGGCAGGCCGCGCCAGCTGGCCGCCTGGGCCACTGGTGGGTCCCCCTGGCTGGCCCCAGGTCCCTCTGGGTCACTCCCGACGTGGAAATTTTTATTTTTACTTTTCTGGAATTTTTCTGAAAACTTCACTATTGAAAATTTTTCGAAGTTCAAAAAGCTGCGAAACTCTCTGAAAACTTGAAGCAGTGAGTAGTATTGTGAAGCTTCAAAACATAAATACTTGGTACAGCAAGTAGGACAAAAACTAAAAACGAATGAAAACATAACAAGCTCAACTTTTTATCTATATAAAACATGTTTACTAGTAAGGTTGATCAAGTCTCACCAACAAACAGGCGATATATAGAGCAAAAAGTCTCACCTCTTACGAAGTAATCACTGAACCTTTACTTTGATGGACATTGTCCCCACCATAATAGTTTTGTATTTGTGGTGCACATGTAGTGGACAGTCCCATTCTCCAATCTTCACGGTCTCGATATTTTCTATAGAGTTGAGGCCATGCCTCATGTCGGTCTTCTTTGGAAAATATACCGTGTGTTCTTTATCATTTACATTGAAGGTAACCTTCCCTTTATTGCATTCAATAATAGCACCTACTGTGTTAAGAAAAGGTCTACCAAGAATAATGGACATGCTCCCATCCTCGGGCATGTCAAGCACAACAAAATCAGTAAGAATCAAACAATTAGCAACTTCTACGGGAACATCCTCACAAATACCTATCGGAACGGCGGTTGACTTGTCAGCCATCTGAAGGGAGATATCTGTAGGAATTAGTTTCTCTAAACAGAGCCTCTCGTAAAGAGAGAGAGGCATAACACTCACTCCTGCTCCAAGATCACATAAAGCAGTTTTGACATAATTATTCTTTATGGAGCAAGGAATGGTGGGTATACCTGGATCACCGAGCTTCTTAGGAATCTGGCCACTGAAAGAGTAGTTAGCAAGCATAGTAGATATTGCTTCATTGGGAACTTTTCTTATATTAGTGACAATATCTTTCATATATTTTGAATAAGGAGGTAACTTGATAGCTTCAGTCAAAGGGATTTGAAGAAAAAGAGGTTTAATCCACTCACAGAACTTATTGTAATGCTCTTCTTCTTTAGATTTGATGGACTTACCTGGAAAGGGCATGGGTTTTTGTACCCATGGTTCTCTTTCCTTCCCATGTTTTCTTGCGATGAAGTCTTCTTTAGTGTACCTCTTACGTTTGTCAGGTGCTTCTTCTTCTTGAACTTCAGGCGGATCATTCTTCTCATTATCCTTACCTTCAGGTTCTGGCACCGTCTTCAGTCTCAGCATCGGAGATAGATACACTGTTGGGATCAACAGCTGGCTCTTCATCTGCAATAGGATCATTAGAATTGTCAGTCTCCTTATGTTTCTTCTTCTTCTTTGGAGAGCCAACAATTTTTTCTTCCTGCATTTGAGAATCTTGCTCGATTCTCCTCGAATGCCCCTCTGGATAGAGAGGATCTTGAGTGCTAGTTCCTCCTCGGGTCTTAATCCCGAAAGCCTGCAAATTATCTTGTTTGGCATTGTTAGCAAGCAAATCTTTTTGCACATTAGAAATTTGGTCAAGCTGAGTCTGAACCATATGAAAATGTTTCACAAGACATTGAACATCATTAACCGTTCTACCTAGAACATCAAGCAAACTTTTGATAGCAAGGGAATTATCATGCAACTGACTTTGTATCCTCTCATTAAAATGATTTTATTTCATAATAAAATTATCAAACTCATCTAAACATTGATCAGGAGGCTTACCATGAGGGATGTCACTTGCGTTGAAATCTAAAAGAGAGTGTACCTCTATCATAGGAGGGTGAGTGGTAGGCTCACACAGCTTCTCAATAGGGGGTAGATTCTTCACGTCTTCAGCTGTAATACCTTTCTCTTTAATAGACTTCTTTGCTTCTCGCATATCTTCGGGGCTTAGAACAAACATGCCCCTCTTCTTTGGTGGTGGAGGTGGTTCAGGGACGGACCAATCTTCATGGTTTTTGGCAATCCTGCCCATCAAATCTTCTGCATCTTTCGGCGTCCTTTTCCTGAAAACACAACCAGCACAACTGTCCAAATAGGACCTGGATTCATCAGTTAGACCAGCATAGAATATATCGATTAATTCGTTCTTAGGGACTTCATGTCCTGGTCTAGCCCGAATCAGACCGCAGTACCTCCCCCAAGCTTTAGGGAGGGGTTCATCCTGCAACTGTTTAAAGTTATAAATTCTTTGTAAAGCAGCATGTTGCATGTGAGCAGGAAAGTACTTATCAACAAAAGAGTGAGCTAAGTCTTGACGACTCTTAATGGAACCGCATGGGAGTGAATCATACCATGCTTTAGCACCTTCCTTCAAGGAGAAAGGAAGAATCTTGGTAACATAAAAGTATCGTATCTTCTCGTCTGTGGTAAACAAGCCACCCAACTCACCGAGTTTAGTCAGGTGTGCAATAGCATCATCATTTTCTCTGCCATAAAAGGGGTCAGCTTCAACCATAGGTATAAGTGAAAGATCAACAGAGAAATCATAATCAGGATCATCAATGCATATAGGAGATGTAGCAAATTCAGGATCAGGAACGGTTTTGTTCTTCAAAGATTGTTTTTCAAACAGTTTCTTAATAACTTCAGGGTCAGAGCCAGAAAACTCTGTCAGTTCCCTGCATAAATCTTCATCAAGCATATAGTAGTCATCATCAAGGATTCTCTCCTTGAGTTTACTCAAATCAGGATAATCATAAGTTTCACCAATAGGGTAGCGAGTAACAGGAATTTCAATTCCAGACTTTTTAGCAGCATCAGCGATCTGTTTCTCAAGAGCATAACCAAGGGAACTAATATCATCAACAGTAGTAGAAGCATCATCAAGAGTATCGGACATAGTAACAGATTCAGTAGGAGCATCATATGGTGGCGGTGAGGCAAACTTACTCATAACAGAAGGTGAATCAAGTGTAGCACTAGTGCTCAGAACAGTACCTCTTCTTGTAGTGGATAGTAAGATCGGAACCTTGGGGTCTCCTTTCTTACCCATAGCGGATGAAGTGCAGCAGGTAGGATACTTCAAGTAGACTTGTAAATATTGCTATGCTCCCCGGCAACGGCGCCAGAAAACGGTACTTGATAACCCTCAACCGTAAGGGATCGAGATAGTCTTCGCGGGTAAGAATAACCCAATTTATTGATTCGACACACGGGGAGCCAAAGAGTATTTATAAGCTTTGACAGTTGAGTTGTCAATTCAACCGCACCTGAAATATACTTACTTGCAACAAAAGATAAGTGGTAACAGTGATATGATAGTGATGATAGTGATAGTAAAAGTAAATAGCAAAAGTAAATAGCAAGAGTAAATAGCAAAAGTAGCAACTAGTAACCAGCAGGATTTAAAACACTGTAGGCTAGGGAGACGGATGGTTGGGCGCTGCATGGATGAGATATATCATGATTCTAACTTGGGGCACGGCACACGGAAAAGTAATGATCATCTAGGCAAATATCAAACATTAGGCATGTATCCTGTAGGTAGTTGTACGTGCTTGCAATAAGAACTTGCACAACATCTTTTGTCCTACCATCCCGCTACGAACGGGGCCAAAAGGAACTTATGGAGATTAAGGTGCTCCTGTCAAAGAGCACTGGAACAAAGCAATAAACTCAATGGATACGTGTAATCCTCAAACTACGGACCATCCCCTTTGGTGTCCCAAGCTGTCACTTTTGGGATCGCCGGTTCCGAACCGTAATAGGTGCAAACAACTCATAGATAGGATCAAGAACACAAATATATTCATGCAAACACATATGGTTCAGATCTGAAATCATGGCACTCGGGCCCTAAATGTCAAGCATTAAGAATAACAAGTTGAAGCAAAGATGATAAACACCATAGTAGATGATAGGCAACATGCCCCCAACGATCTGACAAACTATTACATGATCTAACTCATCCAATCCCTACCATCCCCTTCGCCTACAGCAGGGGATTACTCACACATGGAAGGAGAAGTCATGGAGGGATGATGGAGTGGTGATGATGATGACGATGGCGACGATCTCCCCTCTCCGGAGGCCAATTCAGCCTCCAGATTAGCCCTCCCGAAGAAGAACAGAGGGTGGCGGCGGCTCCGCGACGAAAACTGGGAAAAGAACTTCTAATCTGGGATTTCTCCGTCACGAGTTAAAATACGAGTCAAAGTAGGGCACCAGGGGAGGTGGGGCCCATCCAGGCAACCCCCCGGCGCGGCCAGGGGCTGGGCCGCGCCACCAGGGCGCATGGGGCCCCCCTGGCCCCCCTCTGGCCCCTCTTCTGGCTCCGGGTTCCTTCGGGTGCGTGGATTTTCTGTGATTTTTCGTGGATTTTTCTGAGATACCTAAAAATCCGTTTTACTGCACACAATAAAACCATACAGGCAGCTCTGCTGAAAACAGCGTCAGTCCGGGTTAGTTTAGTTCAAATCATGCAAGAATGAGGTCAAAACAATATCAAAAGTGTTTGGAAAAGTAGATACATTTGAGACGTATCAGCATCTCCCGTTGATTCTAGCTATACTTTCATCAATGTCATTTATAATGCTTCATTATCAGTTTGATCGACCTCTCTTTCTTGTAAAGTGCTTGTGGCAGGTGATGGCTTCTCGCCCCTCGTTGGTTACCCCAAGTGGAAGGTTGAGATGTAGCGTAGCGGCAAATTTCCCTTGGCAAAGATACCAAGGATCGAATCCCGTGAGACTCCGAGGGTCGACAAGTAGGTGTCAACGGCGCCAGAAACTTAGCGGTTGACAGGACCTGCACACAGATACAGATAACTTTGCTCCCAACGAGTACAGAGAGGTTGTCAATCCCTCCGGCCTTGTTGTTTACAAAGGATCAAACACAAGAGATAATAATGATAGCTATGACTGCAAATAGGAAATAAAGACATGAAGTAAATATAAGGTGTGATCAGCGGTGGTAATATGGACCGGGGTCCCATGATGTTCACTAGTGATGTCTCTCTCCCAAAAGACGATAAAACAGTTAAGCGAGGTAAACAAATTACAGCTAGGCAATTGATAGGATTATGTGCGCAAACCAATGCTAACTATGCTGCAAAGAAAGGTAGAGGCTCAAAAGCATGGGCGGTACGCCAAGGCAAGTAGACCGAAATCCATCTGCATCTACTACTAATCATCCACCTTGAGATATCTATCCAGAACATCTCGCTGGTATTAAGTTGCGAATCCCACCCAAAGTGTAGACTCAAAGCAACAGACAACTACATTAAAAGAACTTTGCGTAAAGTAAACAATCCTTGCACCCGCAAGTACAAGCACCGTTGTTTTCCCCCTTGTGGAAACAGCACATCCCCTAGACTCATGTTTCTGTCACTCAAGCTAGTCATCAGGGGGCATGAACCCACAATCAAGCATAACGCTCCCTCTTGGAGTTACTACCTACTACTTGGCCAAAGCAATAAACAGCAACGGAGAACATGCAAGAATTACTCAAGAACTAAGATATAAAAGAGGTGAATCAAATATATTACTCAAACACAATCTGAACATAGTCTCATAATCCATCAGATCCCAACAAACTCAGCAGAGCAACAACAGAAAGATTACATATGTGCCTCGATCATGTAGGGCAGCTCACGAGGTCTAAACCATGAAGAGCAAAGAGGGGAGGAGAACATCACATAGCTACTGATCATGGACCCATGGTCCAAGGTGGACTACTCACGACTCATCCAGGAAGCATCCATGGTGGTGGAGAAGCTCCCGGTGGTGGTTCTCCCCTCCGGCAGGGTGCCGGGAAGAGTTCTCCTGATGCTTCCGATCTTGGAAGCGCTGCAGCGGCGGAACAGAGGCGAGATCGCGAAAAAGGGTTCCGTCCTCGAGGGTTTCGGGACGAGAGGAATATATATGCGAAGGGGGCCAACCAGAGGCGGAGCCGGGGCCCCAGGCGCCCCCCTGGCGCGGCCAGGGGTGGGGCCGCGCCAGGTGGCCACCTGGGCCACCCTGGCTCCCCTCTGGCCCCGCTTTGGTTCTTCGTGAATCTTCCTGTACGCTGATTTTTCCTGTATTTTTCCCGGAATTTTTGGAGCACTTTTAATATGGGGGAAACCTGAAATAGAAAAACAGCAAAAAACAGGAACTGACACTATGGTGCACTGAGTTAATAGGTTAGTCCAAATATGATCAAAAGTGTATGGAAGTGCATAAATATCATAGCAATATCACACAAAAGAAGCATGGAGCAAGCAGAAATTATAGATACGTTTTGGACGTATCAACATCCCCAAGCTTAATTCCTGCTCGTCCTCGAGTAGTTAAATGATAACGAGCATAATTTCTGTGGTGACATGCTATCAACCATATAAGAACTTTTTAAGTAAAGCAATCAAGGCATGTAATTCAATTCAAGTCATAACAAGCAAGAGTCTATATTAGCATTGTAACAAGCAACATAAGAACATAAAGGTGCAAGAGCTCTCGCTGTCCGTGACTCGAATGTCTCCGAATGGTGTTTGCGTGCAAGAAAGGGGATAGGGATATACGAGAGAGTAAAAAATAGTTTTTGTATTGTTGAGAACTTAATCTACTAAAGTTTCACACTTGGTCTTCTTTGGAATCTTATCTTGACTCATCCCCAGACCACTAGCCAGGTACAAGTCAAAATGATCCACTCCCTTTCGATATTTTGAGCATTCATGCAATGGATGAGCGTAAGCAAGAAAAATGATAAAGGGGGAAGACAAAAAAGGTGTGAAAGGCTCACATCAATGAGGACAATCATAGGCGAGAGAAAGCCAAATGATAGATATGATGTGAGGAGTAGGGATTGCCATGCAACGGATGCACATATGAGCTAAGGTAAGCTCTCCAATGGAACTAGTGGGGGTGCATCCAACTTGCTTGCTCAAGAAGACCTAGAGCTCTTTTGAGGAGGCTCATCATTGGAATATACAAGCCAAGTTCTATAGTGTGAAGGTCCCCACATAGCTATATGCATGAATGATAATCTCTATGGAGTACAAGGTATAAGATGGAGTACGAGTGTGGATCTCTCAAAAAGAATAGTAGTGTGCCCCCTTCTCACTTTTTATTTCTTTTTCTCTTTTTTATTTTTTTTTATTTTTTGTGGCCTCAATGGCTCTTTCTATTTAACTCTCATTTGTCCTCTTTGGGATCTTTTGATTTTGTCCTCTTTGGGATCTTTTCCTCACTTTAGGGGCAACACTCTATATATTACAAGAAGTATAGAAGATCTTTCACACTTTACAAAAATACTCAACATAAAGAAAATGAAACTATCATGATGTATGCAAATGTATGCCTCTGCCAGTGTAGCAGGATATGCAATGATACTAGCGCGACATGTAGCAATGATTAGGGCAAGGCCCAACTAGCATGCGGCTCATCGATCAAGCAAAAAGCATGTATGACATGAAGATCAAGTCATGAGAAGATGGATATTGCATGGCAATGTATCTCGGAAAGGCTATGGAAATGCCTTGATAGGTAGGTATGGTGGCTGTTTTGAGGAAGGATATAATGAGGCTTATGATGACAGAGCGTATCGTGCCAAGGATTTGGATGCACCGGCGAAGTATGCGCCAACTCTTGAGGTGAGAAAGGGCAATGCACGGTACCGAAGAGGCTAGAAAAATATGGCTAGGTGGAAGTGTCAACTTTCGAATACTCACATTAGTCCGAAGAACTCATGCACTTATTATCGGTAACTCTCAATCTAATTAGGAGGTTCACAAAGAGACAAGTACCCCGAGGAGGAGTGTATGGGGGTTTGGTTATCCTTGCGCATCCTCGACTCATGGTACGTGAGTGTACTCTAATATTCGATCCCTCCAAAGATTAGTGATCCATCTAGTAGCTAAAGTTCTCAACTATTTTGTAGGTTTTCGAAAATAAACACGGATTGCCCAAAATACGACATCTATCACTAATAGGCTAAAGCTCTTGACACCAAAAGTTCAGACATTACTCATGGCAATACCTCAAAACTATTGCAAGTTACTACTAAAATTAAATAGCAACCTCAATTACCTACTTTAGGTTAAGACACACAACTCAGTGCAACAGGCAAACTCTCTTAACAAGATAAACATGAAAACTCAAGAGAGTTCAGCAACCAACTAAACAAAAGCTCTTTAAAAAGAAAAGTATGAAAACTGAGAGCTAAACATGACAGCAGCTATGGAAAGACAAAGAACACACACAGCAAAGATAAGCATGAAAATCCTATGTTGTGTTCTAGGTTGAAGTGGAGCGTGTTTCTCTCCCACACAAAGAAAGCTGGTTCTAACTTGTTATGAACAGCAAGCAAAGCTAAAGAAAACTAAAAAGGAAACTAAGAGCAAGACGCTCCAAGCATAGCACATAACGCATGAAGTGATAGAAATATAGTGGAACGAAAGACGAACTGATAATTGTTGATGGAGAAGGGGATGCATGGGGGCATCCCCAAACTTAGATGCTTGAGTCTTCTTGAATATTTCTTGGGGGTGCGCGGGGGCATCCCCAAGCTTGAACGTTTGACCCTCCTGAATCTTCTTTTATCATCTTCCCTCGCACACTTGAAAACTCCCTTCATACATAACTCATCATAATCTGATTAGCGAGGTTAGTACCCACAATAAAATAATTTTTCCCTACTGGAAATAAAGATAATCTTGAAGAGCTACTGTTTCTCAAGATTGCCAAAAGGTTTTTGCAAAGAAAAAGCAAGCTCAAGGTTTGCAAAACGAAGAAAAGGCAAAACAGGACAGAATCTGTGAAAAACAGACCAGCAGGTAGTAAATAATTTTTTCGTGGCACTTCTGCAACTCAAATCAAAAAACTCAGAACAGACGCATGAAAGCCAATTGTATAGAGCACGCTGTCAAAAAAATTCAGATCAAAAAGATGATCTGGTGATTTTATTCGAATTTTTCTGTCCAAGGACAGAATCTGTTTTCTGGACAGCACGTCACAACTTTTGAACTTTCTTGCAATCGGAGGCTAAACTTGGCACAAAACCGAAAAAAAAGATACAATGATGATGCTACTGTAGTAACAAACATCAAGACACAACAAAAGGAAAATAAAACCTAATTCGTTGTGGGCTGCCTCCCAAAAGCGCTTTTTTTAGGGAAAAATGATTTTATACCCCTAGTTGTGTCCCCCTCGGCAGGTTTGCCCCTAGTTTCCAAAAACCCTCGTTCTTGCCCAACTCACTTTGGTTCCTTTGTGCTTTTACCCTCCCGTCACGGTTCCGTCCAGTCAGTGCTGTTTGACCGCTACCGGCGCTAGATTTTGGACATTTTTGCCCCTGTGGCTGCTAACTTCATTACCCCTTCGTCCTCAGCCAGCTTTCACGAAAAACAGAGGAAGGGAAGGCGCGGCCAGATTAGAGGGGGGAGCGGGAAGCGGGAGAGGAAGGAGCCGCTGCGCATGGCAAGCTCGGGCTCATCCAGCTTCTCGCCAGCGACCGGAGAGGTAAGCAATGTGGTGGGGCCGTGCTTCTCCACCCAACCCGACATTTTGGGGTTCAAAGCTAGGGTTTGTGACATATTTGGGGTAATTTGACTTGTTTTAGGTCGATGGGGTCGGGATTGTGCAGCATTCAGCAGAGTTTTATCTTCCCGATGAGTCTTATTCCGGCTTGGAGTTTCTGTCGAAGCATCGATGCCCCGGTCATAGCCTTGTTCCTGCCCGCCGTGTATCATGGGGTGGTGCAAGCAGTGGCCGCCGTTTTTTAGGTTGCCCATTGGATGTAAGTTCATGTCAATTTGATCCAAATTTGTATTTTTCTCTCTAATTTTTCTTTTCAAATTAGCTTCTAATTATGACTCTTGATCTTGATTTAGTTACCAGATCAATGTAACTGGGTGGTTTGGGTTGACCCAGCTCCTCCATTGCGTGTTGGACTAGCTTTTGAAGACTTGCACGCTGAGGTTGAAGGTAGTTGGATCAAGTGCCACCATTTGAAGAAGGAAAACATTGAGCTGGCAAGGAAGAACAAGGCTTTGAAGAAGAAGCTTAGAGAGAGAGATGAGATGCTATTGTTGTGGGCACTGTTGTCTGTGGGAATTAGTATGATAGCTGTACTACTATGGTAATGTGGTCGTTGTTTGGTATTAGTTGTTCGATGTCAGCTGTAGTAGTTTGGTATTCCAATATGTTGTTGTTGTCAAATGTGGTCGTAAACTTGTCAAATGTGGTTTGGTGAATGAATTAGATCTTGCGAGCTGAATTTGATCTTGCCAGCACAATTTTATCGTAAACTTGTGAAATGACAGATGAATGACACAAGTTCAACAACAACTTGAGATCATACAACATTGTGCATCACATTTGAATGACACAAGTTCAACAACTAGATATCACACAAGTTCGACAACCTTAAGATCAGACCACATTGTGCATAACAACACCAAGTACATAAGAACACCATAGCACACAGTAGACATAACAGGTGCATCTCAGAAGTTTGGCAACATCACACGGTACACATAACAGTAAAAACATCATCTAGGTCATAACAACTTCTAGAACTTCAGTTTTTTGCTCCTGGTGTTTCTTGCTGGGTTTGGAGCTTGCATTGCCTTGCTTCTAGTGTTTCTGGCTGGGTTGGGGCCAGTTGGTGGAGCTTGGATTTGTGCTGGTTCTTTTGTTGCAGGAGGAACAACCTTGCTGTCAATACTGCTTCCAGTAGCTGAAAATGTAGTTGCTGGTTGTACATCTCCACCTATCTTCTCTTTCACAAACTTTGGAGAAGCTCCTCTATCTGCTGCTCTTTTATAGTTTTTCCTTGGGCTAAACAATTGCAAATATGTCACAATTTGTAATGTATGCACATACCTTACTACACTTGCTTGTGTAGATGCTTCATGAGATGGTTCCTTTGGTGGTCTCATTTCATACTGGACTACATCAGGTATTGACTGATCCTCATCCTCATCCTCATCTTGCACTTCTGCTATTGCTGGCTCATTTGCTGTAGGATGGTCATCTGCATTTTGTGCACCCCAATGCTCTTCTTCCCCAAAAGCTGGATCAACAGATTGTGTGCATCCCTTGGCTTGGTGTCCACATCTACCACACGTTTTGCACTTCTTCTTCCTTGGCCCAAGGCCCTTTCCTTCACTGCTTGCTCTAATCCTCTGTTTTCTTGGCCTGCCTGGTGCTTGCTTCTGAACAGGAGCACATAACTTGAATCCTGGATCTACAATGTCCCACTGTTGTTTGCCTTCCAAAGCTGGTAGGTTTTCATCATAAGTAGCTCTGAACATCTCAACAGAGTAGTACTTATGGACATACTTATCAATTGCATTAGCATCACCCCTTAGAGAAGTGATGAAGAAAAGTGCATGGATGCATGGCTTTCCAGTGACCTGCCATTGCCTGCAGCTGCAAGTCCATTTCTCCAGGTCCACAGGATACCTCCATTCTCTCTTCTCTCTATCAATTGCAGTTACCTCAGCCTCTGTTGGGATTCTCCTAACAATGCTCATCTCCAAACCTTTAGTTTTCTGCATTAATGCCTTCATTACTGCTGGTAAGATGTTGTGCCCAATGAAATGGTCATTGCAAATTCTTTGTCTTAGGTCAAACTTCTCCATAATGTACTGCCTGATCTTGTCAAGCAGTTCAACTAGGTGTAGGCCCTTGTATTTCTTTATTCTAGAGTTGAATGATTCAGCTAAATTATTATTGACATAGTCAACCTTGCTCATCTCAGTGAAATCAGCTCTAGCCCAGATTTTGGTGTGGTGCTCCTCAAGATACTCCTTCACTTTTAGCTTGCTTTTCAACTGGTTCAGATGATAATTGTGCTTTTTGATGCTGTAAGTTAGTGAGCAAGGCCACAAATTGTCATCATAAAATTTCCCTTTGAATTTCTTGCCAAAATTTTGAGACAAATGTCTCATGCACTCTCTGTGCTCAACTCCGAGATAAACATCATCAACAGCACTCTCCAGTCCTTTGCAAGCATCAGTATGGATAACTAATCCTTCAGGATGTCCTATAGCTTTCTTCAAATTATTGAAAAACCATGTCCAACTCTCAGTGGACTCCACTTCAAGAACACCATATGCAACAGGAAATAACCAATTGTGTGCATCTATTGCACATGCTGCTACAAGTTGGCACCTAAACCTACCATGCAATGCAGTTGCATCTACAGCCAAGTATGGCCTGCACCCCTCTAGAAACCCCTTCTGACAAGCTTTGAAGCAGACAAAAACCCTTCTAAAACACTCTTTGTAGAATTTCTTTCCTTTTAACTTGTACTCCACTGTGTGATGGTCAATGTCAACAACACTGCCTGGTGATGCCCTCTCTACTTCTGCTTTAAAAGAAAAAAGTAACTGAAAACTGTCACTGTACTTACCATATATCTTGTCAAGTGCCATTTCCTTACCATAGTAGCATCTGCTATATGGCACCTCAAGACCATACTTCTCTAACAACCTACCCTGAATTTCCTTTGTGCCAATCCCTGGATTTTTTCTTATCCAACCCATAGAAGCATCTGCAATCCACCTTCTTTTTGCAGCTCTCAATCTCTGAGATCTGTTCACACTAGGACATGTGTGAGGGTGGGGGTTCACTTTGATCTGAAAATAAAACAAGGGAACAAATATTAGTAAGTAAAAAAGTCACAATTTTATAAAGTCACAATTGTAAAACAAATATTAGTAAACTAAATAGCTAGTACCTGAAACAAAGTGCTCCTCCTCATCACAGATGCATGAAGCCTCCACTTACACCTGTCATAGGCACATTTACCAGTGAACCTACTCTGGTCACTCTTTAGTGTGATGTACTCAGTTTCAGACTTGATTGAGAATGTTCCAACTGCATTTCTGCAATCAACTGCCCCAGGAAAGACCACACCTTCCTCAATGCTTGGGTTATCTCTATCATACATCATGACAGGTCTGTCCTCATCTGCATCCTCAAAAGCTCCCATGTCATGATCCTCTTGCCTCTCATCTTCATCACTATCTGAAAATTCTGCAGGTATGTAGTCTTCATTTGCTGCATGTTCCTCATTATTTTGTTGTACATAACCTGGATAAAGCTTCTCATCCTCCTCATCAGACAAAATAGGTGCATCAGGCAGTGCTTCCTCCACAACTGGATCAGGTTGATCATCTTGTTTCTCAGTGACACCTGGAGCGGTTGGGGTGGTACTAGCACTTGCTGCACTAGTGCCAGGAGCACTAGGAGTACTGCTAGCTCCTGGCCTAGATGCACATGGTCTACCCCTTCTTCTACCTCTGGTTCCTCCAGCACTTTTCCTAGATGTAGGTGTTTTCTCACACCTTTCTCCTCTCTTTCTCTGAATTACTGTAATTTCCAAATTGCATGACCTTGTCTCTGCATTTCTTGCAAACATCAAACATAACTCATCATCACACTGTAAAGGGTTCCAACTCCCAAGTAAACTGTCCCAATATCTTATTTCAACAGCATCAAACAGTCCCCATGGATACTTTGCCCAAATATTAGCCCTAAAATCATTAAATGAACTAATACTGTTGTCCACAACTAACGGAAATGTGAAGCTGCTTTCTTTTCCTCTAGTACCAGCAGAAACTATGAGTGTGGTCTCCATTCTAACAGACAGAAAGAATGCAACAGCTGGATCCATCCTACAATAATGAACACAGCATCTACCATGATTGAATCTTCTCTGAATGAAGCCTACGATACTAAGGAAAAGCAGATCTGAGACTTACCCCGTCGGGATCTCCCGTGCAGATGCGGTGCCCTTGCCCTTGTCTCCCTGACTGGTACGACAGTCACCTTCAACGCTACCACTAACCGATGGCGAGATTTTTTCGCCGTCGACGATGCCACCGCCGCCGTGGCCGTGCGCGCATCCATCGCCATCCCGCGCCGATGCGGTTCCCTTCTTGTGGCGGTGGCTGCCGCCTAGGGTTTCTCCATTCGCCCCCATCGCGGTCAACTAGGTTGTGGTGGTGGTGCCCCTAGGGTTTGTGGATCTCGTGTTGAGGCGAGGCGCCGGCGAACTAGGTTGGACAGGGGAGAGGGAGTGACGAGAGGAATGGGGAACGAAAGGGTGAGGGGGGAACAAGCGAGTGAGCACGGGGGCAACCTGTGTCCAAAATCTAGCGCCGGTAGCGGTCAAACAGCGCTGACTGCACGGAACCGTGACGGGAGGGCAAAAGCACAAAGGAACCAAATTGAGTTGGGCAAGAACGAGGGTTTTCAGAAACTAGGGGCAAACCTGCCGAGGGGGACACAACTAAGGGCAACACTCTATATATTACAAGAAGTATAGAAGATCTTTCACACTTTACAAAAATACTCAACATAAAGAAAATGAAACTATCATGATGTATGCAAATGTATGCCTCTGCCAGTGTAGCAGGATATGCAATGATACTAGCGCGACATGTAGAAATGATTAGGGCAAGGCCCAACTAGCATGCGGCTCATCGATCAAGCAAAAAGCATGTATGACATGAAGATCAAGTCATGAGAAGATGGATGTTGCATGGCAATGTATCTCGGAAAGGCTATGGAAATGCCTTGATAGGTAGGTATGGTGGCTGTTTTGAGGAAGGATATAATGAGGCTTATGATGACAGAGCGTATCGTGCCAAGGATTTGGATGCACCGGCGAAGTATGCGCCAACTCTTGAGGTGAGAAAGGGCAATGCACGGTACCGAAGAGGCTAGAAAAATATGGCTAGGTGGAAGTGTCAACTTTCGAATACTCACATTAGTCCGAAGAACTCATGCACTTATTATCGGTAACTCTCAATCTAATTAGGAGGTTCACAAAGAGACAAGTACCCCGAGGAGGAGTGTATGGGGGTTTGGTTATCCTTGCGCATCCTCGACTCATGGTACGTGAGTGTACTCTAATATTCGATCCCTCCAAAGATTAGTGATCCATCTAGTAGCTAAAGTTCTCAAATATTTTGTAGGTTTTCGAAAATAAACACGGATTGCCCAAAATACGACATCTATCACTAATAGGCTAAAGCTCTTGACACCAAAAGTTCAGACATTACTCATGGCAATACCTCAAAACTATTGCAAGTTACTACTAAAATTAAATAGCAACCTCAATTACCTACTTTAGGTTAAGACACACAACTCAGTGCAACAGGCAAACTCTCTTAACAAGATAAACATGAAAACTCAAGAGAGTTCAGCAACCAACTAAACAAAAGCTCTTTAAAAAGAAAAGTATGAAAACTGAGAGCTAAACATGACAGCAGCTATGGAAAGACAAAGAACACACACAACAAAGATAAGCATGAAAATCCTATGTTGTGTTCTAGGTTGAAGTGGAGCGTGTTTCTCTCCCACACAAAGAAAGCTGGTTCTAACTTGTTATGAACAGCAAGCAAAGCTAAAGAAAACTAAAAAGGAAACTAAGAGCAAGACGCTCCAAGCATAGCACATAACGCATGAAGTGATAGAAATATAGTGGAACGAAAGACGAACTGATAATTGTTGATGGAGAAGGGGATACATGGGGGCATACCCAAACTTAGATGCTTGAGTCTTCTTGAATATTTCTTGGGGGTGCACGGGGGCATCCCCAAGCTTGAACGTTTGACCCTCCTGAATCTTCTTTTATCATCTTCCCTCGCACACTTGAAAACTCCCTTCATACATAACTCATCATAATCTGATTAGCGAGGTTAGTACCCACAATAAAATAATTTTTCCCTACTGGAAATAAAGATAATCTTGAAGATCTACTGTTTCTCAAGATTGCCAAAAGGTTTTTGCAAAGAAAAAGCAAGCTCAAGGTTTGCAAAACGAAGAAAAGGCAAAACAGGACAGAATCTGTGAAAAACAGACCAGCAGGTAGTAAATAATTTTTTCGTGGCACTTCTGCAACTCAAATCAAAAAACTCAGAACAGACGCATGAAAGCCAATTGTATAGAGCACGCTGTGAAAAAAATTCAGATCAAAAAGATGATCTGGTGATTTTATTCGAATTTTTCTGTCCAAGGACAGAATCTGTTTTCTGGACAGCACGTCACAACTTTTGAACTTTCTTGCAATCGGAGGCTAAACTTGGCACAAAACTGAAAAAAAAGATACAATGATGATGCTACTGTAGTAACAAACATCAAGACACAACAAAAGCAAAATAAAACCTAATTCGTTGTGGGCTGCCTCCCAAAAGCGCTTTTTTTATGCCTTTAAGCTAGGCATGATGCAAAAAAGAGAAGATCAAGTTTTATCAAGAGTAAGAGAATAGCTAGCCCGTGTAACGGACTCAACAGGCAACTTAATCTTCTTTCTAGGGAAGTGTTCCATCCCTTTCTTGAGAGGAAAATGGAATTTTATATTACCCTCTTTCATGTCAATGATAGCACCAACGGTGCGAAGAAAAGGACGTCCCAAAATAATTGGACAAGCAGGTTCACATTCAATATCCATAATAGTAAAATCAACGGGAACATAATTGTCATTGACAATGATAAGAACATCGTCGATCTTCCCCAGAGGTTTCTTTATGGAAGAATCAACAAGACGAACACCAAAAGAATGAGGATCAAAAGGTTTCAATTCAAGCATATCATGCATTCTTTTGGGCATAACGGAGGTACTAGCTCCAACATCACATAAAGCATAGCAAGAGAAGTTATTCAACTTAATTTTATGAAGGAAATATGCCCTAGAGGCAATAATAAAGATGTTATTTGTATTTCCTTATATCATGATAAATGTCTTTTATTCATGCTAGAATTGTATTAACCGGAAACTTAGTACATGTGTGGATACATAGACAAAACAGTATGTCCCTAGTATGCCTCTACTGGACTAGCTCATTGATCAAAGATGGTTATGTTTCCTAGCCATAGACATGAGTTGTCATTTGATCAACGGGATCACATCATTAGGAGAATGATGTGATGGACAAGACCCATCCGTTAGCATAGCACTATGATCGTTTAAGTTTTACTGCTATTGCTTTCTTCATGACTTATACATTTTCCTATGACTATGAGATTATGCAACTCCCGAATACCGTAGGAACACCTTGTGTGCTATCAAACGTCACAACGTAACTGGGTGATCATAAAGATGCTCTACAGGTGTCTCCGAAAGTATTCGTGGTGTTGGCATAGATCATGATTAGGATTTGTCACTCCGAGTGTCGGAGAGGTATCTCGGGGCCCTCTCGGTAACACACATCACAATAAGCCTTGCAAGCAAAAGACTAATGAGTTAGTCACGAGATGATGTGTTACGGAACGAGTAAAGAGACTAGCCGGTAACGAGATTGAACTAGGTATGGAGATACCGACGATCGAATCTCGGGCAAGTAACATACCGATGACAAAAGGAACAACGTATGTTGTTATGCGGTTTTGACCGATAAAAGATCTTCGTAGAATATGTAGGAGCCAATATGAACATCCAGGTTCCGCTATTGGTTATTGACCGGAGATGAGTCTCGGTCATGTCTACATAGTTCTCGAACCCGTAGGGTCCGCACGCTTAACGTTTGATGACGATCGGTATTATGAGTTTATGAGTTTTGATGTACCGAAGGTAGTTCGGAGTCCGGATGAGATCACGGACATGACGAAGAGTCTCGGAATGTCCGAGACATAAAGATTGATATATTGGACGACTATATTCGGACACCGGAAGTGTTCCGGAAAAGTTTCGGATTTAACGGGATTGCCGGAGGGGGTTACCGGAACCCCCTACGAAGGGGGATGGTCCATAGTGGGCCTTATGGAAAAGAGAGAGGCAGCCCATAGGGGCTGGCCGGCGCCCCACCTAGGGTTCCTAGTTGGACTAGGATTGGGGGGCACCACCTCTCCCTTTTTTCCTTTCCCTCTCTTCCTACTTTGGTAGTTCCTACTAGGAATAGGATTGCAATCCTATTCCTAGTAGGATTGCACCCCTAGCCGCACCATAGAAGGGCCGGCCGGCCTCCCCCCTTGCTCCTTTATATACGGGGCCAGGGGGAACCCAAAGACACACAAGTTGAATTGTTCCAGCCGTGTGCGGTGCCCCCCTCCACAGAAACACACCTCGGTCATACCGTCGCGGTGCTTAGGCGAAGCCCTGCGCCAGTGAATACATCATATCCGTCACCACGCCGTCGTGCTGACGAAACTCTCCCGTGAAGCTCAACTGGATCAAGAGCTTGTGGGACGTCATCAAGCTGAACGTGTGCTGAACGCGGAGGTGCCGTACGTTCGGTGCTTGATCGGTTGAATCGCGAAGAAGTTCGACTACATCAACCGCGTCACTTGACGCTTCCGCTTCCGGTCTACGAGGGTACGTAGACACACTCTTCCCTCTCATTGCTATGCATCTGGTAGATAGATCTTGCGTGATCGTAGGAAAATTTTAAAATACTACGTTCCCCAACAGTGGTATCAGAGCCAGGTCTATGCGTAGATGATATGCACGAGTAGAACACAATGAGTTGTGGACGATACTAGTCATAATGCTTACCAGCATGTCATACTTTGCTTCGTCGGTATTGTGAGATGAAGCGGCCCGGACCGACATTACGCGTACGCTTACGCGAGACTGGTTTCACCGTTACGAGCACTCGTTGCTTAAAGGTGACTGGCGGGTGTCTATCTCTCTCACTTTAGCTGAATCAAGTGTGGCTACGCCCGGTCCTTGTGAAGGTTAAAACAGCACATACTTGACGAAACATCGTTGTGGTTTTGTATGCGTAGGTAAGAACGGTTCTTGCTAAGCCCGTAGCAGCCACGTAAAACTTGCAACAACAAAGTAGAGGACGTCTAACTTGTTTTTGCAGGGCATGTTGTGATGTGATATGGTCAAGACATGATGAGTTATACGGTTTTGTATGAGATGATCATGTTTTGTAATGTTATCGGCAACTGGCAGGAGCCATATGGTTGTCGCTTTATTGTATGAAATGCAATCGCAATGTAATTGCTTTACTTTATCACTAAGCAGTAGCGATAGTCGTAGAAGCAATAGTTGGCGAGACGACAACGATGCTACGATGGAGATCAAGGTGTCACGCCGGTGACGAAGGTGATCATGACGGTGCTTTGGAGATGGAGATCAAAAGCACAAGATGATGATGGCCATATCATGTCACATATTTTGATTGCATGTGATGTTTATCTTATTATGCTTCTTATTTTGCTTAGAACGACGGTAGCATTATAAGATGATCCCTTACTAAATTTCAAGGTATAAGTGTTCTCCCTGAGTATGCACTGTTGCGAAAGTTCGTCGTGCCGAGACACCACGTGATGATCGGGTGTGATAAGCTCTACGTTCAAATACAACGGGTGTAAGCCAGTTTTGCACACGCAGAATACTCGGGTTAAACTTGACGAGCCTAGCATATGCAGATATGGCCTCGGAACACTGGAGACCGAAAGGTCGAGCGTGAATCATATAGTAGATATGATCAACATAAGATGTTCACCATTGATACTACTCCATCTCACGTGATGATCGGACATGGTTTAGTTGATTTGGATCACGTGATCATTTAGATGACCAGAGGGATGTCTATCTAAGTGGGAGTTCTTTAATTAATATGATTAAATTGAACTTTAATTTATCATGAACTTAGTCCTGATAGTTTTGCATATCTATGTCGTTGTAGATCAATGGCCCGTGCTACCGTTCCCTTGAATTTTAATGCATTCCTAGAGAAAGCTAAGTTGAAAGATGATGGTAGCAATTACACGGACTGGGTCCGTAACTTGAGGATTATCCTCATTGCTGCACAGAAGAATTATGTCCTTGAAGCACCGCTAGGTGACAAGCCCCCTCCCGCTAATGTAGACGCTTTGAACGTCTGGCAGTCGCGGTCTGATGACTACACGATAGTTCAGTGTGCCATGCTTTACGGCTTAGAACCGGGACTTCAACGACGTTTTGAACGTCATGGACCATATGAGATGTTCCAGGAGTTGAAGTTAATATTTCAAGCAAATGCCCGAATTGAGAAATATGAGATTTCCAATAAGTTCTACAGCTGCAAGATGGAGGAGAATAGTTCTATCAGTGAACACTTGCTCAGAATGTCTGGGTACTACAATCATATGACTCAACTTGGTTGCCAAGTTGACGAGGATAGTGTTATTGATAGAGTTCTTCAATCACTGCCACCAAGCTATAATGGCTTCGTGATGAACTATAATATGCAAGGGATGTAGAAGACAATTCCCGAGCTCTTCGCTATGCTCACAGCTGCGGAGGTAGAAATCAAAAAGGAGCATCAAGTGTTGATGGTTAACAAGACCACTAGTTTCAAGAAAAAGGGCAAGGGAAAGAAGGGGAACTTCAAGAAGAATAGCAAGACAGTTGCTACTCCCACGAAGAAACCCAAGTCTGGAGCCAAGCCTGAAACTGAGTGCTTCTACTGCAAGGGGACTGGACACTGGAAGAGGAACTGCCCCAAGTATTTGGCGGATAAGAAGGATGGCAAGGTGAACAAAGGTATATGTGATATACATGTTATTGATGTGTACCTTACTAATGCTCGTAGTAGTACCTGGGTATTTGATACCGGTTCGGTTGCTAATATTTGTAACTCGAAACAGGGACTACGGATTAAACGAAGATTGGCTAAGGACGAGGTGACGATGCGCGTGGGAAATGGTTCCAAAGTCGATGTGATCGCCGTCGGCACGCTACCTCTACATCTACCTTCGGGATTAGTATTAGACCTAAATAATTGTTATTTGGTGCCAGCGTTGAGCATGAACATTATATCTGGATCTTGTTTGTTGCGAGACGGTTATTCATTCAAATCAGAGAATAATGGTTGTTCTATTTTTATGAATAATATCTTTTATGGTCATGCACCCTTGAAGAGTGGTCTATTTTTTATTGGATCTCGATTGTAGTGATACACATATTCATAATATTGAAACCAAAAGATGCAAGGTTAATAATGATAGTGCAACTTATTTGTGGCACTGCCGTTTAGGTCATATTGGTGTAAAACGCATGAAGAAACTCCATAGTGATGGACTTTTGGAATCACTTGATTATGAATCACTTGGTGCTTGCGAACCATGCCTCATGGGCAAGATGACTAAAACTCCATTCTCCGGAACTATGGAGCGAGCAACAGATTTGTTGGAAATCATACATACCGATGTGTGTGGGCCAATGAGTGTTGAAGCTCGCGGCAGGTATCATTATTTTCTGACCTTCACTGATGATTTGAGCAGATATGGGTATATCTACTTAATGAAGCACAAGTCTGAAACATTTGAAAAGTTCAAAGAATTTCAGAGTGAAGTAGAGAATCATCGTAACAAGAAAATAAAGTTTCTACGATCTGATCGTGGAGGAGAATATTTGAGTTAGGAGTTTGGTCTTCATTTGAAACAATGTGAAATAGTTTCACAACTCACGCCACCCGGAACACCACAGCGTAATGGTGTGTCTGAACGTCGTAACCGTACTTTATTGGATATGGTACGATCTATGATGTCTCTTACCGATTTACCACTATCGTTTTGGGGTTATGCTTTAGAGACAGCTGCATTCACGTTAAATAGGGCACCATCTAAATCCGTTGATACGACACCTTATGAACTATGGATTGGCAAGAAACCAAAGTTGTCGTTTCTTAAAGTTTGGGGCTGCGATGCTTATGTGAAAAAGCTTCAACCTGATAAGCTCGAACCCAAGTCGGAGAAATGTGTCTTCATAGGATACCCAAAAGAGACTGTTGGGTACACCTTCTATCACAGATCCGAAGGCAAGATATTCGTTGCTAAGAATGGATCCTTTCTACAGAAGGAGTTTCTCTCGAAAGAAGTGAGTGGGAGGAAAGTAGAACTTGATGAGGTAATTGTACCTTCTCCCGGATTGGAAAGTAGTACATCACAGAAAATTGTTCCAGTGATTCCTACACCAATCAGTGAGGAAGTTAATGATGATGATCATGAAACTTCGGATCAAGTTTCTGCTGAACGTCGTAGATCAACCAGAATACGTTCCGCACCAGAGTGGTACGGCAACCCAGTTCTGGAAATCATGTTACTAGACCATGATGAACCTGTGAACTACGAGGAAGCGATGATGAGCCCAGATTCCGCAAAATGGCTTGAAGCCATGAAATCTGAGATGGGATCCATGTATGAGAACAAAGTGTGGACTTTGGTTGACTTGCCCGATGATCGGCAGGCCATCGAAAATAAATGGATCTTCAAGAGGAAGACCGACGCAGACGGTAATGTTACTGTTTACAAAGCTCGACTTGTTGCGAAAGGGTTTCGACAAGTTCAAGGAGTTGACTACGATGAGACTTTCTCACCTGTAGCGATGCTTAAGTCTGTCCGAATCATGTTAGCAATTGCCGCATTTCATGATTATGAAATCTGGCAAATGGATGTCAAAACTGCATTCCTGAATGGATATCTCAAAGAAGAGTTGTATATGATGCAACCAGAAGGTTTTATCAATCCAAAAGGTGCTAACAAAGTATGCAAGCTCCAGCGATCCATCTATGGACTGGTGCAAGCATCTCGGAGTTGGAATATACGCTTTGATGAGGTGATCAAAGCATATGGTTTTATACAGACTTTTGGAGAAGCCTGTATTTACAAGAAAGTGAGTGGGAGCTCTGTAGCATTTCTAATATTATATGTGGATGACATATTGTTGATTGGAAATGATATAGAATTTCTGGATAGCATAAAAGGATACTTGAATAAGAGTTTTTCAATGAAAGACCTCGGTGAAGCTGCTTATATATTAGGCATCAAGATCTATAGAGATAGATCAAGACGCTTAATTGGACTTTCACAAAGCACATACCTTGATAAGATTTTGAAGAAGTTCAAAATGGATCAGTCAAAGAAAGGGTTCTTGCCTGTATTACAAGGTATGAAGTTGAGTAAGACTCAATGCCCGACCACTGCAGAAGATAGAGAGAAAATGAAAGTCATTCCCTATGCCTCAGCCATAGGATCTATCATGTATGCAATGCTGTGTACCAGACCTGATGTGTGCCTTGCTATAAGTCTAGCAGGGAGGTACCAAAGTAATCCAGGAGTGGATCACTGGACAGCGGTCAAGAACATCCTGAAGTATCTGAAAAGGACAAAGGATATGTTTCTCGTGTATGGAGGTGACAAAGAGCTCGTCGTAAACGGTTACGTCGATTCGAGCTTTGACACTGATCCGGATGACTCTAAGTCACAAACCGGATATGTATTTTTACTGAACGGTGGAGCTGTCAGTTGGTGCAGTTCCAAGAAGAGCGTCGTGGCGGGATCTACGTGTGAAGCGGAATACATAGCTGCTTCGGAAGCAGCAAATGAAGGAGTCTGGATGAAGGAGTTCATATCCGATCTAGGTGTAATACCTAGTGCATCGGGTCCAATGAAAATCTTTTGTGACAACACTGGAGCAATAGCCTTAGCGAAGGAATCCAGGTTTCACAAGAGAACAAAGCACATCAAAAGACGCTACAATTCCATCCGCGATTTAGTCAAGGAGGGAGACATAGAGATTTGCAAAATACATACGGATCTGAATGTTGCAGACCCATTGACTAAGCCTCTTCCACGGGCAAAACATGATCAGCACCAGGACTCCATGGGTGTGAGGATCATCACTTTGTAATCTAGATTATTGACTCTAGTTCAAGTGGGAGACTGAAGGAAATATGCCCTAGAGGCAATAATAAAGATGTTATTTGTATTTCCTTATATCATGATAAATGTCTTTTATTCATGCTAGAATTGTATTAACCGGAAACTTAGTACATGTGTGGATACATAGACAAAACAGTATGTCCCTAGTATGCCTCTACTAGACTAGATCATTGATCAAAGATGGTTATGTTTCCTAGCCATAGACATGAGTTGTCATTTGATCAACGGGATCACATCATTAGGAGAATGATGTGATGGACAAGACCCATCCGTTAGCATAGCACTATGATCGTTTAAGTTTTACTGTTATTGCTTTCTTCATGACTTATACATGTTCCTATGACTATGAGATTATGCAACTCCCGAATACCGTAGGAACACCTTGTGTGCTATCAAACGTCACAACGTAACTGGGTGATCATAAAGATGCTCTACAGGTGTCTCCGAAAGTATTCGTGGTGTTGGCATAGATCAAGATTAGGATTTGTCACTCCGAGTGTCGGAGAGGTATCTCTGGGCCCTCTCGGTAACACACATCACAATAAGCCTTGCAAGCAAAAGACTAATGAGTTAGTCACGAGATGATGTGTTACGGAACGAGTAAAGAGACTTGCCGGTAACGAGATTGAACTAGGTATGGAGATACCGACGATCGAATCTCGGGCAAGTAACATACCGATGACAAAAGGAACAACGTATGTTGTTATGCGGTTTTGACCGATAAAAGATCTTCGTAGAATATGTAGGAGCCAATATGAACATCCAGGTTCCGCTATTGGTTATTGACCGGAGATGAGTCTCGGTCATGTCTACATAGTTCTCGAACCCGTAGGGTCCGCACGCTTAACGTTTGATGACGATCGGTATTATGAGTTTATGAGTTTTGATGTACCGAAGGTAGTTCGGAGTCCCGGATGAGATCACGGACATGACGAGGAGTCTCGGAATGTCCGAGACATAAATATTGATATATTGGACGATTATATTCGGACACCGGAAGTGTTCCGGAAAAGTTTCGGATTTAACGGGATTGCCGGAGGGGGTTACCGGAACCCCCTACGAAGGGGGATGGTCCATAGTGGGCCTTATGGAAAAGAGAGAGGCAGCCCATAGGGGCTGGCCGGCGCCCCACATAGGGTTCCTAGTTGGACTAGGATTGGGGGGCGCCACCTCGCCCTTTTTTCCTTTCCCTCTCTTCCTTCTTTGGTAGTTCCTACTAGGAATAGGATTGCAATCATATTCCTAGTAGGATTGCACCCCTAGCCGCACCATAGAAGGGCCGGCCGGCCTCCCCCTTGCTCCTTTATATACGGGGGCAGGGGGGCACCCAAAGACACACAAGTTGAATTGTTCCAGCCGTGTGCGGTGCCCCCCTCCACAGAAACACACCTCGGTCATACCGTCGCGGTGCTTAGGCGAAGCCCTGCGCCGGTGAATACATCATATCCGTCACCACGCCGTCGTGCTAACGAAACTCTCCCGTGAAGCTCAACTGGATCAAGAGCTCGTGGGACGTCATCAAGCTGAACGTGTGCTGAACGCGGAGGTGTCGTACGTTCGGTGCTTGATCGGTTGAATCGCGAAGAAGTTCGACTACATCAACCGCGTCACTTGACGCTTCCGCTTCCGGTCTACGAGGGTACGTAGACACACTCTTCCCTCTCGTTGCTATGCATCTGGTAGATAGATCTTGCGTGATCGTAGGAAAATTTTAAAATACTACGTTCCCCAACATTTTAATCATAGGATCCCAACCATCTTCTAGCTTTGTAGGTATGGAGGCTTCTACCCTTAGCTTCTCCTCCCTAGATTTGATGAGAGCATTAGTGATATGCTCCGTGAAGGCAAGATTAAGTGTGCTAGTGTGGGGATCTCTAGACATTCTTTGTAAAAAGGTGACAACCTCTGAGAGACTACAATTATCAAAATCAATTTGATCATTATTGAGCAGAATTGTAGTGTCATCTTCTTTGTTTGAATTTCTCTCTGTTATAAGAGTTTGGACGTCTTCCCAACTTTGGGGAAGTGTGGGAGCAACTTTAAACAGAGGCTCATACTTTTTTCCTGGAAGACCATGCCATGGGCATAACTCTCCATTAAAACTAACATAATCACAAGGTTTATTACTTTTGTAGATCCCGACAGTGGTGATTGGCGTGATGGAAGAAGGGGTGTACTCCTCCCACTTAGTGTTTTTGGTGGAACCCATAGCAGCAGCAAGCAACATAACTATTTTTGTGATTTTTGGTAAGGGAAACTAAAGCAAAAACTGAAAGGTAAACTAACAAGACTAAAAAGCAAAGATAAAAGATAGCGTGCAACTCCCCTATCTTGAAGAGTGGAGTCCCCGGCAACGGCGCCAGAAACTTGCTTGATGGCCTCTCGCCCCTCGTTGGTTACCCCAAGTGGAAGGTTGAGATGTAGCGTAGCGGCAAATTTCCCTTGGCAAAGATATCAAGGATCGAATCCCGTGAGACTCCGACGGTCGACAAGTAGGTGTCAACGGCGCCAGAAACTTAGCGGTTGACAGGACCTGCACACAGATACAGATAACTTTGCTCCCAACGAGTACAGAGAGGTTGTCATTCCCTCCGGCCTTGTTGTTTACAAAGGATCAAACACAAGAGATAATAATGATAGCTATGACCGCAAATAGGAAATAAAGACAGGAAGTAAATATAAGGTGTGATCAGCGGTGGTAATATGGACCGGGGTCCCATGATGTTCACTAGTGATGTCTCTCTCCCAAAAGACGATAAAACAGCTAAGCGAGGTAAACAAATTACAGCTGGGCAATTGACAGGATTATGTGCGCAAACCAATGCTAATTATGCTGCAAAAAAGGTAGAGGCTCAAAAGCATGGGCGGTACGCCAAGGCAAGTAGACCGAAATCCATCTGCATCTACTACTAATCATCCACCTTGAGATATCTATCCAGAACATCTCGCTGGTATTAAGTTGCGAATCCCACCCAAAGTGTAAACTCAAAGCAACAGACAACTGCATTAAAAGAACTTTGCGTAAAGTAAACAATCCTTGCACCCGCAAGTACAAGCACCGTTGTTTTCCCCCTTGTGGCAACAGCACATCCCCTAGACTCATGTTTCTGTCACTCAAACTAGTCATCAGGGGGCATGAACCCACAATCAAGCATAACGCTCCCTCTTGGAGTTACTACCTACTACTTGGCCAAAGCAATAAACAGCAACGGAGAACATGCAAGAATTACTCAAGAACTAAGATATAAAAGAGGTGAATCAAATATATTACTCAAACACAATCTGAACATAGTCTCATAATCCATCAGATCCCAGCAAACTCAGCAGAGCAACAGCAGAAAGATTACATATGTGCCTCGATCATGTAGGGCAGCTCACGAGGTCTAAACCATGAAGAGCAAAGAGGGGAGGAGAACATCACATAGCTACTGATCATGGACCCATGGTCCAAGGTGGACTACTCACGAGTCATCCGGGAAGCGTCCATGGTGGTGGAGAAGCTCCCGGTGGTGGTTCTCCCCTCAGGCAGGGTGCCGGGAAGAGTTCCCCTGATGCTCCCGATCTTGGAAGCACTGCGGCGGCGGAACAGAGGCGAGATCACGAAAAAGGGTTCCGGCCTCGAGGGTTTCGGGACGAGAGGAATATATATGCGAAGGGGGGCAACCAGAGGCGGAGCCGGGGCCCCAGGCGCCCCCCTGGCGCGGCCAGGGGTGGGGCCGCGCCAGGTGGCCGCCTGGGCCACCCCTGGCTCCCCTCTGGCCCCGCTTTGGTTCTTCGTAAAGCTTCCTGTACGCTGATTTTTTCCTATATTTTTCCCGAAATTTTTGGAGCACTTTTAATATGAGGGAAACCTGAAATAGAAAAACAACAGAAAACAGGAACTGGCACTGTGGTGCACTGAGTTAATAGGTTAGTCCAAATATGATCAAAAGTGTATGGAAGTGCATAAATATCATAGCAATATCACACAAAAGAAGCATGGAGCAAGCAGAAATTATAGATACGTTTTGGACGTATCAGCAGGAACCCGGGAATAATTACTGTGGATACTACTCTGTGTGTGTGTGCGTGTGCGTGTGCGTGTGCGTGTGCGTGCGTGCGTGCGTGCGTGCGTGCGTGTGCGCGTGCGTGTGTGCGTGTGCGTGCGTGCGTGCGTGTTGACCCCCTTTTTCTTACTAGATGTGGCAGATGCGGGATGAACTCCTACCACAAGATCGCATACGGGCAATTCAAGAGGAATTCGCAGGATTTTTTATTGATCACGTCATCAATAAAGCCGGAGAATACCATCTGGAAATTGAGTTAAGATGTTAGGGAATTGTAGTAAGAGATCTTATATTGTATGTATATAGCCAGTAGCGTCGGATAGATATACGAAAACTTGTTGTTCGACCAATCTCTCTCGGAGAAGGAGAGATGTCGATCTTCTGTACTTAATGGTTTTCTTCATTTGCTTACTAGCTAGCGTGTCGAGTCCTCCGATCTATACGTATATATAGTACGTAGCATCGACCAAGCACGGAGATAAGAGAGGACACTTCTCTCTATTAGCGGGCTAACACAATATATGAAACCCCTAAATTAACCCTACAAAACCCCCAAACCCCCTCCCCCTTTCAGAAAAAAAAAAGAAAAACCCGAGCCACTGAACTGTTGACGCGTGGAAGCTTATTTGTCCCGGTTGGTGCTACCAACCGGGACAAAAGGCCCCCCTGTGTGGGCAAGCCGCAGTGGCCACGTGGAACCCCATCTACCCCGGTTGGTATAAGAACTGGGACTAATGGTCTAGGGTATTTGTATCAACCATTTAGTCCCGGTTCCCCAACCGGGACAAATGGCCCTTTTTCTACTAGTGTATCATAATCTCACACAAAAGTGCTCGTCAATCGTCATGGAGGGGTGATGAGAAATTATAATCAAATGCACGAGGTAGGCATCTTTTGCATTGTTAGACTAAAATCATAGGCTGTCGAGTCTTGATTATACACAAATGTCTTCTTTTCAACAAATATTCAATGTTTATAATCTCATGTCGACAGACAACTACATGAAACCTCATAACCAACGACGTGTGTTAGGATGGGTGAGTATGTCTTCCTAGGAGCACTTCCTTCTCACATATACCATAAATGTGCCGCTCGAAAGTGGACATCTAGTTAGCAAATAAGTTCACACGAAACAGTGGTCCTTGAGATACAAACCCCGGCCTTCTCGGATAGAGTTGTTTGACCAACTCCTATAGTAGGGGTCACAACAGAACACCACATGTCAACATAGTTCTACATCCATCTATCGAGAAAAGAACATATTGCACATCCAATATCGTTATCAACAAGTTTAGTTGGCATGAATGCACCGGTGCAAGGATGTCCTCCTAGGAACACAAACTACCCTCATCCAGAGGGAACAACATTATTGTCTCGCAACTTCCCATATATCACCATTTGGAGCACGTGTACTAAATCTAGATCCAAGGTGTCTCAATTATTGCTTAACACATTTTAACATATATGATTTGCCGATGAATGTACTCGTTATACGTTTTTCCTATATATAATTCCCATCATACAAATTCATCCCATGTTCTCATTTATATAATTTAATTGAAAAAAGTTGGCTTTCTTGAAAATTTATCTTTGTGGATAACCATGTGTATATTATTTGTTTCATAGCCTTTCCATAATCCTATACCTGGTCATTCATACAAGTGCATCAATGAAAGGCTGCCATTTGCTGGGAGAGACGCGGGCGGGGGAGGCAGGGTCATCATGTAAATTTGGGACCATCTAAACCTCTTGCATATCAACCGTGCATCATCACACATACAAAGTTTCGGAAGTACAAAAAAATGGTGCACATGGAGGATTGCTAAAAACACGTGAATCCAAAAATCAGGCAACAATTTGAATAGTCACCGTTAATTATAACAGTAAAAAAATACATCGAGTTACATAATTAACTACATAGTACTGCACAATAATTTAATTTGTTTGAAAATTCCAGTTGTAAGCCCGAGCTGATATGCTCCGAGATGAACAGTAATTTGAAAACAAATAATAAAGAAATCGAACACTTCTGGGTTTTCTTTCATGCATTTAGACCAGATGAACATGTTTGCTGTCTAGAAATATCTGATTTGTTCTTAAAGTTCTTTTTTACTCCCTCTGTTCACTTTTATAAGTCCTTGAAAACATTTCAGACAATGTGTAAAACAGTCCATTTTCTTATGTCTGAAAGGACTTATAAAAGTGAACGGAGGGAGTACTATTCATCCGAGCCAAAGAGCCCTCCCTGCATGTTTTTCATTTCCCAATTCATAAATAATCAATTGCATGCATGTGTGTTGGAGAGCCACATTTTTTATTTTCACTATAAGAGCATCTACTGCTAGACTCCTCAAATTGACCGGGCGGACGCGGGGACCATTGACTGGGCATGAGAGAGAAGGAAAAAGTAGCAAAAAGTTGACCCAACCAGACCCCTCATATCTTCCCTATATGTCCGGACTGTCTGCGAACCCTCATGTCCATCTCAAATATGGGGAGGATATGAGGTCTCGCGGATATGCCCGGGCGCGCCCGGTAAATCTGCCACGTAGGACGCAGCCCTATCCCAGACCACATTTTCTTTTCCTTTATTTATTATTTTACTTCTCTCTCTTCATATGCACCAATCACGTGCAAGTGACCGGACATACGAGGAAAAAAAGAATAATGATTGTGTGGATGGATAAACAAGGGCTTAAAAAGGGCACACCGACCACTGATCGTTCACGGATGTTTGAGGGGTCGAATTAGAGGTACTCGGAGCTGTCCGGCCTTTGGCCCAGTGAACGACAAACTTGCCAGGCGAAAACAACTGAAGTCGACATGGCCAACTTTGTAGGATGTGCTACGATCTGAGGCGAAAGTTGTCATGTAGCGCAACAAAGAAAAGGTTCATGTTTCGCAGAAAAATTACCGTCCAATTGATTGTGATCAGACGTCTTACTCACTGGGAGACCGGAAGATCTGATGTTTGCCGGTTATCATTCCGAAGGAAAAGAAACTGTAATGATAACTCCGGACGTTCGGGATTTAAGCATGGCAACCCGAACATTTTAGATGGCAATTTTAGTTTGCGTGAGATTGGAGAAACATGGCAATTTTCTGACAAAAAAAAGAAAAAAGAACAAAGTTGCCATCTCCTATGAACTAAAGTTGCCATCCCTTATGAACTAAAGTTGCCATGTAAAAACATTCGGGACAATATGCTTAAAATCCGAACGTTCGGGAATTATTGGATTCCAAAAGAAAAGGTTGTTCTGTAGAGTCCATACCGAATCCAGACGTACCAGGTTCAGAAATATGCGCGGCCACCTCATACTCATCCTGGTCCAAATCACGCACGGCACGGCGACGGCGGCGGCGGTCACAAACGGAGAGCGGCCAAGCACCCACCCGTCAGCCACATGTTCCGTGCGTTGATTGATTCCCCCGAGCCGACCCCATCGCCGCCGCGTACGGCCGAGGCGCCGACGGCGACGTGTGCCGTGGAGGTCGACCTGTCCGAGCAGCTCGCCTCGCTGGCGGATCAGCCGGTCAGCCCGCCCCCCGCTTCGCTGGCACGTATTGTCGGCATCCTCCCGTCACGATAGGTGCACGCACCGGCAGCGAGAGGTGAGATCCATGGCTACCGATCGACGGAGGCGTGGGCTACTAGGATGGCACATGCACGCACGCATGGAAAAACAACAGAGCCGATCAGGCCATGCATGTTGGCGGACCTGGACCGGCCGCGCGCCGCATGATGCCAAAGACGACTCAAAGGAGATGGCGCGGAGGACCATGCGACGTACCTGCTGCCGGCGAGGTGTGAATGTCATAAGCCAAGGACCGTGAACTATCGACCATCATGTAGTTTTCGCTTGAACATTTTTCCAGTGGAACGGGCGTCACTGTTAGCGAATCTTCGTACTAGTGCAGTAGCACTCTTTCTTCCGAGAAACGAACACAAGAGCTGCCGACTGAAATCATATTTGTCGCATGCCTTGCCCTTGCCAAGTGAACGCCGCCGAGGGCCACACTGTATCTGTCGTCGAGTGCCCGAGCCCGACGACGATACACGCCAGAACACAGGCCCACATGTACGCACAGCGGCGAGCACTGTCTGTCATGGGAGAGCACGACACGAGAGCGCGCCCGACGACATGACCCGGCCCACCATGCCATCTGCCTGCATCCCTACCGGGTTCCTCTGCCTGATCTGATGAATGATGATGCGCCCCGATTCGCTCTGTCCACTCCGATCGCCACCGATTCATTTGATACCACTTCTCATGGTTGTGGTTGGTCGAGCGAGCCTCGACGCAGCATGCACCAGCAGCTAGCGCCCTGGCTCCGCCGTGTCCCTCAAAGCCACGGCACGGGTGCCGCACCAGCCCGTGCTCGCGGGGAACACCATGCTGGGCTGCTCGCCATGCATGCGGACACAGCTGGCCACACCACCACTACCGAGTGGAGCGACCTTTTCAGAGACAAGTGGTTAATTTGATACGAAAGTTTTTTCCTTTCCTCCCTGGCGGCCATCATAACCTCTCGGGACATTCTCGGCCGGACGAGGACGAGGGACGGCGGCCGGATAATCATCACCGCCTATGGAAAGTGAAATTGTGCACTGGCTCTCCGATGGCGATGGAGGCGATGATGATAAGACCCCTATGGCCCTATCAAGCAATCGCAGCAGCCATCTCGCAGGAGCAAAACGTTGACCGATACGTACGTCTGGTCCATTCTCGAACCAGAAAACAGCTAAGCCGCCACTCATGATGGATGCGTGGCCTCCTGATCAATCAACCACCGTATCAGAATTCCTAGTACTACACTAGTGAAATTGAGTCATCCCATTCCGTACGCACGCACTTTATATACATGTACAGATGTACCCGGCTCAATGTGTTTGAGGCTTTGAGTTGTGCGGTAGTAAATTTGAGTTACTCCAGTTGCGTACGGTGTGAAATAATACATGGGGAGAATATATGAATCACCGACATTTTGTTTTGTGCTGCACGCAACTCGGCTTAACCATAGCTAGCAACACCACGCACGTGGCTGAACTGGGCATTGCTTATTAGTACGGATTAGCCAGCTGGGCTGGGGCCCTGCCGTGATAAGGGGGGCTGGTTATTGAACAACAGAAGACGACCGGTCGATCTGGCAAATGAGAGGCCACAAGTAGGTACTGCCCGATCTCGTTCCATGTCATTCTAGAACCAGCTGGTACGTACGTGCTCGCGCTAATAATAATCAATCGATGCTCTTGCGATTGACTAATTTGCTACGTAAGTGGCTCTCAGCTGGTTCCTAATCATACACATGTGCCGCATGCTCCGTGGCTGCGGCTAGTTGGCAACCGTACCACTGCATGCATGCGCGTGCTCAAGCCGGAGATAGATGCATGCATCACCGGCTCACTTCAGCTTAAGCAACAAGTGACAAGCAATAATTTAATCGAGATTACGTTTGAGCACATGCAAGATGCAACGTGACTTGATACCATTAGCTACGTGAATGGATGGAAATGGAACGTGCCCGGTGTTCAACCACTACATGGTCTTCTTCAAGGAATATAGTGCGCGGTGTTCAACCACTACATGGTCTTTTTACCTGCCTGGAAGAAACTCCACCGACTTTGTTGTGATTTGCAGCTCGCTAGCGCTATCGTCATCACACACTGGCACACACCATTTATCGTTTACCGTCGGATAGGAAGCACACATAATCAACATATCGATCGTAGTAGCGCATGCGTCGATAAAACCAGCAGAATTAGCAGCAGGATCAAAAACCATCATGAGATAAGCGGACGAGAGGTGGCCATGGCTTTGTGACTGGGTTCCAGAGATCGAGCGACCACTTTACGACAGAGTTCAAGGCAGCGGATTGGACGGCGGCGACCTAGCTCAAGATATCAATATTGGAAATTATGGGCTATGTGTTACCCTTTGCCATCCCTTTCTCAGTTGTCAAACTTGACACATCTACAGTTCACTAGGGCATACAACGGAGAGCAGCTGTCATTTCTCACGGGGTGGTTTCCCAAGCTGAAGATTCTCTTTCTAGCAGTGCTCTGGTTTGTGCCTTCATCGTCGGGATCTCGTCGTCGGGTGACCACCGTCTTCGCGCGGATCACGCTCTCCTTCTCCCCTAGATGAGGTTGTCCACGCGGCGGCGCCTCACCTTGGCGCCTGGGTGGGCTGCGCCGGTTGTGGAGGGTTCGGGCTCCCGCTTCTCGTGCCTCCGCGCCCAGGATGGCGAGGACGGATCCGCAGACTCTGGGACTGGCGATGCTTCCCGTAGGCGCAAGTCCGACGACGAGCTTGCGGCGGAGTTCTGGGCGGACATTGGGTTCCCAACTCAAGCGTCTAGGGTCTGGGAGCGTCCGTCTTCGCGGCGCGGCCTTGCTCGGCCGCCCGGTGGTCGGGAAGATGCTGGCCAGGCTTCTTCCTCTTCGCCGGAGTCTCGCCCGCGGGAGTTGACGGCGGCTGCCAGTCAGTCGGGGAGGGCGCTGGCTCCTTCTAGGCACTTGGTGCGCCCATGGATCGGTCCCTTACCCCCTCCCAGAGCATCCCCAGCTCGTACTCTGGGCGACGCCCTGGCCTTGGCCGGACCGGTGCGGACGACGGCGCCGACGCCGTCTTCTGCGCTATCCCCGCCATTGTCTGGGGGGTCGACCTGTGCGCCGTCGCGTCTGTTGGGCCTGGGCCCAAGTGCCAGCTCCGGTAAGTTGGATCCTACCCGTCCTTTGCGTATGGTTAATCTGAACCGCTGGCTCTTTCATATGTGGCACAGAGACAGGGCTCGGTCATCCTCCAACCCTACCCTTCGTCGATCCTTCCTGGCCGCCGCGTGCTCGGGCATGTCGCGGGAAGCTCCTCAGCCGCCGGGACCAGGGGGGCCTCGCCCCATCGCCCCCGAGCCGAACATGGGCGCGGCCTCATCAGCAAGCGGTGCCCCCGGATTTGCGCCGGGGGTCTACTCCCCCATCCCTCTGCCATCCTCGAGTGCACCGCCGATTCCTCACCAACAACCAGCGCCGGGACATCATCTGCAGCCGGTCTACCCGATGCACCAGCAAGTATACCATCAACAGCCATTGTACCATGCTCCGCCTGGGTACATGCAGCAGCTCGCGCCAGTGTATCAGTACAACCCGGCTGGGGCTTCTCTCCAACCTAACCTGGGTCCTAGCGCTGCACCGCCGATGGCCTTCAACGCCGGCTTGGCTAACCCACCGCCCGGGGCCCAGCCTGGTGCTGTGCGGCCGAGGAAGCCCAAGGGCGGCAAAGGATTTCGACCTAAGAACCGGCCTGGCGGGGCTCCGGTTGCCGCTGCTCCTCCTGCTCTCCCGCCTCAGGTTATGCAGGGGGTCGTTGCTTCGGTCCCTGGAGTGATGGGGAACTTTGCCCCTACGATGGCTCCACCTTTACCTCAGCACGAAGCAGCCCTCTTGGCACCAACCCCAGGGGTGAATCCGATTCCGAACAAGTTGTGGTGTACTAAGTGCCAGGCAGCGGGGCACGTGGCTCCTGATTGTGTTACGCAACAATTCTGCTTCATTTGCAACAAAGCGAACCATCCAATGACTGCTAGACGGTGCCCAGCCCTCAAGCTGCAAAAGCCGGCGGCGATGCTCTGTGGTTACGGGACTGAGAGCATGGCTTTCTTTCAGATGCCTGATAATGTCTGCAGGGCTGACCTCGCACCACAACGCTCTCCAACGGCCATCATCACCATCTCGGGTGGTTCTATTACTGCTAGTATTGTGGAGGCGGAGGTGGCTAAGATAGCTCAGTATCAACACGCATGGACGTGGGAGGCGGTACCGCATGGTCAGGATGCCTTTATAATGTCTTTCCCTAGTGACGAGGTGCTCCTGAGAGTTTCGGGTTTTACGGTTTTCATCAAGTCACACAATGTCACCATGGAGTTTAAGGCTTGTCTCTCAGAGGATATTCCGCATCGCTTTGAGCTCATACCGGTTTGGGTGCATGTGCACGGAGTTCCCCATGCCCTCCGACACTTCTTGGGCCTTTGGGCGGTTGGTTCTGTCATTGGTGCCACGTTGGACGTCGACCTCTTATGCTTGCGTCGCCGAGGTGTTGTGAGGATTCAAGTCGGTGTGCTGAATCTTGATGCTTTTAAAATGAGTCCGGTGAACTCGCTCACGTCTGATGTGGTGGTTCAAAAGAAGGGCTATGAGTTCCGGTACACCCTGGAGGATGACAACTTTCGCGTTGATCCCAACTTTGTACCTCGCGTGTGGGAACATGGTGATGACATGGACGGGGACAGAGAGATGGAGCGGGAGGACAACCCGGGGGGCTCCGATGCGAGCAAGAGGCCGAAAGCATCGTCGGAGCACGCCAATACAGCGGCATCTTCATCCTCGGGAGGTGTGGTACCCATGCAAACGGCCACGTCTGTTCCTGCTTCTTCAAACTTCTCCTCGCGCCGGCTGGTTGAGGTGCCCCCGGCGGCTGCGGACCCCGCCACGTCAAGCTCGACCCCTCACCTGGCTGGCCTTGCTCCGCCTTCTACTCTCCAGCCGGAGGAGGCTCTGCTGGCTCCTGTTAGGTCCCTGGAGGAGGGGACGACGGTAGCCCTGGCGATGGAGTCTCAAGCGGCTGCCGCTACCCTCCCCGCGCCATCTCCCACCTCCTCTCTTTCTTCTGGACGACGGGGTGTGGTCTTCTCTCCTGCGGTTCGCGCCGACCATGTGTCCGCGCTAGCGGCGCTGCGAGCCATGGCCCCGGCGCCATCGTCCCTCGAGCAGCCCATCTCCCAGACGGTGGCTCCCGCGGCTGAGCTGCAGCCTTCACGCTCCCCTCTCGCATCGCCTCGGAAGATGACTGCTCTTGCTTCGCCTCCGGGAACTGAGGAGGCTGTCATCCCTGACCTTGGACTGGTAGGTGGGTCGCCGGGATCTCCGATGTCCGCTGGCTGGACGGAGTCTACTCCTCCTTTTCACGCACCTGGGAGGAGAGCTGGTGCGGAGCTCTCCGCCACGCCCAGGCGTAGTGGCCGTCATCCAGTGGGAGCTGATGGAGCCTCCGCCACCGACGAGGACTCCTTGCAGAGGGCCATGCGCAGGACGGCTTCGCGGAATCTCGACTTTGATGGTACGCCCTCTTCCCAATCTTTTTTATCCTTCGATAAAGCTAAAATATCTTCAAATATTGCTAGTCTTGGCATTTCTTTGGGTAAAAATGATTCGGTAGTTGATTTCTCGGTTAAAGCACTCAAGCAAATGGAGGTCGACCGGCTTACGGTTGCTCCTAAAACGCTCCTTACAAGGGATCCTTTAGTGTCAGATGAGGAGGATGAGGAGTCCGATGCCAACCCTGGAGGCAGACTCCTTTCCCATCTCGTTCACGATACTACCGAGGTAGACTTTGAAGATACCATGCGAGACACGATGCTTCATGACCTCGTTGCATCGGTACGCAAAAACAAGTCTAACTCCGGTAGTAAAAAGGACCGTCCTAAGAAGAAGTCCAAAGCATCCAAACGCAAAAAAGTTTCCCCATGAAAGGAATGTTTTGGAATAGCAGAGGTCTTGGAGACTTGGCTAAGTATAAGCATATTTCCGATTGTGTTAGAGATCATGACCTCGACTTCGTGGCAATCTCTGAGTGTAGTAAGCGAGACTTCCCCTCGCGAGATTTGGACCACTTCGCTAGTGGCAAACCTTTTGAGTGGCATATCTTGCCCCCCTCTGGGAGGTCCGGAGGCATCCTTTTAGGAATTCACTCCACTTACTTGGATCTTCTGTCTGTGTCTAAAGGGGAATATCATATCAAATTCCACCTGAGAAACAGGTCCGATAATTTTATTTGGAGCCTGGTTGCAGTTTACGGGGCCGCTCAAGATGATAACAAAGCGGCCTTTTTAAAAGAACTGGTCAACACATGCAGAGAAAACCCCCACCCTATGTTACTTGGGGGGATTTCAACATCCTGCGGTTTAGGCAAGACAAGAATAATGATAGGTTTGACTCTCGATGGCCGTTTCTTTTTAATGCGGTCATCGACAGTCTTGATTTGAAGGAACTATCTCTGTCTGGACGCCAGTTTACATGGGCCAACAATAGAGACAACCCGACCTTCGAGAAACTCGATCGTGTGTTTGTCACTACGGACTGGGAGTTTAAATACCCCCTAGCATCAGTTCGAGCTTTGGAGAGAATTGAGGCCTTATCGGACCACGCTCCTCTGCTCGCTGATTTTGGTCAGCCGGCCTCCACGTCGAACCGTCACCAGTTTAAATTTGAACTGGGGTGGCTCACGAGAGAGGGCTTTCCGGAGTTGGTCAAAAAGGTCTGGTCTCGTCCGGTACGAGGTGACACCCCTATCCAGCGGTGGAACAACCGTATTCGGGCGCTGCGTCAATTCCTTCGTGGCTGGGCGAAGCATACCGCTGGGATTTATAAGAAAGAAAAGATGCGCCTTTCAACCCTGATTGACTCCTTAGGTAAAACAGCGGAAGTGAGGCTGTTATCTGCGGATGAGATTGAACAAAAAAGTCATCTCGATGAGCAGTTAGCCCGTCTTTTACGCGAAGAGGAGATCAAATGGTATCAACGGTGTAAGGCCGACTCGTTGGTACTAGGTGACGATAATACGAAGTACTTCCAAATGTTAGCCAATGGCAGACATAGGAAGAAACGTATCTTCAGTTTGGATCAGGATGAGGGCCGAATCGAGGGAGACGGTCCGCTTAAGGAGTTTATCACAAAATATTATAAAGACTTGTTTGGTCCACCCTCTGATTCGACGGTCGAGTTGGATGAGTCGCTCCGTCATGACATCCAGCAAGTTTCGGCGGCGGAAAATGAATTCCTTACCTCTGCTTTCACTGAGGATGAAATTCGAACCGCGGTTTTCCAAATGGATCTTAATAAATCTCCGGGACCGGATGGTTTTCCGGCAGAGTTTTATCAATTTTTTTGGGAAATGCTTAAACCTGATTTAGTTCTTATGTTTAACGACCTGCATGCTCACAGACTTGATATTTCCAGATTGAACTTTGGTGAAATTATCCTCCTACCAAAGCTAAAGGAGGCAAATCGGATTCAACAATACAGACCGATTTGCTTATTAAATGTGAGCTTTAAGATTTTCACCAAGGTCGCGACTAACCGCCTCAATGGGGTCGCGGAGCATGTAGTGAAACCTTCTCAAACGGCTTTCATGCAAGGACGGAACATCTTAGATGGTGTGGCCGTACTCCATGAAACAGTTCATGAGCTCCACCGTAAAAAGTTGAACGGTGTGATCCTTAAGATAGACTTCGAGAAGGCTTACGATAAGGTGAAGTGGCCTTTTTTACTTCAAACTCTTCGTATGAAAGGTTTTTCGGACTCTTGGTGTAGTTGGGTGGAGAGTTTTGTGTCTGGAGGCAGTGTGGCTATTAAAGTCAACGATGATGTAGGCAATTACTTCCAGACACGAAAGGGGCTTCGGCAAGGCGACCCCGCTTCCCCTATCCTTTTCAATATCGTGGCCGATATGCTAGTTACTCTTATTGAGAGGGCAAAACTAGCCGGACAAATCACCGGGGTCATCCCGCACCTTGTCGAAGGTGGCCTATCAATTTTACAGTATGCGGATGACACTATTTTGTTTCTGGATCACGATCTTGATAAGGCCAGAAACCTCAAACTGATTTTATGTGCCTTTGAGGAGCTCTCTGGTCTGAAGATTAATTTTCACAAGAGCGAGCTCTTCTGCTTCGGCGACGCCGCAGAAAGCTCACATGCCTATGCGGAGATCTTTGGATGCCATCTAGGGCAATTCCCGATTCGTTATCTCGGTATCCCTATTCATTATCGGCGTTTGACTATCGCTGAATGGAAACATGTGGAAGAAAGGTTGGAGAAACGATTGGCGAGCTGGAAGTCCAAACTCCTCTCGTATGGGGGCCGACTAGTTCTTATTAATTCGGTTCTTACCAACTTGGTTCTTTATATGCTGTCTTTTTTTCACCTGCCAAAGGGTGTTCTCCATCGCCTCGATTATTTTAGATCAAGGTTTTTTTGGCAGTGTGAAAATGAAAAAAAGAAATATCGCTTGGCTAGGTGGAACATCATCTGTAGACCTAAAAGTCAAGGGGGACTGGGAATCCAGGATCTTGAGATAAAAAACATTGCATTACTCAGCAAATGGGTATATAGACTACTCACTGAGGATGGCGTTTGGCGGGAGATCATTCGTAATAAATACGTTGGTTCCAAAGCAATATCTCAGGTATACTGGAAACCAGGTGACTCTCATTTCTGGAGTGGGGTAATGAAAGCCAAGGAATTCTTCTTCCAATTTGGCACCTTTTCAGTCAGGGACGGTTCCCAGATTCGTTTCTGGGAAGACACCTGGCTAGGCATCACTCCCCTAAGTGTGCAATACCCAAGCTTATATCGGATAGTTAGACATAAGTTTGTCACCATCAAGCAGGTATTGGGGCAAGCACATCCCGATATTTCTTTTCGTAGAACTATTTCTCGTCCTCGTTTGAATGCATGGAACAATCTGCTAACTCGCTTGGAAATGGTCCAACTGTCGGCCGATTCGGACATCTTTAAATGGAATTTGCATCTTAATGGAAGATTTTCAGTTAAATCCATGTACGATGCAATGGTTCACAACGAGGTACCATCGGATAACAGAAAATTGTGGAAGCTTAAGATCCCTCTTAGAGTGAAGATTTTCCTCTGGTTTCTCAACAAAGGGGTTATCTTAACCAGGGACAATCTAGCTCGCCGAAACTGGCAAGGCAGCAAAAAATGTGTCTTCTGTAATCATAACGAAACAATCAAACACCTTTTCTTTGATTGCACGTTCGCAAGATCGGTATGGGCAATAGTCCAAGTTGCTTCCAACTTATACCCTCCACGCAGTGTCCGGAATATGTTTGGAAACTGGCTTCGGGGAATAGATAAACAATTTTCTAAGCACATTCTTGCGGGAGCGGCCGCCTTATGCTGGGCGATATGGCAAACCAGGAATGACTTTGTTTTTAACCACAAAACTGTCTCTTATCCTATGCAGGTAATTCATATATGCTCGCGATGGCTCCGCATGTGGTCTATCCTTCAGAGGCCGGAGGACAGAGACTTCTTTTTGATGGCTTCTTCCCGGTTGGAGTGCTCGGCCAGGGATATTTTCTACCCCCATGGATGGCGGTGTAACCTTCGTTTAGGCCAGGCACCACCTTAGGCCATCTTTTTACCTTTGTGTAATACTTCGGGCGCCAAACCCTCTCTGTTTCGTTATTTTGTGTTTTCTGGACGTGGTACTTTGGCTGTGTGCATCTCGCTATGCAGAGGCCGGGTTATCTTTGATGCGGCTGTATCAGCTCGATATTTCAATTCAATGAAAAGCCCTTTATCGAAAAAATGTGTTCTACCCTCTAATTCTTCTGCCTTTTTTGTGGTGCTGCTCACAATGCATATTGAGGGTAGGGACATATTTATAGACTCCACTTCCATACGTTTTATGATTCCGCCTATTTCCGAAAACATCCGTATGACTCCTGATCGTGTTACCAACCACGATAAAACATGCCAGTTTTCCGAGTCTAAATATACTAGTCCCAAGCACACATGTGTGAGTCATGTGCCATGATTAGATTGTATATGCGAGATCAACTTCGAATCTCAATCATTGCGGTCAACAGCCTGCAGAGCTGATCCTGCAAAACAAACCCAGCTCTTCCAGCCTGTGATGTCCCGAGAAAAATACGTACGTACATATAACATTTCAGTAAAGTCGATCCCTATTAATTCATCTACTGTATTCCACCACAGTCATCCTCGGCACCTCGAGCATTACTTCCTCGAATGAAATTCCGCATCAATTATTCTCTGTCACGAGGATTAATAATACGAATAATTCTATCATGAGTTAAATAAATAATAAACAAGTTGAAAGCCACGTAAATATCCAACAATTTGCAGCTAGCTAGCGCCTAGCGCTATCGTCATCATACACACCATTTATCGTTTACCATCGGATAGGAAGCCGGGAGAATCGACGACGCGCGATCAGCGATCACATCTCTACTACTATTAAACAAGCAAACATATTCATCACTAAGTGCACCCAACCTTGGCTACACATAACAGCACGGGTTAATAACAGCCTCATGATCAGAATTCCTTAATTTAATCTAACCGTTAAGATTAAGCTGGCCCTCAACCAAAACTGCATTTAGCAATTTTGACCGGCGGACGAAAACTCTACCATAGTAGAATAGGAAAGAGGATCTCCCCGTATCCCACCTTCCCTGCGACCCACCTCCAGCCGTAAGAAAAATCACAAAACTGGCCCTTTGGGCAAAGTTCAGCACAAAATGGCCCTACTTTCAAAATATTTCACAAAATGGCCCTACACGCATGACGCCCGCACCTGGGGCGCCATGCTAGATGACATAACGCCCTGGTCAAAGGCGTCATTCGGGTCATCGGTGACTTGCCACGCTGGCAGGGTCTGGCACGATGACGCCCCAGGGCAAGGCGTCGTGCTCATGACTATGGCGCCCTGGCCCGGGGCGCCATGCCCCTGTGCGTGAACAAAACTGAGTTTCCTCTGTTTTTCCCTCCACAAACCCTCACTTTCCCCCTTCTCCACCCCGGCCGCCCCACTCAAGCCCCTCCCTAATGCCCACAAAATTTCGTGGATCGGAGCTCCAAATCGGTGATTTATCCTTCCCTTCGACCCGTGAAGGTATTCTCCATCATCCCTCCTCTTTTTGTTGGTTGAAATCTCCCCATTGTGGGGATTTGGGGAAACCCTAGGTCATCCAATTTTGCTATTTTTGTTGATGCTTTTTGGTGTTTATGATTCTAGATGGCGAGGATCGTCAATGTGCATCATGTGGACTTTGTCTCCTTTGAGAAGGGAGACGCGGAGTATGGTGACCCGAAGAAGAAGCCGGTAGTGATGGTGTTTCCCACAAGTCCTAGCCTTGAGGAGGTTTTGTTTGAGCTTCGAAGAAAGGTGAATTGGATGGAAGAAAGCTATGGAGTAGACTTAATCGGAAGGTATAATGTTGGGTATGGACAACATATTCGTTGGAAGATAATGCCTCTTGACTCCGAGTTTCATTGGGAAGCATATAAAGAGAGTGTGTTGGCCTCACAAGATAAATCATTTGAGTTATTTGCCACAAAGGTTGTTCGTGCTCCATTGAACATTGATTTGAATCATTGTGCATCTTCATATGATGTTAGAAGCCCGGTTCGAGATTCAACACATGTCACTCCGGATGTGCATGACACAACAATGAGCCAACCTCCAATGACCCAATGTTTGAGCCCCTTGGGGAATGACCAAGGTGATAATGAAAACTTGCACATGGATGGTGTTGAGTTTGAGGGTGATGAATCGGAGGCTTATCTTCGTGATCATTATGTTGGTGATGTTGAGGCAAATTGCATGAAAGAGGACATGGACCATGAGATTCCATACAATAGGTCCTATGCGTGGGACTCGGAGGATGAAGGCCCGGATGAAGAAATAGATGAGGATGGTTTGACGGCTAAAGAAGCCAATGCTTTCAAGAAGGTAATAGGCCGTAGTCACAAGACATCATTGTTTTGTGATCTAAGCCTAGCCGATAAGGCGATTGTTGATGGTGGCACAAGTAATGTTCTTGCACCAAGGTTAACTTCAAAGCGAGATACGAAAGCAAGTGTGTATGGTGTTAGTGAAGGAACAATCTTTGAAAGCTTGGCAGAACTTCAAATATGGGCCAAGGACTACGCGGTTAAGTTTCATCGGCCATTCTTTGTGGAGAAGTCAAACTCCAAAGTGCGTTATGTGGTCAAATGCGAGGAACACAAGAATCATTGCCCTTGGGTTATCCGTGCAAGATGTGTCAAAGGCGGGCCACAATGGAAGATTACAAGTTCCGTGTTTCACCATCGATGTAGTGGCAATGATATTGATGATGATAATGTAAAGGATGATCACCGTCAATTGACCTCCAAATTCATTGCATATCGATTTTCAGCCTCCATAAAGATACTCCCAGCATATCCCATTCGGGCTTTGATGGAGATGGTGAAGGAGGTTTTTCGGTACGTGGTGAAGTATGGGAAGGCATGGAAGGCCAAGCAAGCTGCCTTTGAGATATTGTATGGTGGTTGGGAAGAATCATACAACCGCCTCGCGATGGTGTTGAAAGCGATGGCGGCAGAAAATCCTGGCATGTACTATATGGTGGAGCCAGATGGTGTGAGAACAAGGATATACAACAATGCAATCGTTCGAATATTTGGACGTGCATTCTGGACTTTTGAGCCATGCATTAGGGCCTTCAAGCATTGTAGGCCGGTTATGTGCGTGGATGGCACATTTTTGACTGGCCAGTTCAAGGGCACATTGTTGATCGCCGTTGCTAATGATGGTGGTGACAAATTGGTTCCATTGGCGTTCGCTTTGGTGTCGGCGGAGAACAATGACAACTGGGAGTGGTTTCTTAGTCTAGTGAGGACCAAGGTAATTGGACCTGAAAGAGAGGTTTGCATCATCTCGGACCGCCACCAAGGGATACTCAATGCAGTTGAGATTGATATTCCAGGACATCATCGCGTGCACCATAGGTGGTGCATGAGGCATTTTGTTTCTAACTTTTACCGAGCATGTGGAGACAAGGAATTGTCTGACCTTCTTCATGATTGTTGTCTCGCATTCACCACTAGACATTTTGAGAAATTGTGGGACAAAGTGTATGCTAAAGCAAACAATGGTGGCAAAGATTTCCTAAATAGGAATTTTGCCGATAAAGGAAAGTGGGCACGGGCTTTTGACAACGATGGAATCAGGTACGGTGACATGACAAACAACATGGCTGAATGTTTCAACATGGTGCTTAAGGGTGTCCGTGCATTGCCTGTAACAGCAATAGTAGAGTATACATTCCAGAAGTTGAATGTCTATTTTCAAAAGTACAGTGAAGAAACATCCTACTTGATTTCCGGAAAAAACAAGGCCAAAAAGATGTATAAGTATCCACCAAAGGTCGACGATTGGATGGAATACCAAGCAAGGAAGGCGGATTCACACAAAATCCAGTCTTTTGATAACATAGAATTGATTTTCCAAGTTGATGAGCACGGTGGAATGTCGCGTGACGGCGTGCTATATGGAGGTGGCTCCTTCAAGGTTTATCTTAAGATGGGCGCGTGTTCATGCGAGAGGCCTACATTGTATCATCTCCCGTGCTCTCACTTGATGGCTGCATCTCGCAGTAGAAATGTGAGTGTCAACATGACCAACAATGTAAGATTGGAGGAGTATTCGATCAATGCGGTAAAAAATACATGGGCTGCGAGGTTTCATCCCTATCTAGACCAATCTAAATGGCCGGAATACCATGGACCACCACTATACCCTGATTTGGAAATGAAGGTGGTGACACGTGGAATACGGAAGACAAAACGTTTCTTGGGTGACATGGATGATTGGGGTGGTGGATTCCGTAAGGAATGGGGGAGCCAACATTTCGCAGAGCCTCGTGATATCAGCCGTTGCGGTGAATGTAACAACGAGGGGCACAATAATAGAGGTTGTAGCTCAAGGGGCAAAAGAAAGAGATCAAAACGAGATGGTGATGCTGATGATGGAGCTCGAGGACATGGCCGTGGTGACGGTGGAGCTCGAGGACGTGGTCGTGGTGCTCGAGGACGTGGCCGTGGTGATGGTGGAGCTCGAGGACGTGGCCGTGGTGCTCGAGGACGTGGCCGTGGTGACGGTGGAGCTCGAGGACGTGGCCGTGGTGATGGTGGTGGTCAAGGCTTCGGTTATTGGCTTGGGGTGTGAAACTAATGATGTGTCGAACTTATGTATGTATGTCGTGAATCTTTTGGGTGGTCGAACTTATGTATGTCGTGAACTATGTAAGTCACGAAACTTATGTATGTGTCAAACTTATGTACGTGTGGAACTTATGTACGTGTGGAACTTATGTACGTGTGAAACTTATGTACGTGTGGAACAATGGCCAAAAAACGCCAAAAAACAGAGAAGTGCAGGTTCACGGCGCCCTAGCATAAGGCGCCATGTCAGTGAGTATGGCGCCCCGGCCCAAGGCGTCATACATGGCGCCCAGAAAATTGCATGGCGCCCCCATCATCAGAAGCATATCATGTTTGGACTTACTATTTTTCGGCCACCATGGCGCCCTAGGCTGGGGCGTCGTGCTGGCGAGGAGCATGGCGCCCTAAATCAGGGCGTCGTGCTGGCAACAGGCATGGCGCCCTGATCCAGGGCGTTGTGCTGGCAACAGGCATGGCGCCCTGATCCAGGGCGTCGTGCTGGCAACAGGCATGACATCATCAGAAGCATATCATGTTTGCACTTACTCTTTTCCTACATCAAGTTTCCATGACACCTACACCTATTGCATCAAGTTTCATACATAGTTTCCTACATAGTTCACGATAAATGCATCAAGTTTCATACATAGTTCACCACAAAGTTTCATACATAGTTCACGACAAATGCATCAAGTTTCATACATAGTTCACCACAAATGCATCATTTCTTTCCTTTCCCCCTCTTAGCCGGTGCAGCATCCTTCCCCTTCACTAAGCGTCTTCTCCTCTGCAGTGGCACCTCCACCTCCTCTTCCTCGTCCTCTGAGGCGGCCTCGATCACCGGGTCCTTACGTGCCTTCCTTGCGTATTTGCCCGGAGTATACTTTCCACGCCTTTGACTAGGCTGAGGCGCATCAGGCATCTGCGAGGTGTTAATCTCATCATGCGTCTGTTCATCCCCCTCATCCTCCATGTCATCAACCGATTCTTCGCCTTGCTGCTGGGTGTCGCTTGATGATGATCTCGATCTCGAAGCTGTAGGGACGGCGACATCAGTGGAGCGGCAGCCTAATAGAGCACCAAGGCCACGTGCCCAAGACTTGCTCCGCTATGAAATTGACATATCATGAAGTTAGGAGATATACCCCAAAAATGTGTATGAAAAGCAAATTGTGGCATACCTCAACAAAATCTTTAAGCTTATTGTACGACTCTTCACCTGGAGGGTACTTGAGTGCCTCACCGGCGTCGTTGACATGTTTCGAGAGCTCGTTTTGCTGTTGGACACAATAGGACAAATCATTTTGGCACAATGTAGGCAAGCATATAGATATAACGGTAACTTACCACAAAGCGGATAGTTGGCGCCGTTTCATACCGTCTACCATATCTAATAAGCCTGTTGTACTCAATATTGGCCATCTGATCAAAACCTGGATTTGGTTCATGTAATATGTCCCCTGGCTGAAATGCGGGTGCATTAAGTTGAGTACGGGCATTGGAACGAAACCACACAAGATAATTGTTGAATGCTTCCGTATCAAAAGGCCGTGGGGGAGGCTTAGAAGTCGGTTCACGTAGTGAAAGCTCAATCTTATTGAGCTTCTGCTTGAACTCCTGGATATACATGTCATGCTCTCGATCCCATTTTTTTATACTCTTCTGCTTCATTTTGTCGAGACTGCATAGCATTTGACATTTGCATTTTTGTTAGTATCTTCAAAACAATGGAGAAAGCATTTGAAGTGCTAAGCACTTACCTATGCAAATATAGCGAAGTGTCCTTGTACTTCGGCGGGGTCTCTTGAAATAAGCCAAATTGTGTCATAACTCGTTGTGGCCGATAAAACTCAACAGCATAATAACAAATCAATGGGCAGCGCATCCGCCATAAGTGTGCTTCCTGTAGACACTCTGGGTTAAGTCTGAAAGTAATATGACCAGCTCCCCTACCAATATTGCCCTCCGTTCCGTACGGTTGCCAGGTAACCTATAATCAAAGATTAAGAAAATACTACATTGTTAGTATGAATTTTGGAAAACCGAACAAACCGAAGAGACAAAGCAAGAGACTACTAAGATAACCTGCTCCGGGGTCATGATGTCAAGCTCGTTGCAGTAGTGCAAATACATGGTCTTTGAATTGCCAACAAAACCTTCAACCTTATCCCACTTATACGCCCATGTAGGCATACGGTCTGGGTCATCATGATCATCCCACCGGTCGTAACCCTTTGGTATAGGCCGCCCCACTAGCAAGTGCTCCCAACTCCAGATCGATAATAGAAGCATCGGACCACCGATGTTGGCTTCCTTTGACTCTACGACGTTTCTTGGATTCGCGCCCCTACGGCACGCCTCGTCCAGCTACACACAAACAAGATATATGTCATTACAAACTACAAAAGTTCTACATCTTCAATACACTATTATAAGCAAAACTACTTACCTGACGATACAAATAAGCCAACGCCGCCGTACCCCAACTGAGTCCATGCTCCCACCCAGCAAACAGCTTAAGCCACATAAAGGAAGCGTTCACGCCAGTGCCGTCAGCGAAAAGAGTCCGGCTGACTACATACCACAAGTATGCCCTGGTATACTGCTGCACTGTTTCATCGTCCGCATGAGCCGGGCATTTCCCAAAGTTCTCAGCAATCCAATGATAACTTGCACCGGCGGACTTCCCTTGTACCCCTGGCTCCCTCCCTATGAGTCCAACCATAATCTCACGCCATCCATCAGAATCTGTGCTAAAACAAATAGGCTCTCCTTTTATGGGAAGTCCAGTGATCAGAGAAACATCCTGCAAAGTGACCGTCATCTCCCCAGCATAGAAGTGAAAAGTATGTGTCTCAGGGCGCCATCGGTCAACGATTGCCGTGATCGCACAAGGGTTCATCTTCGGCATCGAACGAGACACGAGTGAGATGAAAGGGAGAAGCCCAGTCTTCCGGATATACTCCGTGTATCGCTCGTCATACTCCATCTTGTCATGAACCGAACCGGACCTCGGGTGAAGCTGATCAAAAACCCTTCCTTCTTCTGCCATGAACCGTCTACGATGCAATTGATCATACGATGGATGGATAAGAGAAGCCATCCTGCAAATTACAAATGTATATGGTAAGCCCCGTTGTCATTTGCAAATATCCGCACTAGTGCAAAAATATACATACATGTGCAAAATTTCTACACTAATTCTTCTGCCATACACCATATATGTGCATATAATTTTCTACAATATATCCAATATCATACACCATATATTTGCACTAATTCTTCCATACACCATATATGTGCGTACATATTCTAAGCCATACACATATCCTAACCAAACTCATAGCACCTTCATAAAAATCCTATATCATACATATTCTAAGCCATACATATCCTAAATCACACTAATTGTGACGCCCGAAGACCGACGTCCCAGAAGATCCCAGAAGGTTCCAGAAGATTCCAGATGTTCCGGGTTGCCCGTGTGTTTCTTTTGTGCTTGTGTTTTTATTTTTTTCATCGCATCATGTCATCATGCCACCATGTCTTTAACTTTGCATCTCAACCTAAATAAATCGTGTGGACCTTTGGTTCATTTAAATCGAGGGAAGAATGTCTTCTCTTTAAAACATATAAAAGCCTCTCAATATTTAGGGAGCTATATTTAAAATATTCCAATTGTTTGGAATTACCCGCAACACACTTGCATATTTTCCCCATGCCTTTTTCACTTCAAGTTTCACCGTCAAAAACCCTCCCTATAATTCCTTTCCGTTGTTTCGAGGTTCCTCCGAAAATTCGAACATTTTTGGACACTTCAATAATCACGTCTTAGTTCAAACCTATTTGAATTAAATTCAAATATGTTTGAATTATTTCTCTCGTTTTTGCCTTTTCTATTTTTTCTCGGACCGTGCTAATTTTGATGCCCGAGAAAAAAAATCCTCTTGTGCTTTTGCCCTAACCCCCCTCCGCTTTCTTTCTTCTCTTTTATTTTCTGCTAAAGAAAATAAATAAGAGGGCAGCCTCCTGGGCCATGAGGTCCTTCTGGCCAAATTCCCCTCCAGCCTCCTTCCCTCTTTCCCCGCAGCCTATCAGGCCCACTGGCCCATCAGGCCAGCCCGACCGCAGCTCCCCCCGGACCCTAGCGCTCGAGCCCGACTACCAGCTTCCCCTCGCTCGCTCCCTCTCTTCCCCTCGAGCCGCCGCCTCCTCTCGTTCCCCATCTCTCTCTCTCTCGCTCTCTGCCCGATCTCTCCCTCGCAAACCACTCCTCCGCGCCCGTCCTCCTGGACCGCCCCGAGGCCTGCAGTCCCTTCCTCGCCTGGCCCGAGCCGGGGCCCTCCTCCGTCGCCGCCCGGATTCGCCAAGCCGGCCGCTTCCCTGGCGCCTCGCAGCCCGACGCGCTGGGCGCTCCAGTGTAGCGCCGCGGTGCCGCGAGCCTGCCGCGCCCTCGTCGTCCCTCCGGCCGGCCAGAAGCCGCGGCCCCCGAGCGCCCTCTCCCTCCTTGTCAGGGCCTCCTCCGTCCTCCTTCCCCGACGGATCCCGCGTCCCCTTCGTCACCAGGCCGGCGCCCCTGTTCCTCTCGACGACGCGCCCTGCAGCAGCGCCTCGCCCGCGAGCCGTACGTCTCCAGCAGATCGTGGCCCCAGGAGCTGCGAGCCCAACGCTCGCCCCGTCGGCCCTCTCCTCCTGCTGCCCCAACTTCCAGGCGCCTTCGCCATGGCCTCCCAGGCTCCCTCGCCTCCTCTCCAGCAAGCACGAGTGCTCCCTCCCGCGCATCGGCAGTCCCTCTGCCTCGTCCTCCCGTCGCGCGAGCGGCCACCCGAAGCCCCGAGGACCGCCTCCAGCCAAGGCCGCACCCGCGCAGCGCCCCAGGCTCGAGCGGCCTCGCTCCTTCCTTCCGTCGCCAAGGTCCCGCCGCCGAGCCTCCATCTTCTGGGCCACCGCCCCGCGCTGCTGCCCTTGCTGCGTTTTGTGCCTTGTTGCAGTTATTTTTGTTTTGTTGTTTTCGTCAAGTGCACGAGGACCTCAAGCTTGGCAAGTACGACTACACGAGGAATCACCAAGAACCCCTTCGTCGCCAAGTCCGGACGAGAACGACTACATGTACAAGTACCACTACTTCCACTACCGTCGCAAACGAGAACCCCAAGTACCACGACACGAGCTCCGAGAACGTCTACCGTCGCCCCGAGTACCACTACCGTCGCTCGACGACCGCGAGTACCACTACCGTCGCCCGAGTATAACTACCGCTACGAGAACGACTACCTTCGGTGAAGAAATGAGAACGTCTACTTCCTCTACGACTCGCGGAACGACTCCTTCCTCTACGATCTCGAACCGCCCCGAAACGAGTGTTTCGAAGGTATACCCCGAGACGTGACCCGTGGAATGCTTGCTTGTGTTGTATGAAATGTTTCCCGTGTGTGCATCGTGCCCGTTCCGACCTTTTGTCATGTTCCTCGGTTGCCTCGTCACCGACTCGTGGGAACCCGGTAACGGGACCGTCCCACCTTTCATCTCGTTTGACTCGCTCACGCCATCTTTCTTTTGCCCGGTCTCTCAACGAGTTACCGGTACCGATATGTTGCCGTGGCATCATTTTCGGAATCGTTGCCGTGGCACTCTTTTCTTTCCACCACGGTGACAAACACTTCATGTCTTCCTCTTAAGTCAACCTTTTAATAAAATTGCATAAACTTGATCATGTCATCCGCATCATGTTAACAACACTAAAATGTTTAATTGTTGTTGCTTATAATTATTAAACATGCTCATGGGGATTTTCCGGATATGTTGTTGTTATTTCCGGCCTCATTTAAATTGCCTAGTTAGTGTAGTTTTATTATTGTTTCACCTCTTGCCATGTTAAAAACATTTAATCTTGGCTTGTAAATAAACGAGAGTCAACTAAATAAATAAATGTGGTGTTTCGTCAATATGCAACTCGTTGCATATTGAGCTCCACTTAACTTGTAGTTTTGTTTGTGCACTTTGCCATGCCATGCATATTTAAACCAGACATGCATCATATTTGGATGTGCATCGTATGCCATGTTTGTGCTTGTGTGTTTACCGTGTTGTTTTCTTCTTTCCGGTTGCTTCTCTTGTTAGCTTCGGTTTCGTTCCGGAGTTGTGAGGATTCGCTCGTCTGTTGCTCCGTCTTCTTCTTGGATCCGTTCTTCTTCCTTGTGGAATTCCAGGCAAGATGACCGAACCCGGATACCATTACTATCTTTGCCTATTGCTAGTAGTTCCGCTCTATAGTTTTGCCTCGATGCCCATGATCTTCTTGTCAGCCTCCTACTTGTAACCAATTGCCATGTTTAACCAACCTATCTATGCAAACCGTTGCTTGGCTAAGTACGCTTCGCTCAGCCCTTCTTATAGCATTGCTAGTTGCAGGTGAAGATTGAAGATGCTTGCTTCATGCTGAAGTTTGGTTGGGTTATATCACACTATATAAATGCTTAAAAATGAAATCATCTATATACTGGCAGGGTGGAAGGCTAAGCCTTTTGCTTGGTGTTTTGTTCCACTCATGCCGTTAGGAACCGTATAAACCGGTGTTATGTTCCTTGATTATGCGTTCCTAACACGGTTGGGGTGTATGGGACCCCCTTGATAAACCGCTAAGTGCTAAGTCTTTTCCAGCAAGTCCCAACATTTGGTACTATTTGCCTCATAATAACAACTTAATTAATTAATTAAATTTGCATAGGGGGTCGCTCCCTCGAGGATCCTTAATTCTACATAGCAGGGGGGGCCAGTGCCGATGGTGTTGGTCCCAAACGGGGAGCCTGCGGGAACCACCACGGGGAAACTCGAGGATTGGGTCCTGTAGCATCACCCATTCGGCCGTGTCCTGAGACTTAGATACGCGCGGCTACTATCAGGGTGTCGACACGCCGGGAGGATTTGCTGGATTAGCCTTACCTTAGTTCGGTTTAACTTGAGCACGGGATTCCGAGAATACTCGGGTCTTCCCACCTATGGAGTTGCGACTCCGCGGATCGTGGGCTTGTGATGGGCCAAGTTGGAACACCCCTGCAGGGTTTTGAACTTTCGAAAGCCGTGCCCGCAGTTATGTGGCAGATGGGAGCTTGTTAATATCCGGTTGTAGATAACTTGACACAATGTTCCAATACACTACCAGCGTGTGTATCGTGACTGTCAATTTCCGAATAGGGATTCGGGAGTTGAACACGGTGGGGTTATGTTTGACCGGCTTTAGTTAGGATCACTTCGTGATCATCTTTCGACCGATGCACTTCTCTTCTCGCTCTCTATTACGTAAGTTAGTGCTAGTTGCTGCTGCAGACTCTTGTTTTTTCCTTCACCTCATATTCTTTCTTCAGCCTTATCCTCACCCAAGGCTTAAATAGTCTTGTTACCCGGGAACGGGATTGCGGAGTCCTCTGTGGCTCACAGTTACTTCACCACACCAGATGCAGGTTCAACCGAGTTTGATGCAGGAGCTGGTTCAAGTACTTCACTGGGAGCTTGAAGAAGAGAGTTGCCGTTTGCTTGTGACGTTTCGATGTTCGGTAGTGGTTTCTACTAGGATTCGTTCCTGACCTGTGGCTTTATGTTGTTTTGGTATCTTTTCTTTTGGATCTTCACCCGTAGTCGGGTTGTGATGTTCTGAATGATGATTGCTTATGTAATGTTTTGTGTGAAGTGGCGAGTGTAAGCCAACTATCTCCTTTTGCAATTTAATCCCTCTTTTACATGAGTTGTGCAAAGATACCAAACTTGAGATCATTCTAGGATGGGCTTATACCTTTAAGTCGTGCCTCGACACGTAGGAGGTATAGTCCCATCCTGGGCATTACAAGTTGGTATTCAGAGCCTTCTCCGACCTAGAAGCCCCCACTGTTTGATCGAATCGTTGACGGTTGAGTCTAGGCACACACTGAAAATGTTTTGAGTCCTATATATATATCGGAGAGTAGGATTTCTTTTGCTTCTCATCCCCTTTCTCTCTGGTGAGGACTCCTGACGATTACTCTTGTCTCTTCTACTTTCAAAAATTGCAAAAAAAAAATTAGGATCCCGCGAGTATTCTGGGATTGTTTCGATGTTCTTGTGACAAGGATATTGTTCTCGATGCCTCCTGTTCCCGAGGAGTTGAGCTTCGGGGTATCATTGTAACAAGCATATCGCGGCAGTACTAAATACTTAAGACGGCCGACATCGAAAATCTCTCCTATACGGCCAGTGGCAAGATAACCCCGACATCACCCAGTACTGGGGAGGTAGTTCGAGAGTATTGCCATAGCTTGTTATAGTGGATGCTTTTCGAAGGTCCGAGGTACACAGTTTCCGAGAAAGGCTGGTTATGTGTTGAAGGATGGATACACCTGGATGTAGGTTTAGAGTTGATTGCGCGGTGCTTCCCGTGTATCCCCAACACCTGATTGCATAACTGGAAACTTTCGGAAATCTATAGGTGGGTTCATCTAGTAGTTCTAGGAATTCTTCCAACGGATGCTCGATATGAAGTTCGGGGTTCTACATTGAGTGAAGTGGTTTTATGGACTTGTTCTGATCGGGAGTTGCATCTTAAAGGGTCCTTGGCTATGCTGATCCGGGGATGACAAAACCCTTTTGTAACATGTTCCATGAGCTTTCAACACGAAGATGTCGGACGAAGCTTCTATCCTGTATTTATTCTATCTGTTCCTTGTTCCTTTTTATTTATCTTTTGTTCTTCATGTGGCTTCTCGACTAGTTGATGTACCTTTAGAATTCATTCGTTCAATCCTCTGTTCGAATGATATTGTGAAGATGATGCTGCGACTTATCTATCCTTTGTTTTTGTTTTGATTCTGGTATTCGAGTTGCTTCGATGTCAAATGTTGATTCCATACCTTTCCTAGTCGGTGTTCTCATATTTCTATGGGAGTGCTAGTCCTTCTTGATCATCAAGATCTTCATGTTAATCCTTTTCTACCGGTGTGCCTTCTTTTCAAGTTTTTTTTCCATACGGACATCGTTGAGAAATCTGACGATCTGTCTGTTTCATTCTTCCCAAGTTGTCTTTGTTTTCCCCACCCTCCCTCCCTTTTCCTTATGGAGCTGGAATTCTTAATGAAGTATCCATTTTATTCATGTGATATTTCTTCATTCTTTTGCTTCAATGTTCTTATCCGGTGCTTTATCGTGAAGATGCTCAAGAGCTTCAAGTTCATTATTCTTTTGTTCTCTAATTCTGCCGGTGGATGTAATTCAAGATTTTGGTGTTGATATTATCCTTTTTCCTCATTTCACAATGCTTTCTTATTCCGGTGGACCAATTAATCATTCTCCTCTTGCTATTCATATCCGGAGTGCTGAAGATTCATAATTCCATTCTTAATCCGTTCAAATTAGTTGAGCATTGTCTTCTTATTCAAGCCATTTATTTCAACCGGTGCAATATCTCTTAAGCAATCTTTTCCAACGGTGATTTCTTTAGTGGGCCCTAACCCACAGGTCTTTTTCCAGGATCTTACATGACTCTTCTTTTTCCGGAGTTATTCTGAAATTCTTTTCAAATGTGACGTAAGAATGATTCCCATCAGTCACATGCCTTCTCCAGGACCGCTCTCAAATTCTTGTTCATCATTGGTCCAACCTCTTAATTCTTCATTCCGGAGTGCTCAACAATTCTTCTTGGCATATCTCGTATTCATTCTCAACATTTGGAGACCGGAGAAGTGTTTCTCTTAATTCTTGGCCTTCTCTTGAAGATTCGTGGCCCTAGCTTCATGCTGTTGTTTTCATCATGTATCACTCCATCTTCTCAAGATTCGTGGTTCTAGCTTCATGCCACCCTCATTATCGTTTGATTGTGAGGAATTCTTTTTATAACCGTCCGGAGCATTGCATGAATTCTTTCCATTGTGATCCTCCGAAGGCCATCATTTCAGAAGATTCTTCGTTCTCAGTTTTCAACTTCGTCCTCCAACTATTCTTCATCGATGCCCCTTCGTTCGTCTCCATATTCTTACGATGGCTCGTTCAAGTTTACTCTTCCGTTGTTATCGTTTCAATTCTTTTGTTCTTTTCATAATCCTACCAGTACTTTGTTGAATATTTACCCAAGGTTGTGCTAGATCTCTCTTAATCCTTTCCAATGAGAATAAGTAGTATGCCAAATCCTTTGGTTGTCATCAATTTAAATTGGTGAAGGAGATGCATAACATAATTCTTATTCTTATTCCTTCAAGGTGATTTAATTCTTTTGTCTGGAGCTTCTCCATCATATCATATCCTTGGTTCTAAATTCTTCATCTGGTTTTTCCGGAGCTTCAAGTTATTTCAATTATATCATTTTCAACCTCCATCTAATTCATCGCAGGCCTTGAATCTTATTCTTTTTATCTCTCACTTCTCATGCTTTCATTACCGGAGTTCTCATGGTGGTTCATCATCATTTAATTCACCCTCGAAGTCTTCATCTAGATTCTTGTTGGAGCTCAAGCATTCTTCATCATGCTTCCAATTACAATCCTTTCTACATTATCTTTTCAGATGGTGTTATGTCATTCTTGACAATTCCTTCATGTTTCATGATTCACAAGTTGTCAGGAATGGGATATTTAAACCCATCATTTTCTTGTTCAGGAGATCTTTTCAACCCTTCAATTTATTCATTGGAGTTACCTTGGGTTATAATTCACCTAAAAGCTTTCCCTAAGGATTGTTGCTAATTATGGTGCTTATAAATGACCCGAATTCGTCATTTATCATTCCGGCGAAATAAGTTTTTCGTCTCCTTGTTGATCTCAATCCAATTAAATGTTTTCGTCAGTGGCTGGTTGTCACCTCATAATTTTGAGATGTTTTTCATAAGCCCACTTCAAGCTTATTCTTTTCGTTGTTGATTTTCCAACAACTCCGTTCAACCCTTCTTCGCAAGGAGGATTCCTAATTCATTCGTGGGAGAAGTTGTCTTTTTCTTCTCCGTTCAATTCTTTCGTTGATTGACATGCTATTCTTTCATTCCGGAGGCATTGTGATGATCTCTCTTTGACCATCATCTCGTTTTTATCAAGATCATGTTCTTTCCTTGCTTATCATTTAACCGGAGTGTTGTATTCTTCATTCTAGTTCTCTCATCTTATCAAGTCTTGCCTGTCTTTTAACCGGAGTGCTGTATGAGTCTTTCTTACTCTTGTGCCATTCTTTCAATTGTTTCGGAGGCAATATGTTGTTGTTTTCATCAAGCATCATCTCATCTCCTCAAGTTCATCTTTAATTCCTTCCATTTTCAGACGGAGTGCTGCCCGAATTCTGTCATTCTTATTCCTTGGTTGTACCATTGCAGTTTCATATTCTTTTGTCATCCGTGAGCTTTTGTTTCATGTCTTTCAACCTGCAAGGTTCTCATAATGCTCCTTGTTCCTCTTTCTAACGGAGTGTTTTCAACTTCGTTCATCTCCGTTGTATTCTTCTTTCATTTTGTTCAACCTCTCAAGGTTCTTTGGTTTCACTCGTCCGTCTAAGAAGCAACTTTGTTTTACCTCTTCCTCTTCCGTTTTTTACCCGGTGATATCTCTAGGATCTCGGGTCGAGATCCTCTGTTAGTGTGGGAGAGTTGTGACGCCCGAAGACCGATGTCCCAGAAGATCCCAGAAGGTTCCAGAAGATTCCAGATGTTCCGGGTTGCCCGTGTGTTTCTTTTGTGCTTGTGTTTTTATTTTTTTCATCGCATCATGTCATCATGCCATCATGTCTTTAACTTTGCATCTCAACCTAAATAAATCGTGTGGACCTTTGGTTCATTTAAATTGAGGGAAGAATGTCTTCTCTTTAAAACATATAAAAGCCTCTCAATATTTAGGGAGCTATATTTAAAATATTCCAATTCTTTGGAATTACCCGCAACACACTTGCATATTTTCCCCATGCCTTTTTCACTTCAAGTTTCACCGTCAAAAACCCTCCCTATAATTCCTTTCCGTTGTTTCGAGGTTCCTCCGAAAATTCGAACATTTTTGGACACTTCAATAATCACGTCTTAGTTCAAACCTATTTGAATTAAATTCAAATATGTTTGAATTATTTCTCTCGTTTTTGCCTTTTCTATTTTTTCTCGGACCGTGCTAATTTTGATGCCCGAGAAAAAAATCCTCTTGTGCTTTTGCCCTAACCCCCCTCCGCTTTCTTTCTTCTCTTTTATTTTCTGCTAAAGAAAATAAATAAGAGGGCAGCCTCCTGGGCCATGAGGTCCTTCTGGCCAAATTCCCCTCCAGCCTCCTTCCCTCTTTCCCCGCAGCCTATCAGGCCCACTGGCCCATCAGGCCAGCCCGACCGCAGCTCCCCCCGGACCCTAGCGCTCGAGCCCGACTACCAGCTTCCCCTCGCTCGCTCCCTCTCTTCCCCTCGAGCCGCCGCCTCCTCTCGTTCCCCATCTCTCTCTCTCGCTCTCTGCCCGATCTCTCCCTCGCAAACCACTCCTCCGCGCCCGTCCTCCTGGACCGCCCCGAGGCCTGCAGTCCCTTCCTCGCCTGGCCCGAGCCGGGGCCCTCCTCCGTCGCCGCCTGGATTCGCCAAGCCGGCCGCTTCCCTGGCGCCTCGCAGCCCGACGCGCTGGGCGCTCCAGTGTAGCGCCGCGGTGCCGCGAGCCTGCCGCGCCCTCGTCGTCCCTCCGGCCGGCCAGAAGCCGCGGCCCCCGAGCGCCCTCTCCCTCCTTGTCAGGGCCTCCTCCGTCCTCCTTCCCCGACGGATCCCGCGTCCCCTTCGTCACCAGGCCGGGGCCCCTGTTCCTCTCGACGACGCGCCCTGCAGCAGCGCCTCGCCCGCGAGCCGTACGTCTCCAGCAGATCGGCGCCCCAGGAGCTGCGAGCCCCACGCTCGCCCCGTCGGCCCTCTCCTCCTGCTGCCCCGACTTCCAGGCGCCTTCGCCATGGCCTCCCAGGCTCCCTCGCCTCCTCTCCAGCAAGCACGAGTGCTCCCTCCCGCGCATCGGCAGTCCCTCTGCCTCGTCCTCCCGTCGCGCGAGCGGCCACCCGAAGCCCCGAGGACCGCCTCCAGCCAAGGCCGCACCCGCGCAGCGCCCCAGGCCCGAGCGGCCTCGCTCCTTCCTTCCGTCGCCAAGGTCCCGCCGCCGAGCCTCCATCTTCTGGGCCACCGCCCCGCGCTGCTGCCCTTGCTGCGTTTTGTGCCTTGCTGCTGCTGTTTTTGTTTTGTTGTTTTCGTCAAGTGCACGAGGACCTCAAGCTCGGCAAGTACGACTACACGAGGAATCACCAAGAACCCCTTCGTCGCCAAGTCCGGACGAGAACGACTACATGTACAAGTATCACTACTTCCACTACCGTCGCAAACGAGAACCCCAAGTACCACGACACGAGCTCCGAGAACGTCTACCGTCGCCCCGAGTACCACTTCCGTCGCTCGACGACCGCGAGTACCACTACCGTCGCCCGAGTACAACTACCGCTACGAGAACGACTACCTTCGGTGAAGAAATGAGAACGTCTACTTCCTCTACGACTCGCGGAACGACTCCTTCCTCTACGATCTCGAACCGCCCCGAAACGAGTGTTTCGAAGGTATACCCCGAGACGTGACCCGTGGAATGCTTGCTTGTGTTGTATGAAATGTTTCCCGTGTGTGCATCGTGCCCGTTCCGACCTTTTGTCATGTTCCTCGGTTGCCTCGTCACCGACTCGTGGGAACCCGGTAACGGGATCGTCCCACCTTTCATCTCGTTTGACTCGCTCACGCCATCTTTCTTTTGCCCGGTCTCTCAACGAGTTACCGGTACCGATATGTTGCCGTGGCATCATTTTCGGAATCGTTGCCGTGGCACTCTTTTCTTTCCACCACGGTGACAAACACTTCATGTCTTCCTCTTAAGGCAATCTTTTAATAAAATTGCATAAACTTTATCATGTCATCCGCATCATGTTAACAACACTAAAATGTTTAATTGTTGTTGCTTATAATTATTAAACATGCTCATGGGGATTTTCCGGATATGTTGTTGTTATTTCCGGCCTCATTTAAATTGCCTAGTTAGTGTAGTTTTATTATTGTTTCACCTCTTGCCATGTTAAAAACATTTAATCTTGGCTTGTAAATAAACGAGAGTCAACTAAATAAATAAATGTGGTGTTTCGTCAATATGCAACTCGTTGCATATTGAGCTCCACTTAACTTGTAGTTTTGTTTGTGCACTTTGCCATGCCATGCATATTTAAACCAGACATGCATCATATTTGGATGTGCATCGTATGCCATGTTTGTGCTTGTGTGTTTACCGTGTTGTTTTCTTCTTTCCGGTTGCTTCTCTTGTTAGCTTCGGTTTCGTTCCGGAGTTGTGAGGATTCGCTCGTCTGTTGCTCCGTCTTCTTCTTGGATCCGTTCTTCTTCCTTGTGGAATTCCAGGCAAGATGACCGAACCCGGATACCATTACTATCTTTGCCTATTGCTAGTAGTTCCGCTCTATAGTTTTGCCTCGATGCCCATGATCTTCTTGTCAGCCTCCTACTTGTAACCAATTGCCATGTTTAACCAACCTATCTATGCAAACCGTTGCTTGGCTAAGTATGCTTCGCTCAGCCCTTCTTATAGCATTGCTAGTTGCAGGTGAAGATTGAAGATGCTTGCTTCATGCTGAAGTTTGGTTGGGTTATATCACACTATATAAATGCTTAAAAATGAAATCATCTATATACTGGCAGGGTGGAAGGCTAAGCCTTTTGCTTGGTGTTTTGTTCCACTCATGCCGTTAGGAACCGTATAAACCGGTGTTATGTTCCTTGATTATGCGTTCCTAACACGGTTGGGGTGTATGGGACCCCCTTGATAAACCGCTAAGTGCTAAGTCTTTTCCAGCAAGTCCCAACATTTGGTACTATTTGCCTCATAATAACAACTTAATTAATTAATTAAATTTGCATAGGGGGTCGCTCCCTCGAGGATCCTTAATTCTACATAGCAGGGGGGGCCAGTGCCGATGGTGTTGGTCCCAAACGGGGAGCCTGCGGGAACCACCACGGGGAAACTCGAGGATTGGGTCCTGTAGCATCACCCATTCGGTCGTGTCCTGAGACTTAGATACGCGCGGCTACTATCAGGGTGTCGACACGCCGGGAGGATTTGCTGGATTAGCCTTACCTTAGTTCGGTTTAACTTGAGCACGGGATTCCGGGAATACTCGGGTCTTCCCACCTATGGAGTTGCGACTCCGCGGATCGTGGGCTTGTGATGGGCCAAGTTGGAACACCCCTGCAGGGTTTTGAACTTTCGAAAGCCGTGCCCGCGGTTATGTGGCAGATGGGAGCTTGTTAATATCCGGTTGTAGATAACTTGACACAATGTTCCAATACACTACCAGCGTGTGTATCGTGACTGTCAATTTCCGAATAGGGATTCGGGAGTTGAACACGGTGGGGTTATGTTTGACCGGCTTTAGTTAGGATCACTTCGTGATCATCTTTCGACCGATGCACTTCTCTTCTCGCTCTCTATTACGTAAGTTAGTGCTAGTTGCTGCTGCAGACTCTTGTTTTTTCCTTCACCTCATATTCTTTCTTCAGCCTTATCCTCACCCAAGGCTTAAATAGTCTTGTTACCCGGGAACGGGATTGCTGAGTCCTCTGTGGCTCACAGTTACTTCACCACACCAGATGCAGGTTCAACCGAGTTTGATGCAGGAGCTGGTTCAAGTACTTCACTGGGAGCTTGAAGAAGAGAGTTGCCGTTTGCTTGTGACGTTTCGATGTTCAGTAGTGGTTTCTACTAGGATTCGATCCTGACCTGTGGCTTTATGTTGTTTTGGTATCTTTTCTTTTGGATCTTCACCCGTAGTCGGGTTGTGATGTTATGAATGATGATTGCTTATGTAATGTTTTGTGTGAAGTGGCGAGTGTAAGCCAACTGTCTCCTTTTGCAATTTAATCCCTCTTTTACATGAGTTGTGCAAAGATACCAAACTTGAGATCATTCTAGGATGGGCTTATACCTTTAAGTCGTGCCTCGACACATAGGAGGTATAGTCCCATCCTGGGCATTACACTAATCCACACATTATCAAACAAAAATCCACTATTGATTTCAACAACAAGATGAACTAGGGTTTCACCCAAATCAATCAAATGGACAGATTTCACCCAATAGAAAGAGGGGAAAGGGAGGGGGATACCTTGAGGATTCGAAGGGCTACCGGATCCATCAATCTTTGGCTCAGATCCGCGGCTCTTGAGTGGGGAGAGGGAGGGGCGATTTTTGGGGCGCCATGGAGGGGAAAGAACAGAGGGAGGAGAGAAAGAAAGAAGACAGACGAGATGGGATCGGTGGGATTTGCTGAAGGGGTATGGCGCCCCAGGTCGGGGCGTCGTGGATCAGACCATGGCGCCCTGGGCCGAGGCGTCATGTGCCCAAGGCCGTTCCCACATGGCAGTCAGCGCCGACGAGCATGGCGCCGTTGACCAGGGCGTTGTGCTAACATGCATGGCGCCCCGAGTGCGGGCGTCATGCGGGTAGGGCCATTTTGTGTAATATTTTGAAAATAGGGCCATTTTGTGCTGAACTTTGCCCAAAGGGCCAGTTTTGTGATTTTTCACCCAGCCGTCGCCACCGGCCCAATCATTGCACAAAATTCACGTTGCACCCTGCCCTTATCCTCGCTCAGGGATGTCGCTGACGCAGGACGGCAGGAGCTTCCAATCCCTCCCCACGATTGGCTAGGAGATTTATCGCTACCGCTTCGGCGTCGTCCACTGCATGCTGCGCTTCCCGCTCCACCTGCGACCACTACGTCGTCAAGTCGGATGACCAGTAGCGCCTCGCCGATCTGGACCGCGGCCTGGCCGGGCTGGAGTCCAAGGTGGCCTCCGTGGGAAATCCGGCGCCGTCTAGGTGCGCGCGATCGCGCATTGTGATGGTCCTCTACACCAGGCCGGACTTGACGCGGCAGGGTCTGCCTTCGCCACGGCGCCAACATACCGGAGCTGGATGCTGCCATTGTGGCCGCGGTGCTCACCGAGGCCCTCGAGATCTTCCACCGCCACAGCACACCGTGACGTCAAGTTGGACAAGGTGCTCGTCGACGCCTACAACGACGGCGACGACCCATGCGTGCCCGGCTCAGTAAAATTTTGGGTCCAGGGTACGGGTCGGGCGCCCCGGGGCTTGTGGGCAGGCTGTAGTGTGGAGCACCGGCGTGGTCATGTACGTGCTCCTCACAGGCGGCGCACTCCCCAGAAAAGCCTATACGCTGCCGGTGCCGTCGACACGGGAGAGCAGCCAGCCCCGTAGAAGACCAACTCTTAACCCTAATTGCCAGCATACTCTCTCTCTCTCTCTCTGTCCGCTAGATTGAACAGGTCATGGGATTGGATCGAGCGAGCGCACGAGTTGCCGCCACCGCCGCTACTTGGGGTCGCTCACCGCTGCGTGGAATACAATCACCGCAAGCCTGGAGTTGAATCGCCGCCGCCGGCACAAAGGTAATCTCTTTCCATAATCCCCGTTGTCCTCCACTCCTCCGGTGATGTGTTGTCTCCTGCATGTTGTGCCGATCCTCTGGTGTGGTGGGCGTTGAGCACTTGCTGCTGCGTGCGAGTGTGAGACCGTGAGTGCGAGCTGTTGTGTACGTTCTGAGCTGGCTGCTTGCTTGTTGCTCGGCGCTGGTGTTGTGCTGGCTTGCTACCGCTCTATAGCTTTGCTGGTTTGAGTTTCTGTATAGTATTGTTGCTTGCTGCTGCTGCCCTGCTGGTGTTGTTGTTCACGGTAAGAAATGACATACCAACATGAGACATGGCATCTGTGAGAGCATACCACAAGGACTTGAAAACAAGGTTGTCAGAATCGTGATTTTGAATCGGATCGGACCTCATATGGTAGGTTCGCAAATCATAGAATCTTCACTATCAGGATCGTAGAAACGTAGATTCTATGAACTAAAATCATAGAATCATAGGGGTTAGTTTGGATCGTAAGTCGTAGAATCGTATAACAGAATCGTGATTCTGACAACCTTGCTTGAAAAAACCCATGGATGCTACATAGGGCAGTGTTTTTTATCTCATCTCACCGAATCAATTATTCCCTGTCTTTACTGTATGCCATTTTATTAATTATTTATATATATCCGCTGTATCGATGTATTGATGTTTCTAGAAATTGCAGTATCGCCGTGTCTCCATCCCCGTATCAGCGCTTCACATTTAGCTGAGTTGGCTCTCTACTTGCTTTGATTGGTTGTATATTGGAGACAATCCTATTGGTTTAGATAAATTATAGGTACCAGCATGTCAGAAAGGAGTATGGAGTTGAATTCTATTTTTATTACCATGGATAGCAACGGCAAGAGGTATGGTGTTACTTGACTACACATTTATCTTATGATTATCTTGAACAGCGTGTTTCAAAATATGATGGACAATCATGCTTGATGCCAAAAGGTATGGTGTTACTTAACTACACATTTATCTTCTGATTATGTTGAACAGCATGTTCCAAAATAGATTGACAAAGTAACACACTATCTTGCCCTTCTCACTGATTCTATGGGCATAGGTTATATCTATCTTGCCAGTCAATATGTTGCGGCTATTTGAAGGCATGGTGTTCTATGCTTCATTTATTGTTAATTTTTTGCAATACATCAAGATGACAATTCATAATTCTCCGGATTAAACGTCTCCTATTTACAAAGTTTGGGCTTACCAGGGCAGCATGTTATATGTGCCACATATTATTATTTTTTGGTTTCACCATGGGTGAAGTCATTTCTAGATCTTTTCACCCAGGTGGTCGAATAACTATAAAAAAACAAACTAAGGTTCTTATTCGTAGAAATGACATTATTAGAATGAGGGTGTGTATAGTAGCAAAACTCAAATTGGTTCTTTAATACTTGGGCATTGAGTACAATTGTTAATGTAGAACATCTTGAATCCAAATCATTTTAGGGAAAGTGGTTGGCTAATTTAACCAACTACCATGCAATAATTATTCAGGTATGTCTATATGCATTTTTTTAATTAGGCTTGGAACTTTAGACCTGAGAATTGAACTTGGCCAAAGTTTCTCTAATAGATTAGAGAAAATATGTAATTTAGATATACTGGAAGAATAATTCACTTATTTTCTAGGCGTTAACAACCTTTTGTTGCTAATTGGTGTTAACATTGCTGAATCTTGGATTGGTACACTAGCATTTTATTTCAACAAAGATCTATAGTTTGTAAGTATGGTACCATGTTGTATTATATATATATATGCATGCCTGCTTGCGAGGCATCTTCTGTTTTTGTGAACAACCATGAAAGCATTGGTCTCCACTGTTGTGTGCAGACCAATCAGCACCAATGAGCAGCTTAATACCTTTTCCTTAATGAATAAGGATAAGTAGGAAACGCGGAATAAAATCTTGGTGAAGACATTTTAACAGAGATGTGATAGTGTTGTACAAGTTAATTTATTGCTTGGTTTCTATATTCCCTTTCCAGATTATTATGATTCATTAGTGCCTTGTAATAGTAGATATCTCACAATCAAATTTGAAGTGAATCTACACAAGTCATTAGTGCCATTGTTGTCCAAAACGTTATGTTTGTTTTTCTCCACCACAATTTGCCCTTTGTTTGTGGTAGTATGTCTTTTTTACCAATTGTTTATTTTTTTTGTAATACATATATATCATGATCATAGTCTTTTTCATGACCAATATACAAACCCTATACCCACTGTTGAATCTTGGGTAGTTTTAATGCATGTTTGTCATGGTTTACTCAGGCATGTGGAAACCGAGACAATCGACGTGCCTGCGTCCGCGCATCGGCGCATGTGCTGGTTCGCGTACGAGCGAGTCCACGGCACAGCATGCATGCATGCGCCGGCCACGACCGCGTCGCTAGTGCGCCGGCCGACATCTCTCTCCCTCGAGAATATCTTGCGCTGTGCGGCCACAGTGCCGGCGCGTGTCCTGTCTCGATCTTACGCTTCACAGCGTTTTCTTTTTGTAGAATACTTACGCTTTACTCCGTTTTCTTTTTGACGGGACACTGCTCTGCTCTGCTTTATATTGAGGTCTCGCTGATAACTGTATCGTCTCTCGATCGACGAACCCGATTTTCCAGCGGCGACGATGGAGCAAGGAGGCGGTAGACTTCTTCAAAAAAAAAAAAAAGGAGGCGGTAGACATGATTGTGCCGGCAGGCAGACCGCTCCGGTCACCCTCTTCCGGCACAAGTGAGATCAATCGGTTGACCAATGCCCGCGTGCAGAATAATGCCTTGCAAGTTGCAAGTTCACGAGTTGCCGACTTGCCCTATGTCGAGCACCGAGGCGAGCTTGATTCCATGGCAGGCATCATCTCTCTGCTTTTGACGATGCATTTCTTTGGTGCCAGCGAATCAGGGTCCGACTTTTGGCGCCCACCCCGTCCCCGTTGCCCCGTGGCTGAGGCCAAGCAGCGGACTGGAGACGCCCATCCATCTCCCCTTTATCCACGAATCTCTAGACAGCCATAGCCGATATCTATCTATCAGCACTTCCATCCGACTAATTTTCAGAAATAATATCTGCATGCACTTTTGATTGGCTGACACAACAACACACTGCCGTAATGTCGGTGTACCGACCAAATCCCCGCATTGCGCGACATTTTTCAATATATCACACTCCATCCGGTTTATTGATTATTATTTTTGCAGGGCAGTTGTAAATCACGGCCTGGCATGTTTGTTTTTTTTCGCGAACAGCCTAGGCATGTAAAAGTCTCAGATTTATCAGCCAAACTAACCGAATTTTGAGGAAGCATGCTTACCAGCACCATCAGATTTTTTAATTTTTTTTAAAAAACTTTCAATCTATTCATCTGTAATCATGCAGTACAAAGAACAACAGAGGTAATAAAAATTACAATCATGTCCGTGGACCACCTAGCGACGACTACAAGCACTAGAGTGAGCCGAACGCGCGCCGCCGTCATTGCCCCTCCCTCGCCAGAGCCGGACAAACCTTGTTGTAGTAGACAGTCGGGACGTCGTCGTGCTAAGGTCCCATAGGTCCAACACATCAGAGTAGCAACCATCGCCGATGAAGAAAGTCGTACACCTAAACGAAGACGAACGAAGACTAGATCCAAATAAATCCACCGAAGACCAGCACCGACCGAATCCCGCAAGATCCGACGGAGACAAACCTCCACATGCCCTCCGATGATGCTACACGGACCATCGAGATGGGGATGGAACGTACGAGACATTATTCCTACTAAGGGACATCAAGATCATCTGTTCTCGCTTGAACATGGAATGTGTTAATTGGTCTTTCCTCCGGCCTCTCACAGTCATAAGGAAGACGTTCTTCGTCTAGAATGGCATCCACTTTTTTGGTCAACAAGAGTAAACATTAGACTTAACAGCCCTTAGTGTGAGCATGAAACTTATAGAGCATGGCCCACATGTGTTGAACGTATCCATCTTTCACTACCCTAGTCTCACACAAAAGTGTTCGTCTATCGTCATGGAGGCCATCCTCCTGGCTAGCTAATCTTCATAAAACTAGAATCAAATGCTTGAGATAAGCATATCTTGCATTGCTAGAATAAAATCATTGGCTATCGAAGCTTTATTGCACACAATGTCTTCTTCTCAACAAATACACTATGTTTATATGCAATGGCATGTCGACAGACAGCTACATGAAACCTCATAACCAACAACAAGAATTAGGAGGTGTGCGTATGTCCTCCTAGGAGCACTTCCTTCCCACACATATCATAAAGGTGCCCGTGTGGTCCTGTGAAGAGGATGCCATGCTAGCAAATATGTTCGCATCAAACAATGGTCCTTGATATGCAAATCCCAACATTCTCGGATGGATCTATTATATCTAAGTCATGTAGTAGAGGTCACAACGGAACAACAAATGCCGACGTGTGCTCATAAGGAGACATTCTTTATTTAGAACTGCATCCGCTCTCTTGGTCAACAAGAGTAAACATTAGACATCATGACCTTCAGCGCGACCATGAAGCTATGAAATATATGGAGGATGCATGGCCCACACGTGGTGAACTTACCCATCTTTCACTATCATAATCTCACACAGAATTGTTCGCCAGTCATCATGGAGGGGTGATTAGTAATTATAATCAAATGCACGAGGTAGGCATCTTTTGCATTGTTAGACTAAAATCATAGGCTGTCGAGTCTTGATTATACGCAAATGTCTTCTTTTCAATAAATACACAATGTTTATAATCTTATGTCGACAGAAAACTACATGAAACCTCATAACCAATGACGTGTATTAGGATGGGTCAATATGTCCTCCTAGGAGCACTTCCTTCTCACACATATCATAAATGTGCCCTTCGGAAGAGGACGTCTGGCTAGGAAATAAGTTCACAACAAACAGTGGTCCTTGAGACACAAACCCCGACCTTCTCGGATAGAGTTGTTTGACAAACTCCTATAGTAGAGGTCACAATGGAACAAGACATGTCGACATAGTACTAGATCCATCTATCGAGAAAAGAACATATTGCACATCAAATATCATTATCAGCAAGGTTAGTTGGCATCAATACACTGGTGCAAGGATGCCCTCTTAGGAACACAAACTACCCTCATCCACCGGAAACAACATTACTGTCTCGCAACTGCCCATACATCGTCATTTGGAGCACGTGTACTTCTAAATCTAGATTCAGGGTGTCATTGATTGCTTAACATATTTTCATTTCTGTTTTTCATTTTGAGAGGGCTCTTTGGCTTGGATGAATAGTAAAAAGAACTATAAGAACAAATCAGGTATTTCTAGATTCAAGGTGTTTGTTTGCTGTCTAGATTCAAGGTGTCTGTTTTTTATTTCTCAACTCGTAAATAATCGATTGCATGTATGTGTGTCGGAGAGCCACATTGTTTATTTTCGCTATAAGCTGTCCGGCCTTTGGCATAGCGAAGGCCAAACTTGCGAGGCGGAAACAACTGAAGTCGCCATGGCAACTTTGTAGGATGTGCCACGATCGGAGGCGAAAGTTGTCATGTATCGCAAAGAAAGAAAAGTTTTATGTTTGGCAGAAAAATTACCGTCCAATTGATCGTGATCAGACGACTTATTCACTGGTAGACCAAAAGATCTAACGTTTGCCGCTTATCATTCCTGAAGGAAAAGAAAAGGTTGTTCTGTAGAGTTCATACAGAATCCAGACGTACGAGGTTCAAAAATATGCGCGACCACCTCATACTCATCCAGTCATCCTGGTCCAAATCACGCACGGCACGGCGACAGCGGCGGTCTCAAACGGAGAGCAGCCGAGCGAGCACCCGTCATCCACACGTCCCGTGCGTTGATTGCTTCCCCAGAGCGATCCCCATCGCCGCCGCGCGGCCGAGGCGCCGACGGCGACGTGTGCCATGGAGGACGACCTGTCCGAGCAGCTCGCCTCGCTCTCGGATCAGCCCGCGCGCCCCCGCTTCGCTGGCACGTATTGTCGGCATCCTCCCGTCGCGATAGGTGCACGCACCGCTAGCGAGAGATGAGATCCATGGCTGACGATCGACGGAGGCGTGGGCTGCTAGGATGGCACATGCCGGTGCCGTGGACGGCACGTGCTTCGATGGGAGAACCACAGAGCCGATCAGGCCATGCATGACCGGTCGTAGGCCGCCGACGCCAAAGACGACGGCGCGGAGGACTATGCGACGTACGCGTTGCCCTTGAGGTGTGATAAGCCAACGGCCGTGAACTATCGACCTGGATGCCGCGGTCGCTGCATCTGACGTCGACTGCTCGAACCCGACGATGCACGCTAGAACAAAGGCTCAGGTCCTGACGGCTGCCGCGGCGATGCACGCCGAACACGCCGCTTCATCCTCACGCACGCGCCCACATGTACGCACGCACAGCGGCGCACACCCGTGGTCTCGATCGTAGGCTTCCGCACTGCCTGTCACGGGACGGCACGACACGAAAGCCGCCCGACGGCATGATGCGGCCCGGTATCCGTCTGATCTGGTGATGCGCCTCGATTCCCTCTGTCCACCCCGATCAGCAACGATTCATTTGATACCACTGCTCGTGGCTGCGGTTAGTCGAGCGAGCCTCGACGCAGCATGCACCGGCTGGGCAAAAGGTTAAGGGCAGCTAGCGCCCTGGCTCCGTCGTGCCCCTCAAAGCCACGGCACGGGTGCCGCACCAGGCGGTGTTCGCGGGAACACCATGCTCTGCTGCTCGCCATGCATGCGGACACGGCTGGCCACACCACCACTGTCGAGTGGAGTGGTCTTTTGAGAGACAGGTGGTTAATTTGTTACAAAAATATTTTTTCTTTCCCTGGCGGCCCAGCCGGCCATCATAACCTCGCGGGACATTCTTGGCATGGGGTCGGACGAGAGACGGCCGCCGGAGAATCATCATCGGCTATGGAAAGTGAAATTGTGCACCGACTCTCCGATGGTGATGGAGGCGATGATAAGATAAGACCCATATCATGCAATCGCAGCAGCCGTTTAGCAGGAGCAAAACATTGACTGATACGTACGATTGGTCCATTCTTGGACCAGAAAACAGCGAAGCCGACACTCATGATGCATGCGTGGCCTCTGATCAATCAACCCTCGGATCAGATTTCCTAGGAGTACAATGAAATTGAGTCATTTCGTACGCATGTACTGTATATACATGTACAGATGTACTCATCTCAATGTATTTGAGACTTTGACTAGTACTGTAGCAAATTTGAGTTACTCCAGTTGCGTGCGGTGTGAAATAATAGAGGGAGAACTCCAGCCACATCACTTATTTTGAGATGGAGGAAGTAGTCTAAGTAAGGCCATATCACTTATATACGAATCACCGACATTTTGTTTTGTGATGTACGCAACTCGGCTTAGCCATAGCTAGCAACACCACGCACGTGGCTGAACTGGGCATTGCATATCAATTTTGCTAGAACTCATTTAGATGAGACATAATTTGATGTCATTCACATTTTATAGCCATTTAATGTGATGCTATAAGATGCATGTGCTGATGTGGATTTTATTTATTCTTGTTTTCTAGATGAATGAGATCAAATTATATCTCATCTAAATGAGCTCTAGGTACTCCCATTGCATATAAATACGAATTAGCCAGCTAGGTTGGGGCCCTACTGTGATAAGGGGGGCTGGTTATTGAACACCAGAAGCCGACCGGTTGATCTGGCAAATGAGAGGCCATAGGAAGGTACTGATCGATCTCGTTCCATGTCATTCAAGAATAAATACAATCCACATCAGCACACACATCTTATAGCATCACATCAAATGGCTATAAAATGTGAATGACATCAAATTGGTACTCCCATTGCATATTAATACGGATTAGCCAGTTAGGCTGGGGCCTACTGTGATAAGGGGGGCTGGTTATTGAACACCAGAAGCTGACCGGTCGATCTGGCAAATGAGAGGCCACAGGTAGGTACTGATCAATCTCGTTTCATGTCATTCTAGAACCAGCTGGTACGTACGTGCTCGCGCCAATAATTAATCAATCGATGCCCCTGCGATTGCCTAATTTGCCACGTAAGTGTTCTCAGCTGGTTCCTAATCATACACACGTGCCGCATGCTCCATGGCTGCGGCTAGTTGGCTACGGTACGACTGCATGCGCGTGCTCAAGCCGGAGATAGATGCATGCAACACCGGCTCACTTCAGCTTAAGCAACACGTGACAAGCAATGATATAATCGAGTTTACGTTAGAGCACATGCAAGATGCAACATTGCAACGTGACTTGATACCGCTAGCTACTTGGATGGATGGAAATGGAACGTGCCCAACGTTCAACCACTACACGATCTTCAAGGAAAAGATCATGCATGCAGGACGTAGCCATGCTCAGGAATATACAAATAAACAAGAGAGAACATAACAGACCGGTGGTTTTTCCTGCCTGAAAGAAACTCCACCAACTTTCTTGTGAATGGTGATTTGCAGCTAGCTAGCGTTATCGTCATCACACACACCATCTATCGTTTTACCGTAGGATAGATAGGAAGCCGGGAGAATCGACAACGATCAGCGCTCACATCGCGAAAGACGATCGACGTGCGTGTACGTGTGCGTTGGCGCACCGGCGCATGTGGTCGTTCGCGTACGAGCGAGGCCACGGCACTGCATGCATGCGGCGGCCGCGACCTCGTCGCTAGTGCGCCGGGCGACATCTATGATCTATCTCCTTTCGAGAATACCCTGCGCTCTGGCGTGCGCGTGTGTGTGTGTTGCCACAGTGCCGGCGCGTGCCCTGCCTCGCTTTACCGTAGGATAGATAGGAAGCCGGGAGAATCGACGACGATCAGCGATCACATCGCGAAAGACGATCGACGTGCGTGTGCGTCGGCGCGCCAGCGTACGTACGTGCGCATGTGGTCGTTCGCGTACGAGCGAGGCCACGGCACTGCGCCGGCCACGACCGCGTCGCTAGTGCGCCGGGCGACACATATCTCCCTCGAGAATACCCTGCGCTGTGCGTGCGTGTGTGCGGCCACAGTGCCGGCGCGTGCCCTGCCTCGCTTTACACCGTTGCATTGCATGTACTCCTACTAGGTTGTGATGAAAGATCCCTAAAAAAAAAGGTTGTGATGAAAGAGACCGGACACCGCTACAGGAAACGGCAAATTTGACTATTTTGACATGTTGCTACAATCAATTTACAGAATGAACTGCCCGTGAAACTATTTCACAGCCATAACTTTTTTGTGTAGCACCCGCCACGACGGCGCCACATTACACTGTGCAACGCCTAGCTCGGGGGCGTTGCACGCCTAGCCAGCGTCGCACCCGGGTGATCCGAAAAATTACTAAGTCAGTATGCAACGCCTGAGAGCTAGGCGCCACACTATACAGTGTAGCGCCTAGCTCCTAGGCGTTGCACTAGTGGTTGCACTACAAAATGAAGCAACCACTAGTGCAACGCCTAGGGGCTAGGCGCTACACTGTATAGTGTGGCGCCTAGCTCTCAGGCGTTGCACACTGACTTAGTAATTTTTCGGATCACCCGGGTGCGACGCTGGCTAGGCTTGCAATGCCTCCGAGCTAGGCGCTGCACCGTAGGGTGTGACGCCGTCGTGGCAGGCGCTACACAAAAAAGTCAGGGGTGTGAAATAGTTTCGTGGGCAGTTCATTCCGTGAATTGATTTCGTTAACAGGTCAAAATTGTCAAATTTGCCATGTGGAGTTGGTTCCTCGGAAAGAAGAAGGTGGTGTAAAGTTGGCGCGGGCGCAGGGGGTCACCGGATCTCCTCGTCACGCCGGTACTGGTATCTTCTCTCCAACCCTTTTTTGCAGCGGCGCAATGGAGCAAGGAGGCGGTAGACATCATTCTGTCGGCCGGTTATCCCATCGCCACCCTCTTCCGGCAAAAGAGAGGTCGCATGACCAAGGCGCCCGTGCAGAATAATGCTCTTTGCAAGGTCACGGCCTGCCGACTTGCCGTATGTCGAGCATTGATTCGATGGCAGGCACCACATCCATCTCCTCTCTGCTCTTGATGCATTTCTTTGGTGGCAGCGAATCAGGGTCCGACTTTTGGCACCTACCCCGCTAGCTGCCCCGCGGTTGAGGCCAAGCAGCGGACTGGAGAGGCGCCCATCTATCTCTCGTTTATCTACGAATCTCTAGACAGCGATATCTATCCATCAGCACTTCCATCCGGCTAATTTTCAGAAGTAATATCTGCATGCATTTTAGATTGGTTGATACAAGAACGCACTGCCGTAATGTCAGTGTACCGACAAAATCCCGGCATTGCGTGACCTTTTTCAATAAAAATACTCCATACAGTTTCTTGAATTTAGTTGCTTTTCTCTTGCGGGGTAGTTGTAAAGCATAACGGCATTGACATTTTAAATTCTCATATTTATAATCCAAACTAACGGAATTTTGAGGCAGCAGGCTTACTAGTGCCATTGGAATTTACTTCAGCCATGTCTACATCGTCCTAAATTGTCAACTCTATCATCTCATTAAGCCAGTCATGCCATGCATTGCATGGCATACATGATTGGCGGTCATACAGCCATTGAGTTTTTCTTTTCTTGAAAAGAAGTAAAGACTACCACGTTCTCTTTAATTTTTACAAAGATAATGCAAGGGTTATATGTGATCCATCATTACGCGACATGCGGCACAATGCGGATTCCTTCCCGAGAGGGACATGTAACAAACCAATGCATTTTTATGAACTTGTTTTTTTGCAGAGATTTCCAAGAACTCATTAATAATTGCATTACTCTGCGCAAACCACATCTATTTTTGCGAGGATTTAGAATCATGTTGTGGATTAATCCAGATTGAGCACGTAAGCCATTCATAATGCGCTAAGAGCCTAAGAAGGCACATTGACAAACCGTTACGTATGCTGGACATTAAGATCATCGTTTCCCGCTTGAACATGGAATGTGTTAATTGGTCTTTCTTCCAACCTCTCACACTCATCAGGAAGACGTTCAACGTCTAGAATGGCATCCACTTTTCTGGTCAACGAGAGTAAACATTAGACTTAACGGCCCTTAGTGTGAGCATGAAAACGTATAGAGGATGGCCCAACATGGGTTGAACTTATCCATCTTCACTATCCTAGTCTCACACAAAAGTGTTTGCCAATAGTCATGGAGGTCATCCTCCTGGCTAGCAAATCTTCATAAAAACTAGAATCAAATGCTTGAGATAAGCATCTCTTGCATTGTGAGTCTTTCTTGCACACAATGTCTTCTTATCAACAAATACACAATGTTTACATGCAATGGCATGTCGACAGACATCAACATAAAACCTCATAACTGAAGGAAATATGACCTAGAGTCAATAATAAAGATGTTATTTGTATTTCCTTATATCATGATAAATGTCTTTTATTCATGCTAGAATTGTATTAACCGGAAACTTAGTACATGTGTGAATACATAGACAAAACAGAGTGTCCCTAGTATGCCTCTACTAGACTAGCTCATTGATCAAAGATGGTTATGTTTCCTAGCCATATACATGAGTTGTCATTTGATCAACGAGATCACATCATTAGGAGAATGATGTGATGGACAAGACCCATCTGTTAGCTTAGCAACTTGATCGTTTAGTTTTACTACTATTGCTTTCTTCATGACTTATACATGTTCCTATGACTATGAGATTATGCAACTCCTGTATACCGGAGGAACACCTTGTGTGCTATCAAACGTCACAACGTAACTAGGTGATTATAAAGATGCTCTACAGGTGTCTCCCAAGGTGTACGTGGTATTGGCATAGATCAAGAATAGGATTTGTCACTCCGAGTGTCGGAGAGGTATCTCTGGGCCCTCTCGGTAATACACATCGTAATAAGCCTTGCAAGCAAATGGCTAATGAGTTAGTCACGAGATGATCTATTACGGAACAAGTAAAGAGACTTGCCGGTAACGAGATTGAACTAGGTATTGAGATACTGACGATCGAATCTCGGGCAAGTAACATACCGATGACAAAGGGAACAACGTATGTTATTATGTGATTTGACCGATAAACATCTTCATAGAATATGTAGGAGCCAATATGAGCATCCAGGTTCCGCTATTGTTTATTGACCAAAGATGAGTCTCAGTCATGTCTACATAGTTCTCGAACCCGTAGGGTCCGCACGCTTAACGTTCGATGACGATCAGTATTATGAGTTTATGAGTTTTGATGTACCGAAGGTAGCTCGGAGTCCCGGATGAGATCACAGACATGACGAGGACTCTCGGAATGTCCGAGACATACAGATTAATATATTGGGCGACTATATTCGGACACGGAAGTGTTCCGGGTGTTATCGGATAAAACCGGAGTGCCGAAGGGGGTTATCGGACCCCCCCCCCGAGGGAGTATGGGCCATAGTGGGTTAATGAGGGAAAGAGAGAGGCAGCCCATAGGGCTGGCCGCACCCCCCCTTAGGGATCCTAGTTGGCATAGGAGAAGGGAGGAGGCGCCCCTCTCCTTCCTTCTCCTCTCCCCCTTCCTTTCCTACTCCTAGTAGGAATAGGAAAGGGGATTCCTATTCCTACTAGGAGTAGGAATCCTACTCCTATGGCGCGCTGATGGGCCTCGAACCCCTCGTTGGTTACCCCAAGTGGAAGGTGTAAGATGCATTAAGTAGAAGTGTTTTCCCCTAGCAAAGATGCCAAGGATCGAATCCCCAGAGATTCCTAGGTTCAACAAGTAGGTGTCAATTGCTACGGCGCCAGATTAGTAGCAATCAACGTGGACCTGCACACAGATACAAATAACTTTGCTCCCAACGAGTACAGATAGGTTGTCAATCTCTCCGGCCTTGTAGTTCACAAAGGGTTAAAAGCAATGATAGTAGTGATAGATAGTTTTTGCGATAGTAAGTAAATAACGGGAAGTAAATAGTGGATGTGATCAATGATGGTAATATGGACCGGAGTCTCATGATGTTCACTAGTGATGTCTCTCTCCCAAAAGACGATAAAACAACTAAGTGAGGTAAACAAATTACAGCTGGGCAATTGACAGGACCACGAACGCAAACCAATGCTGACTACATTGCAAGAAAGGTTGAGGTTCAAAGCATGGGCGGTACGCCAAAGTAAGTAGACCGAAATCCATCAAGATCTACTACTAATCATCCACCTTGAGATATCTATCCAGAACATCTCGCTGGTATTAAGTTGCGAGTCCCACCCATAGTGTAAACTCAATGCAACAGACAACTGCATTAAAAGAACTTTACGTAAAGTAAACAATCCTTGCACCCGCGGGCACAAGCACCGTTGTTTTCCCCCTTGTGGCAATAGCACATCCCCTAGACTCATGTTTCTGTCACTCAAGCTAGTCATCGAGGGGCATGAACCCACAATCGAGCATAACGTTCCCTCTTGGAGTCACTACCTACTACTCGGCCAAAGCAATAAATAACAACGGAGAACATGCAAGAATTACTTATGAACTAAAATATAAAAGAGGTGAATCAAATATATTACTCAAGATCAATCTGAACATAATCTCATAATCCATCGGATCCCAGCAAACTCAACATAGCAACAGCATAAGGATTACATAGGTGCCTCGATCATGTAGGGCAGCTCACGAGGACTAATTAGTGAAGCACAAGAATGGGAGGAGAATATCACATAGCTACTGGTCATGGACTCATGGTCCAAGGGAGACTACTCACGAGTCATCCGGGAGGCGTCCATGGTGGTGGAGAAGCTCCCGGTGGTGATCCTCCCCTCCGGCAGGGTGCCGGGAAGAGTTCTCCTGGTGCTCCCGATCTTGGAAGCGGCGGCGGTGGCAGAACAGAGATGGGATCGCGAAAAGAAGTCCTTTTCTGAGGGTTTTGGAGGTCCCTCTAAATATATACCAAAGGGGGGCACCGGACGGGCTTCGGGGGGCCCAGGCGCCCCCCCGGCGCGGCCCAGGGGGGCGCGCCCACAGGACGCCTGGAGCCCCTGTGCCCCCCCCAGACTGCCCTTCGGAGGCAGTGTCGTTCCCGGATCGCTGATTTTTTATATAATTTTTCTGGATTTTTCTGGGCAGTTCTCGAAACGTGAAAACCTGAAATACAAAAACAGCCGAAAACAGAAACTGGCACTGGGGTGCACTGGATTAGTAAGTTAGTCCAAATATGATCAAAAGTGTATAGAAGTGTATGAATATCATAGCAATATCACCCAAAAGTGGCATGGAGCAAGCAGAAATTATAGATACGTTTTGGACGTATCAACATCCCCAAGCTTAATTCCTGCTCGTCCTCGAGTAGGTAAATGATAACAAGAATAATTTCTGTGGTGACATGCTATTAACCATATAGGACTTTCTCATAGTCATATGACGAAAGCTTACTGAGATAATGATTCTAAAGTAATTAAGTTGTCTCAAGAGAAAATCACAAATGACTGAAAGTTTTACAACATGAAACTGAAACATCAAAAAGATTTGCAATGGACATGATGTGCAAATATGATAAAGTGATATCTAGCTTGCCCCCTTTAGTGATGCAAAACATAAGTGCAGGGAAACCTTCAAGGTTTAAGTGATGACTAGATACAATCATTTCAGAATAAACGATATCACAATCATGCAAAAGACAATGCTACTTTGGGACAATGCACATTACACTCAGAATGACAATCATGCTCTCAGTAGTTGGTGCTTCAACATAAAGGTAAAAGAAAGGTTAAGTGCTAAAGCTTTTTATTTGAAAACATGGAAGCAATTGTGTCAACGGTGGTAGTACTTCATATGTGTCATGCATAAAACATCCTATAAGTTGCAAGCCTCATGCATCGAATACCAATAGTGCTCGCTCCTTGTCCTAATTAGCTCGGATCCCCATGGGTTATCATTGCATTGCATATGTTTTAACCAAGTGTCACAAAGGGGTACCTCTATGCCACCTGTACAAAGGTCCAAGGAGATAGATCGCATTTGATTTCTCGTTTTTGATAGATCTCAACTTGAGGGCATCCATACCGGGACAACATAGAAAATAGATGATGGACTCCTCTTTAATGCATAAGCATATTCTCATAAGAGATTGAGGATTAAGGTCCAAGCTAAAACTTCCACCATGATGCATGGCTTTGGTTGGCGGACCAATGTTCTTCTCTAACAATATGCATATTAATTCAACCCACGGTAAATCACCCTTACTTCAGACAAGACGAACATGCATAGCAACTCACATGATATTCAACAAAAGTTTGACAGTTGATGGCGTCCCCACAAACATGGTTACCGCTCAGCAAGCAACTTATAAGAAATAAGATACATAAGCAACATATTCTTTACCACAATAGTTTTTAGGCTACTTTCCCATGAGCTATGTATTGCATGGTTAATTTGCTTAGTGCAGGTGGAGGTTAGCAAAAGACTGGGAGCGACCAACTAAGAGAGCAATGACGGTCATAATCATGCAGAGCGACAAAGCAATATTGAATTAGGCATGGTAGTTAAATCGCTACTTAGAAATAAGAGATCATCAAGGCTTGACAGACCTTTTTTACAGTCTTGAATATTCGTGAGCATACGTCAAGTCAATCAAAATAAATTATCGAAGGAAGATATTACTAAACCATACCTCATCATAGGCAAACAAACCAAGTTGGTACTCCAATAACACATTGGGAACCCCCCAGCTATTTGAGATTAACCATAAGAAAACCTGAACTACTAAGCACCATCATGAAAGTAGCATCTTTATCATAGACACATTAACCAATGCAACGGAAGCAAACTCTCTTAATAAGGTGAGCATGGTAATTAAAGAGAGTTCAAGCAACCAACTAAATAAAAGCTCTTGAAAAGATAAGCATGAATACTAAGAGCAGAGCACGATAGTAGCTATTAAAAGACAAAGAACACACACAGCATAGATAGACATGAAAACTCTATGTAATGTTCTAGGTAGAAGTGGAGCGTGTTTCCCTCCCACATAAAGGAATGCTGAGTTCCGACTCGTTATGAAAAACCAAAAAGAAAACTAAAAGCAAGACGCTCCAAGCATAGCACATAACACATGAAGTGATAAAAATATAGCGAAACGAAAGACGAACTGATAATGTTGATGGAGAAGGGGATGCACGGGGGCATCCCCAAGCTTAGACGCTTGAGTCTCCTTGAATATTTCTTGGGGGTGCACGGGGGCATCCCCAAGCTTGAGCGCTTGACACTCCTGAATCTTTTTATCATCTTCCCTCTCACACTTGAAAACCCCCTTCATACACAACTCATCATAATCTGATTAGCGAGATTAGTACCCTTAATAAAATAATTATACCTTGCTGGAAATAAAGATATTCTTGAAGTTCTACTGTTTCTCAAGATTGCCAAAAGGTTTTTGCAAAGAAAAAGCAAGTTCTCAATTTGCAAAGTGAAGGTAAGGCAAAACAGGACAGAATCTGTGAAAAACATAACAGCAGGCAGTAATTGACCTGTTCGGGATACTTCTGCAACTCAAATCAAAAAACTCAGAACTGACGCACGAAAGACAATTATATAGAGAACGCTGTCGAAAAAATTCAGACCAAAAAGATGATCTGGTGATTTATACGAATTTTTCTATCCAAGGACAGAATCTGTTTCCTGGACAGTACCTCACAACTTTTGAAGTTTCTAGCAATCAGAGGCTATACTTGGCACAAATATGAAAAGAAAAGATACAATGATGATGCTACAGCAGTAAACAACATCAAGACTCAACAAAAGCAAAAAAATTATTCATGTGGGCTGCCTCCCAAAAGCGCTTTCTTTTATGCCTTTAAGCTAGGCATAATGCATAGATCAAGTTGTATCAATTGAACCAACATCAAGATCATCAAAAAGCTCTTCAATAATACAACTAGTCTTAAGAGGACTCTCAAATAAAGGCCTCATAGAGATACTTCTAGGTAGAAGACCAAAAGGATAAAAGTCAAGGGAAGATTCATTTATAAATTCATCAACGATAGGTGTTTCTTCCAAAGTCTTTACAGTTTCAACCCCTTTGGCAATAGGTGGATTGCTTTTAGAACGGGGAGCCTTTGGAACGTGAACGAACTTAGGATCCCTCTTTGCCGGAGTTTCTACCTTTTCGGTTTTGATCGAGGAGAAAGTAGTTCCTAAGGTATCAAATATTTCCTCAATCTTGTCCATCCTAGAAGAGTCAGAATCATGGAATTTGACGGTCTCCAAAATTTTGAAATTTTTTATGCATGGAGCTATCAAGTCTATTCAAATTCCCTTGGATCTTTCGATCCAACTCATTCATCTTATTAGTGCTTGGCATCTCTAGCTCTATTTTTTCAAGTTTTTTCATAATGTGAGCTAGGGTGATGTCCTCTCGAATGCTAACAATAGGGGGATTCCCAACAAGATTTTCAATAATACTAAGAGACTCCCAAACTGGGGCCTCTAGGAAATTTCCATTGATAGCAGTATCTAGAATAAACCTATTCCAAGAAGTAATTCCAACATAAAAATTTCTAAGCAAGATAGTGGTAGGTTGCTTATTGGTGGCTCTTTTTTGTGAATCATTAATTCTATACCAAGCATCTTTCAAACTTTCCCCACCTCTTTGTTTAAAGGTGAGAACTTCTGCCTCATCAAAGACAAAAGGACCCGACATAATGACAATTAAAGATCAAGATAACTATTTTTTGTGACTTTCGATAAAAGGAACTAAAGCAAAAATGAAAGGTAAACTAACAAGACTAAAAAGCAAAGGTAAAAGATAGCATGCAACTCCCCTATCCTGAAGAGTGGAGTCCCCGGCAACGACGCCAGAAAATACTCCTTGATGGGCCTCGAACCCCTCGTTGGTTACCCCAAGTGGAAGGTGTAAGATGCAGTAAGTAGAAGTGTTTTCCCCTAGCAAAGATGCCAAGGATCGAATCCCCAGAGACTCCTAGGTTCAACAAGTAGGTGTCAATTGCTACGGCGCCAGATTAGTAGCAATCAACGTGGACCTGCACACAGATACAAATAACTTTGCTCCCAACGAGTACAGAGAGGTTATCAATCTCTCCGGCCTTGTAGTTCACAAAGGGTTAAAAGCAATGATAGTAGTGATAGATAGTTTTTGCGATAGTAAGTAAATAACGGGAAGTAAATAGTGGATGTGATCAATGATGGTAATATGGACCGGAGTCTCATGATGTTCACTAGTGATGTCTCTCTCCCAAAAGACGATAAAACAGCTATGTGAGGTAAAAAAATTACAGCTGGGCAATTGACAGGACCACGAACGCAAACCAATGCTGACTACATTGCAAGAAAGGTTGAGGTTCAAAGCATGGGCGGTACGCCAAAGTAAGTAGACCGAAATCCATCAATATCTACTACTAATCATCCACCTTGAGATATCTATCCAGAACATCTCGCTAGTATTAAGTTGCGAGTCCCACCCATAGTGTAAACTCAATGCAACAGACAACTGCATTAAAAGAACTTTGCGTAAAGTAAACAATCCTTGCACCCGCGGGCACAAGCACCGTTGTTTTCCCCCTTGTGGCAACAGCACATCCCCTAGACTCATGTTTCTGTCACTCAAGCTAGTCATCGAGGGGCATGAACCCACAATCGAGCATAACGTTCCCTCTTGGAGTCACTACCTACTACTCGGCCAAAGCAATAAATAACAACGGAGAACATGCAAGAATTACTTATGAACTAAAATATAAAAGAGGTGAATCAAATATATT
>LR738710.1:82408908-82439004 GCA_902687465.1 Secale cereale | reverse complement strand
CCCCGAGGGAGTATGGTCCATAGTAGGCCAAAGAGGGAAAGAGAGAGGCAGCCCACAGGGCTGGCTGCACCTCCCCCCTTAGGGATCCTAGTTGGACTAGGAGAAGGGGGGAGGCGCCCCTCTCCTTCCTTCTCCTCTCCCCCTTCCTTTCCTACTCCTAGTAGGAATGGAAAGGTGATTCATATTCCTACTAGGAGTAGGAATCCTACTCCTATGGCGCGACCCTTGATCCTTTATATACGGGGGCAGGGGGCACCCAAAGACACACAAGCAACGTCATTTTAGCCGTGAGCGGTGCCCCCCCCCCCAAGAAACACACCTCGATCATACCGTTACAGTGCTTAGGCAAAGCCCTGCGCCGGTAGCTTCATCATCTCCGTCACCACACCGTCGTGCTAACGAAACTCTCCCGTGAAGCTCAACTGGATCAAGAACTTGTGGGACGTCATTGAGCTAAACGTGTGCTGAACGCGGAGGTGCCGTACGTTCGTTGCTTAGATCGGTTGGATCGCGAAGACGTTCGACTACATCAACCGCGTAACTAGACGCTTCCGCTTTCGGTCTACAAGGGTACATAGACACTGTCTCCCCTCTCGTTGCTATGCATCTAGTAGATAGATCTTGCATGATCATAGAATTTTTTTTGAAATACTACATTCCCCAACAATAACCAAAAACAAGAATTAGGAGATGTGTGTATGTCCTCCTAGGAGCATTTCCTTCTCACACATATCATAAATGTGCCCTTGTGGAGAGGATGTCCTGCTAGCAAATATGTTGGTAGCAAACAATGGTCCTTGAGATGCAAATCCTAACATTCTCGAATGGAGATGTTATATCTAAGTCTTGTAGTAGAGGTCACAACGGAACAACAAATGCCCATATTGCTGCATCCGTCTAACGAGAAAAGAACATGTGATATTTCACATCAAATACCGCAGTCACTAGCGTTAGATGGTATGAATGCACCGGTGCAAGGATGTCCTCCGAAGAACACAAATTATTCTCATCCACAGGGAGCAACATTGTTGGCCCGCAGCTTCCCATATACAACGTCATTTGGAGCACATGTACTTGTAAATCTATATTCAAATGTGTCCTTGATTGTTTAGCATATTTATCGCATATATGATTTTTTAAGGAATTTACTCATTATTTTTCCTATTTATGATTGCCATCATACAGATTCATCCCATGTTCTCATTTCCCCAATTTCATTGAAAAAAAAGTTGGACTGATTGTCTTCAAAATTTATCTTTGTAGATTCCCGTGTGTATGTCTTTCGATGCATAGCCTCGTCGCAATCCTATGTTTTACTTGTCCATACATACATGGGCACAAATGAAAGACACCCATTTGTTAGGTGAGCCGGATGGGAGGTCATCATGTGAACTTGAGTCCATCAGAACCTCTTGCACAAGTAACAAAAATTGTGGCATATAGAGGATCGCTATAGACACATAAATCTGATATCTAGCAAATTTTCGATCACCCAGTATTAATTATAACTGTAAAAATAAATTACAGCACCAGCAATATAGCAACTACATAGTCTCATAACTATACAAAAATAATAATTTGTTTCCGAGTTGTAAGTCCGAGTCCGTATACTCAAGGATGACCAGTAAATTCAAAACAAATACTAAGAAAATCTAACAATCCTGAATATTTTGGCAACCAAACATTGTTCGCATGTTTGTTGTCCAGAAATATCAGATTTGTTTTTGCAATTTATTTTTTATTTTACTATTCATCCGACCCAAAGACCTTCCCATGTTTGTTTTTCATTTCTCAACTCGCAAATAATCAGTTGCATGTATGTGTGTTGGAGAGCAACGTCTGATTTTCTTTTGGTTAAGTTGTCCAACCCTTGCCTTTTCGGAAGAAAATAGGGTTGTTCTTTAGAGTTCAGACCAAATCCAGAAGTATCAGGCTTCCGCATCAGTTTTTTTGGCAACACAGGGCTAAACTTTCGTATTTATTAACCTGAATTGCAGTTTTTTTATGAAAAAAGACTGAAGTTTCCCCATAGGAAAGATGCCTTTTTTGAAAGTAAATCTAGAGGCTTTGCTGCATAAGAACGTGCAATTAGAGGAAGGTCTACGCGAGAGAAAGCCTTTTTGGCTAGAGAATGAGCCGGGAGATTCTTAAGCCTAGGAAAGTGCTTGATCTTGCAAGGGCGGAGGCTAGACGCGGGGTTGAGGAAACCTGCTAAAACATGCCTGATCACCCAATTTCCTAGGCGTTCAAGTAAAGTTTTGGCTTCAACCAATGTCCTGCAAGGAAACCAAGCTTCAAATCAAAGTCTTGACAATTGATGCTGCAAGAAATAATCCAAAAGCTTCTGCCTCCAGAACCAAATGCACATTTGTGAACGGCGCTTGTATGAATATTGAGTGAGCAGTAAGGGATGGGAACATTTGATTCCTGGATGTATAGACAACATATATGAAAGGGATAGTGATTACAAGAAAGTCAGGAAAACCAGTTTAAAATAAATAAATTGGGCGTTCTATTGTATTCGTATATAAAATTGGCAGGGGGCAGGGTGAATCCCGGTCCTTGCCGGCAGAAGGGTTATGTTTTTAGTTTTTTTTTTTTCCGGTTTTGTTAGGATTTGTGTGCTGCTCAGAAATGCGAGATGGCGGCAGCTCTTAAAGATGGAATAATGTTCTCCCTGCCTAGCCCCGTCCCGGTGGTGTGTCTAGCATCGTCGGTGGGTGTCCGAAGGTGTGTCTCCGGTGAATCTGCTCCTCATTCGTCTACTTTCGTGCGTCTTCAAATCGAATCCTTTCGATCTACGCTATTCTTCATCGGTGACGGTAGCCGTTCTGGTGTGCTGCTCCTATGAAGCCTTAGCACGATGACTTTTCTATTTTGTACTATAATAAGGTTTGCTCGGCTCTGGCGACGGAGGGGCAATGACGGCGACACGTCTTTGACTCGCTTCAATGTTCATAGTCGTCGCTGAGTGTTCCTATAGATCTGGATGTAACATTTTATCCTGATTTTTGATGTGCTACCATAATTGAATATAAATAGATCAGATTTTTTTTTTCAAAAAAAACTCCGCAACCACATTGGCTGGAAAACCTGCAGACTGTGTAGTCAAGCTCGTAGTTGGGAAAGAACTTGAATAAGTACCAGCAGGGAGCTTGCTGTCTTGTGCATTTTTCGCCATTACAAACCCGCCTTAAGCATCGGTTTCGTGGCATGGATTGCCGGCATTGGACTCCGATTTTTCTTCCCCACAAGGCCACAAAGAGATCATTGCATTTCCACGTCCAAATCACGCACGGCACGGCACTGGCGAGACGGAGAACGGCCGAGCATGAGCGTCCACCCGTCAGCCACACGTCCCGTGCGATGATCCTCTTTGACTTGAGCCAACTCCCCGACGACGGCAACGTGTAGGTCGACTTGTCCGATCGGGCTCGCATCGCTGGCTGATCAGCCCGTGCACCCCCGTCTCGCTGGCACGCCTTGTGGGGTTCCTCCTCCCGTCGTCAGAGGTGGGCGCACCGGCAGCCAGAGATCCATGGCTAGTTGGCGTAGGCTACTAGGGCGGCACATGCCGATGCCGTATACGGCACATGCATGCACTCACGGGAAAACAACCAGCAGAGTAAAGATCATGTCATGCATGTTCGTCCGATCGTACTCCGCGTGATGCCAAATACGACTCAAAGGAGACGGCACGGAGGACCATGGGATGCGTGCGTAGTGTGGTGCCGTCGTGGTGTGTGTGTGTGTGTGTGTGTGTGTGTGTGTGTGTGTGTGTGTTAAGCCGAGCTGGGAACACGAAGCCGTGCACTGATCATCCAAGCGATAAGCCCATGACCGTGAACCATCTACCCTGTAGTTTTTGCTTCCACATTTTTCCAATAATTAGTTATACTGTCTTCGATTCACATTACTTGTGTCTCAAACAGATGTGTTATCGATCGGAGGGAACACTAGTGTAGCTTCCGAGTGATAAACGCAGCCAGTTGCCGACTAAAGCATTTTCGCCGCTTTGTGTTGCCGAGTGAAACGTAGCCGAGGAAGGACCACACCGGTCCCGGGCCGTTCGATGCAGGAGCGTCAAACAACACAAGGACGGGCGGTCGGCTCCTCCTATCGTCCCATGACTGCTGCCGCCTGCACTGCACCGAGCCGATGCACGCAGAACACCCTACTTCCTCCTCGCTCACTCATCACGCACGCACGCACGCACGCCAATATGTACGCAGCCACAGTGGCGCACACCCGTGGTCTCGATCATGGGAGCCCGACGACATGATGCGGCCCGGTATTCTGCCGGGCGGTTTGCCCCTGTGCGGCCTTGCTTCTGCTTTGAGCTGATGCGCTCCGATTCCCTCTGTCCAGTGAGTTGATACGAGTGGCCGAGCGCTCCTGGTCACGGTTGCTCTTGCTCGGCCCCGACGCAGCATGCATGCGCCATCTCTGCGCGAAAAGGGCAGCTGGTGCCTGCCTTGCCCGTGTCCCTCAAAGCCATGGCACCCCGTCTCTTCACGGGAACACCATGCTCTCTCTTCTCGCCGTCAATACCCAGCACAGCTGGCCACACCACGCCACAACGGGTTGAATGGAGTGGAGTGATATTTTGAGAGACAAGCAGTTATTTAGTCACGTAGAGTACAATCTTCTCCCTGGCCGGCCGTCATATGCTCGCGTCGCGGGTCATTCGGGAGACGGCGGCCGGGAGAGAATCATCGGCTATGGAAAGTGAAGTTGTGCACTCATTCTTCGACGGTGACGGATGGAGATGATGATAAGATGAGACCCGTATCATACCATCGCAGCGTCCAGCTAGCAAGAGCATCAACACCCGCACATGTACCGCCTTAACATTGACTTGACAGCGTACGTCCGGTCCATTCTCGGACCAGCAAACGGCTAAGCCGCCACCCATGATGCGTGCCCCCCGATCCTGATCAATCAACCTTCGGATCAATACTATTCCTACAAAGTTTCGCACAGGAGTAGTATGAGCCTAGCTCAACTGGCTGGGGTGGATGTACAAACCCAACACCCAGGTTCAAATCCTCACGGATGCGGATTTAGATTCCTATTTATTCTTCAGGACGAGGCTTTCTTGGTATTCATGCATTTATTAAGGACTAGGCTCGGTGCCCTCTCGCTCGCGTGGGGCTGGCGCGGGCCGACGCCCCCGAGCCGGTGCATGGCTGCGGGCCGTACGCCACGGCGGGTGGTGGCGGCGCCTTGGCGACTTCGTTCCCCCGCGGCAGGAGGCCTCGCGATCTGGTGCGTAGCGGTCGCCAGGGATGGCGGCGGCGCGACCGGATCGGGTCGCGGCGGCGCGGCCGGATCTATGCCCAAGCGTGGGCCTTGATCGTTGGTCTGCCGTCGGCACGGTGGCGGGTGCGACTCGTCGGCAGCTGGGCAGATCCGCTGGGATTCTATCCTTGTCTGGTCCTTGAAAGCGCGGGCAACTCCGGTGGAAACCCTAGATCTCCTTGGGATCGAGCGATGACGGCGGTTTTGCGTCGTAGTCCCTCTTTAGGACATCGTTTTGGAGTTTACTCCGGTTGAAGGGACCAGCGACGTCGGTGGCGCACGTCTGGTGGAGCAACTGCCGATGAAAATCGCGCCGACTATGATCATGGCGGACGATGACGGCGTCTTAGATGCCATTCCCTTGTCGAGGCATCGTCGTTGCAGTCTGCATCATCAGGCTCGGGATGCTCCGGGGGAAACCCCAGATCTGGGTCTTCCGGATCGGACGATGATGGCGTTTTATCGCTGTCCCTCCTCGGGGCATTGTTTTGGAGCACCGCTGTGGAGGCTCGGCGTCCGATGCGCGGAGATGGACTCGCGCAGGAGGAGGTATGATGTAGGGTGGAACCCTAATCAGCAGATCTTTCACGATTGGAGAATATCCCACGACGAACACGGGAAACACAAGGAGGAAACGGGGGAAAACACGAGAGGAAACACTCAAATCAACACAAAGATGATCACACAAGTGCTAGATCCACGATACACATCAAGATACACGGTCCATAGTCAACGACGGTGGTACAAGGATAGTCTTCTCCCGGAAGAGGTCTTGGATATCCCTTGGGATCTTCCCCGATGTGGAGGTCTTGAATCCGAGGTGGATCTTCTCCGAAGAGGCGCGCGGTCTCGTAGGAGAGAATCCACACAAAGGTCTGTGATGAGCTATCCAAAAGCTAACCCTAAACGGAATGGGGAAAGGAGTATATATAGTGTACGGAGTGAAAGGGTACACGGGCTTCGGCCCAAAGGATGCGCGCAGGCAAATCAGGGGCCGGATGTCCGGGGCTTTGCGGGGCGCCGGATGTCTGGGGCGAGGAGCCGGATGTCCGGGCTGGGGAGGTCGAGTCTCGGGTGTCCTCTGTAGAGTGGCGCCGGATTTCCGGGCCCGAGGCCGGATGTCCGGGGCCTGGCCGGACGTCTGGGCCCTGTAGCTTCTGCTGCTGGTGGCTGTCTGTAGCTGATCGTCCAGGGGCCGGATGTCCGGGCGAGGGGGCCGGATGTCCGGGGCCTGGAGCCTTCTTCTGCCCTTCTCGATGCATCAACTCGTCCGTGAACTTGGGGACTTGTCCATCTTCACGCCCTTCTCCAATGTGTGTTGGGGAACGTCGCATGGGAAACAAAAATTTTCCTACGTTCACCAAGATCAATCTAGGAGATGCATCTACGAGGGGAGAGTTGGATCCACATACCCTTGTAGATCGCTAAGCGGAAGCGTTCAAGAACGCGGTTGATGGAGTCGTACTCGCCGCGATTCAGATCGCCGAAGATCCTAGCACCGAAGCAACGGTGCCTCCGCGTTCAACACACGTGCAGCCCGGTGACGTCTCCCACGCCTTGATCCAGCAAGGAGAGAGGGAGAGGTTGGGGAAGACTCCATCCAACAGCAGCACGACGGCGTGGTGGTGGTGGAGGAGCGCGGGACTCCAGCAGGGCTTCGCCAAGCGCTGCAAGAGACGAGGAGGGAGAGGGGTAGGGCTGCGCCAAGAGGGAGACGTTCTCGTGTGTCCAACAGCCCTAAAACCTCACATATATATAGGGGGAAGGGAGGGCTGCGCCCCCCTTTAGGGTTTCCCTCCCCTAGGGTGCGGCCAGCCCTAGATCCCATCTAGGGGGGCGGCCAAGGGGGAGAGAGGGGGAGGCGCACCACTATTGGGCCCTAGGGCCCAACTGCCCTAGGGTTTGCCCCCCTCCCCTCTTGGAGGCGCCCTGGGACTTGGTGGGGGGGCGCACCAGCCCCCTTGGGGCTGGTCCCCTCCCACACTTAGCCCACGTAGCCTTCTGGGGCTGGTGGCCCCACCTTGTGGACCCCCGGGACCCTCCCGGTGGTCCCGGTACATTACCGATATCGCCCGAAACTTTTCCGGTGACCAAAACAGGACTTCCCATATATGAATCTTTACCTCCGGACCATTCCGGAACTCCTCGTGACGTCCGGGATCTCATCCGGGACTCCGAACAACATTCGGTAACCGCGTACATACTTTCCCTATAACCCTAGCGTCATCGAACCTTAAGTGTGTAGACCCTACGGGCTCGGGAACCATGTAGACATGACCGAGACAACTCTCCGGCCAATAACCAACAGCGGGATCTGGATACCCATGTTGGCTCCCACATGTTCCACGATGATCTCATCGGATGAACCACGATGTCAAGGATTCAATCAATCCCGTATACGATTCCCTTTGTCTATCGGTATAGCACTTGCCCGAGATTCGATCGTCGGTATACCGATACCTTGCTCAATCTCGTTACCGGCAAGTCTCTTTACTCGTTCCGTAACACATCATCCCGTGATCAACTCCTTGATCACAAATTGTGCACATTATGATGATGTCCTACCGAGTGGGCCCAGAGATACCTCTCCGTCATACGGAGTGACAAATCCCAGTCTCGATTCGTGCCAACCCACCAGACACTTTCGGAGATACCTGTAGTGCACCTTTATAGCCACCCAGTTACGTTGTGACGTTTGGTACACCCAAAGTATTCCTACGGTATCCGGGAGTTGCACAATCTCATGGTCTAAGGAAAAGATACTTGACATATAGAAAAGCTTTAGCATACGAACTACACGATCTGTGCTAGGCTTAGGATTGGGTCTTGTCCATCACATCATTCTCCTAATGATGTGATCCCGTTATCAACGACATCCAATGTCCATGGTCAGGAAACCGTAACCATCTATTGATCAACGAGCTAGTCATCTAGAGGCTTACTAGGGACATGGTGTTTGTCTATGTATCCACACATGTATCTGAGTTTCCTATCAATACAATTCTAGCATGGATAATAAACGATTATCGTGAACAAGGAAATATAATAATAACCATTTTATTATTGCCTCTAGGGCATATTTCCAACAGTCTCCCACTTGCACTAGAGTCAATAATCTAGTTCACATCGCCATGTGATTAACACTCACAGGTCACATCGCCATGTGACTAACATCCAAAGAGTTCACTAGAGTCAGTAATCTAGTTCACATCAATATGTGATTAATACTCAATGAGTTCTGGGTTCGATCATGTTATGCTTGTGAGAGAGGTTGTAGTCAACGGGTCTGCAACATTCAGATCCCTATGTTCTTCGCAAAAACTTTATGTCATATCGTAGATGCTGCTATCACGTTCCACTTGGAGCTATTCCAAACTGTTGCTCCATTATACGTATCCGGTATCTCCAATTAGAGTTATCCGGATGGGTGTTAAGCTTGCATCGACGTAACTCTTTACGTCGAACTCTTTATCACCTCCATAACCGAGAAACATTTCCTTACTCCTCTAAGGAAAATTTTGACCACTATCTAGTAATCCACTCCTGGATCACCTTTGTACCCTCTTGCCAGACATGTGGCAAGGCACACATCAGGTGCGGTACTTAGCATGGCATACCGTACAGAGCCTATGACAAAAGCATAGGGGACGACCTTCGTCCTTCCTCTTCCTTCTGCCGTGGTCAAGTTTTGAGTCTTACTCAACTTCACACCTTACAACTCAGGTAATAACTCCTTCTTTGACTGATCTATTTTGAACTCCTTCAAAATCATGTCAAAGGTGTGTGTTCTTTTGAAAGTATCATCAGGCGTCTTGATCTATCTGTATAGATCTTGATGCCCAATATGTAAGCAGCTTTATCCAGGTCTTCCTTTGAAAAACTCATTTCAAACAACCCTTTATGCTTTCTAGAAATTCTACATCATTTCGGATCAACAATATGTCATTCACATATACTTATCAGAAATGTTGTAGTGCTCCCACTCACTTTATTGCAAATACAAGTTTCCAACAAACTTTGTATACCCAAAAACTTCGATCACTCCATCAAAGTGTATATTCCGACTCCGAGATGCTTGCTCTAGTCCATGGAAGGATCGCTGGAGCTAGCATATCCTTTTAGCATCCTTAGGATCGACAAAACCTTTCTGATTGTATCACATACAACCTTTCCTTACGAAAACTGGTAAGGAAACTTGTTTTGTCATCCATCTGCCAGATTTCATAAATGCAGCTAATGCTAACATGATTCCGACGGACTTAAGCATCGCTACGGGTGAGAAAATCTCATCGTAGTCAACTCCTTGAACTTGTGGAAAACTCTTCGCCACAAGTCGAGCTTCATAGACGGTGACATTACCGTCCACGTCCGTCTTAGTCTTAAAGATCCATTTGTCTCAATGGCTTGCCGATCACAGGGCAAGTCCACCAAAGTCCATACTTTGTTTTGATACATGGATCCTATCTCGGATTTATCGGTTTCTAACCATTTGTCGGAATATGGGCCCACCATCGCTTCTCCATAGTTCGTAGGTTCATCGTTGTCCAACAACATGACCTCTAAGACAGGATCACCGTACCACTCAGGAGTAGTACATATCCTTGTCGACCTACGAGGTTCGATAGCAACTTGATCTGGAGCTTCATGATCACTATCATTAGTTTCCTCTTCAACGTCGCAGGTTCCACAGAAACATCTTTCTGTGTTGCACTACTCTCCGGTTGAAGTCAGGGTTTGACGACCTCATCAAGTTCTATCTTCCTCCCACTCAATTCTTTCGAGAGAAACTCCTTCTCGAGAAAGGACCCGTTCTTAGGGACAAACATTTTTGCCCTTGGATCTGAGATAGGAGGTATACCCAACTGTTACCCTTGGGTATCATATGAAGATGTATTTGTCCGCTTTGGGTTCGAGCTTTTCCCGGCTGAAGCCATAAGCATCGCAGCCCCAAACATCAAGAAAACGACAACTTTGGTTTCTTGCCAAACCATACGACGTCGTCTCAACGGACTTAGATGGTGCCCTATATAAAGTGAATGCAGCTGTCTCTAATGCATAACCTCAAAATAATAGCGGTAGATCGGTAAGACACACCATAGATCGCACCATATCTCATAAGGTTCGATTACGATGTCCGGACACACCATTACGCTGTGGTGTTCCAGGGGACTTCAACTGCGAAACAATTCCACAATGTCTTAAGTGATTGCCAAACTCATAATTCAGATAATATCCCCTTGATCAGATCGTAGGAACATGATCTTCTTGTTATGATGATTCTTAATCTTCACTCTGAAATTTTTGAACCTTTCAAACGTTTCAGACTTTTGCTTCATTAAGTAAATATACCATATCTACTCAAATCGTCAGTGAAGATGAGAAAATAACGATATCCACCACACGCCTTAATTCTCATTGGATCACATACATCAGCATGTATGATTTCCAACAAGTCACTTTGCCCGTTTCATTGTACCTGAAAACGGGATCTCAGTCATCCTGCCCAAGAGGCATGGCTCGCATGTGTCAAGTGATTCAAAATCAAGTGACTCCAAACATCCATAAGCATGGAGTTTCTTCATGCATTTTATGCCAAAATGACCTAAGCGGCAGTGCCACAAGAAAGTGGTACTATCATTATTAACTCTACATCTTTTGGCATTAATATTATCATCATGTGTATTACTATGATCGAGATTCAACGAACCATTGGGTGCATGACCATAAAGGTATTATTCATGTAAACAGAATAACCATTATTCTCTAACTTAAATGAATAACCGTATTGCGATGAACATGATCTAATCATTTTCACGCTCAACGTAGACACCTGATAACATTTATCTAGGTTCAACACTAATCTCGAAAATAGAGGAAGTGTGCGATGGTGATCTCATCAACCTTGGAAACACTTCCAACACACATCGTCACCTCGCCCTTAGCTAGTCTCCGTTCAGTGCGTAGCTTTTTGCTTCAAATCACTAATAATAGCAACTGAACCGGTATCCAATACCCAGGTGCTACAAGGAGTACTACTAAGGTACACATCAATAACACGTATATCAAATATACTTTGTTGAAGTTGCCAGCTATCATATCTACCAAGTATTTGGGGTGGTTCCGCTACCATGTGACCGTTCTCCTTACAATAGAAGCACTTAGTCTCGAGGTTTGGGTTCTACCATGGGTTCCTTCATCAGAGCGACAACATGTTTGCCATTCATGAAGTTTCCCTTCTAGCCCTTACCCTTTTGAAACCAGTGGTCTTGTTAAACCATCAATACTTGATGCTCCTTCTTGATCTCTACTTTTGCGGTACTAAGAACCGCTGACAGCACCGGGATCATCTCCATCCTTTGCATGTCATAGTTCATCACGAAGTTCTAGTAGCTTGGTGATAGTGTCTAGAGAATTCTATCAACCACTATCTCACCTGGAAGATTAACTCCCACTTGGTTCAAGTGGTTTTAGCACCCAGACATTCTGAGCACGTGCTCACTAGTTGAGCTATTCTCCTCCATCTTTTTGGCAAAGGAACTTGTCAGAGGTCTCATACCTCTCAACACGGGCATGAGCCTGAAATCCCAATTTCAGCTCTTAGAACATCTCATATGTTCCATGGCGTTCAAAACGTCATTGGAATCCCGATTCTAAGCCGTAAAGTATGGTGCACTAAACTATCAAGTAGTCATCAGGATGTGTCTCTCAGGTGTTCACAACATCCACAGACAACGTTGTAGGGGTTTGCACATTGAGCGGTGCATCAAAGACGTAAGCTTTCTGTGCAGCAGTGAGGACACTCCTCGGACTACGGACCCAGTCCGCATCCTTGCTTACAATATCTTTCAACTTAGTCTTTCTCTAGGATCGTATTTAAACAGGGAGCTACAACGCAAGCTATTGATCTACAACATAATTTGCAAAGGCAACTTAGACTATTGTTCATGATAAGTGAGTTTAACTAATCAAATTACTTATAACTCCCACTCAAATTGACATCCCTCCGGTCATCCGAGCGTGACATGATCCAAATTCACCAACCCAAGTCCGATCATCACGTGAGATGAGGTGGTGTCAATGGTGAACATCAACATGTTGATCATATCTACTATATGACTCATGCTCGACCTTTCGGTCCTCCGTGTTCCGAGGCCATGTCTGTACATGCTAGGCTCGTCAAGTCTAACCCGAGTGTTCTGCATGTGCAAAAACTGGCTTGCACCCGTTGTATGCGAACGTAGAGTCTATCACACCCGATCATCACGTGGTGCTTCGAAACGACGAACCTTCGCAACGGCGCACACTCGGGGGGAACACAATTTCATCTTGAAATTTTAGTGAGGGATCATCTTATAATGCTACCGTCGTCCTAAGCAAAAATAAGATGCATAAAAGGATTAACATCACATGCAAATCATAAGTGACATGATATGGCCATCAACTCGTGCTTTTGATCTCCATCTCCAAAGCACCGGCATGATCTCCATCGTCACCGGCGTAACACCATGATCCCCATCATCATGATCTCCATCATCGTGTCGCCATCGGGGTTGTCGCGCGCCCACCATGCTCTTACTACTATTGCTACCGTTTAGCGATAAAGTAAAGCATTACATAGCGCTTAATGATTGACACGCATGTCATACAAAAATTAAAGACAACCCTATGGCTCCTGCCGGTTGCCGTATACATCGACATGCAAGTCGATATTAACTATTACAACATGATCATCTCATACATCGAATATATCTCATCATGTCATTGGCCATATCATATCACATACATACCCTGCAAAAACAAGTTAGACGTCCTCTAATTTGTTGTTGCATGTTTTACGTGGCTGCTATGGGTATCTAGCAAGAACGCTTCTTACCTACGCAAAGCCACAACGGTGATATTTAAGTTGCTATTTAACCTTCTACAAGGACCGCCTTTGTCTATTCCGATTCAACTAAGATAGGAGAGACAGACACCCGCCAGCCATCTTATGCAACAAAAGTCGCATGTCTGTCGATGGAACCGGTCTCATGTACGTGGACATGTAAAGTTGGTCCGGGCCGCTTCATCCCATAATACCGCTGAATCAAGAAAGACCAAGGAGGGAAGCAATCTAAACATCAACGCCCACAAACCCCTTTGTGTTCTACTCGTGAAAGCATCTACACAAGAACCTAGCTCTGATACCACTGTTGGGGAACGTCGCATGGGAAACAAAAATTTTCCTACGTTCACCAAGATCAATCTAGGAGATGCATCTACGAGGGGAGAGTTGGATCCACATACCCTTGTAGATCGCTAAGCGGAAGCGTTCAAGAACGCGGTTGATGGAGTCGTACTCGCCACGATTCAGATCGCCGAAGATCCTAGCACCGAAGCAACGGTGCCTCCGCGTTCAACACACGTGCAGCCCGGTGACGTCTCCCACGCCTTGATCCAGCAAGGAGAGAGGGAGAGGTTGGGGAAGACTCCATCCAACAGCAGCACGACGGCGTGGTGGTGGTGGAGGAGCGCGGGACTCCAGCAGGGCTTCGCCAAGCGCTGCAAGAGACGAGGAGGGAGAGGGGTAGGGCTGCGCCAAGAGGGAGACGTTCTCGTGTGTCCAACAGCCCTAAAACCTCACATATATATAGGGGGAAGGGAGGGCTGCGCCCCCCTTTAGGGTTTCCCTCCCCTAGGGTGCGGCCAGCCCTAGATCCCATCTAGGGGGGCGGCCAAGGGGGAGAGAGGGGGAGGCGCACCACTATTGGGCCCTAGGGCCCAACTGCCCTAGGGTTTGCCCCCCTCCCCTCTTGGAGGCGCCCTGGGACTTGGTGGGGGGGCGCACCAGCCCCCTTGGGGCTGGTCCCCTCCCACACTTAGCCCACGTAGCCTTCTGGGGCTGGTGGCCCCACCTTGTGGACCCCCGGGACCCTCCCGGTGGTCCCGGTACATTACCGATATCGCCCGAAACTTTTCCGGTGACCAAAACAGGACTTCCCATATATGAATCTTTACCTCCGGACCATTCCGGAACTCCTCGTGACGTCCGGGATCTCATCCGGGACTCCGAACAACATTCGGTAACCGCGTACATACTTTCCCTATAACCCTAGCGTCATCGAACCTTAAGTGTGTAGACCCTACGGGCTCGGGAACCATGTAGACATGACCGAGACAACTCTCCGGCCAATAACCAACAGCGGGATCTGGATACCCATGTTGGCTCCCACATGTTCCACGATGATCTCATCGGATGAACCACGATGTCAAGGATTCAATCAATCCCGTATACGATTCCCTTTGTCTATCGGTATAGCACTTGCCCGAGATTCGATCGTCGGTATACCGATACCTTGCTCAATCTCGTTACCGGCAAGTCTCTTTACTCGTTCCGTAACACATCATCCCGTGATCAACTCCTTGATCACAAATTGTGCACATTATGATGATGTCCTACCGAGTGGGCCCAGAGATACCTCTCCGTCATACGGAGTGACAAATCCCAGTCTCGATTCGTGCCAACCCACCAGACACTTTCGGAGATACCTGTAGTGCACCTTTATAGCCACCCAGTTACGTTGTGACGTTTGGTACACCCAAAGTATTCCTACGGTATCCGGGAGTTGCACAATCTCATGGTCTAAGGAAAAGATACTTGACATATAGAAAAGCTTTAGCATACGAACTACACGATCTGTGCTAGGCTTAGGATTGGGTCTTGTCCATCACATCATTCTCCTAATGATGTGATCCCGTTATCAATGACATCCAATGTCCATGGTCAGGAAACCGTAACCATCTATTGATCAACGAGCTAGTCATCTAGAGGCTTACTAGGGACATGGTGTTTGTCTATGTATCCACACATGTATCTGAGTTTCCTATCAATACAATTCTAGCATGGATAATAAACGATTATCGTGAACAAGGAAATATAATAATAACCATTTTATTATTGCCTCTAGGGCATATTTCCGACAATGTGGTCTTCTTCACACCTGAGCACACAAAGCACATCCGTCTGAGGTAGCAACCATGTCACGCAAGATTCGTTTGGAAGTAGGGCTAGGAGCGACGTCACCTCGGTCTCGAGAGCTCTAGCACGAGCACGTGTCATTGGTCCTTGAGGCACTTGACGAGGTGGAAGAGGGTCCATGGGGATGACCTCGGGATGCTCCGCATCATCTCCCCTCCCTTGGGAAAGATCCGACCTCGGATCGAAATCTTCATCACCGTGGAAAGGAGATAGATCCTGGATGTTGAAAGTGTCGCTCACGGAGTACTTGTCGCGTGGAATGTCGATCTTGTAGGCGTTGTTGTTGTAGCGTGCTAGCACCTTGAAGGGTCCGTCGGCGTGAGGTAGTAGTTTGGACTTGCGCTCTTTTGGGAAACGGTCCTTGCGAAGATGTAGCCAAACAAGATCTCCCGGTTGGAACACCATTGGTGCCTTGTTGACGTTGAGCTTGGTGGCGAGACGATGTACTTGTCGCTCGATCATTGCTCTTGTATATTCGTGCACCTTCTTGAGATAGCTTGCTCGTGCACTTGCGTCCATGTTCGTGCGCTCTTGGAGAGGTAGCGGTAGGATGTCCAATGGGGACAACGGGTTGAAGCCGTAGACGACCTCGAAGGGGGACTTGCCGGTTGTCGAGTGTCTTGCGCGGTTGTAGGCGTACTCGGTGATGGGCAAGCATTGCTCCCATTCCTTGATGTTCTTCTTGATCAACACGCGAAGAAGCGTCGAAAGCGTGCGGTTCGTCACCTCCGTTTGGCCGTCCGTTTGTGGATGGTACGCCGAAGAGAAGAGTAGCTTGATTCCGAGCTTGGCACATAGGGTTTTCCAAAAGTAGCTCAAGAACTTGACGTCCCGGTCTGACATGATCGTTTTGGGCACGCCGTGTAGACGAATTATCTCCCTACAAAAAAGATTTGCAACATGTGAAGCATCGTCGATCTTGTTACAAGGAATGAAATGAGCCATTTTAGAGAATCTATCTACCACGACAAGCACGTAATCTTTGCCATTTTGAGTCCTAGGCAAGCCAAGTATGAAATCCATGCTTATGTCTTCCCATGGATGGTACGGAATAGGAAGAGGCATATAAAGACCATGAGATTGAGCTTTGGACTTAGCTTTGCGGCATGTAGAACATCGGTTGGTGAGGCGTGAGACGTCACGGAGCATCTTGGGCCAAAAATAGTTCTTAGAGAGGGTATCAAACGTCTTGTCGCGCCCAAAGTGTCACATGAGTCCTCCTCCATGAGATTCCTGCAAAAGAAGCAAACGAAGCGAAGACTCGGGAATGCAAAGTTTGTTAGCTCTCATAAGATATCCATCCTTTAGGTAGTAACGTTCCCAAGAAGTGTGAGTCAAGCACTTAGCATAAGCATTTGCAAAGAAAGGATCATGCAAATATAAATCTTTTATGTGCTCAAAGCCAATCACATTCAACTCAAGTTGTGTTACAAGCATGCATTTGCGGGAAAGCGCGTCCGCCACAACATTTTCTTTGCCTTTGATGTATTTGATGACATAAGGAAAGACTCAATGAACTCACTCCATTTAGCATGACGCTTGTTCAACTTAGTTTGACCTTTGAGATACTTGAGTGTCTCATGGTCCGTATGAAGAATGAATTCATGAGGTCTAAGATAGTGTTCCCAAACACGTAAAACTCTCACCAAGGCATAAAGCTCTTTATCATAGATGGGATAGTTAAGTTGCGCTCCCGATAGCTTCTCGCTAAAGTACGCAATTGGGCGCTTTTCTTGCATTAGCACGCCACCTATGCCGGTACCACTAGCATCACAATGAATCTCAAACGGTTTGTCAAAGTTTGGTAGGGCTAGAAGTGGTGCGTGTGTAAGCAAGCTCTTAAGCTCATTGAACGCGGTGTCTTGCGAAGGACCCCAAATGAAGGGTGCGTTCTTCTTGCTCAAGGCGTGTAGAGGCATAGCAATGGTGCTAAAGTCCCTCACAAAACGTCGGTAGAAACCGGCTAGACCAAGGAAACTACGCACTTGCATGGGATTCGTTGGTTGAGGCCAAGTTTTAATTGCTTCAATTTTAGTTTCATCAACGTGAACACCTTGTGAAGAAACGACAAATCCTAGGAAGACAACCTTGTCAACGCCAAAAAGTGCATTTTTCCCTATTAGCATATAAGCGCTCTTTCCGAAGGGTTTGTAAAACCAAACGGATGTGTGTCACATGGTCCTCTAGCGTCTTGCTAAAAACGAGAATATCATCAAAGTAAACCACTACAAAGACACCTATATAGGGTCGTAGACAAAAATGCATAAGACGCATAAATGAACCGGGTGCTTCCGATAAACCCATTGGCATGACAAGCCACTCATATAACCCAAACTTGGTTTTCAAAGCCGTTTTCCACTCATCACCCTCTTGAATGTGAATTTGGTAGTAACCACTTTTAAGATCAACTTTTGAAAAGATGGTGGCACCACATATGTCGTCTAAGCGTGGAATAGGGTAACAGTATCTAACGGTGATAGCATTAATAGGACGGCAATCGGAGCACATGCGAAAACTTTCATCTTTCTTAGGCACGAGAATAAACGGAAATCCTCATGGTCGATTCGCGCCGCGACCCGCCAGGTTTTCCTCGCGGTGAGAACGGCGGCAGCGACGGCGACCGAGCGCACGACAACGACAGTTACATCCCTCGGCCCCTCACCTCCGAGCAAAGGGCTCAGCTTTGTCGCCGCAACGGAGATGCATTCTTCACTCCCATCATGGGAGATTCCCCAGAGGCTCTGGCCCTCGAAGCCACGCGCTTGGCCACCTTGGCCGAGCGCGCGCGCTTGGAAAACGTCCAACGCTCACTCGACGAGCAGGCCCGCCGAACTGGTCCCTGAGTCCAGTCGACTACCGCGGCAATTGCGTCAGCGCAAGACTCAGGTGTTCCGCACGCCAGTCCAAAACCTCGAAGCCGCGGCTCGCATCGCGGAGTTGATTCAATCCTCCCAGTCGGAAGCTCGGAGAGGTCGTCAGCAGATCCGAGCTTTGCTCCGAACGGCTGAAGAACAAAACGCGGCTGTTTCTCAGTCGCGCAACAGGATTCATAGCAGATCGGTGGCGTCAGACACCGTATGGTCGGCCCACAGTCCAAGATCGCCCCCGAGGCGTGAGGAACGTGGCCCGCGGCAAGACCGGCATCTGGGTCGGAACGACGATCCACTCGACCATCGACACGGACGCTACGACCGCCGTCGAGCGCCTACCCCTCCTCCGGGAAGTGGGTCACACTCGCCCCAGTGGCACGTGGGCAGGCGCCTGCGAGATGACGAGCGGAGGATTCCCCCGGATCCCCGGCGGCCAGGTTTCGATGCGAGGTCTATCCTTGTGCAAGGTCGAGTCGACCGTAACCGGGCGTCCAGAGAAGAGCGAGGCGGAGACCAACCAAGTGGCAGCCGAGCGCCGACCTCTGGGCCTGAATGTTTCTGCAGTGCTATCAGAGCCGCGAAGATCCCCCCGAACTTCAGGCTGGCGGCAGGAGTAAGTAAGTTCACCGGTGAGTCGAAGCCGGACACTTGGCTGGAAGACTACCGAGTGGCCGTATAGATCGGAGGCGGCAATGTTGACGTAGCCATGAAGCACCTCCCCTTGATGCTGGGAGGCTCCGCTCGGGCGTGGCTCAATCAGTTGGCCCCCAGGAGTATATACAGTTGGGAAGAACTCGCTCGGGTTTTCGTTCGGACCTTCGAAGGCACCTGCAAGTGACCTGCTGGACTCGCAGAACTTCAGCACTGCGCGCAGAAGCCGAGTGAAATTTTGAGGGACTACATTTAGCGATGGACCACTTTGCATCACACGGTGGAGAACGTGTCTGAGCACCAGGCGGTGTGCGCTTTCAAGGAAGGCGTGCGTAACCGAGAGTTGAATCTGAAGTTTGGCCGAACAAGCGACATGTCCTTGTCACGGATGATGGAGATTGCCAGTCGGTATGCCAACGGTGAGGAGGCTGATCGGCTCCGCAGCGGCAAGAAACTTGTCGGGCAGGACGACCAAAATTCCAATCGGAACAATAAGCGCAAGGCCGAGCCAGCCGCTCAGGGAGAGGCTGCGGCGGTCAATCAAGGAAAGGGCAAAGGGAAGCCAAAAGGCTCCTGGGCCCCCAAGAAAGGAAAGGGTCAGGCTGGAGATGATACGCTCGACCAACCGTGCCCCATACACACGAAGAAAGATGAAGAGGGAAACTTGGTATACCCCAAGCACTCCACTCGACAGTGTCGGCTCCTCATCCAGAGTTTCCAGAAAGATCAGTCGACTGAGAAAGATAAGGAATCAGAAGAGTCTGAAGACAAGGAAGGGGACGGAGGATACCCCCGTATCAACTCCACTTTGGTGATTTTCGCGGACATCGAGAGCAAAAGTCGACTGAAAATCATCAACAGAGAAGTAAACATGGTTGCGCCGGCAACCCCCACGTTTTTGAAATGGTCAAAGACCCCCATCACATTCGACCAGTCCGATCACCCGGCGCACATTGCCACCCCCGGGCGGCAGGCTCTGGTGGTTGACCCAGTTATCGAGGGCACACGCCCGACCAGAGTTCTGATGGATGGGGGCAGTGGCTTGAATATCTTGTATGCAGCTACCCTCCGGGATATGGGCATTTCGATGTCCAAGCTGAGAGAAAGTAACATGAGGTTTCACGGAGTAATCCCCGGGAAGAAAGCCGACTCACTTGGCCAGATCTCACTCGACGTAGTTTTTGGTGAGTCGAAGAACAACCGCAAAGAGAAGCTGACGTTCGAAGTGGTGGACTTTAACAGCGCCTATCACGCCATCCTGGGTAGGCCCGCCTACGCCAGGTTCATGGCTCGATCATGTTACGTCTACCTCAAGCTGAAGATGACGGGATCCAATGGCGTCATAACCGTCACTGGGAACCGTCATAAAGCGGAAGAATGCTTCCAGAAAGGCTCGAAGATCGCCGACGAGCAAATGGCAGCAGTAGAGATGGAGGAGTACCAAAAGAGAGTGGATCCGAGTGACCTGCTAAGGGCGAAGAAGCCGGCTTCCGAGTCAGCTTTCCAGTCGGCCAGGGACACAAAACCCGTGCACATCCACCCCACCGACCCCAACGCAGCACCGACCCACATCTCCACCACACTCGACAGCAAACAGGAAGAAGCGCTCATCCAGTTCCTCCGTGAGAACTGGGACATCTTTGCATGGAAACCATCAGACATGTCGGGTGTACCCAGGGGACTGGCTGAGCATCATTTGCGAGTCAACCCTAAAGTGAAACCAGTGAAGGAACATTTCCGTCGATCCGCTGCGGAGAAGCGAAAGGCAATCGGCGAAGAAGTGGCTCGACTCCTGGCTGCGGAGTTTATCCGCGAGATATACCACTCCGAGTGGCTCGCCAACGTCGTCATGGTCCCCAAGAAGGACAAGTCTCTCCGCATGTGCATCGATTTAAAGCACATCAATCGGGCCTGCCCGAAAGATCACTTTCCTCTTCCCCACATCAATCAGATAGTCGACTCGACTACGGGATGTGAACGTTTGTCCTTTCTGGACGCGTATTCCGGGTACCATCAGATCCGTCTGTTCGGGCCCGGCGAAATCAAGACAGCTTTCATCACCCCCTTCGGGTGTATTTGTTCTGTCACCATGCCTTTCGGCCTCAAAAATGCTGGCGCTACCTTCATGCGCATGATCCAGAAGTGCTTGATAAAGCAAATCAGTCGGAACGTCGAGGCATACATGGATGACATTGTGGTCAAGTCACGGAAAGGTTCCGACCTACTGACTGACCTCGCTGAGACATTCGCAAGTCTAAGAAGCTACGATATCAACTTCAACCCGTCAAAGTGTACATTTGGAGTTCCTGGCGGCAAGTTGCTCGGTTTTCTCGTTTCCGAACGGGGAATCGACGCCAACCCAGAGAAGGTCAGCACCATCCTCCGAATGAAATGCCCCGAGCGTATACACGACGTCCAGAAGCTTACTGGTTGCTTGGCCGCATTGAGTCGATTCATTTCTCATCTTGGTGAGAAGGCATTGCCTCTCTACCGACTCATGAAGAAATCCGACAAGTTCGAGTGGAATGCCGAAGCTGAAGCAGCGTTTGAAGAGCTCAAAGCCCTGCTGTCCACACACCCAGCCGGTGCTCGCTGCCCCAATCAGCGGTGAGCCTCTTCTGCTGTATATTGCCACCACCGGACAAGTCGTCAGTACTGTACTCACGGTCGAGCAGGAAGAAGAGGGCAAGGCATACAAGGTCCAACGCCCGGTCTATTATATATCCGAAGTTTTGACTCCCTCCAGGCAAAGGTATCCACATTACCAAAAGCTTGTGTACGGGATTTACTTGACTGCAAAAAAGGTTGCCCATTACTTCTCGGACCATTCGATCTCAGTCGTCACTGACGCCCCGCTATCAGAGATACTAAACAACCGAGATGCAACCGGTCGAGTCGCAAAATGGGCGATTGAACTTCTTCCGTTAGATATCAAGTTTGAAGCGAAGAAAGCCATCAAGTCTCAGGCCATAGCAGATTTTGTGGCCGAGTGGATAGAACAAGAGCTGCCGACTCAAGTCCAGTCGGACCATTCGACTACGTTCTTCGATGGGTCCAAGATGCTGAACAGATCCGGCGCAGGCGTGGTCCTGGTCTCTCCCAGGGCGACAAGCTCAGCTACGTCCTTCAGATCCATTTCGATTCATCGAACAACGAGGCCGAATACGAAGCAGTTTTGTATGGGTTGCGTATGGCCATCTCACTCGGCGTCCGTCGCCTGATGGTCTACGGCGACTCCGACCCGGTAGTGAACCAAGTGATGAAAGAATGGGACATCAGGAGCCCGACAATGACCAGTTATTGCAGTGCAGTGCGGAATCTTGAAAAGAAGTTCGAAGGCTTAGAGCTCCACCATGTGCCCAGAGCCAAGAATCAGCTAGCCGATGACCTCGCAAAAATCGGGTCGACTCGGAAGCCTATACCCAAGAATGTGTTCCTAGAGCATCTGCACACCCCTTCTGTCAAAGAAGACCCCTTCACGGAAGAGCCCCCGCAGCCAGTCAGCGTGTCGGATCCGACAGAGGTCGAAGTGCCTGCCGTGGTCGACTTGATCATGGAGGTCCTTGTGATTACGCCAAACTGGACTGTGCCATACATATCATATCTGCTTAGGCAAGAACTCCCAGAAGATGAGGAAGAAGCACGCCAGATCGTCCGCCGATCCAAGGCGTTCACAGTCATCCAGGGTCAACTCTACAGAGAAAGCGTCACCGGAGTCACCCAACACTGCGTCGATCCAGAGGAAGGTCGACTGATCTTGGATGAAATCCACTCGGGAACTTGCGGCCACCACGCCTCCTCTCGGACTATAGTAGCCAAAGCATACCGAGCCGGGTTTTACTGGCCCCGCGCCAACGAGATGGCCAAGGATATTGTGGACAAATGCGCAGGTTGCCAGTTCTACTCCAACATGTCCCACAAGCCGGCGTCCGCCCTGAAGACCATTCCGCTAGTCTGGCCCTTTGCTGTTTGGGGCTTGGACATGGTCGGCTGATGGGCCTCTAACCCCTCGTTGGTTACCCCAAGTGGAAGGTGTGAGATGCAGTGTTGTGGAAGTTTTTCCCTTAGCAAAGATGCCAAGGATCGAATCCCCAGAGACTCCTAGGTTCAACAAGTAGGTGTCAACTGCTAACGGCGCCAGATATTAGCAATCAACGTGGACCTGCACACAGATACAAATAACTTTGCTCCCAATGAGTACAGAGAGGTTGTCAATCCCTCCGGCCTTGTAGTTCACAAAGGATTAAACGCAAATGATAGTAGTGATAGATAATGTTTGCAATAGTAAGTAAAAGCGAAAAGTAAATAGCGGATGTGATCAATGATGGTAATATGGACCGGAGTCTCATGATGTTCACTAGTGATGTCTCTCTCCCAAAAGACGATAAAACAACTATGTGAGGTAAACGAATTACAGCTAGGCAATTGACAGGACCACGAACGCAAACCAATGCTGACTACATTTCAAGAAAGGTTGAGGTTCAAAGCATGGGCGGTACGCCAAAGTAAGTAGACCGAAATCCATCAATATCTACTACTAATCATCCACCTTGAGATATCTATCCAGAACATCTCGCTGGTATTAAGTTGCGAGTCCCACCCATAGTGTAAACTCAATGCAACAGACAACTGCATTAAAAGAACTTTGCGTAAAGTAAACAATCCTTGCACCCGCGGGCACAAGCACCGTTGTTTTCCCCCTTGTGGCAACAGCACATCCCCTAGACTCATGTTTCTGTCACTCAAGCTAGTCATCGAGGGGCATGAACCCACAATCGATCATAACGTTCCCTCTTGGAGTCACTACGTATTACTTGGCCAAAGCAATAAATAACAACGGAGAACATGCAAGAATTACTTATGAACATAAATATAAAAGAGGTAGATCAAATATATTACTCAATCACAATCTGAACATAATCTCATAATCCATCGGATCCCAGCAAACTCATCATAGGAACAGCATAAGGATTACATATGTGCCTCGATCATGTAGGGCAGCTCACGAGGACTAATTAGTGAAGCACAAGAACGGGAGGAGAACATCACATAGCTACTGGTAATGGACTCATGGTCCAAGGGAGACTACTCACAACTCATCCGGGAGGCGCCCATGGTGGTGCAGAGGCTCCCGGTGGTGATCCTCCCCTCCGGCAGGGTGCCGGGAAGAGTTCTCCTGGTGCTCCCGATCTTGGAAGCGGCGGCGGCGGCGGAACAGAGATGAGATCGCGAAAAAGAGTTCCCTTCCCGAGGGTTTCGAAGGAAGCTCTAAATATATGCCAAAGGGGGGCACCAGACGGGGCTCGGGGGGCCCAAGCGCCCCCCCGGCGCGGTCCGGGGGGGGGGGTGATGGGCCTTGAACCCCTCGTTGGTTACCCCAAGTGGAAGGTGTAAGATGCAGTAAGTAGAAGTGTTTTCCCCTAGCAAAGATGCCAATGATCGAATCCCCAGAGACTCCTAGGTTCAACAAGTAGGTGTCAATTGCTAACGGCGCAATTAGAAATCAACGTGGACCTGCACACAGATACAAATAACTTTGCTCCCAACGAGTACAGAGAGGTTGTCAATCTCTCCGGCCTTGTAGTTCACAAAGGGTTAAAAGCAATATGATAGTAGTGATAGATAGTATTTTGCAATAGTAAATAAAATAGCGGAAAGTAAAATAGTGTATGTGATCAATGATGGTAATATGGACCGGAGTCACATGATGTTCACTAGTGATGTCTCTCTCCCAAAAGACGATAAAACAGCTATGTGAGGTAACAAATTACAGCTGGGCAATTGACAGGACCACGAACGCAAACCAATGCTGACTACATTGCAAGAAAGGTTGAGGTTCAAAGCATGGGCGGTACGCCAAAGTAAGTAGACCAAAATCCATCAATATCTACTACTAATCATCCACCTTGAGATATCTATCCAGAACATCTCGCTGGTATTAAGTTGCGAGTCCCACCCATAGTGTAAACTCAATGCAACAGACAACTGCATTAAAAGAACTTTGCGTAAAGTAAACAATCCTTGCACCCGCGGGCACAAGCACCGTTGTTTTCCCCCTTGTGGCAACAGCACATCCCCTAGACTCATGTTTCTATCACTCAAGCTAGTCATCGAGGGGCATGAACCCACAATCGAGCATAACGTTCCCTCTTGGAGTCACTACTTACTACTTGGCCAAAGCAATAAATAACAACGGAGAACATGCAAGAATTACTTATGAACTAAAATATAAAAGAGGTGAATCAAATATATTACTCAAGATCAATCTGAACATAATCTCATAATCCATCGGATCCCAGCAAACTCAACATAGCAACAGCATAAGGATTACATAGGTGCCTCGATCATGTAGGGCAGCTCACGAGGACTAATTAGTGAAGCACAAGAACGGGAGGAGAACATCACATAGCTACTGGTCATAGACTCATGGTCCAAGGGAGACTACTCACGAGTCATCCGGGAGGCGTCCATGGTGGTGGAGAAGCTCCCAGTGGTGATCCTCCCCTCCGGCAGGGTGCCGGGAAGAGTTCTCCTGGTGCTCCCGATCTTGGAAGCGGCGGCGGCGGCGGAACAGAGATGGGATCGCGAAAAGAAGTCATGTTTCAAGGGTTTCGGGGAACCCTTTAAATATATGCCAAAGTAGGGCACCGGGGGGCTCTCGGGGGGCCGAGGCGCCCCCCCCGGCGCGGCCCAGGGGGGGCGTCCACAGGGCGCCTGGAGCCCCTGTGGGCCCCCCAGGCTGCCCTTCGGACACAGTGTTGTTTCCGATATGCTGATTTTTTATATATTTTTTCTGGATTTTTCTGGGCAGTTCTCGAAACGTGAAAACCCGAAATACAAAAACAGCCGAAAACAGAAACTGGCACTGGGGTGCACTGGATTAGTAAGTTAGTCCAAATATGATCAAAAGTGTATGGAAGTGTATGAATATCATAGCAATATCACCCAAAAGTGGCATGGAGCAAGCAGAAATTATAGATACGTTTTGGACGTATCAACATCCCCAAGCTTAATTCCTGCTTGTCCTCGAGTAGGTAAATGATAAAAAGAATAATTTCTGTGGTGACATGCTATTAACCATATTGGACTTTCTCATAGTCATATGACAAAAGCTTACTGAGACAATGATTCTAAAGTAAATAAGTTGTCTCAAGAGAAAATCACAAATGACTGAAAGTTTTACAACATGAAACTGAAACATCAAAAAGATTTGCAATGAACCACTACAAGAAATATGTCAACTTGTGACCACCAATATTGGTCACTGAATGGTCACAAATTTCCATTTGTGACCTTTTTGTGACCAAAAACATAAGGTCAAAAGCTGGCCGTCATAAACTGACTATAGCGACCTTCTCTGTGAGAAGGTCGTAGACGTTTATGACCAAAATGTGCCTATTGTCGTGTTTTGGTCACTAGCAGCCTCCCCAGGCCACGTTGGCATCCAGCGTGGCAAGCTGATGTGGCACAAGATTCAGCCTGGTCCAATTCGGTTTTCTACTTGGGCCTAGCCCAACAATTTTGCCTTTTTAATGTTTTTTCCCTGTGCTTTTATTAGCTACATGGGTCTGACCCAGTAATTCGGCCCATGTATTATTTTTTAGGCAAGCCCTTTTAATATGTGTATTTTATGTTAATTTTGATTAGCTACATGGGCCTGGCCTACAATTTGGCCTTTTTATTTTCTAGCCCACAACATTTTGCAGTCAATTTATTTTTTTATTTCTAGCTTTTTTCCCAGCTCCAGTTTACAGATGGGTACCAAATGTCAGATTTTTCACAGCTTATTAATAAGCAATATATATGTATATATCAAACAGACAGAAGAGAGAAAGCATATGAAAATCTTCAAATAACAGCTAAAATAAGTTTATTACAATATGCTATACAGAACAGAACACATGAAACTACATACACTCATTCACATCACAACAACGTCCATACACTCATTCACATCACATACAACAACGTCCATACTCTCCGCGATGAACTTGAGGAAAGCAACTTCGCTCCTCGACCCTCGAAACTCGTAGAAGAACACCTTCTTCAAGCTCTGCAGTACGCATTTGATGGGACCGCCCTCCTGCCAGAACTTGAGATTGACCTTGCCAGTGGACTCTTTAGGTATGCGTGGGGACTGCATGCAAATGAAATCAATCGGCAGGCCATATTAGCACATACATAGTTCAGAGATCTTATCTATGAGAACATATCATGCTGCAGCAGCAGGCCATCAATCATATAATTAATCAGACTCATAGTTCTGCCCTTGCTAGATAAATAATCAGTTCTGGCAATGCAGCAAGTGTAGTGAAGTTAACCAATTTTACCTGCACATGGAGGGTCTCCAGGTTAGGAAAGCTTCTGAGAAAACCAGGCACTTTCTTGACAGAATTGCGGGCGCCGAATTGCACCTCTATTGCCAAAATCTGGACACTAGGCACAATGCTCTCCTTGGCCCCAGCCTGCAATGCACCCAAGAACAGATAAACTAATCGGGATCATATATAGATAGGCATTGTTATTATTAATTGACACCGCAGAGATGGAAATTAAATTAGGATGTACCACGATGATCCCCAACTCTTGCTCTCCTGGCCGAATGTATCCCAGCACACGCAGGTTAGGTGCACGCCCAATCTTGATCTTGGGAGTGCGGTTCTTGATGCTGGGGGCAGCGAGCTCGCTCTGGCGAAAATCACCTGACTGGAAGAGCCTCTCGAGGCGAGGTGCATCCACCACGTCGATGTCCTCCAAGTAGGTGAAGCCCAACTGAACGCACCACAGGCTTTGGCTGACGAGGCGGAGGCGCACTCCGGTCTGGCTCCCCATGATGACGAGCAACTCGAGGACGGGGCTTCTTTCAAGCATGAATGCCAGATCACGGTTAAAATGCTAAAATAAGTTTCATATAGGAGTAGATAAAAGCTGAGCGTCAAATTGGAACAAAGCTCCAACAACTCAGACTAAACAGTTATATTCAACACAGTACAGATACACTATATAACTAGCTGCAGATACACTATATTCATGTACATACATAACAATTTCAGTTAATTTCAGCTAATTATAATTATCTGAAAAAGTTTCATTTAATGTGTATGCTCAGACATTACAAGTAATTAATCACTACTACAAAACAAGCAAACATGCTACTGATGCATGACAATATTTGTGTCAAAGAGTTTTTGGAAGAAGTTACTCCTAATGGACTGCTACAGCTATACTGCAAGAAATTATAGCAATGGCGAGGCAACGTCCAAGTGATTCAGCACTAGAGTCCGACGCCAACAGCACCAAGCAAAATTCAGTAAAGCGTGTAAATAGATTCAGACTAATTGGTAAACTGAAATCTACTCCATGAGATTCAGTCAAGCTCTAGGGAGCATCGCAGATTCAGACCTCGTGTCTAGAATCTAGTGCACTAAGTCCAGAGACGGCATCCATGCTTTTAAGCTTTTCGTTAGCTGATACCAGTTCAGCCGCAACGCCAACTTCATTGGCCGAGTGTCCTGCATCTGGAACCACCTGCAGTTATATGTCCTAGGTCAATATTTTTATATCGAGCAGTTTGGAGATAACAAGATAACCAGAATGTGATGCCTGATTGACCGGTATGCATGGCAACGATGTTTGGAATGCTTGAAACTTAGCTAACTTATCAGAAGCGAAGTTCCCGAAAAATGTAAGTCCGATTGCTTTCTCTTAGAGAACTTATCAGAAGCATGGGTCACATAATGCCAGTCTGAAGTCAAACAAGATGGCCTGAACTACCAAATATGACAGTTGCTTAATGCTCCAGAACAAAGTAATCAGGAAATGACAGCAATGGAACAGGAAAAGCATCTAGTTTTTGGTGGAGAAGATTTTGGAAAATACGGAAATGATTGATGATGTTTACCTTAAACTCAGCTTCAGGCCAAGCTTTATGAAGATCCCAAGCAGACATCATAGGACAGCACATATCATACCGCCCCTGCAACATAATCACTATGATTACAAAATGTACCTTGTCTGGAACCATCTTTTTTTGTTGTTCTATACGGAACCTTAAAAACAGTAGTAACATTAAACTCATTTGAAGTGTAAACTATAGTTATGTTTAAATTGAATAATAGGAATAATTGTAGAGCGGTATAGAAGCGTCATTCTTAAACTATAGCAACATAATCATTTGAAGTGTAAACTTCACAATTGCAGAGCGGTATAGTAAAATAATAGGAAGCCAACTTACTACAGACCATACAAAAATAAAAAATACTCGTTAATGATTTGTGATGCATCAAATTTTCATTCATACAATTGGCGAACCATTGTTTAAGAATGACGCTTCTACAAATTGATTTCTACCGTGAAGATCATATCTCAGCTAAGAAAGGCAGGAAGGGTTGAAACATCACTTTGAAGTTTGAACAGTTTAGCCGCTAACAGAGCATACGATGCTGGCACTGTGCCGCTACATGCGTACGTGAACTTGGTAACAACTGGGAAAGGTTAGCAGACTAGAGGAACTAGACACTATGTCTAGCTAAATGCATTAAAATTCAGTAAAACACTAAGTCCAGAGACGGCATCCTCGTCGTCGTCCTCGGGTGCGGGGACAGGAACGGACGCGGCGCTGTCGTCTTCGAGGACTGGGAGGCGGGTGAGGAAGAAATCGGCGCCGCGGACGGCCGCCGCGATGTCCGGGTCGGAGCGGGTGCGGAGAGGCACGAAGGTGGGGATGGCGGTGTCTTGGGTGGTGAGGAAGTGGCCTAGGAGCGGGGGTGGGTGGCGCGCGCGGAACCGGCGGCGGAAAGCGGGCGACGAACGGACGGCGTCCAGGAAGGTGCGGCAGCTGAGGGCGGCGCGGACGAGGCTCGGGAGAGAGGGGAGGCGGAGGAAGGGGCTCTGGCCGTGGGAAGAGTAGGCCATGGCGCCACGGCCACCGCCCTGTCCGTGGGGAGGAAGGGGCTCTGGTCGATGGTGACCGCACCGGGGCGGGCCTCCCGGGACGACGAGGTGTTGTCTCGATCTGGAACTGGATGGGATGGGGCGGCCGGGTGCCTCGATCTGGATCTTGCCGGAGGGAAGAGAGGGAGGGAGGAGCAGAGCGTGGGGATCTTGTCGGAGGGTAGGGAGGGAGGAGTAGAGCACGGCGATCTTGTCGGAGGGGAGGGAGGGAGGAGGAGAGCGAGGGGAGTGGCGGCGAGGGCTCGAGAGGAGCTCGACGGATCTGGAAGGGAAGAGGAGGAGAACAGAGCGAGGGAAAGAAAGGAG
>LR738710.1:82379040-82393503 GCA_902687465.1 Secale cereale | reverse complement strand
CGCATGCCACAACCCACAGCCCACCTCCTCGGCTCTTTTATGGCCTCGTGGGAATCTGTTCACTTTTATGGCCTCGTGGGAATCTGTTCAGTTGGCCTTTTACGAAGAGTTAGAGAAGGAGTCGAGGAGAGCACGAGGCCAACTACTACTAGTCTCCTCGACTAGAGCGGCACGAACAGAGGCACAGAGCAGAGCAGCCAGCAGAGCGGCGGCTAGGTCTAGATCTCTTTGACCCTGGCGGCTCTTCTTCCTTCTCCACTCCGGCGGGCGGCGGCTCTGCTTCCTTCTCCACTCCGGCGGCCGCCTCTGACGACTTTCCCCCACCTCCGCCATCTCCATCTGCGTCCCCATGGAACGGGCCAAGCCGCCATCGCCTGCAGCCGCGACTCCAAGCATGGAGTCCAAGGCCCGGAAGAAGGTGGTGAGGAAGAGGACTTCGGCCTCTGATTCAGCATCACGGGGGTCTCCTTCGACGGCAGCAAAGCCTGCTCATCCTCGACAGCAAGCGCAAGGACGCTCCGACGCTGATGCTGATGCCGTCGGCGTTGGATCAGGACCGGTGAGATTATTTGCCTCGCACTCTCATTTACTATTAATTCCAGTTCATATTAGCATATACTTTGAATCTTTGATGCCCTTAGTTCATCCAAATTGTAGTTAATTGATTGTGAATCTGCTAAGATACTTGTGAATCTGTTGAAATACCAACTGCAGTTAATTGATTTTGGAAATAACAGTGTAGTTAGATGAACTGCTTTGTCACACACACACTGACAGACACACCAGAGCAGTCATGTTGAATTACCTAGCTGAATGTTTGTGAAATCTTGTGAATTATAATTTCAGTCCCTAAATTTTGTACATGCTTTAAGTTCTAAAAATCACTACTTAAATACAAAACCAGTCTAGTAAGTAAATGTCCTGACTTCTACTAGTTTAGATGGTTATTAGTATCACTATCACAGTATGACTTACTACTTAATGCAACTTCTAATTTGGTATAAAGCCGTTGGAAGTCCTGATACAACTTCGCACATTGCAATTAATTATTTAGTGATACTTATAAATTATTTTGTATGTGTTTCGGTTCATTATTTGTATTCCTAATCAATCAATCAATCAATTCGCATTGGTAGTATTTTGTAAATGTTTGGCTTGTAAAATCTGAATCATGCTATTTCATTTTCCACAGGAAGCTGATGGGGATGAAGATGAATGGGTAGAGGTTAATGAAGGGTATGAGGAGGTTGACGAGGCAGAGGCATATGATATGGATGATGATATGTCAGAGCCTTCTCTTGAATCAGGAGACAATCGAAATGACACAGAAGTTGAGGTCAATGCCAAAGAGATGTCAAAGAAAGGAGGGAAAAGGAAAAAGTCTGTGGATAGTACTAAGATGAAGGTGAAGAAAACGAGACCTAAACGTGCAGAATGTTGGCAGCATTTCAAGGAGGTCAAGGCTGTAAGTAAGAGGACACCAGGGGCGGTTGTCACGAAGGCGAAGTGTTTGCATTGTGCTTCATTGTTTGCTTATACTCCTGGGGGGTCAACTACTAGCCTCAATAGGCATAAAGATGTTTGTCCGGTCTATCTAAACAAGAAGGAAAGACAACTAAATCAAGGTACAATCAACTTCGATCCTGAAAAGCCAGGTTCATCTCTCATAGTAAACCATGAATACAATCATGCAGAAGTCGTTAAGATCATAGCAAAGATGATAATTGTGCATGATTACCCCTTTAGGATGGTAGAGCATGCTTGGTTCAATATCCTCATGAAGTATATGAATGCGTCCTACAAGTTCATTGGTCGGAAGAAAATTAGAGCAGAATGCATGAAGGTCTATCTTTCCGAGAAAGAAATCCTTAAAAAGCAACTAAAGTCTGTTGAAAGCATTAGTTTGACATGTGACCTATGGACTTCAAACCAAACTCTCTCATACCTAGCTGTGGTTGCTCACTACATAGATGATGATTGGATCATGCAATGTCGTGTTTTAAACTTCATAGAGCTAGATCCACCTCACTCAGGTAGTGTCATAGCTCAAGCAGTTTTTGAGTGTTGCCAAGAATTGAAAATAGAAGATAAGATCATGACAATCACTATGGATAATGCTTCCTCAAATGATAATGCTGCTAAGAGATTGATGGACAAGATCATTGCTAGGAAATCGGCTAAATTTATTCCTAAGTACTTCCATGTTCGCTGCTGCGCGCACATTGTCAATTTGATAGTGAATGATGGCATTGCTCTATTGCAAACTTTGATCAATAAGCTTAGGGATACTGTCAAGTATTTGAAAAAATCTCCAACACGCATGTACAAATTATTGATGGTTTGCAAGTCTCTGAATATGGAAGTTGGGAGAGGTTTATGCCTGGATGTTGCTACTAGATGGAATTCTACATGCAGAATGGTAGAGGCTTGCACTGTGTATAGGGCTGCTTTCAAAGAGTATGCAGAGGTAGATGCTACCTACAAATGGCAGGCTGAAGATGAAGAGTGGGCATTATATGAAAAGATTCAACCCATCTTGAAATCGTTTGCCGAGGTAACAACTGTATTATCAGGATCTAACTATCCTACTGCCAACATTTTTTATCCATATATCATGAATGTTAAGATTGCTATCGTAGAGCATACCATGGGTTCAAATGCAAACTTGAAAAAGATGGGAGAAGCAATGCTTGATAAGTTTGATAAATATTGGGATAGCAATAGTGAAGGTGAGGGAAATGAAAACCGTGGGAAAAACAAAAAAAAGGAAAAGAACAATGTCATGGTCATTGCCACCATTCTTGATCCTAGGTTCAAGATGAAACTTGTTGATTACTGTTTTAAGAAAATGTTTGGTAAAGAGAAGGGCAGTAGTGAGGCCGAGGAAATCAAATCTGAATTCTTTGATCTCTATGCTACTTATGAGATGGAAAATCGCAAGAATGAGGCTGGCAACAATAATGAACAGAGTTCAATATCTAGTAGGCAAACAAGTACATCTATGTCCTCATTGTCAAGTGGGTTTCAGTCCTTCCTAGAGGAGACAAATTCAGAACCATCTAAATCTGAATTGACCAGTTACCTTGAAGAAAAAACCCATCCAATTCTGGATCCAAATTTCAAAGTAGTTGACTGGTGGAGGTTGAATGCTCATAGATATCCTATTATGGCAAAGATGGCAAAGAAATTCTTGACTATACCAGCAACTAGTGTCTCATCGGAGTCAACATTCTCTACGAGCGGCAGAATTCTCGATGACTATCGTAGCTCTCTCAGCCCAAACATGGTTGAGGCACTTGTGTGTGCTTCTAGCTACATTAAAGGATCAAAAGAACACCAGCTTAAGACTACAATTACAGTGGTAATATTACTTGTTCTCTACTGTGTATTATCTTCTTGTAACCTTAGACTCTTGCTAAATGTTAACTAAAATTTCATATTTATACTTACCTTTGTAGGAGGATGACAATGATGACGATGTCGAGTTCATTCCATTTCCTGAAGATGCGACAGAAAGCAACTAGTAGGCCTCCCATATTTTTATCGAGTGTGATTGTATTGCTGTAGCATTGTACTATTGTTTATTTGCTTGCATCATAACTAGTGAATTTCTCTATGTCTATGTAGGAAGATGAAAAGCGATGAACTGAAGAGAAACTTATGTGAGGAGCAGGAGCTACTTTGCATTTGCTCAGCTAGCAGCAATCATTTTATTCCAGTAATTGTTAGTTATGTAAGACCTTATGTTGATGAAGTATCGTGCTGAAGTGGCGAAGTAGTTATATAATATGTACTGCTAGTCTGCTAATCGAACTTGATCCAATGGTGAGCGCCTAAGCCTTGTTCGGCTTTGTCTTTTGAAGTTCTGGACTTGTCTTTGTCAATGGCCCTACTTATTGTTGTTGTTCACCTAGTGATTGTGCATGAAGTATGAACTATAATGGTGCTCTGACTTATAATTCTGTCACTCTGTGTTGTTGTTCAAATGTTCTTTTAATGGTGTCATTGTGTGTTGCTTCTAGCTATTGGTTGAGGCATTATGTGCTGCTATTTGGAAAGAATGAATTTCGCAAAGGTTGATGCATTACTACTTTGCTATATGTTTGATGCATTATTACTCTGCTATATATTTAAATATTGAATATATGATGAAACACCCCAGTACTGTATAACTCTATAACGAGTACTCGTGAGCGCTCACGAGCTTAACGAGTATTTAACGAACCGAGCCGATCAGGAGTTTGAGCTCGTTAAAGTTAGCGAGCTTAACGATCACGAGCTTAACGATCACGAGCTTAACGAGTCGAGTAGCTCGTTAGTCCAGCCCTAGCGCCTGGGCCCCCCCGAAGCCCGTCCGGTGCCCCCCTTTGGCATATATTTAGAGGGTCCCTCGAAACCCTCGGGACAGGACGATCTCATCTCTGTTCCGCCGCCGCCGCCGCTTCCAAGATCGAGAGCACCAGGAGAACTCTTCCCGGCACCCTGCTGGAGGGGAGGATCACCACCAGGAGCTTCTCCACCACCATGGACGCCTCCCGGATGATTTGTGAGTAGTCTCCCTTGGACCATGAGTCCATGACCAGTAGCTATGTGATGTTCTCCTCCCGTTCTTGTGCTTCACTAATTAGTCCTCGTGAGCTGCCCTACATGATCGAGGCACATATGTAATCCTTATGCTGTTGCTATGATGAGTTTGCTGGGATCCGATGGATTATGAGATTATGTTTAGATTGTTCTTGAGTAATATATTTGATCTACCTCTTTAATATTTATGTTCATAAGTAATTCTTGCATGTTCTCCATTGTTATTTATTGCTTTGGCCGAGTAATACGTAGTGACTCCAAGAGGGAACGTTATGCTCGATTGTGGGTTCATGCCCCTCGATGACTAGCTTGAGTGACAGAAACATGAGTCTAGGGGATGTGCTGTTGCCACAAGGGGGAAAACAATGGTGCTTGTGCCCGCGGGTGCAAGGATTGTTTACTTTACGCAAAGTTCTTTTAATGCAGTTGTCTGTTGCTTTGAGTTTACACTATGGGTGGGGCTCGCAACTTAATACCAGCGAGATGTTCTGGATAGATATCTCAAGGTGGATGATTAGTAGTAGATATTGATGGATTTCGGTCTACTTACTTTGGCGTACCGCCCATGCTTTGAACCTCAACCTTTCTTGCAATGTAGTCAGCATTGGTTTGTGTTCGTGGTCCTGTCAATTGCCCAGCTATAATTCGTTTACCTCACATAGTTGTTTTATCGTCTTTTGGGAGAGAGACATCACTAGTGAACATCATGTGACTCCGGTCCATATTACCATCATTGATCACATCCGCTATTTACTTTTCGCTTTTACTTACTATTGCAAACACTATCTATCACTACTATCATTTTGCGTTTAATCCTTTGTGAACTACAAGGCCGGAGGGATTGACAACCTCTCTGTACTCGTTGGGAGCAAAGTTATTTGTATCTGTGTGCAGGTCCACGTTGATTGATAATTTGCGCCGTTAGCAGTTGACACCTACTTGTTGAACCTAGGAGTCTCTGGGGATTCGATCCTTGGCATCTTTGCTAAGGGAAAACACTTCCACAACACTGCATCTTTCACCTTCCACTTGGGGTAACCAACGAGGGGTTAGAGGCCCATCAAGGAGTATTTTCTGGCCTCGTTGCCGGGGACTCCACTCTTCAGGATAGGGGAGTTGCATGCTATCTTTTACCTTTGCTTTTTAGTCTTGTTAGTTTACCTTTCAGTTTTTGCTTTAGTACCTTTTTTTATCTAAAATCACAAAAATAGTTATCTTGCTTGCTTGCTACTATGGGTTCCACCGAGAACACCAAGTTGTGTGACTTCACTAGTCACAACAACGATGACTTTATCAGCACACCTATCACTACACCTGCCACTTCAGCACCTTCATATGAAATTAAACCTGCTTTACTGAACTTAGTCATGAAAGATCAATTCTCCGGTGCTGGAGATGATGCTGCTTTACACTTAAACAACTTTGTTGAACTTTGTGATATGCAAAAGTACCACGAAATAGATGAAAATATTGTTAAGCTTAAGATTTTTCCTTTCTCCTTGAGAGGAGGAGCTAAAATTTGGTTTCAGTCTTTGCCTAGAAATAGCAGAGATTCATGGGACAAGTGCAAAGATGCTTTTATTGGAAAATACTATCCACCTGCTAAAATTATCCAACCTAGAAGTAACATAATGAATTTTAAACAATTGGATAATGAACACGTTGCCCAAGTTTGGGAACGTATGAAATCTCTTATCAAGAACTGCCCTACTCATGGTTTGACTACTTGGATGGTTATCCAAACTTTTTATGCAGGCTTGAACTTTACCTCGCGGAACTTGCTAGATTCGGCCGCGGGAGGAACTTTTATGTCAACTACACTTGGTGCTGCCACAAATCTTCTCGATGAGATGATGACCAACTATTCCCAATGGCACACCGAACGCGCTCCAACAGTTAGGAAGGTAAACTCTGTCGAGGAGATTTCCTCCTTAAATGAAAAAGTTGACTTGATCATGTCTCTACTTTCGAAGCAATCTACTGTTGATCCTCGTGATGTTCCTTTAAATTCTTTGATTGCTCAAGAACAAGTAGATGTGAACTTTATCTCTAGAAACAATTTTAACAACAATGCTTATAGGAGTAACTTTGGTAACAATCCTAGACCGTTCCCCTCTTATTCTTATGGGAACAACAATGCTTATCCTATCACCAAGAACTCTACTACTGAACTAGAGATTATGCTTAAAGATTTCATCACTACCCAAAAAGCCTTTAATAAGAGTGTAGAAGAAAAACTACATAAACTAGGTGATCTTTCTTTTAAGGTAGACCATTTAGCCAATGAGGTAAAATTGCTAAAAATTGAAACTTCTCCTCTTGAGGAGAGGGAAGTCATTCCTATAAATGCTACTCAAGTGCAAATTAATGAAAACATTAGGATGATGGCTAAACTTAAAGAGAGACGGGCTAGAGAAAGGGAGGAAGAAGATAGCATTAAGAGCCTTCCTACCCACCACACTGTTGCTACTATCCAAGTTATTGAGGATGTTCAAACTCTTAGCACCCAATGTACTCCTGGTCCCAATGGACCTATTAATGGTGATGCTATGACTATAGAAACTACCAAACATGTGAACCTAAAGGATACTACTACCACTTTACTTGATGCTCGTGACCTTGATTTTGATAATTGCACTCTTACCGAAGTTATTGATTTCCTTCACAAGATGTCTAGAGACCCCCGCACTAGCACGCTTAACCTTGCCTTCACAGAGCATATCACTAATGCTCTTATCAAAGCTAGGGAGGAGAAACTTAGAGTAGAAGCCTCCATACCTAGAAAGCTAGAAGATGGTTGGGATCCTATGATAAAAATTAAATTGAATGACTTCTCTTGCTATGCATTATGTGATGTTGGAGCTAGTACCTCTGTTATGCCCAAAAGAATATATGATATGCTTAAATTGAAACCTTTTGATTCTTGTTCTTTTGGTGTTCGTCTCGTTGATTCTTCCATAAAGAAATCTTTGGGGAGGATCGACGATGTCCTTATTGTTGTTAATGATAATTATGTTCCCGTTGATTTCACTATTATGGATATAGAATGTGATCCTTCATGTCCAATTATTTTGGGACGTCCCTTTTTGCGCACCGTTGGTGCTATCATTGACATGAAAGAGGGTAATATAAAATTTCAGTTTCCTCTCAAGAAAGGGATGGAACACTTCCCTCGAAAGAAGATCAAGTTACCTTTTGAGTCCGTTGTACGGGCTAGCTATTCTTTTACTCTTGATAAAACTTGATCTCTATGCATTATGCCTAGCTTAAAGGCATAAAAGAAAGCGCTTTTGGGAGGCAGCCCACATGAATAAATATTTTGCTTTTGTTGTGTCTTGATGTTGTTTACTACAGTAGCATCATCATTGTATCTTTGCTTTTCATATTTGTGCCAAGTATAGCCTCTGATTGCTAGAAAGTTCAAAAGTTGTAAGGTGCTGTCCAGGAAACAGATTCTGTCCTTGGATAGAAAAATTCGTATAAAATCACCAGATCATCTTTTTGGTCTGAATTTTTTCGACAGCGTTCTCTATGTAATTGTCTTTCGTGCGTATGTTCTGAGTTTTTTGATTTGAGTTGCAGAAGTATCCCGAACAAATCGATTACTACCTGCTGTTCTGTTTTTCACAGATTCTGTCCTGTTTTGCCTTTCCTTCAGTTTGCAAACCAAGAGCTTGCTTTTTCTTTGCAAAAACCTTTTGGCAATCTTGAGAAACAGTAGAACTTCAACAATATCTTTATTTCCAGCAAGGAACAATTATTTTATTAAGGGTACTAACCTCGCTAATTAGATTATGATGAGTTATGTATAAAGGGAGTTTTTAAGTGTGCGAGGGAAGATGATAAAAAGATTCAGGAGTGTCAAGCGCTCAAGCTTGGGGATGCCCCCGTGCACCCCCAAGAAATATTCAAGGAGACTCAAGCGTCTAAGCTTGGGATGCCCCCGTGCATCCCCTTCTCCATCAACATTATCAGTTAGTCTTTCGTTCCGCTATATTTTTATCACTTCATGTGTTATGTGCTATGCTTGGAGCGTCTTGCTTTTAGTTTTCTTTTTAGTTTTTCATAACGAGTCGGAACTCAGCATTCCTTTATGTGGGAGAGAAACACGCTCCACTTCTACCTAGAACATAACATAGAATTTTCATGTCTATCTTTGCTGTGTGTGTTCTTTGTCTTTTAAATAGCTACTATCATACTCTGCTCTTAGTATTCATGCTTATCTTTCCAAAGAGCTTTTGTTTAGTTGGTTGCTTGAACTCTCTTTAATTACCATGCTTACCTTCTTAAGAGAGTTTGCTTCTGTTGCATTGGTTAATATGTCTATGATAAAGATGCTACGTGCATAATGGCGCTTAGTAGTTCAGGTTTTCTTATGGTTAGTCTCAAATAGCTGGGGGATTCCCAATGTGACATTGGAGTACCAACATGATTTGTTTGCCTATGATGTGGTATGGTTTAGTAATATCTTCCTTCGAGAATTTATTTTGATTGACTTGGCGCATGCTCACGAATATTTAAGACTGTAAAGAAAGTCTGTCAAGCCTTGATGATCTTTTATTTTTGAGTAGCGATATAACTACCATGCCTGATTCAATGTTGCTATGTCGCTCTGCATGATTATGACCGTCATTGCTCTCTTAGTTGGTCGCTCCCAGTCTTTTGCTAACCTCCACCTGTACTAAGCGGAATGACTGCTTGTGCATCCACATCCTTTTAAACCAATTATGCCATATGAGTCCACCATATCTACCTATACGTGGTATTTCACCGCCACTCCAAGTAATTTACATGTGCTACCTTTAAAACCTTCAATTTTTGCAATACATAGCTCATGGGAAAGTAGCTTAAAAACTATTGTGGTAAAGAATATGTTGCTTATGTATCTTATTTCTTATAAGTTGCTTGCTGAGCGGTAACCATGTTTTTGGGGACGCCATCAACTGTTACACTTTTGTTGAATATCATGTGAGTTGCTATGCATGTTCGTCTTGTCTGAGTAAGGGTGATTTGCCGTGGGTTGAATAAGTATGCATATTGTTAGAGAAGAACATTGGGCCGCCAACCAAAGCCATGTATCATGGTGGAAGTTTTAGCTTAGACCTTAATCCTCAATCTCTTATGAGAATATGCTTATGCATTAAAGAGGAGTCCATCATCTATTTTCTATGTTGTCCCGGTATGGATGTCCTCAAGTTGAGATCTATCAAAAACGAGAAATCAAATGTGATTTATCTCCTTGGACCTTTGTACAGGTGGCATAGAGGTACCCCTTTGTGACACTTGGTTGAAACATATGTAATGCAATGATAACCCATGGAAATCCAAGCTAATTAGGACAAGGTGCAAGCACTATTGGTATTCGATGCATGAGGCTTGCAACTTATAGGATGTCTTATGCATGACACATATGAAGTACTACTACCGTTGACCAAATTGCTTCTATGTTTTCAAAATAAAAAGCTCTAGCACATAACCATTCTTTTACTTTTATGTTGAGTCTCCATCTTCTTTTAAAAGCACCAACTACTGAGAGCATGATTGTCATTCTGAGTGTAATGTGCATTGTCCCAAAGTAGCATTGTCTTTTGCATGATTGTGATATCATTTATTTTGAAATCATTGTATCTAGTCATCACTTAAACCTTGAAGGTGCCCCTGCATTTATGTTTTGCTTCACTAAAGGGGGCAAGCTAGATATCACTTTATTATATTTGCACATCATGATCATTGCAAATCTTTTTGATGTTTCAGTTTCATATTGTAAAACTTTCAGTCATTTGTGATTTTCTCATGAGGCAACTTAATTACTATAGAATCATTGTCTCAGTAAGCTTTTGCCATATGACTATGAAAAGTCCTATATTGTTAATAGCATGTCACCACAGAAATTATTCTTGTTATCATTTACCTACTCGAGGACGAGCAGGAATTAAGCTTGGGGATGTTGATACGTCCAAAACGTATCTATAATTTCTGCTTGCTCCATGCCACTTTTGGGTGATATTGCTATGATATTCATACACTTACATACACTTTTGATCATATTTGGACTAACCTACTAATCCAGTGCACCCCGGTGCCAGTTTCTGTTTTCGGCTGATTTTGTATTTCAGGTTTTCACGTTACGAGAACTACCAGGAAAAATCCAGAAAAATTATATACAAAATCAGCGTTCCGGAACCAACCTTGCGCCCGAAGTACAGCCGGGGGGGCAGGGCACCAGGGCTCGGGGCACCCTGTGGGCGCGCCCCCCCTGGGCCGCGCCGGGGGGGCGCCTGGCCCCCCCGAAGCCCGTCAGGTGCCCCCCTTTGGCATATATTTAGAGGGTCCCTCGAAACCCTCAGGACATGAACTCTTTTTCGCGATCTCATCTCTATTCCGCCGCCGCCGCCGCTTCCAAGATCGGGAGCACCAGGAGAACTCTTCCCGGCACCCTGCCGGAGGGGAGGATCACCACCGGGAACTTCTCCACCACCATGGACGCCTCCCGGATGACTTGTGAGTAGTCTCCCTTGGACCATGAGTCCATGACCAGTAGCTATGTGATGTTCTCCTCCCGTTCTTGTGCTTCACTAATTAGTCCTCGTGAGCTGCCCTACATGATCGAGGCACATATGTAATCCTTATGCTGTTGCTATGATGAGTTTGCTGGGATCCGATGGATTATGAGATTATGTTCAGATTGTTCTTGAGTAATATATTTGATCAACCTTTTTTATATTTATGTTCATAAGTAATTCTTGCATGTTCTCAGTTGTTATTTATTGCTTTGGCCGAGTAATACGTAGTGACTCCAAGAGGGAACGTTATGCTCGATTGTGGGTTCATGCCGCTCGATGACTAGCTTGAGTGACAGAAACATGAGTCTAGGGGATGTGCTGTTGCCACAAGGGGGAAAACAACAGTGCTTGTGCCCGCGGGTGCAAGGATTGTTTACTTTAAGCAAAGTTCTTTTAATGCAGTTGTCTGTTGCTTTGAGTTTACACTATTGGTGGGGCTCGCAACTTAATACCAGCGAGATGTTCTGGATAGATATCTCAAGGTGGATGATTAGTAGTAGATATTGATGGATTTCGGTATACTTACTTTGGCGTACCGCCCATGCTTTGAACCTCAACCTTTCTTGCAATGTAGTCAGCATTGGTTTGCGTTCGTGGTCCTGTTAATTGCCCAGCTGTAATTCGTTTACCTCACATAGCTGTTTTATCGTCTTTTGGGAGAGAGACATCACTAGTGAACACCATGTGACTCCGGTCCATATTACCATCATTGATCACATCCGCTATTTACTTTTCGCTTTTACTTACTATTGCAAACACTATCTATCACTACTATCATTTTGCGTTTAATCCTTTGTGAACTACAAGGCCGGAGGGATTGACAACCTCTTTGTACTCGTTGGGAGCAAAGTTATTTGTATCTGTGTGCAGGTCCACGTTGATTGCTAATTTGCGCCGTTAGCAGCTGACACCTACTTGTTGTACCTAGGAGTGTCTGAGGATTCGATCCTTGGCATCTTTGCTAAGGGAAAACACTTCCACAACACTGCATCTTTCACCTTCCACTTGGGGTAACCAACGAGGGGTTAGAGGCCCATCAGTGCCCCCCCCCCCGGTTGTACTTCGGGCGCAAGCTAGGTTCTGGAACGCTGATTTTTTATATAATTTTTCTGGATTTTTCCTGACAGTTCTCGTAATGTGAAAACCTGAAATACAAAAACAGCCAAAAACAGAAACTGGCATTGGGGTGCACTGGATTAGTAGGTTAGTCCAAATATGATCAAAAGTGTATGGAAGTGTATAAATATCATAGCAATATCATCCAAAAGTGGCATGGAGCAAGCAGAAATTATAGATACGTTTTGGACGTATCATCGGCCCCTTCAGAACAGGCAGAAGCGGATTCACCCACCTCCTGGTGGCAGTCGACAAGTTCACCAAATGGATTGAGGCCAAGCCCATCAAGAACCTCGAGTCAAGCACCGCCATCAGCTTCATCAGGGGATTGATATTCAGATATGGAGTCCCCCACAGCATCATCACAGACAACGGCTCCAACTTTGACTCGGATGAATTCAAAGCTTTTTGCGCTTCCCAAGGAACACGAGTCGACTACGCCTCCGTAGCACATCCACAGTCAAATGGACAAGCAGAAAGAGCAAATGGTTTGATTCTCCAAGGCCTAAAGCCACGGCACATGCGCGATCTTAAGCATGCTGCCGGGGCTTGGGTAACTGAGCTGCTCTCTGTCCTATGGGGTCTGAGGACAACTCCAAACCGGTCGACTGGCCGTACCCCTTTCTTCATGGTCTATGGAGCTGAAGCTGTGTTGCCGAGCGACTTATTACACAACGCCCCCAGAGTGGAACTCTTCTCCGAAGCCGAGGCAGAGCAGGCTCGTCAGGATGCAGTCGACATTTTGGAAGAGGAAAGAGAGATGGCCCTGATCCGGTCGACCATCTATCAACAGGAACTGCGTCGATTCCATGCTCGCAACTGATGGGCCTCTAACCCCTCGTTCGTTACCCAAGTGGAAGGTGTAAGATGCAGTGTTGTGGAAGTTTTTCCCTTAGCAAAGATGATAAGGATCGAATCCCCAGAGACTCCTAGGTTCAACAAGTAGGTGTCAACTGCTAACGGCGCCAGATATTAGCAATCAACATGGACCTGCACACAGATACAAATAACTTTGCTCCCAACGAGTACAGAGAGGTTGTCAATCCCTCCGGCCTTGTAGTTCACAAACGATTAAACGCAAATGATAGTAGTGATAGATAGTGTTTGCAATAGTAAGTAAAAGCAAAAAGTAAATAGCGGATGTGATCAATGATGGTAATATGGACCGGAGTCTCATGATGTTCACTAGTGATGTCTCTCTCCCAAAAGACGATAAAACAGCTATATGAGGTAAACGAATTACAGCTAGGCAATTGACAAGACCACGAACGCAAACCAATGCTGACTACATTGCAAGAAAGGTTGAGGTTCAAAGCATGGGCGGTACGCCAAAGTAAGTAGTCCGAAATCCATCAATATCTACTACTAATCATCCACCTTGAGATATCTATCCAGAACATCTCGCTGGTATTAAGTTGCGAGCCCCACCAATAGTGTAAACTCAAAGCAACAGACAACTGCATTAAAAGAACTTTGCGTAAAGTAAACAATCCTTGCACCCGCGGGCACAAGCACCGTTGTTTTCCCCGTTGTGGCAACAACACATCCCCTAGACTCATGTTTCTGTCACTCAAGCTAGTCATCGAGGGGCATGAACCCACAATCAAGCATAACGTTCCCTCTTGGAGTCACTACGTATTACTTGGCCAAAGCAATAAATAACAACGGAGAACATGCAAGAATTACTTATGAACATAAATATAAAAGAGGTAGATCAAATATATTACTCAATCACAATCTAAACATAATCTCATAATCCATCGGATCCCAGCAAACTCATCATAGCAACAGCATAAGGATTACATATGTGCCTCGATCATGTAGGGCAGCTCACGAGGACTAATTAGTGAAGCACAAGAACGGGAGGAGAACATCACATAGCTACTGGTCATGGACTCATGGTCCAAGGGAGACTACTCACAACTCATCCGGGAGGCGTCCATGGTGGTGGAGAGGCTCCCGGTGGTGATCCTCCCCTCCGGCAGGGTGCCGGGAAGAGTTCTCCTGGTGCTCCCGATCTTGGAAGCGGCGGCGACGGCGGAACAGAGATGAGATCACGAAAAAGAGTTCCCGTCCCGAGGGTTTCGAGGGACGCTCTAAATATATGCCAAAGGGGGGCACCGGACGGGCTTCGGGGGGCCCAGGCGCCCCCCCGGCACGGCCCAAGGGGGGCGCGCCGCCAGGGCGCTCCGAGCCCTGG
>LR738710.1:82347846-82378984 GCA_902687465.1 Secale cereale | reverse complement strand
CCCCCCCCCGGCTGTACTTCGGGCGCAAGGTCGGTTCCGGAACGCTGATTTTTTATATAATTTTTCTGGATTTTTCCTGGCAGTTCTCGTAACGTGAAAACCTGAAATACAAAATCAGTCGAAAACAAAAACTGGCACCGGGGTGCACTGGATTAGTAGGTTAGTCCAAATATGATCAAAAGTGTATGGAAGTGTATGAATACCATAGAAATATCACCCAAAAGTGGCATGGAGCAAGCAGAAATTATAGATACGTTTTGGACGTATCACGACCCCGTGACTCGCCTAAGTTACAAACCTTTACTCCGAGTGAAGAGCAACCCTCTCACTCGGGGGCTTAGCTACGATCCTCCGAGCTACGCTACAAGTGTAAAGTGGCTCTGTCTTCCGAGCTCCGCCACAAATACAACGTAGCTTGGAATCCCCTAAGTTACAAACATCTACTCCGAGTGAAGAGCAACCCTCTCACTCGGGGGCTTAGCTGCGTCCTCCGAGCTACGCTACAAGTATAAAGGTGGCTCTGCCTTCTGAGCTCCGCCACAAATACAACGTAGCTTGGAATCGCCTAAGTTATAAACATCCACTCCGAGTGAAGAGCAACCCTCTCACTCGGGGGCTTAGCTGTGACCCCGTGACTCGCCTAAGTTACAAACATTTACTCAGTGTGAAGAGCAACCCTCTCACTCGGGGGCTTAGCTGCGGTCCTCCGAGCTACACTACAAGTGTAAAGTGGCTCTGACTTCCGAGCTCCGCCACAAATACAACGTAGCTTGGAATCGTCTAAGTTACAAACGTCTACTCCGAGTGAAGAGCAACCCTCTCACTCGGGGGCTTGGCTGCAGACGTCGACTCAAAGATTCAAGCAATCAAAGAAGAGCGGCAAATCGAAAGATCAAAATCAGATAAAAGCCCCGCAAGATTCGGGCAAGAGTACTTAGGCCACAAGCCCACCAGAGTTTAATGATTACAAATCCACGCGGCATTCCGCGGCAAATGAGATTAATATATCAAAGTCATTCCTCGGGAGGAGGCGGGCTTGCAGGGGCGACGAACTCGTCCAGGTCGATCTCGTCGGCGATGCGAGTGGCAGCTTCTATGAAAGTCTCCATAAATGATTGGAATTGGAGCTCCTTCGTATTTGCAACCTTAAGCGCCGCAAGCTTCCTCTCCTTCACCTCCCTGCCGTGCACACGGACCAAGGACAGCGCCACGTCGGCTCCTCCCCGCGCTGCCGACTTCTTCCACTCCTGCACTCGGTTGGGGATTTCGTTGAGTCGAGTCATCAGGGACTCGAGGTCGTTCTCTTGCACGATCCTCCTCCAGAGCGCGGTGTCGATTCGGGCCATCACTGCCTTAAGTCGTCCCAGATAATCTGTGGCCGCGGTGAGACGGGACTCCAGCCTCTGTATGTTCATGGATACCTCGTCCTTCACGATGGAGTTGGTTGGGTCCAAGCCAGGCTCGACCCGACCAGTCTCCTCCTCAAAGCTACGACAAAACTCTGCACCGAAAACAGCAAGTCGAGTCAACAGACAAGATATGGGTCGGCCGACCCAATTTTAACCTAGCCGAAGGAGGCATACCTTCGAGCACGAGGTACCATTTCTTGGTGATGTCGCCCAGATACGCCTCAAGATCAACCCTCTTCCGAAAGAGAGCCTCGTACTTGTCGTTCAGGACGGCCTTGGACTTCTTCAGCTGAGTCACCTCTTGATTGGCTGCGTCGAGCGAGCCTCTTAGTCTAATGACCTCCACCTCGAGCGCACCCACGGAAGCCAACTTCTGCGCCGCCTGCTCCGCCTTCTCTTGAGCCGCCTGCTGCGCCGCCGCTAGGTCGAGATCCTTTTGCTCCAAGGCCGCCTTCAGTTGACCTACCAAAGCCGCTACTGGACAGATGAACATGAAGGAACACAAGGCACATCTATCAAAAAGTCAGTCGACAAAAGGTCGGGGTCAGTTACCAGCCGCATCGTCCTGCGTCTTCTTCAGGTGGTCCCGAGCCAACTACAAGTCAAGATTAAGCTGGATTTGCTTCTTCTCAAGGTCTGTAAACTTGGCCCCAAACTCGCAAGATTTCTGCATCAACACAACAAAGCAAGATTATAAGACTACAGTCGAGTCCAAATACTCAACCGCAGTCTCGGGGACTACACCTAGTGGGTGCACTTAGCGTGCTCCCACTGGTTTTCACTCGGCCGAAGATCAGTCCGGCTTGAGCTAAAAAAACAACAACAAGGAAGGAAAGTTCTATAGTAAGACCATGGCCGACCGCCAGCAGTCGACCACGGTCTCGGGGACTACACCCAGTGGGTGCACTGAGCGTGCCCCCACTGGTTTTCACTCGGCCGAGATCAGTCCGGCTCGAGCAAAAAAAGAGAAAGGGAAAACACCCAGTGGGTGTGGTGTCTCACGAAACAAAATAGCAGATTCTCTCGAAACCAAAGACTACTTCAATGAAGACAACGTACCTGGACGTTGGCCCGAAGAGCAGAGCTGGCATCATAAGCCGCCATGCTGGCCTCATGTGATGCCTTCGTCCTCTCCATCATCACCTCCGCCTGCCGAATGGCTTCTTGAGCCGCCCCCACAGGATCCTCCAGGAGGCGGTAGGAAGAGAAGAGAACTGACGAAGCAGCGGGCGCAGGGGCGACGGCAGGAACGGGCGCTGGGTCTACGGCACGAACTGGCGCTGAGTCGACGGTTGGAGTAGGTGCTGGGTCGACGATCGGCGCAGGCGATGGGTCGACGGCACGCACGGTCGACACAGGGACGGCGAAGGCGACCGTGGCTCGGGCCGCATCCTCCTGTCGCTGGGCCTCTGAGCCAGAAGGCGTCTTCCGGCCCTTCTTCCCTGTGCGCCGACGGTCCCCTCCCAACCGCTCCTCGTCTTCATCGTCATCCGGAAGCTCTATGACATGGCGCGGCACTTCGAGTCAAGCAGCAAGCTAAGTTCTGTCGACCGTCGCCCGCGAAAGAAAATAAGAATAAGGCAGATTTCATAGAGCCCACACCTACGCGGGATGTCGCGGCGTCCGCGGTCTCCTCGTCGTCTCGACCCCGGTCGATGTCCATCGAGGTCGTGGAAGCGGCGGCTCTGAAAGGTTCACTCAGGAGATGAGTCGACAGAAGTTACAGTCGACCTCCAAGAAGCAGAAAGAAACAAGACCAAGCGGCACTTACGTGGAGGCGATGGGTAAATCCACCTTGATCCTAGGCAAGGCCTTCCGGGGCTTGATGGTGGTGACCTTGGGCTGCTTGGTTATTTTCTCGGCGGGGTCAGGAGTGGCCGTTCGAGTGCGCTTGGGCATCCGAGAGCCCGTGGGACCCGCCTGAAGACATGCGGCCCCTGGGTCGTGCTTCTCCTTGGATCGACGCTCATCACCGGGAGGTGACTCGACCTCCTCCACGCTGCTATAGTCCTCGCTCTCCTCGGTCTCCTCCTCCGACTTCCACTCGGCGGCGTCGCCCGAGCCCTCCTCGCCCTCCTGGTCCAAGTCCCCGTTGGGCAGCTGATACATCCAAAATGCATCACTATTTTGTATCATAATTTACCCTTATTCGTTGATATATTTCACGTTACGGTGATGTTCTTATGTTGTTTTGGTCTATTTTACACAGTTTGCAAACTTTCCGATGCCGAAGCAGCAGACGCAGGATTCAGCAGTAAAAAGTGGACACTGAGTTGCTGAAGAAGAATACCTCCAAATTACCTGAAAATTGATGGGAGATATTTTTCGGACGGATCACGAAGGCACGCGAAAGGGCAACCGGAGGGGGGCCACAGGGTGCCCAGGCGGCCTGGGGGCGCGCCCCCCCCTGGCTGCACCGGGGGGGCGCCTGGAGCCCCTGGCCCACCTCTGGCCGCCCCCTTTTGCATATATGCTCTCCGTTATCCAAAAACCCTAGAGACGGGGATTTTTACGGAGTTCCGCCGCCGCTCCGTGGCGGAAACCTACAGAGAAGAAAAAGCCATCTCCGGCGGGCAGATTCCGCCGGGGAGATCACCTCCCGGAAGGGGAGATCGTCGTCATCGTCATCACCATCGTCACGGGCATCATCGAGATCATCATCAACATCATCCCCAACACCAGCACCATCTCCATCTTCATCCAAATCTCATCTTACAATCGTAACTTGTGTTGTAACTCGTACTACCTATCCTCTCTACTCCATCGGTGTTGATTATTGCTTTGTGGTGAATGCTATTGAGTTTTGTTGGAGAAATACTATTATGTCCAGATTGTTTATCACATATTTATCCCCACTGATCATGATCTCCTTTATGTCTCGTGAGTAGTTACCTTAGTTCTTGAGGACATGGGGAAAGTCTTGTTGTTAGTAGTCATATGTTGTTGAAGTAATATGTGTTGTTTGATACTTAAGTTGCGTTGTCATTCTACTAGTGGTGTTGTGTGAGTCGAACACCCAACACTTCGCCTTATTAAGGACCTAGGGGAATACATTGTGTATAAAGAATGCTTACGGTGGGTTGCCGGAGTGACAGAAACCTGAACCCCAGTTTGCACGCTTTTGCATAAGGGAATAATGGATCCTCGATCGTATTGCTATGGTTAGGCTTTTGCCTTAAATTCTATCTTGTATTTGTGGATGCTTGCAAGGTGTTTAATCATAAGAGTGCACTCATCTTAGTCTAGAGAGTGTACTAGCATAGATCCACCCACTCAACACTTATCAACACATAACATAGTATCGATACGGAATATGGTGAAAGCACATGACTACCTCTCCCGTGTGTCCTCAAGAACGCTTTAGTCTTTATAAGTTCAGTTGCTAGGCCTCTCCTTTGCTAAGAAAGGGTTGGGCCAATTGTTACTATCAGTACCTTTTTCATTACTTGCTTTTACTTTCCTATTGCTTATACCGAGAAAACCCCTAAAAGTTATCTTTCAGTGCTTGCAGTAATTTCTTATTCAGAATCGCTTATCAATACCTTCTGCTCCTCGTTGGGTTCGACACTCTTACTTATCGAAAACGCTGCAATAGATCCCTTACGGTTGTGCGTCATCAAGTACCGTTTTCTGGCGCCACTGCCGAGGAGCGTAGCGCTATTGGTAAAGTGAAACTGGTAAGGAAGTTTTTATAATTCTGTTTTTGTTTTCGCTATTGCTGCTCTTTGTCCTTATGGATAACCCTGTTATTGGAGCGTTGCTTGCGGGAAGACGCCCCACACCTGTGGTGGTTGATCCTCCCCCTACTGAAATTGTGCCTTATAAAATACCAGCTGGCATCATCGATTATGTTTTGGCTAATCGTTATGCAGGAGACAGACATCCCGGTGAACACTTGCTATATCTGTCACAACTATGTTCATTATTTAAGCTTGCAGGTGTATCGAGGGAGTTTGTCATGAGGAAATTGTTTGTCGTATCACTTATAGATAAAGCTTCAGATTGGTATGGGCTTCTTGATAACTCACACTTGCTGGACTGGCAGGAGCTTATGTCTCTCTTTTATACTAAGTTTTATCCTCTTCATGAAATTCATCGAGACATGAATTATATCTATAACTTTAGGTCTCGTGACGGAGAAAGCATTGCTCTAGCTTGGGGGAGATTGAAGTCCCTAATGCTCAAATGCCCTATTCATAAGCTTCCCAAGGAAATTATACTTACAAATTTTTATGCCAGGCTTTCTCGTCAGGATAAGGAGATGCTGGATGCCTCCTCTAGTGGGGTATTTCAAAAGAAGAGTGTTGAAGAAAGGTGGGATCTCATTGAAAGAATCCAGAGGAATACCGAAGATTGGGAAATTGATAAAGGTATTGAACCCGCTATAAATTATGAACATGATTATATTGAGAGCTATGTGAAAACTGATTACTTCAATACTTTTTGCTCTAAGATTGGTCTTGATTCCCATCTAGTGATTGATTTGTGTAAGAATTTTGCCTCTCATGTTGATTCTTTTAAAAAGAAGAGAGACCAGCACCATGAACCTTTTAAAGAACCACCTATTGATATTTATGTTGCCGACCCTATTTTGCCTGCAGTTATATATGAAAAGCCTCCTTTTCCCACGAGGATGAGGGAGCACTCTCTTGTGACAGGCATAATAAATAAAAGTGAGAGAAGAGTTGATGAGCCTGAGGACCAGATCAAAGTCGATCCTCAAGTTGCATTGATTAAAGACCTTGCTACTAATGATGTTTTGGATTCCAATATAAATTTTTGTGCTGTTTCCACTAACCTTGTCACAGCCAAGAATAAAGGCCCAATTTCAGGTACTCCAGTGGTATCTGTTAAAATAGGAGATCACAATTATTATGGGCTATGCGATTTGGGATCGAGTGCAAGTGCTATCCCCTATTCACTTTATGAAGAGATCATCGGTGAGATTTCCCCTTGTGAACTTGAAGAAGTTGATGTTACTATTCATCTTGCAAACAGAACAACTATCTCTCCTATCGGAATTGTGAGGGACGTTGAAGTCCTATGTGGAAAGGTAAAATACACTACCGACTTTCTAGTACTTGGTTCAGAGAGGGACAATTTTTGTCCAATTATTTTTTGTAGACCTTTTCTTAGGACTTGTGGAGCTATAATAGATTGCAAGAAAGGTAAAGTTTCTGTTGAATTCGATGGTGAGCCATATGAGTTTAATTTTTCTAAGTTCTCTAAGCAGCCTCGTGGTACTGATTTACCTAGTGATGATAAAATTATTGAAAGTATTGCCTCTATTGCTATTCCCCCTAATGATCCTTTGTAGCAATACATGGAGGACCACGAGAATGATTTGCATATGCAGGAAAGAAATGAACTAGATGAAATATTCTTAAGGCAGCCTGCTATCCTGAAGCACAACCTTCCGGTTGAACCTTTGGGAATTTTATCAAAACCGAAAGAAGACCCGGTGTTCGATCTTAAACCTCTTCCCGATACGCTCAAGTATGCTTATTTAGATGAAAAGAAAGTATATCCTGTTATTATTAATTCTAACCTTTCATGATATGAAGAGGAGCGATTATTGAAAGTACTTCGTAAACACCGAGGCGCAATTGGCTACACCCTTGATGACCTTAAGGGGATTAGTCCATCTATCTGTCAACATACTATCAACCTTGAGCCTGATGCTAAACCAGTTGTTGATCATCAACGACGGTTGAACCCAAAGATGATGGATGTCGTGAGAACTGAGATTCTCAAGCAAGTGGGTAAGTCCGGTTCATTGTGTTCCTAAAAAAGGAGGTACAACTGTGGTTCCTAATGATAAAAATGAATTAATACCTCAGAGAATTATTATTGGATATAGAATGTGTATTGATTACAGGAAGTTGAACAAGGCAACCAGGAAGGATCACTATCCGTTGCCGTTCATCGACCAAATGCTTGAAAGGTTATCCAAAAATGCTCACTTTTGTTATCTCGATGGTTATTCTGGCTTCTCTCAAATTCATGTTAACACTGCCGATCAAGAGAAGACCACTTTTACTTGTCCCTTTGGTACTTATGCTTACAGACGTATGCCTTTTGGTTTATGTAATGCCCCTGCTACTTTTCAAAGGTGTATGTCTGCTATTTTTCATGGTTTCTGCGGGGATATTATGGAAGTCTTCATGGATGATTTCTCCGTCTATGGAACTTCTTTTGACCATTGTCTTCACAACCTTAATAAAGTTTTGCAGAGATGCGAGGAGACAAATTTGGTACTCAACTGGGAAAAGTGCCACTTTATGGTTAATGAAGGAATTGTTCTTGGTCACAAGATTTCCGAAAGGGGAATTGAAGTGGACAAGGCCAAGATCGAAGCTATTGAGAGGATGCCCTATCCAAGGGACATCAAAGGTATTCGCAGTTTTCTCGGTCATGCAGGTTTTTATAGAAGATTTATTAAAGACTTTTCTAAAACCTCGAGACCCCTCACTAATCTTCTCTAGAAGGATGTTCCTTTTGTATTTGATGAAAATTGTAAGGAAGCTTTTGAAGTCCTTAAGAAAGCTTTAATATCTGCTCCTGTAGTACAACCACCTGACTGGAATTTACCTTTTGAGATTATGTGCGATGCAAGTGATTTTGTTGTTGGAGCTGTTTTAGGACAAAGGGTTGACAAGAAATTGAATGTTATACATTATGCTAGTAAAACCCTTGATAGTGCTCAAAGAAATTATGCTACTACTGAGAAAGAATTCTTAGTTGTAGTTTTTGCTTGTGATAAGTTTAGGCAGTATATTGTTGATTCCAAAGTTATTATTCATACTGATCATGCTGCCATTAAGTATCTTATGACAAAGAAGGATGCCAAGCCAAGGCTTATCAGATGGGTACTCCTTCTTCAAGAATTTGATTTGCAGATTGTTGATAGGAAAGGGGAAGACAATCCAATGGCGGACAATCTTTCAAGGATGGAAGATATACCGCACGACCCCATCCCAGTTAATGATAGTTTTCCAGACGAGCAACTTGCCGTTGTAAAAGTACAATCTCTTTCCGATCCTTGGTATGCAGATTATGCTAATTTTATTGTTGCAAAGTATTTGCCTCCAGGTCTAACATTTCAGCAAAGGAAGAAGTTCTTTCATGATTTGAGGCACTACTTTTGGGATGACCCACATCTTTTCAAAGAAGGTCCCGACGGGATCGTGAGAAGATGCATTCCGGAACATGAACAGAAGGACATTCTCAGACGGTGTCATGATAGTCCCTATGGAGGACATCATGCCGGTGAGAGGATTGCACATAAGGTTCTTCAATCAGGTTTTTATTGGCCTACTCTCTTTAAAGATGCTAGAAATTATGTTTTAGCCTGTGATAAATGTCAGAGAGTTGGTAACATTAGTAGAAGGAATGAGATGCCTATGAATTACTCACTAGTGATTGAACCTTTCGATTGTTGGGGTTTTGATTTTATGAGTCCTTTTCCTTCTTCGCACAAGTACACTCACATTTTAATAGCTGTTGATTATGTGACCAAGTGGGTTGAAGCAATCCCCACTGAAAGTGCTGATCACAAGACATCTTTGAAAATGCTTAAAAATGTAATTTTTCCTAGGTTTGGTGTACCAAGGTATCTCATGACTGATGGGGGATCACACTTCACGCACGGAGCTTTTAGAAAAGCTTTGGCTAAATACGATGTTAATCATAGAATTGCTTCACCATATCATCCTCAAACTAGTGGGCAAGTTGAGCTCACCAATAGAGAGATTAAGTTGATCTTGCAGAAGACAGTAAACAGGAATAGAAAGGACTGGTCAAATAAGTTAGGAGATGCTTTGTGGGCATATAGAACCGCTTACAAAAACCCCATGGGCATGTCCCCCTATAAGATGGTGTATGGCAAGGCTTGCCATTTGCCATTAGAGTTAGAGCATAAAGCTTTCTGGGCTGTTAGAGAGCTTAACGCTGACCCAAAACTAGCTGGTGAGAAGCGTCTCATGAACTTTACTTCTTTAGATGAATGGAGAAGTGAAGCTTACGAGAGCGCTAAAATGTTCAAGGAAAAGGTAAAAAAGTGGCATGATAGGAAGATTCTGAAACGTGAATTTAATGTTGGTGATAAAGTTTTGTTGTTCAGATCCCGTTTCAGGTTTTCTCCAGGTAAACTACTTTCCAGGTGGGAAGGACCATTTCATATTGAAGAAGTTTATCGGTCCGGTGCAATTAAGATTAATAATTTTGAAGGCACCAAACCTCAAGTTGTGAATGGGCAAAGGCTTAAACACTACATAGCAGGAGACCCTGTCGATGTTGATGTGAATATAATATACACAACAACCCATGAAGAACATGTTGCAGCCCTATTTCAGACGCCAGCAGAAGCAGAATAAAGAAAAGGTATGTAGTACGGTAAGGAAACATCGCGAACCGCTATAAAAGTTCCGTATTACGAGTTTCTGCAAAATTAGTAAAATTCCGAGTCTAAGTGGAGCCGGAGACGACCTCCATGGAGTCCAGGCGCCCCCCTGGCGCCCCCCCCCCCCTGGGCCGCGCCGGGAGGCCGCCTGGACACCCGGGTGCCCGTCTCCGACCCCGCTTTGGTCCGTTACCTTCCTTTATGTGCATAAATTTTTTCCTATATATTTTCCTGGACTGTTCCGGCAACGTATCTTGCGATTTCGCGTGTTTTCTCTTCGATCTGTTTCTGCCAGGGAATCTTTCAGCTGAATTTAGGTGCCATGGCTTCTCCAAGTTCCCCCAAGGACGAGTTCATCGTCAACGTCATCAACCCTTACCTCGCTGAGGTGAAGAAGCACCCTCAGGTTGTTCGGATGAAGGACGGTGTCCTTCATCAAGAAGATCTGAAGGGACCTATCAAGGAGGGGAGCATCCAGGCCAGGCTGGAAGAAGTGGAGCAAGAAGTCTTCGAGTGCAAGAAGATGATCGAGCGTGGTGTTGAAGCTAACTTTGACATCACTAACGAGCTGAAGAACTACTTCCTGAAGGATATGAAGGAGATGTGGAAAAGTATCACCGCGTCTGAAGAAAGAATTATAGAGCTCCAAGGGCAAATTAATGATCTACATAACCAGAACTGTGAGTATGAACTAAGGTTTCTACGCATGGGTTTGGGTGCTGAATGCAGGATTCTGGAGACGAGCTTCTCAAAGGAGGCTTTAGCTAGATATCCATGGAAGCGTTTCGCCAAGGACTACGTGATCAACGCCAACAAGAATGATGAGTGAAATCTCCTGGGGTAATGGCATTCCCTTGGCTTGTTCCAAGCTTGGGGGAGTGCCCGGTATCTTTATCTTTATCTTTTGTCATTTAGAGTCAAGTAGAGTCGTATCATGTCTAGGGAGGTTATTATATGAGATAGGTGTGTGCATTGAGGTCTATCACTCCTTTGGTGAAGAATTGTATCCGTGAAGTGGAGTCGTCTATGATGGAATATTAATGAGAAGTTTATCGGTTCCTTTTGCTGCACTCGGTATTCTCTTCACGCAATCGACCTTATATGATGATTCTTATGGGGAGTATTGACCTTATGTCAGGTATGGCTATGAAACTTTATTTAATCTTGGCAAACATAGCTTTGGTCATAACAACAAGCATGATTTTCTTAAAGTATCAACATAGCCAAAACCTTTATGTTATTATGCTTGAAGTCTTATGCTGACAAGGAAGACAACTTGATGTGTTATGCTTATTTCAATGTTCATGCTTTATATTGCTTTGCATCTTAGTCATCATCAGTTGTCTGCTCTCTCAAAACCTTTGCTAGCCTAACTCTGTATTAAGCGGTATTCTGCTTGTGCATCCATACCCTTAAAACCAATACCTTCCATATGAGTCCACCATACCTTCCTATTCGTGGTATTCCACTACCACCTCCTAAAGTATATAATTTATGTGTTATCCTTAAATGTTCAAAATCTTTTGTTTTGTGCCTCTGTTTTAGCTCATGAGGAAGTAATAGCTAATTCATGGTCTTCTTGAGTTGGACAAGCTTCACCCCGGGATTGCATGTCTAATGTGCAACCCATAATACGAGAAGGAACTGGCAAAGAGTGCGCCTGGCTTAAAAGTAATATAACAAACAAACCCTCCTTCACGCTTTGTTCATGAGAAATCAGAAAACTTTGGCAGTGATAAACAAAGAAGAATAAGAGGATGTTATCATCCTCGTGCGGGAGCCGTTCCTCGAAACTTGTCCAGCTCAAAAAGCAATTGAGTTATCTATTAGCATTCGTTGACAAATCATGCACCCCTAAAAACTTGTTTTCATTCTGTTTGATTTGAGGATAGCACATGAGTTTTCCCTACTACCCTAGAGCAGGGCCTATCTTTTAATTTTAAGTTGAGTCAGTTACTTCTACTTCCTTCTATTTCTCAAAGAGAGCAGACGTTTGATGTTGATAAGGATTCATTCATATAAAGCTGCATTAAGATCTGTCATATCATATCCTTGTTGACATTATCATTCGATAAGTAAGTTGTTTGTCATGCCCAGCTAAGGCAAATATCTTCCTTTGTGTTAACACTTTCACTTCTTGCCTATTAACATGCTATTTCAAAAAGCTTCAATTGATCTCATCAAAATATAAGAGCAAAAGTTAAATCTATTTGTTGTTCTTTGACCAAAGGACATGTTTGCCATGATATAATGAGTTTCCTTAGCCCTACTTTCGAATATAAGTGTTATCACTCTTTCATAAGGGCCTTATGAGTTGAAGATTGCTGTTGAGGATATTTGAGTTGGTAAAGAAACTATGATGCTTCTTGTCCGTATTCTATTTATCGACACTTCACTCTCTAAACTTGTGGACAGGTTTACCGAGTTCATATTCGCTTGGGGACAAGCGAGGTCTAAGCTTGGGGGTGTTGATACGTCCAAAATGCATCACTATTTTGTATCATAATTTACCCTTATTCATTGATATATTTCACGTTACGGTGATGTTCTTATGTTGTTTTGGTCTATTTTACACAGTTTGCAAACTTTCCGATGCCGAAGCAGCAGACGCAGGATTCAGCAGTAAAAAGTGGACACTGAGTTGCTGAAGAAGAATACCTCCAAATTATCTGAAAATTGATGGGAGATATTTTTCGGACGGATCATGAAGGCACGCGAAAGGGCAACCGGAGGGGGGCCACAGGGTGCCCAGGCGGCCTGGGGGCGCCCCCCTGGCCACGCCGGGGGGCGCCTGGAGCCCCTGGCCCACCTCTGGCCGCCCCCTTTTGCATATATGCTCTCCGTTATCCAAAAACCCTAGAGACGGGGATTTTTACGGAGTTCCGCCGCCGCTCCGTGGCGGAAACCTACAGAGAAGAAAAAGCCATCTCCGGCGGGCAGATTCCGCCGGGGAGATCACCTCCCGGAAGGGGAGATCGTCGTCATCGTCATCACCATCGTCACGGGCATCATCGAGATCATCATCAACATCATCCCCAACACCAGCACCATCTCCATCTTCATCCAAATCTCATCTTACAATCGTAACTTGTGTTGTAACTCGTACTACCTATCCTCTCTACTCCATCGGTGTTGATTATTGCTTTATGGTGAATTCTATTGAGTTTTGTTGGAGAAATACTATTATGTCCAGATTGTTTATCACATATTTATCCCCACTAATCATGAACTCCTTTATGTCTCGTGAGTAGTTACCTTAGTTCTTGAGGACATGGGGAAAGTCTTGTTGTTAGTAGTCATATGCTGTTGAAGTAATATGTGTTGTTTGATACTTAAGTTGCGTTGTCATTCTACTAGTGGTGTTGTGTGAGTCGAACACCCAACACTTCGCCTTATTAAGGACCTAGGGGAATACATTGTGTATAAATAATGCTTACGGTGGGTTGCCGGAGTGACAGAAACCTGAACCCCAGTTCGCACGCTTTTGCATAAGGGAATAATGGATCCTCGATCGTATTGCTATGGTTAGGCTTTTGCCTTAAATTCTATCTTGTATTTGCGGATGCTTGCAAGGTGTTTAATCATAAGAGTGCACTCATCTTAGTCTAGAGAGTGTACAAGCATAGATCCACCCACTCAACACTTATCAACACATAACATAGTATCGATACGGAATATGGTGAAAGCACATGACTACCTCTCCCGTGTGTCCTCATGAACGCTTTAGTCTTTATAAGTTCAGTTGCTAGGCCTCTCCTTTGCTAAGAAAGGATTGGGCCAATTGTTACTATCAGTACCTTTTTCATTACTTGCTTTTACTTTCCTATTGCTTATACCGAGAAAACCCCTAAAAGTTATCTTTCAGTGCTTGCAGTAATTTCTTGCTCAGAATCGCTTATCAATACCTTCTGCTCCTCGTTGGGTTCGACACTCTTACTTATCGAAAACGCTGCAATAGATCCCTTACGGTTGTGGGTCATCAGCAGCGAATACATCTTTGTGTAGATCTGCGAAGAAAGAAGTTTGACCACATATCAGTCGGACCCGTCAATACAAATCACAAGCCAGTCGACAGAAACGTCACTCGGAAACAGAAGACTAACCTTGTCAGGAAGATGGTCGGCATCGAACGGGATGACCCTCCTAGATCCCCTGGGGTTGTATTTATTCCCAGTGATGCACTTCAAGCACTGCACCACGTACTTCGGGTCGGCCGCCTCCGGGTGGACTCGTGACGAGTCGTCGGTGCCAGAATACAACCACATCGGGTGGTCCCGGGCTTGGAGCGGCTGGATCCTCCGCGTGAGATAAGCCTCAAATAGATCCATCCCCGTGACCCCCTCGCGGACTAACTGGACGACCCGCTCCACCAACATGTCCACTTCGGCCCTCTCGGCCTTACCCACTATCATCGAAGGAGGTGGGCTGGCTCGACCTAGAGTGAATGGAGGAAGACCAGTCGACTGACCCTGAGTCGGACTGTCTTTGTAGTAAAAACAGGTCGACTGCCAGCCCCGAATCGACTCCGGAAAGATCATGAGGGGAAAGGTGCTCCTATTTCTAAGCTGGATCCCGAGCCCGCCGCACGCCTGGAGGACGTGCGTCTTGCCGTCACTCGGGTTCACCCTCTTAATGGTTTGCGAGCGGCAGGTGAAGATGTGTTTGAACAATCCCCAGTGCGGTCGGCAACCGAGGAAGTTCTCGCACATAGAAACAAAGGCAGAGGGGAAGGCGATGGAGTTGGGCGTTAAATAGTGCAACTGGGCACCAAAGAAGATAAAGAACGCGCGGAAGAAAGGATGTGGGGGCATAGAAAAACCTCGGTCGACGTGGGTAGCGTGGAGGACGCACTCGCCCTCCCGCGGCCGGGGCTCGAGTTCTCCCCCCGGCGCCCGCCAGGAGCCGCGGGCGATCAACCCTTCCTCCTCCAGCTCCTCCAGATCCTCCACCACGACGGTGGACCGGATCCAATATCCCTGGATCCATCCAGCGGGGAGTCCGGACCTTGACGACGAACCACTCCGGCCAGATCGCCTCCCCTTCCCTGACGCCGCCTTCTTCGAGTGCTCCATGGCCGCGGTCTTGTCCTTGCCCATGGCTCGCACGCCGGCGGTCGCTGCGGAGAGAGGCAAGAAGAAACAGGGGCGCAGCGGAGAAGCAAGAGCGCATCGGAGAAGCAGAGGCGGAAGGGGCAAGATTGGGCGCACAGTGCCCCCCGCTACGGGCTCGGCGCGCTCTTATAGCAGCTCGGTCGAGTGGCTGACCGGTGGCCCCGAGCAATCTTATCAAATCCCGTAACAGACGCTGGCACGATACGTGGCGAAAAAGGAGGCGCGGGGATCGAGGCGTTTCAAGCGCATCCCTCCGATTGCTGCGGCACATCCCGCCCCGCGCGCTTCCCCAAATTTTGAACACCCCGCCGAATCCGGCGACCGAAGGGCAACCAATCCCGTCGAAAACGGCACGCGCTCACGGCGCCCGACGCTTAGCGCAAAGTCCAGTCGACGCAAGAAATACAGTTGACACAAGAAGCAACTAACTCACTCTACGGCTTCAGAATCGATCAAGGTGACCAAGACACAACTGAGGGAGCCTGCCCAAGTCACAAGCTCTGAAACAATCTACCCTAGGGACGTCGAACCAGAACCAGAGCTTCCCTCAGCATCCTCTTGCTCAAGCCTCAATCCATTCGGGGGCTACTGAAGAGGTTACAAACCTAGGGTAGGGTCACAAGCCGGTCCAAGGTACCCCACCCAAGGTCACTACCCTAGAAGATCAAAAGACAAAACTTATGGCAGTGGTGGCAGTCGACTGAGACGGTCCAAGAAGACACCCCACTCGACCGAGCCCCATCCGCAAGGCGACTCAACCCCACTCGACCAATCCAGGGCACTCGACCTCCGAAGGTCAAACGCCACTTGGGACAGCAACGGTCCTGTATTTACTCGATGTAGTAAACACCTTAATTATCCTTTACTGCAGGCGTTACCAGTAACGCCTGCCTTAATGTACATTAAACCCTTGGTAACGTTGAGAATGGCTCGGGTCCTGGCACACTATATAAGCCAGCCCCCCCTCCTCCAGAACAAGGGTTCGCACCTCTGTAACACACGTATACACATATCAGTTGACCAAGCCTCCGGGCACCAAGACGTAGGGCTATTACTTCCTCCGAGAAGGGCCTGAACTCGCTAACACCTTGTGTACAACCTCACCATAGCTAGAACCTTGCCTCTCCATTCGTACCCCCTACCCTTACTGTCAGACCTAGAATCACGACAGCGGGAAACCGAGCCGTCGCTGGTTGGGGCGGCGGGTCGGTCCTGGCTCCCTGCGCCTTCCGTGTCATGATTGGCCGAGCGGGGCGGTCGAGCCCCAACCCCGTTCCTTTATAAAGAGCGGGAAGGAAGGGACGGCGTCCCGCATTCTTCCATCTTCTTCCTCCTTCAGCTTTTGCTCCTCTCTTCCATTCGTCATGGAGAGAGGAAATCCTGGCCCTTCAACGGTGGCGGCGAGGGTCGCCTCTCGACAACGCGTCCCTCCTTCTCCTGCGCCTGCGGTGGCAGAGCCGGCCGCGAGGGGAAGGGGGAGGGGGCGAGGCCGTGGGCGAGGCCGGGGCGCTCGGGGAAGAGGAGGACGGGGTGGCCCGCCGGCCTCGCCCCCGCCAGCAGCTCCTCCTCCAATGGAGGGCCATGTTGGGGATGACCCTTGTGAGTTCTTCGTCAGGTTGCGCCGGCCGCCGCGCTGTCGCCTTCGTCTCCCGACTCCATTTGCGCGGGAGATGGAGCTGGATCCGCTGGAGTCATTGCGGCTGCACATGAGGGGCTGCGGGATCAGTGGCACGCGGGTCCGCGTCGATTTCCCTGCTCCTCATGTGATGTATCTTTGTCGGGGATGGAAGATGTTTGCTCATATCCACAGCTTGACGGAGGGGCTCACTCTTCATTTTAAGCTAATGGAGGGTGGCCTTCTCTCCGTCAAGGTTTTCGGGCACTTTGGGACTCGTACAAGGTGTTGCGTAGAGAGCTCTTCTCATAGTGAAGATTCCTCCTCGAGCGAGAGTGACGAGGAGGACAGCGGCAGCGACGACGAGGGCGGTAGGTGGCAGGATGACGGGTCCGACTAGGTGTCGGGTGCCGCTCCTTGTGGCACCAGCGACCCCATCATCCGTGTCGCCGGCTCCTTGAACTTCTCGGGGCCGTTCCCTTGGGCGGCTGGCGTTGGGAGGCTGCGGAAGAGGAAGAGGGCGGGCGGCAAGGCCATCAAATCGGAGTACGCGGGCACCGACGCCTTCGACGCGTACTGACGTCCTGCCATCTCATCTTCAAGTTCTGCTTCCGGCGCCGCCATCACCATCCAGCCCTTGGACGGCCAGCAAGATGTTCTCTTGGTGTCTTCTGCCACCCGTAACTCGCCTAGGCGCTCCTTTTGCATTTTTCGCCTCCTTGACCTGCCTCCTGAGGAGAGGGACAAGAAAGGGATTACGGGCACCTTATCTCTTTTTAATTTGTAAGCGGTTGGGCCTTTGTTGAATTTAAAACTCGTAATCCTCTCATTCATGTTTTTCATTGCCTATGGATTGTACCTGGGCGGGATGTTTTTTTAATGAAAAAGGGATGTTTGCCGGGTCATTTGTTCGCAGGTAGAACCCACAACAGGGAATAAATCCCTGATATATCTAAGATAAACATTTTCTTGCCCGGCAACAGGCCTCGCCATCCCCCCACTTCGCTCGACCTTTCTCATGCCTTTGGCGGAGGCAAGGATGAAGTGGGTTTAGGCTCCTTGTTTTACCCTTTCGCTGCCGCGACTACGACCAAACTCGGTCCCAGTAACGAGCCCTAGGGCCTAGAGTTAGGGGAGCACGGTAGCCTAAGGATAAAACGAGGTTTCACATACCCCAGTTCGTAAGGGAATGCATGATAAGGGATGGAAAACATATCTGAATTTGCTGCTCCCGGCAACTTCGGTTTGCTGCGGGTGAATCTTTGCTTTTGTAGCCCCCGGCAATACTGGCTCGCCAGGGTCTTGATGCTGGTCTGTTCCTTTTTCTTTCCAAGTGGCTTGGCAAGGATATCTGTGTCCTACGAACCAAAGAAGGCAAAAGGACAAAGAGACGCACACTCGACCTCTAAGCTAGGGGTTAGTCGCTGCTAAACACTATCAACCCTAACCAAGGACGAGACTTGACCTAGCATGCATGCTATTACTTAGGGCGCCAGCGCTTCATTTATTTATGCTTAGGGTTTGCGCCTGGCTTTGTACAAAGGGTTACATTCCTTGTCGGCAAGGCTTGTACAAAAGGTGGCTTGCCGGGGGGGCCCGGCAAGCCGCGCCTCACGGGTAAAACTTGCGAAGATGCTCAATGTTCCAGGAGTTGCTCACCGGAACGGCATTTTCGGTCTCCAGGCGGACTGCGCTAGGCCTGGTGACTCGTATTACCCGATAAGGGCCTTCCCACTTCGGCGTCAACTTGTTGGCCGATTGAACGCGCCGAAGAATAAGTTCGCCTTCTTCAAAGCTTCGGGCATGGACCTTGCGGCTATGGTAGCGGCGCAAGGCTTGCTGGTAGCATGCTGCTCTCACAGCCACCCGAAGACGATCTTCCTCAAGGAGCGTTGTGTCATCCTGCCGCAGTTGCTCTTGCTCAATCTCATCATAAGCGAGCACTCGAGGTGACCCGTATATGAGTTCAGTGTGGAGAACTACTTCTGCCCCGTATACTAGGGCAAAGGGTGTCTGGCCGGTGGCTCGATTTGGCGTCGTTCTGATCGACCAAAGAACTGTCGGCAACTCATCTATCCAGCGCCTTCCACTCTTGCGCAGCCTGTCAAAGGTCTTTGTCCTTAAGCTTCGCAATACTTCAGCGTTTGCTCTCTCAGCTTGACCATTGCTTCGTGGGTGAGCAACGGAAGCGAAACAGACTTTGCTGCCGAGGTCTTCGGTATATTGCATGAAGGTGCGGCTTGTGAACTGTGTGCCGTTGTCGGTGATGACCCTGTTGGGTACACCAAAACGGCACACTAGTCGCTTGAAGAATTTGACGGCTGACTGGGCCGTGACGTTCCTCACTGCCTCCACCTCTGGCCACTTTGTGAACTTGTCGATTGCGACGTACAAGTACTCAAAGCCCCCGACAGCCCGGGGGAAAGGGCCCAGTATGTCGAGCCCCCAGACCGAGAAGGGCTAGGAGAGAGGAATGGTTTGAAGGGCTTGAGCTGGTTGATGAAGTTTCTTTGAATGGAACTGACACGATTCACACCTGGTGACCAGTGTCGTCGCATCCTGGAGGGCAGTGGGCCAGAAGAAGCCTTGCCAAAATGCCTTGCCGGCAAGGGCTCTTGATCCTATGTGGGATCCACATATGCCTCCATGTATCTCTGCCAACAGCCCCAGTCCTTGCTCTCAAGGGATACATTTCAATTTCACGTCGTTCGGTCTCTTTCTGTATAGGACGTCATCGATGAAATGGTACATAGCAGATCGACGGGCTACTTTTTCCGCTTCTTCCTGCTCCTCAGGAAGTTCCCCAGTTTGGAGGAATCGGACGGTATGTTGTTGATACGTCTCAAACGTATCTACTTTTCCAAACACTTTTGATATTGTTTTGGCCTCATTCTTGCATGATTTGGATTAAACTAACCCAGACTAACGTTGTTTTCAGCAGAGCTGCCTGTATGGTTTATTTGTGTGCAGGAAAACGGATTTTTAGGTATCACAAAAAAATCCACGAAAAATCACAGAAAATCCACGCACCCGAAGGAACCAGGAACCAGAAGTGGGGCCAGGGGCTGCCCAGGCGCCCTGTGGGCGCCCCCCCCCCTGGGCCGCACCGGGGGGCCGCCTGGGTGGGCCCCATGTCCCCTGGTGCCCTACTTCACCTCGTATTTTTCCTCCCGACGCAGAAATCCCAGATCAGAAGTTCTTTCGCAGTTTTTCGTCGCGGAGCCGCCGCCACCCTTTGTTCTTCCTCGGGAGGGCTAATCTGGAGGCTGAATTGGCCTCCGGAGAGGGGAGATCGTCGCCATCGTCATCATCATCACCACTCCATCATCCCTCCATGACTTCCCCTTTCATGTGTGAGTAATTCCCCCGCTGTAGGCGAAGGGGATGGTAGGGATTGGATGAGTTAGATCATGTAATAGTTTATCAGATCGTTGGGGGCATGTTGCCTATCATCTACTATGGTGTTTATCATCTTTGCTTCAACTTGTTATTCTTAATGCTTGACACTTAGGGCCCGAGTGCCATGATTTCAGATCTGAACCATATGTTTTTGCATGAATATATTTGTGTTCGTGATCCTATCTATGAGTTGTTTGCACCTGTTACGGTTCGGAACCGGCGATCCCAAAAGTGACAGCTTGGGACACCAAAGGGGATGATCCGTAGTTTGAGGATTAAATGTATCCATTGAGTTCATTGCTTTGTTCCGGTGCTCTTTGACAGGAGCACTTTAATATCCATAAGTTTATTTTGGCCCCATTCGTAGCGGGATGGTAGGACAAAAGATGTTGTGCAAGTTCTTATTGCAAGCACGTACAACTACCTACGGGATACATGCCTAATGTTTGATATTTTCCTAGATGATCATTACTTTTCCGTGTGCCGTGCCCCAAGTTAGAATCTATCTCATCCATGCAGCGCCCAACCATCCATATCCCTAGCCTACAGTGTTTTAAACCCTGCTTGTCACTAGTTGCTACTTTTGCCATTTACTACTGCTATTTACTTTTGCTGTTTACTTTTACTATTACTATCATCACTATCATATCACTGTTACCACTTATCTTTTGTTGCAAGTAAGTATATTTCAGGTGCGGTTGAATTGACAACTCAACTGTCAAAGCTTATAAATACTCTTTGGCTCCCCGTGTGTCGAATCAATAAATTGGGTTATTCTTACCCGCGAAGACTATCTCGATCCCTTACGGTTGAGGGTTATCAAGTACCGTTTTCTGGCGCCTTTGCCAGGGAGCATAGCAATATTTACAAGTCTACTTGAGGTATCCTACCTGCTGCACTTCATTCACTATGGGTAAGAAAGGGGACCCCAAGGTTCCGATCTTACTATCGACTACAAGAAGAGGTACTGCTCTGAGCACTAGTGCTACACTTGATTCACCTTCTGTTATGAGTAAGTTTGCCTCACCACCACCACATGATGCTCCTACTAAATCTGTTACTATGTCTGATACTCTTGATGATGCCTCTACTACTTTTGATGATATTAGTTCGCTTGGTTATGCTCTTGAGAAACAAATTGCTGCTGCTGCTAAAAAATCTGGAATTGAACTTCCTGTTACTCGCTACCCTATTGGTGAAACTTATGATTATCCTGATTTGAGTAAACTCAAAGAGAGGCTCCTTGATGATGATTACTATATGCTTGATGAAGATCTATGCAGGGAACTGACAGAGTTTGCTGGCTCTGACCCTGAAGTTATTAAGAAACTATTTGAAAAACACTCTTTGAAGAACAAAACCGTTCCTAATCCTGAATTTGCTACATCTCCTATATGCATTGATGATCCTGATTATGATTTCTCTGTTGATCTTTCACTTATACCTATGGTTGAAGCTGACCCCTTTTATGGCAGAGAAAATGATGATGCCATTGCACACCTGACTAAACTCGGTGAGTTGGGTAGCCTGTTTACCACAGATGAGAAGATACGATACTTTTATATCACCAAGCTTCTTCCTTTCTCCTTGAAGGAGGGTGCTAAAGCATGGTATGATTCATTCCCATGCGGTTCCATTAAGAGTCCTCAGGATTTAGCTCACTCTTTTGTTGATAAGTACTTTCCTGCTCACATGCAACATGCTGCTTTACAAAGAATTTATAAATTTAAACAGTTGCAGGATGAGTCCCTCCCTAAAGCTTGGGGGAGGTACTGCGGTCTGATTCGGGCTAGACCAGGACATGAAATCCCTAAGAATGAATTAATCGATATATTCTATGCTGGTCTAACTGATGAATCCAGGTCCTATTTGGACAGTTGTGCTGGTTGTGTTTTCAGGAAAAGAACACCGGACGATGCGGAAGATTTGATGGGCAGGATTTCCAAAAACCATGAAGATTGGTCCATCCCTGAACCACCTCCACCAACAAAGAAGAGGGGCATGTTTGTTCTAAGCCCCGAGGATATGCGAGAAGCAAAGAAGTCTATTAAAGAGAAAGGTATTAAAGCTGAAGACGTGAAGAATCTACCCCCTATTGAGAAGCTGTGTGAGCCTACTACTCACCCTCCTATGGTAGAGGTACACTCTCTTTTAGATTTCAACGCAAGTGACATCCCTCATGGTAAGCCTCCTGATCAATGTTTAGATGAGTTTGATAATTTTATTATGAAACAGAATCATTTTAATGAGAGGATAGAAAGTCAGTTGCATGATAATTCCCTTGCTATCAAAAGACTGCTTGATGTTTTAGATAGAACAGTTAATGATGTTCAATGTCTTGTGAAGCATTTTCATATGGTTCAAACTCAGTTTGATCAAATTTCTAATGTGCAAAGAGATTTGCTTGCTAACAATGCCAAACAAGATAAATTGCAGGCTTTCGGGATTAAGACCCGAGGAGGAACTAGCACTCAAGATCCTCTTTATCCAGAGGGGCATCCGAAGAGAATCGAGCAGGATTCTCAAATGCAGGAAGAACAAATTGTTGGCTCTCCAAAGAAAAAGAAGAAACATAAGGAGACTGACAATTCTAATGATCCTATTGCAGATGAAGAGCCAACTATTGATCCTAACAGCGTATCTATCTCCGATGCTGAGACTTAAGACGGTGCTGAACCTGAAGGTAATAATAATGAGAAGAATGATCCGCCTGAAGTTCGAGAAGAAGAAGCACCTGACAAACGTAAGAGGTACACTAAAGAAGACTTCATCGCAAGAAAGCATGGGAAGGAAAGAGAACCATGGGTACGGAAACCCATGCCCTTTCCAGGTAAGTCCATCAAATCCAAAGAAGAAGAGCATTACAATAAGTTTTGTGAGTGGATTAAACCTCTTTTTCTTCAAATCCCTTTGACTGATGCTATTAAGTTACTTCCTTATTCAAAATATATGAAAGATATTGTCACTAATAAAAGAAAAGTTCCTAATGATGCAATATCTACTATGCTTGCTAACTACTCTTTCAGTGGCAAGATTCCTGAGAAGCTCGGTGATCCAGGTATACCCACCATTCCTTGCTCCATAAAGAATAATTATGTCAAAACTGCTTTATGTGATCTTGGAGCAGGAGTGAGTGTTATGCCTCTCTCTCTTTACCAGAGGCTATGTTTAGAGAAACTAATTCCTATAGATATCTCCCTTCAGATGGCTGACAAGTCAACCGCTGTTCTGATAGGTATTTGTGAGGATGTTCTCGTAGAAGTTGCTAATTGTTTAATTCTTACTGATTTTGTTGTGCTTGACATGCCCGAGGATGGGAGCATGTCCATTATTCTTGGTAGACCTTTTCTTAACACCGCAGGAGCTATTATTGATTGCAATAAAGGGAAGGTTACCTTTCATGTGAATGATAAAGAACAGACGGTATATTTTCCGAAGAAGACCGACAGGAGGCATGGCCTCAACTCTATAGAGAATATCGAGACCGTGAAAATTGGAGAATGGGACTGTCCACTACATGTGCCTCACAAATACAAAACTATCATGGTAGGGACAATGTCCATCAAGGTAAAGGTTCAGTGATTACTTTGTAGGAGGTGAGACTTTTTGCTCTATATATCGCCTGTTTGTTGGTAAGACTTGATCAACCTTATTAGCAAATATGGTTTATATAGATAAAAAGTTGAGCTTGTTATGTTTTCACTTGTTTTTAGTTTTGTCCTACTAGCTGTACCAAGTATTTATGTTTTTGAAGCTTCACAATATTACTAACTGCTTCAAGTTTTCAGAGAGTTTCGTAGTTTTTTGAACTTCGAAAAAATTTCAACAGTGAAGTTTTCAGAAAAATTCCAAAAAATTTATAATAAAAATTTCCACGTCGGGAGACACCCGGAAAGGCCTGGGGCCAGCCAGGGGGAGCCACCAGTGGCCCACGCGGCCAGCTGGCGCGGCCCAGCCCCTGGTCGCGCCCATAGGGCGCCTGGGGCCCACGGGACCCCCCTCCAGGTATGTCTTCTTTCTCCCTCTCTCTCTTTCTCCAAAAACACGAGTTCTGCTCTTGTTCTTGTGTTCTTGCTGTTCTTGGAGGCGATTCTTTGATCTCTCTCTACAGCCCATCATTTGAGCTGAAATTTTGAGCAAATACTCCCTGGTATGTGACTCCTCCACCCCTCCAATTAGATTTTTGATTGGTGGCTTCATTTGTGAGTATTTAGTAGTTCTTGGTGCTGTAGAGATGAGCTTGCATGCATGTGTAGAAAGTTATTTTCCAAGTTTTGATGCAAGTTTATGCCTTGGGCAAGTGAGTTGAGTAGTTTGCCTTAGCTCACTTTGTTTTAATCCTCATTTTTGTAAATTGTAAAAAATTTCAGAAATGAGTTTGTTAGGAAGGGCAAAAGGGTGGCTTGAGAAGAGGAGGCCCGCACACTCCGATCGAGTTACTAGAGCCGCAGCTTCACCATCGACTGCTAGGGTGAGCTATAATGAAGATCATGTGCCCCTGGAGTTGTTGGAAGACACAAGTCCAGCATGTGCGATGACGTTTCCATGTGATGAATTCATGGAAGCTGCGGGAATCAAGGATGGGTTTTATAATCTTTGTGCTAATGCATGTTTGATACGGCTGGTCACAAGCCGTGTTACTCAGTATCAAAAACTCACCTCCATTTTCATTAACAGTTTTAGATATAATCCTGATTCAGGTGCTATTGAGTTTAAAATTTATAATGATCTTATCACCATGACTTTGGGAATTTTTTTGAAATAATAGGTGTGCCGAACGTTGGGAGGACGGCTAGGATGGCCACTCAGCCCTCCGAGCTGAAAACTGTCATCAACTCCCTCTGCAGCATGGGTACGAGGGATATTCATCGGTCGAAGATCTCCAGCATCTTATTTCCTCACCTCAGGTATTTTGCATATTATATTGCTAGAGGGGTGTTAGCTCGTGACAACACGAGCAACATTTCTGCTCCGGATATTGCTATCCTGGCAGCAGCCCTCTCAGGGAGGTCTGATTATAATCTGGGTACCTTAATTGTTCGACGCCTTGCTATGAACGGTAACAGGGGGATTTATATGGTGGCGTTTACGCCACACTTATCTTAGAGCATCTTGGAGGCACCCCACACCCTGATGATACTCCTTTTACTTATTTAAGCTTAGATCTTGCTGGTATGAAAAGGCATAAGTTTGTTACCATGGGTTCTGAGCTTGATAATCTTATTTATATCTTGCGTTTCGGAACTGCCGCGGAACGCGAGATCCGTCTACCTGCACCTCTTTTGTTGATTTTTCTCGCAGGAACGGATGGTCCTTTGGTGTTGTTCAGTTCGATGAGTTCATGGTCCAGCATCAGTTTCATAACCCCATGGAGGGGGTTGTGCCCGACGAGGAGAGGCACGGTGAGATACCACATTTTCAGGAAGAAACCGCCACCGAGTTTGGTGAGGGGTCTTCCTCTGTTTGGCGCTCGGAACCTTCCTCGTGGGAGACTCCGAGGAGTTCGGTGTACGCGCCAGCATCCTTCTACGACCCTTGGACTCACCACCATACCCCTGGAGCAGGAGGCTCCTGGGGGCAGTAGCTGCTACCAACTTAGGCCAAAAGCCTAAGCTTGGGGGAGTACGTGCCCCTCTCACTTTTCCATTGTATTATCCGCTTTATTCACTTTGATATTTTCGAAGTTTTTGCCCGTTCTTCTTTATTTCTCTCTTTGCAAAAACAACAAACAGATTTTCTCTTTCTTTTGCTTTTATTCAACCTTTGAAAAACCCAAAAAGATTTCCTTTCTCTCTTTAGTTTGCTTTGTTTTCAGAGAGCAGCTCGAGTCCGTGATGGCATTTAATTATATTCCCTACGTTCGATCGTGCAAGTGACAAGCACTAATGACGAAGATCGACTGAAAGGAAGCAACAGGGAAGACCGGTATGAACTCTTTTTGTTTCTACTTTTGTACATATGCCTGTACTTATGATCTAGAGACCAGCTTGTAGCGACATAGTGCTATGTTTACAATGCTCTTCCAGTGGTTCATGCTTTCCTTGTGGCTAGTCTTGAATAACTAGAGTATATAATGTGTTATTGAAACGATCTACATGCATTGCACTGTTCATAGTCTGGTATACTAAGGTGGTATTTCCCTTTAGAGAATTTTTTGATTGACTTGGCACATGCTTACACATGTTTAAGACTAACAAGTCTACTCTGCCTTGATGATCTTTGAGTTTTAGAATAGTTATATCACTTTCATGCCCGATTCAATGTTACTTTGTCGCTCTGCATGATTATGACCGTTATTGCTCTCTAGTTGGTCGCTTCCCAGTCTTTTGCTAAACCTCCACCTGTACTAAGCGGACTGACTGCTTGTGCATCCAGATCCTTAAAACCAGTTATGCCATATGAGTCCACTATACTTTCCTATACATGGTATTTACCTGCCATTCCTAACGAAGACTTTCATGTACCATCTCGAAACTAATCAAAAGCATTTCTCTTTTGTGCCTATGTTTTAGCTCATGAGGAAGTAGTAGTTAATTCATGATCTTTTTAAGTTGGACAAGTTTCACCCCTGGATTGTATGTCTAATGTGCAAACCCCTAATACGAGAAGGAACTGGCATTGAGTGCGCCTGGCTCAAAAAGATAATATAACAAACAAACCCTCCTTCACGCTTTGTTCATGAGAAATCAGAAAACTTTGGCAGTGATAAACAAAGGAGATTAAGAGGATGTGATCGTCCTCATGCGGGAGCCGTTCCTCGAGACTTGTCCACTTAAAAAGTGATTGAGTTATCTGCTAGCATTCGTTGACAAAATATGCACTTCTCAAAATATGTTTACTTCTGTTTTTAAAACCAAGAGCTCTGGTACATGTTTAGTTTTTGTTTCCGACCACGGGTTTTCAACCTTGCCAATAAAAGCCACGGTTCGAGAGTCTCACCTTCTTTCTTCAAAGCACCGACTAGGAGAGCATAATTTTCATTCTGAGTGTAATGTGCATTGTCCCAAAGTATTACATTGTCTTCTGCATACTTGTGATATGATTTATTCTAAAATTCTTAGTTCTAGTCTCCTTTAAAACTCTGGAGGAGTCTCTGCATTTATGTTTTGCTTCACTCATGAAGGCTAGCGAGATACCACCCTAATATGCTCAAGCTATGTGCAATGTAATCTTGTCTTGATTTTCAGTAATGTATTATTTACTTTTAAATATTTGTGACTGGTCACTTGAAGGAAGGATTGCTCCTTGCATTGTCCTCATAAGTACTGTTTCAATACTTGCTAACTCTTTTCGTAGTACATGCTTATATACATCTAATGAAGCAAAAGAGTTTGTCAAAGTTTTCTTTGTCGCGTCCAGTTCGTTGAACTGAATTGCTTGAGGACAAGCAATATGCTAAGCTTGGGGGAGTTGATACGTCTCAAACGTATCTACTTTTCCAAACACTTTTGATATTGTTTTGGCCTCATTCTTGCATGATTTGGACTAAACTAACCCGGACTGACGCTGTTTTTAGCAGAGCTGCCTGTATGGTTTATTTGTGTGCAGGAAAACGGATTTTTAGGTATCTCAGAAAAATCCACGAAAAATCACAGAAAATCCACGCACCCGAAGGAACCAGGAACCATAAATGGGGCCAGAGGGGGGCCAGGGGCTGCCCAGGCGCCCTATGGGCGCCCCCCCCTGGGCCGCGCCGGGGGGCCGCCTGGGTGGGTCCCACGCCCCCTGGTGCCCTACTTCACCTCGTATTTTTACTCCCGACGCAGAAATCCCAGATCAGAAGTTCTTTCACAGTTTTTCGTCACGGAGCCGCCGCCACCCTCTGTTCTTCCTCGGGAGGGCTAATCTGGAGGCCGAATTAGCCTCCGGAGAGGGGAGATCTTCGCCATCGTCATCATCATCACCACTCCATCATCCCTCCATGACTTCCCCTTTCATGTGTGAGTAATTCCCCCGCTGTAGGCGAAGGGGATGGTAGGGATTGGATGAGTTAGATCATGTAATAGTTTATCAGATCGTTGGGGGCATGTTGCCTATCATCTACTATGGTGTTTATCATCTTTGCTTCAACTTGTTATTCTTAATGCTTGACACTTAGGGCCCGAGTGCCATGATTTCAGATCTGAACCATATGTGTTTGCATGAATATATTTGTGTTCGTGATCCTATCTATGAGTTGTTTGCACCTGTTACGGTTCGGAACCGGCGATCCCAAAAGTGACAGCTTGGGACACCAAAGGGGATGATCCGTAGTTTGAGGATTACATGTATCCATTGAGTTCATTGCTTTGTTCCGGTGCTCTTTGACAGGAGCACCTTAATATCCATAAGTTCCTTTTGGCCCCGTTCGTAGCGGGATGGTAGGACAAAAGATGTTATGCAAGTTCTTATTGCAAGCACGTACAACTACCTACGGGATACATGCCTAATGTTTGATATTTGCCTAGATGATCATTATTTTTCCGTGTGCCGTGCCCCAAGTTAGAATCTATCTCATCCATGCAGCGCCCAACCATCCATCTCCCTAGCCTACAGTGTTTTAAACCCTGCTTGTCACTAGTTGCTACTTTTGCCATTTACTACTGCTATTTACTTTTGCTGTTTACTTTTACTATTACTATCATCACTATCATATCACTGTTACCACTTATCTTTTGTTGCAAGTAAGTATATTTCAGGTGCGGTTGAATTGACAACTCAACTGTCAAAGCTTATAAATACTCTTTGGCTCCTCGTGTGTCGAATCAATAAATTGGGTTATTCTTACCCGCGAAGACTATCTCGATCCCTTACGGTCGAGGGTTATCAGTTGTGCCCACACTGAAGCCTGGGGCTCGACGGCGAGGACTAAAGGCATTTCCTCCGCTATAGGAGCGGCTGTCTCGACGGCAAGAGCTTGACGCTCCGCCGGAGCTAGCCGTCCCGTGGCGGGCTCAGTGTCCCCGGCAACATCCTTGCCGGCGGCTCCGGGGAGCTCGGCGGGAAAGTACTTGCCAAGCCCTGATTTCCTCCTCTTGTTTTGCTCTGTTGATGGATCAACGGATGGCTGTGAAAGCTTAAGCACAAAGGTACCTGGTTCCACATGTAACTTGAGGGCAGCGCGCTTTGACAGGTAATCGGCGATGTCATTCTCTGCTCGGGGAACGTGCTCCGCCTGTATACCATCAAAACGCTCTTCCAGCTTTCTCACTTCATCGACGTAGGCCTTCATCACCGGGCTCTGGTAATCTTTGTTGACTTGTTTGACGACAAGCCGCGAATCGCCCCTGACAATGAGTTTCTTGATTCCGAGGTCTGCCGCGATCCTAAGACCAGCAAGAAGCCCCTCATATTCGGCAGTATTGTTCGTTGATACCTCCCTGGGGAAGTGCATCTGGACCACGTACTTGAGGTGCTCTCCGGTAGGCGCGACAAGCAGTACGCCAGCCCCGGCGCCCTGTAAGGAGAAAGCTCAATCAAAGTACATGATCCAGTCGCAACTCACCTCTTTGCCGGGGAGAGTAGTTTCCTAGGCTTCTTCATCAGGCGCCGTGGTCCATTCTGCAACGAACTCCGCCAGGACCCGGCTTTGAATCGTCGAGGTACTTTCAAACTTGAGGCCAAAGCTGGACAGCTCCAGTGCGCACTCTACAATTCTTCCCGTTGCATCTGGATTGTGCAATATCCGTTGAAGAGGGAGGCGAGTGACGACAGTGATCTCGTGTGCCTGAAAGTAGTGACACAGCTTCCTCGAGGCCATAAGAAGGCGGAAGAGCAATTTCTGCACACCGGATTACCTTGATCTAGCCCCCTGCAAGAGGGAGCTAACAAAGTAGACCGGGTGCTGCATCATTTTCTTCCTTGGCGGCACTCCAACCGGCCGTGTCGTCTCTTCACCAACGGCATCAGGCTCTGTCGCTGCTATCACCTCGTCATCAATTTCTCTCTGTGCCACTAGTGCGGCGCTGACCACCTGGTTCGTTGCCGCCAGGTATAGCAGCAACGGTTCTTGTGGCCTAGGCGCAACTAGTACTGGCGTGGAGGCAAGATACCTCTTCAAATCTTGCAATGCTGTTTCGGCTTCTGGCGTCCACTCCATTGGGCCCACCTTTTTCAAAATCTTGAAAAAGGGAAGGGCACGCTCGGCAGACTTGGAAATGAATCTGCTCATGGCGGCAATGCAGCCAGCAAGCCGACGCACATCCTTGACCCGTTTGGGTGCTTCAGTCTGTTCTATAGCTTTGATCTTGTCTGGATTGGCCTCTATCCCACGCTATGACACAAAGAACCCGAGAAGCTTGCTGGACGGGACGCCGAAGACGCACTTCTCAGGGTTCAGCTTGAGATTGATCTTGCGTAGGTTTGCAAATGTTTCTTGTAAATCCGGTATAAGGGTCGCCCTGTTCTTGGTTTTGGCCACTATATCATCCATATAAGCCTCCATATTTCTATGGAGCTGGGGTTCAAAACCAATATGGACTGCCCTTGCAAACGTTGAGCCAGCACTCTTCAACCCGAAAGGCATTCGTACGAAACAATACGTACCACATGGGGTGATGAATGATGTCTTCTCTTCGTCTTCTCTTGTCATGAAGATCTGATGGTAGCCGGAGTAGGCATCGAGAAATGACAACAGGTCACACCCAGCCGTGGAGTCAACAATCTGGTCGATGCGCGGCAACGGGAAGGGGTCTTTGGGACAAGCCTTTTTGATATATGTGTAATCAATACACAGCCTCCACTTTCCATTCGCCTTGCGCACTACCACTGGATTGGCCAACCACGTTGGATGGAGCACTCCTCTTACCAAACCCGCTGCTTCCAGTTTCCGGATCTCCTCTGTGATGAACTCTTGTCGTTCCAAAGCTTGCTTCCTGACCTTCTGCTTGACGGGCCGCGCATGAGGACAAATAGCAAGGTGTTGCTCAATCACCTCCCTGGGAACGCCGGGGATGTCGGATGCTTGCCATGCAAACACATCGACATTTGCCCGCAGTAAGGTGACGAGCGCGTCTTCCTATTTGTCGTCAAGGGTAGAGCTTATGGTGAAAGCCCCTCCCGTGCCGTCCTCCTTGACAGAAACCTTCTTGGTTCTCGGCGGTGTGGCCCTGGACTTCTTGTTTCTGCCGGTGGAGCTCTCTGGCACGTCCTCGACGGGAGCACTGCACTCCGAAGAGGTGCGCTTGCCGGCGTGGGTGTCCGAGGTCTCACCGGTCTTCTTCTT
>LR738710.1:82300446-82347675 GCA_902687465.1 Secale cereale | reverse complement strand
CGGGGCTCCAGCGGCAGGAGCAAGTGCCCTAGTGGTGGCAGCTGCTGCAACTGCTTGTTGGTATAGTTGGTCAGCGCAAATCAACGCATCTTTCTTATCGGAGGGGATGGTGATGATCGTCACAGGTCCTGGCATCTTCAGGGTGTTATAGGCGTAGTGTGACGCCGCCATGAACTTGGCCAGCGCTGGGCGGCCAAGGATCCCGTTGTAGGGCAAGGGGATCTTGGCAACATCGAACATGATCCTTTCTGTCCTGTAGTTCAGGTCACTTCCAAAAGTCACGAGCAGCGTGACCTTCCCCTTTGGTTGACTTCTTCCCGGGTTGACCCCCTGAAACGTGCCCGTTTCCTCGAGGTCTCCGTCAGGAATCTGCAGCTTCTCGATCACAGTAGGTGAGATTAAGTTCAGACCGGCCCGCCATCGACTAGCATCTTTGTCACCTTGAGGTTGCGTATTGTTGGTGATACCAACTAAGGCAAGCACCCGACTGCAGTAGTGCGGTCGGGGTGATCCTCAGTGTCAAAAATGATAGGCGTGCTGGACCACTTCAGCGGCTTTTGGGCACCAGACGACGGCTCCGCCGTTGTAATCTCACGCGCCCACTATTTAAGCTGGCGCTGAGAAGTATGCAGTGAGGCGCCGCCATCGACGCACATGGCCTCCGTGGCTTTCTGAAACTCTTGGTCGCCGGACTCGTCGTCCTCTTCGTGATCGTCGTCTTCTGGCTTTCTGTCACGGCCCCGGGCGGGCCTGTCCTGCTGTTTATCCTTGCCGCGACGGCCTGCTTGGCCGTCATGCTTCTTGCCGGACCCCTCAGCACTGCCCTGGCCCTTCTCCTTGTCCCGCCTCTCATATTCAGCCCTCTACTTCTCAGCAAGGAGCTCAACCTGTCAGCAGTTCTGGAGATCATGGCCTTTGGTGCGATGGATCTTGCAGTATTGCTTGTCAGAGTTTCCTAGATTTTCGGCAGCCGCCAAGGCTCGGCAGGCGACACATCCGGCAATTTCCTTGCCGGGGTCATCTGCCTTGGTTTTCTTTGCGGATCCGGCGTCATCAGATCCCTCGACGGTAAGCACGGCTTTACCCTTGCACTTCCTATTGCGGCGTCGGCCTTTCTTCGCCGGGACGGCGGTATCCTCATCTGCAGAGTCGGTTTCCACGCCGGCATCTTCGCCGGGGTACTTCCTTCCCTCTTCAGCCCGGGCACATCTGTCAGCAAGAACATAGAGTTTTGCCACATCTTTCACCTTGTTCGTTGCCAGTTCTTCATGCATCTTGCGGTTACGCACGTTCTGATGGAACGCGCTGATGATGGCGGTAGGGTGAACATCAGGGATATTGTACTGTACCCGGCTGAACCTCTGTATATATCTGTGTAGACTCTCGCCTCCCTTCTGGGGGATGACGTGCAGGTCGCTCGCTTTGCCATGGGCTTGGTGACCTCCAGTAAAGGCGCCAACAAACTCATGGCACAAATCCGACCAGGAGGAAATAGAGTCTGTCGGCAAATGCATCAACCATGACATGGTGTTGGGTTTAAGAGCCAATGGAAAGTAATTCGCAAGCACCTTATCGTCGCGGGCTTCGGCAGCTTGCATCGCGATGGTGTAGATGCCGAGGAACTCCGACAGGTGGGTCTTGCCGTTGTACTTCTCTCCAACGTCAGGCTTGAAGGTGCAGTGAGTGGGCCACTGGAACTGCCGCAGCTCACGGGTAAAAGCCGGACAGCCTACCTCGTAAGATAGACCTCCAGCGCTCTCCGGTGCTGGGCGGTTCACAGCAGGCCCTGCTCGCCTGTCTGACTGGTGGCGCACTCCGCGCCGGCGCTCGATGGTGGTTCGAGCGTCTTCATGAGCTCGCTCCAAAAGAACTTGACGCTGGTCGTCGTGGGTCCATGGGTCGCACGACGCTATGGAGATGTCGTCACCCGCGATGTCTCGACGAGTCGACCCACGCGGTACCGGGCGAGGAGGAGGCGAATGCACCGTGGCCACGGTGCTGCCGGTCCTCCCGCCACTGGTGCGTGGGACCCCATCGGAGCATCGACCCGGGGGCTTCGCAGGACTTGGTTCATCCTTGTTGGCGACCGCGACAAGGCTTCGGATGGTGGCTCTCCATTCGTTGAGTTTCCCCATAACGGGAGGAAAGTCGAGGAGCAACTGCGCGCGCCAGGGCTTCTGTTGGGGTTAGCGGTAGCGAAACCTGCACGGACCGCGACGCGCTTCGACTCCTGACCATGTCAGGAGGAGCTCTATCACGATCCCGCGGCCGCATGCCATTTTCACCAGCGCTTCGGCGGGCGGGCAGGTCTTCTACGTCTCGGGAGTGGCGCTCGGGGCTCTTCCCGCGGCGACGCCCGGGATCTTCGGCGTGATGACGCCGTTCGTCGCGCGCTGCTTGGGAGGAGCGCGCTGTTGGCGCCGGCGTGGGAGTCCTGGAGGACCTTGCGTCGTCTTCGGGTGATGCGGCAGCGATCTTGGAAGGCCCACGCGCCACCCGCGGAGGGCCTGGCTCCGTCTTTGGATTTGGCGGTGTGTGGCCCGTGTTGGGGAATGTAGTATTTTTAAAAAATTTCCTACGATCACGCAAGATCTGTCTACTAGATGCATAGCAACGAGAGGGGAGAGTGTGTCTACGTACCCTCGTAGACCGGGAGCGGAAGCGTCAAGTGACGCGGTTGATGTAGTCGAACTTCTTCGCGATCCAAACGATCAAGCATCGAACGTACGGCACCTCCGCGTTCAGCACACGTTCAGCTTGATGACGTCCCACGAGCTCTTGATCCAGTTGAGCTTCACGGGAGAGTTTCGTCAACACGACGGCGTGGTGACGGATATGATGTATCTACCGGCGCAGGGCTTCGCCTAAGCACTGCAACGGTATGACCGAGGTGTGTTTCTGTGGAGAGGGGCACCGCACACGGCTAAAACAATTCAACTTGTGTGTCTTTGGGCTCCCCCTGCCCCCGTATATAAAGGAGCAAGAGGGGAGGGCCGGCCGGCCTCCTATGGTGCGGCTAGGGCAATCCTACTAGGAATAGGATTGCAATCCTATTCCTAGTAGGAGTCCATCAAGAAGGAAGAGAGGGAAAGGAAAAGAGGGAGAGGTGGCGCCCCCCCAATCCTAGTCCAACTAGGATCCCTAGGTGGGGCGCCGGCCAGCCTCTATGGGCTGCCTCTCTCCTTTCCTCAAGGCCCACTATGGACCACCCCCCCTCGTAGGGGGTTCCGGTAACCCCCTCCGGCAATCCAGTTAAATCCGAAACTTTTCCGGAACACTTCCGGTGTCCGAATATAGTCGTCCAATATATCAATCTTTATGTCTCGGACATTTCGAGACTCCTCGTCATGTCCGTGATCTCATCCGGGACTCCGAACTACCTTCGGTACATCAAAACTCATAAACTCATAATACTGATCGTCATCAAACGTTAAGCGTGCGGACCCTACGGGTTCGAGAACTATGTAGACATGACCGAGACTCATCTCCGGTCAATAACCAATAGCGGAACCTGGATGTTCATATTGGCTCCTACATATTCTACGAAGATCTTTATCGGTAAAACCGCATAACAACATACGTTGTTCCCTTTGTTATCGGTATGTTACTTGCCCGAGATTCGATCGTCGGTATCTCAATACCTAGTTCAATCTCGTTACCGGCAAGTCTCTTTACTCGTTCCGTAATACATCATCCTGCAACTAACTCATTAGCTGCAATGCTTGCAAGGCTTATAGTGATGTGCATTACCGAGTGGGCCCAGAGATACCTCTCCGACAATCGGAGTGACAAATCCTAATCTCGAAATACGCCAACCCAACAAGTACCTTCGGAGACACCTGTAGAGTACCTTTATAATCACCCGGTTACGTTGTGACGTTTGGTAGCACACAAAGTGTTCCTCCGGTATTCGGGAGTTGCATAATCTCATAGTCATAGGAACATGTATAAGTCATGAAGAAAGCAATAGCAGTAAAACTTAAACGATCATAGTGCTAAGCTAACGGATGGGTCTTTTCTATCACATCATTCTCCTAATGATGTGATCCCGTTGATCAAATGACAACTCATGTCTATGGCTAGGAAACATAACCATCTTTGATCAATGAGCTAGTCTAGTATAGGCATACTAGGGACACTCTGTTTTGTCTATGTATTCACGCATGTACTAAGTTTCCGGTTAATACAATTCTAGCATGAATAATAAACATTTATCATGATATAAGGAAATAAATAATAAATTTATTATTGCCTCTAGGGCATATTTCCTTCAGTCTCCCACTTGCACTAGAGTCAATAATCTAGCTCACATCGCCATGTGATTTAATACCGATAGTTCACATCGTTATGTGAATAACACCCATAGTTCACATCACCATGTGACCAACACCCAAAGGGTTTACTAGAGTCAATAATCTAGTTCACATCGCTATGTGATTAATACCCAAGAGTAATAAGGTGTGATCATGTTTTGCTTGTGAGAGAAGTTTAGTCAACGGGTCTGTCACATTCAGATCCGTATGTATTTCGCAAATTTCTATGTCTACAATGCTCTGCATAGAGCTACTCTAGCTAATTGCTCCCACTTTCAATACGTATCCAGATTGATACTTAGAGTCATCTGGATTTAGTGTCAAAGCTTGCATCGGCGTAACCCTTTACCACGAACTCTTTATCACCTCCATAATCGAGAAACATTTCCTTAGTCATCCAGTTACTAAGGATAATTTTGACCGTTGTACAGTGATCTACTCCTGGATCACTATTGTACCCCCTTGACAAACTCATGGCAAGGTACACAACATGTTTGGTACAAAGCATGGCATACTTTATAGAACCTATGGCTGAGGCATAGGGAATGACTTTCATTCTCTCTATATTTTTCTGCCGTGGTCTGGCTTTGAGTCTTACTCAACTGCACACCTTACAAGTCAGGCAAGAACTCCTTCTTTGACTGATCCATTTTGAACTACTTCAAAATCTTATCAAGATATGTACTCATCGAAAGTCTTATCAAGCGTCTTGATCTATCTCTATAGATCTTCATGCCCAATATGTAAGCGGCTTCACCAAGGTCTTTCTTTGAAAAACTCCTTTCAAACACTCATTTATGCTTTCCAGAAAATTCTACATCATTTCCGGTCGACAATATGTCATTCACATATACTTATCAGAAAGGTTGTAGTGCTCCCACTCACTTCTTGTAAATACAGGCTTCACCGCAAGTCTGTATAAATCTATATGCTTTGATCAACTTATCAAAGCGTATATTCCAACTCCGAGATGCTTGCACCAGTCCATAGAAGGATCGCTGGAGCTTGCACATTTTGTTAGCACTTTTAGGATTGACAAAACCTTCTGGTTGCATCATATACAATTCTTCTTTAATAAATCCATTAAAGAACGCAGTTTCGTTATCCATTTGCCAGATTTCATAAAATGTGGCAATTGCTAACATGATTCGGACAGACTTAAGCATCGCTACGGGTGAGAAAATCTCATCATAGTTAACACCTTGAACTTGTCGAAAACCTTTCGCAACAAGTCGAGCTTTGTAGATAGTAACATTACCATCGGCGTCAGTCTTCCTCTTAAAGATCCATTTATTTTCAATGGCTTGCCGACCATCGGGCAAGTCAAGCAAAGTCCATACTTTGTTCTCATACATGGATCCCATCTCAGATTTCATGGCCTCGAGCCATTTTGCGGAATCTGGGCTCATCATCGCTTCCTCATAGTTCGTAGGTTCATCATGGTCCAGTAACATGACTTCCAGAACCGGGTTGCCGTACCACTCTGGTGCGGAACGTACTCTGGTTGATCTACGAAGTTTAGCAGTAACTTGATTCGAAGTTTCATGATCATCATCATTAGCTTCCTCACTAATTGGTGTAGGAATCACTGGAACCAGTTTCTGTGATGTACTACTATCCAATTCAGGAGAAGGTACAATTACCTCATCAAGTTCCACTTTCCTCCCACTCACTTCTTTCGAGAGAAACTCCTTCTCTAGAAAGGATCCACTCTTAGCAACAAAGACTTTGCCTTCGGATCTGTGATAGAAGGTGTACCCAACAGTTTCTTCTGGGTATCCTATGAAGATTTACTTCTCCGATTTGGGTTCGAGCTTATCATGTTGAAACTTTTTCACATAAGCATCGCAGTCCCAAACTTAAAGAAATGACAGCTTAGGTTTCTCATCAAACCATAGTTCATACGGTGTCATCTCCACGGATTTAGATGATGCCCTATTTAACGTGAATGTAGCTGTCTCTAATGCATAACCCCAAAAGCGATAGTGGTAGATCGGTAAGAGACATCATCGATCGCACCATATCTAATAAAGTACGGTTACGACATTCGGACACACCATTACGTTGTGGTGTTCCGGGTGGCGTGAGTTGTGAAACTATTCCACATTGTTTCAAATGAAGACCAAACTCGTAACTCAAATATTCTCCTCCACGATCAGATCGTAGAAACTTTATTTTCTTGTTACGATGATTCTCTACTTCACTCTGAAATTCTTTGAACTTTTCAAATGTTTCAGACTTGTGCTTCATTAAGTAGATATACCCATATCTGCTCAAATCATCAGTGAAGGTCAGAAAATAACGATACCCGCCGCGAGCTTCAACACTCATTGGCCCACATACATCAGTATGTATGATTTCCAACAAATCTGTTGCTCGCTCCATAGTTCCGGAGAACGGAGTTTTAGTCATCTTGCCCATGAGGCATGGTTCACAAGCACCAAGTGATTCATAATCAAGTGATTCCAAAAGTCCATCACTATGGAGTTTCTTCATGCGTTTTACACCAATATGACCTAAATGGCCGTGCCACAAATAAGTTGCACTTATCATTATTAACCTTGCATATTTTGGCTTCAATTTTATGAATATGTGTATCACACGATCGAGATCCAACAAACCATTTTCATTGGGTGTATGACCATAGAAGGTTTTATTCATGTAAACAGTACAACAATTATTCTCTAACTTACATGAATAACCGTATTGCAATAAACATGATCAAATCATATTCATGTTCAACACAAACACCAAATAACACTTATTTAGGTTCAACACTAATCCCGAAAGTATAGGGAGTGTGCGATGATGATCATATCAATCTTGGAACTACTTCCAATACACATCGTCACTTCATCCTTTAACTAGTTTCTGTTCATTATGCAACTCCCATTTCGAGTTACTACTCTTTAGCAACTAAACCAGTATCAAATACCGAGGGGTTGCTATGAACACTAGTAAAATACACATCAATAATCTGTATATCAAATATACCTTTGTTCACTTTGCCATCCTTCTTATCCGCCAAGTATCTAGGGCAGTTCCACTTCCAGTGACCATTTCCTTTGCAATAGAAGCACTTAGTTTCAGGCTTGAGTTTAGCTTTGGGTTTCTTCATGGGAGTGACAACTTGCTTGTCATTCTTCTTGAAGTTCCCCTTCTATCCCTTTGCCCTTTACTTGAAACAAGTGGTCTTGTTAACCATCAATACTTGATGCTCTTTCTTGATTTCTACCTTTGCCGATTTCAGCATCGCGAAGAGCTCGGGAATTACTTTCGTCATCCCTTGCATATTATAGTTCATCACGAAGTTCTACTAACTTTGGTGATAGTGACTAGAGAATTTTGTCAATTACTATCTTATCTGGAAGATTAACTCCCACTTGATTCAAGCAATTGCAGTACCCAGACAATCTGAGCACATGCTCACTGGTTGAGCTATTCTCCTCCATCTTGTAGGCAAAGTACTGTCAGAGGTCTCATACCTCTCGACACGGGCATGAGTATGAAATACTAATTTCAACTCTTGGAACATCTTATATGCTCCGTGGCGTTCAAAACATTTTTTTGAAGTCCCGGTTCTAAGCCGTAAAGCATGGTGCACTTAAACTATCAAGTAGTCATCATACCGAGCTTTTGTCTAAACGTTCATAACGTCTGCATCAGCTCCTGCAATAGGTCTGTCACCTAGCGGTGCATCAAGGACATAATTCTTCTGTGCAGCAATGAGGATAATCCTCAGATCACGGAACAATTCCGCATCATTGCTACTAACATCTTTCAACTTAGTTTTCTCTAGGAACATATAAAAAATAAACGGGGAGCAACATCGCGAGCTATTGACCTACAACATAGATATGCTAATACTACCAGGACAAAGTTCATGATAAATTAAAGTTTAATTTAATCATATTACTTAAAGAACTCCCCATTAGATAGACATCCCTCCGGTCATCTAAATGATCACGTGATCCAAATCAACTAAACCATGTCCGATCATCACGTGAGATGGAGTAGTTTCAATGGTGAACATCTTATGTTGATCATATCTACTATATGATTCACGCTCGACCTTTCGGTCTCCAGTGTTCCGAGGCCATATCTGCATATGCTAGGCTCGTCAAGTTTAACCCGAGTATTCTGCGTGTGCAAAACTGGCTTACACCCGTTGTATTTGAACGTAGAGCTTATCACACCCGATCATCACGTGGTGTCTCGGCACGACGAACTTTCGCAACGGTGCATACTCAGGGAGAACACTTATACCTTGAAATTTAGTAAGGGATCATCTTATAATGCTACCGTCGTTCTAAGCAAAATAAGAAGCATAATAAGATAAACATCACATGTAATCAAAATATGTGACATGATATGGCCATCATCATCTTGTGCTTTTGATCTCCATCTCCAAAGCACCGTCATGATCACCTTCGTCACCGGAGCGACACCTTGATCTCCATCGTAGCATCGTTGTCGTCTCGCCAACTATTGCTTCTACGACTATCGCTACCGGTTAGTGATAAAGTAAAGCAATTACATGGCGATTGCATTTCATACAATAAAGCGACAACCATATGGCTCCTGCCAGTTGCCGATAACTTTACAAAACATGATCATCTCATACAAAACCGTATATCTCATCATGTCTTGACCATATCACATCACAACATGCCCTGCAAAAACAAGTTAGACGTCCTCTACTTTGTTGTTGCAAGTTTTACGTGGCTGCTACGGGCTTAGCAAGAACCGTTCTTACCTACGCATACAAAAACCACAACGATGTTTCGTCAAGTATGTGTTGTTTTAACCTTCACAAGGACCGGGCGTAGCCACACTTGATTCAGCTAAAGTGAGAGAGACAGACACCCGCCAGTCACCTTTAAGCAACGAGTGCTCATAACGGTGAAACCAGTCTCGCGTAAGCGTACGCGTAATGTCGGTCCGGGCCGCTTCATCTCACAATACCGCCGAAGCAAAGTATGACATGCTGGTAAGCAGTATGACTAGTATCGCCCACAACTCATTGTGTTCTACTCGTGCATATCATCTACGCATAGACCTGGCTCATGATGCCACTGTTGGGGAACGTAGTATTTTTAAAAAAATTCCTACGATCACGAAAGATCTATCTACTAGATGCATAGCAACGAGAGGGGAGATGTGTCTACGTACCCTCGTAGACCGGGAGCGGAAGCATCAAGTGACGCGGTTGATGTAGTCGAACTTCTTCGCGATCCAACCGATCAAGCACCGAACGTACTGCACCTCCGCGTTCAGCACACGTTCAGCTTGATGACGTCCCACGAGCTCTTGATCCAGTTGAGCTTCACGGGAGAGTTTCGTCAACACGACGGCGTGGTGACGGATATGATGTATCTACCGGCGCAGGGCTTCGCCTAAGCACTGCAACGGTATGACCGAGGTGTGTTTCTGTGGAGAGGGGCACCGCACACGGCTAAAACAATTCAACTTGTGTGTCTTTGGGTGCCCCCTGCCCCCGTATATAAAGGAGCAAGAGGGGAGGGCCGGCCGGCCTCCTATGGTGCGGCTAGGGCAATCCTACTAGGAATAGGATTGCAATCCTATTCCTAGTAGGAGTCCATCAAGAAGGAAGAGAGGGAAAGGAAAAGAGGGAGAGGTGGCGCCCCCCCAATCCTAGTCCAACTAGGATCCCTAGGTGGGGCGCCGGCCAGCCTCTATGGGCTGCCTCTCTCCTTTCCTCAAGGCCCACTATGGACCACCCCCCCCCCCCTCGTAGGGGGTTCCGGTAACCCCCTCCGGCAATCCAGTTAAATCCGAAACTTTTCCGGAACACTTCCGGTGTCCGAATATAGTCGTCCAATATATCAATCTTTATATCTCGGACATTCCGAGACTCCTCGTCATGTCCGTGATCTCATCCGGGACTCCGAACTACCTTCGGTACATCAAAACTCATAAACTCATATTACTGATCATCATCAAACGTTAAGCGTGCAGACCCTAAGGGTTCGAGAACTATGTAGACATGACCGAGACTCATCTCCGGTCAATAACCAATAGCGGAACCTGGATGTTCATATTGGCTCCTACATATTCTACGAAGATCTTTATCGGTCAAACCGCATAACAACATACGTTGTTCCCTTTGTCATCGGTATGTTACTTGTCCGAGATTCGATCGTCGGTATCTTAATACCTAGTTCAATCTCGTTACCGGCAAGTCTCTTTACTCGTTCCGTAATACATCATCCTGCAACTAACTCATTAGCTGCAATGCTTGCAAGGCTTATAGTGATGTGCATTACCGAGTGGGCCCAGAGATACCTCTCCGACAATCGGAGTGACAAATCCTAATCTCGAAATACGCCAACCCAACAAGTACCTTCGGAGACACCTATAGAGTACCTTTATAATCACCCAGTTACGTTGTGACGTTTGGTAGCACACAAAGTGTTCCTCCGGTATTCGGGAGTTGCATAATCTCATAGTCATAGGAACATGTATAAGTCATGAAGAAAGCAATAGCAGTAAAACTTAAACGATCATAGTGCTAAGCTAACGGATGGGTCTTGTCCATCACATCATTCTCCTAATGATGTGATCCCGTTGATCAAATGACAACTCATGTCTATGGCTAGGAAACATAACCATCTTTGATCAATGAGCTAGTCTAGTAGAGGCATACTAGGGACACTCTGTTTTGTCTATGTATTCACACATGTACTAAGTTTCCGGTTAATACAATTCTAGCATGAATAATAAACATTTATCATGATATAAGGAAATAAATAATAAATTTATTATTGCCTCTAGGGCATATTTCCTTCAGCCCGTTACCAGGCGCACAAACATCGCCACCTCCCAAACTCCGGCTGCTGGGACGGCGTTGGTGTTCGCGAGCAGCGCCCCGTATCCTTTCCGCGACCGGTCCGCTGCTCGCCCGCGTCGGGACGGGCTGTCCGGCTTCCGACTGGCCAACCGCCACCGTCGTCTTCTTCTTGGGTGCCATGATGATGAAGAAGCGTCAAAGTAACTGCTAAAGCCGATTCTCACAACTGCGCCCCCTACCTGGCGCGCCTAAGATGTCGGTGGGAACGACACCTATGGGATCACAAGAATCCCTACTAAAGTTAGCGGGGCGCGGGGTTGAGAGAAGAGCGGATCAAACAGATAGCACACGGTTATGCGAGTTTATCCCTCGCATTACATGACAAGGCGCATTTAATGCGTCTTGCTTAGGTGTCCTTGCTTTATCGGGGACGGGGAGAGATCTGTCTTGTCCGTCGCCGCTCCTTCTTGTGTTGACACGCGACCTGGCCAGCGATACCTGAGATGCCATGTAGGTAGGCAGGCAGCTGAGGTGGCACAATGGTGGGTGTTCTTCGAAGATCTGCATGTCGCCACGCAGGTGCCTGCCCAGGTGGTTGGGTCGGCAGCTGCATAAGGCGATGGAAGTTTAGTCGGCGTGGGCCTGATGGTGGCCCTGCGGATGTCCTTGGCAAGGGCCTTGCCGGGGCCCCGACAAGGGTTTTGCCGTGGCGCCTGCTGCCATCCCCGGCAAGGTGCTTGCCGGAGGTCTTGTGGTCTTCCTTGGCTGGGATCCTGCCAAGGGTCGTCGTCTTCTTAGTGCGTATCTAATCTTGAATGTCTTCACAAAGATCTGTATGCCACTACGGGGATGTCTACCGAATCCTTGCCCTTGGCGCCCGTGGCTGGAGCGCAGCGTGCTCCTTGGCGCCCGCGGCTGTTCAGCCTCGTGGTGGTGTGTGTGCTTGGTGGGCCAGGGAGAGAAAAGGAGGTGGAGACAGAGGGGTGGGTGGGTGGGTGTGTGGGCCAATGACAGGCGGGCCAGAGTCACATGCAGAAGGACACACCCAGGACGAGGACGACGTAGAGAGCGTCCGCTCGTGTCCGCTTCAGACCCAAAGCCAGCCCAACTTTGCTTCAAAGAGGGGATAGGGTCGCGCGCGTTGGCCGTCTGGTATGTCCGTTTTATCCTAAACAGACACGTCGGACAAGATAAGGTGGCGCGGTGGAGTTGGCCTCGTGGCTGCGGTTGGTCGAGCGAGCCTCGACGCAGCATGCACCAGCAGCTAGCGCCCTGGCTCCGCCGTGTCCCTCAAAGCCACGGCACGGGGGCCGCACCAGCCCGTGCTCGCGGGGAACACCATGTTGGGCTGCTCGCCATGCATGCGGACACAGCTGGCCACACCACCACTACCGAGTGGAGCGACCTTTTGAGAGACAAGTGGTTAATTTGATACGAAAGTTTTTTCCTTTCCTCCCTGGCGGCCATCATAACCTCTCGGGACATTCTCGGCCGGACGAGGACGAGAGACGGCGGCCGGATAATCATAACCGCCTATGGAAAGTGAAATTGTGCACTGGCTCTCCGATGGCGATGGAGGCGATGATGATAAGACCCCTATGGCCCTATCAAGCAATCGCAGCAGCCATCTCGCAGGAGCAAAACGTTGACCGATACGTACGTCTGGTCCATTCTCGAACCAGAAAACAGCTAAGCCGCCACTCATGATGGATGCGTGGCCTCCTGATCAATCAACCACCGTATCAGAATTCCTAGTACTACACTAGTGAAATTGAGTCATCCCATTCCGTACGCACGCACTTTATATACATGTACAGATGTACCCGGCTCAATGTGTTTGAGGCTTTGTGCACAAAGTGACTTGATACCATTAGCTACGTGAATGGATGGAAATGGAACGTGCCCGGTGTTCAACCACTACATGGTCTTCTTCAAGGAATATAGTGCGCGGTGTTCAACCACTACATGGTCTTTTTACCTGCCTGGAAGAAACTCCACCGACTTTGTTGTGATTTGCAGCTCGCTAGCGCTATCGTCATCACACACTGGCACACACCATTTATCGTTTACCGTCGGATAGGAAGCACACATAATCAACATATCGATCGTAGTAGCGCATGCGTCGATAAAACCAGCAGAATTAGCAGCAGGATCAAAAACCATCATGAGATAAGCGGGCGAGAGGTGGCCATGGCTTTGTGACTGGGTTCCAGAGATCGAGCGACCACTTTACGACAGAGTTCAAGGCAGCGGATTGGACGGCGGCGACCTAGCTCAAGATATCAATATTGTAAATTGTGGGCTATGCGTTCTACCCTCTAATTCTTCTGCCTTTTTTGTGGTGCTGCTCACAATGCATATTGAGGGTAGGGACATATTTATAGACTCCACTTCCATACGTTTTATGATTCCGCCTATTTCCGAAAACATCCGTATGACTCCTGATCGTGTTACCAACCACGATAAAACATGCCAGTTTTCCGAGTCTAAATATACTAGTCCCTAGCACACATGTGTGAGTCATGTGCCATGATTAGATTGTATATGCGAGATCAACTTCGAATCTCAATCATTGCGGTCAACAGCCTGCAGAGCCGATCCTGCAAAACAAACCCAGCTCTTCCAGCCTGTGATGTCCCGAGAAAAATACGTACGTACATATAACATTTCAGTAAAGTCGATCCCTATTAATTCATCTACTGTATTCCACCACAGTCATCCTCGGCACCTCGAGCATTACTTCCTCGAATGAAATTCCGCATCAATTATTCTCTGTCACGAGGATTAATAATACGAATAATTCTATCATGAGTTAAATAAATAATAAACAAGTTGAAAGCCACGTAAATATCCAACAATTTGCAGCTAGCTAGCGCCTAGCGCTATAGTCATCATACACACCATTTATCGTTTACCATCGGATAGGAAGCCGGGAGAATCGACGACGCGCGATCAGCGATCACATCTCTACTATTATTAAACAAGCAAACATATTCATCACTAAGTGCACCCAACCTTGGCTACACATAACAGCACGGGTTAATAACAGCCTCATCATCAGAATTCCTTAATTTAATCTAACCGTTAAGATTAAGCTGGCCCTCAACCAAAACTGCATTTAACAATTTTGACCGGCGGACGAAAACTCTACCATAGTAGAATAGGAAAGAGGATCTCCCCGTATCCCACCTTCCCTGCGTCCCACCTCCAGCCGTAAGAAATATCACAAAACTGGCCCTTTGGGCAAAGTTCAGCATAAAATGGCCCTACTTTCAAAATATTTCACAAAATGGCCCTACACGCATGACGCCCGCACCTGGGGCGCCATGCTAGATGACATAACGCCCTGGTCAAAGGCGCCATTCGGGTCATCGGTGACTTGCCACGCTGGCAGGGTCTGGCATGATGACGCCCCAGGGCAAGGCGTCGTGCTCATGACTATGGCGCCCTGGCCCGGGGCGCCATGCCCCTGTGCGTGAACAAAACTGAGTTTCCTCTGTTTTTCCCTCCACAAACCCTCACTTTCCCCCTTCTCCACCCCGGCCGCCCCACTCAAGCCCCTCCCTAATGCCCACAAAATTTCGTAGATCGGAGCTCCAAATCGGTGATTTATCCTTCCCTTCGACCCGTGAAGGTATTCTCCATCATCCCTCCTCTTTTTGTTGGTTGAAATCTCCCCATTGTGGGGATTTGGGGAAACCCTAGGTCATCCAATTTTGCTATTTTTGTTGATGCTTTTTGGTGTTTATGATTCTAGATGGCGAGGATCGTCAATGTGCATCATGTGGACTTTGTCTCCTTTGAGAAGGGAGACGCGGAGTATGGTGACCCGAAGAAGAAGCCGGTAGTGATGGTGTTTCCCACAAGTCCTAGCCTTGAGGAGGTTTTGTTTGAGCTTCGAAGAAAGGTGAATTGGATGGAAGAAAGCTATGGAGTAGACTTAATTGGAAGGTATAATGTTGGGTATGGACAACATATTCGTTGGAAGATAATGCCTCTTGACTCCGAGTTTCATAGGGAAGCATATAAAGAGAGTGTGTTGGCCTCACAAGATAAATCATTTGAGTTATTTGCCACAAAGGTTGTTCGTGCTCCATTGAACATTGATTTGAATCGTTGTGCATCTTCATATGATGTTAGAAGCCCGGTTCGAGATTCAACACATGTCACTCCGGATGTGCATGACACAACAATGAGCCAACCTCCAATGACCCAATGTTTGAGCCCCTTGGGGAATGACCAAGGTGATAATGAAAACTTGCACATGGATGGTGTTGAGTTTGAGGGTGATGAATCGGAGGCTTATCTTCGTGATCATTATGTTGGTGATGTTGAGGCAAATTGCATGGAAGAGGACATGGACCATGAGATTCCATACAATAGGTCCTATGCGTGGGACTCGGAGGATGAAGGCCCGGATGAAGAAATAGATGAGGCTGGTTTGACGGCTAAAGAAGACAATGCTTTCAAGAAGGTAATAGGCCGTAGTCACAAGACATCATTGTTTTGTGATCTAAGCCTAGCCGATAAGGCGATTGTTGATGGTGGCACAAGTAATGTTCTTGCACCAAGGTTAACTTCAAAGCGAGATACGAAAGCAAGTGTGTATGGTGTTAGTGAAGGAACAATCTTTGAAAGCTTGGCAGAACTTCAAATATGGGCCAAGGACTACGCGGTTAAGTTTCATCGGCCATTCTTTGTGGAGAAGTCAAACTCCAAAGTGCGTTATGTGGTCAAATGCGAGGAACACAAGAATCATTTCCCTTGGGTTATCCGTGCAAGATGTGTCAAAGGCGGGCCACAATGTAAGATTACAAGTTCAGTGTTTCACCATCGATGTAGTGGCAAGGATATTGATGATGATAATGTAAAGGATGATCACCGTCAATTGACCTCCAAATTCATTGCATATCGATTTTCGGCCTCCATAAAGATACTCCCAGCATATCCCATTCGGGCTTTGATGGAGATGGTGAAGGAGGTTTTTGGGTACGAGGTGAAGTATGGGAAGGCATGGAAGGCCAAGCAAGCTGCCTTTGAGATATTGTATGGTGGTTGGGAAGAATCATACAACCGCCTCGCGATGGTGTTGAAAGCGATGGCGGCAGAAAATCCTGGCATGTACTATATGGTGGAGCCAGATGGTGTGAGAACAAGGATATACAACAATGCAACCGTTCGAATATTTGGACGTGCATTCTGGACTTTTGAGCCATGCATTAGGGTCTTCAAGCATTGTAGGCCGGTTATGTGCGTGGATGGCACATTTTTGACTGGCCAGTTCAAGGGCACATTGTTGATCGCCGTTGCTAATGATGGTGGTGACAAATTGGTTCCATTGGCGTTCGCTTTGGTGTCGGCGGAGAACAATGACAACTGGGAGTGGTTTCTTAGTCTAGTGAGGACCAAGGTAATTGGACCTGAAAGAGAGGTTTGCATCATCTCGGGCCGCCACCAAGGGATACTCAATGCAGTTGAGATTGATATTCCAGGACATCATCGCGTGCACCATAGGTGGTGCATGAGGCATTTTGTTTCTAACTTTTACCGAGCATGTGGAGACAAGGAATTGTCTGACCTTCTTCATGATTGTTGTCTCACATTCACCACTAGACATTTTGAGAAATTGTGGGACAAAGTGTATGCTAAAGCAAACAATGGTGGCAAAGATTTCCTAAATAGGAATTTTGCCGATAAAGGAAAGTGGGCACGGGCTTTTGACAACGATGGAATGAGGTACGGTGACATGACAAACAACATGGCTGAATGTTTCAACATGGTGCTTAAGGGTGTCCGTGCATTGCCTGTAACAGCAATAGTAGAGTATACATTCCAGAAGTTGAATGTCTATTTTCAAAAGTACAGTGAAGAAACATCCTACTTGATTTCCGGAAAAAACAAGGCCAAAAAGATGTACAAGTATCCACCAAAGGTCGACGATTGGATGGAATACCAAGCAAGGAAGGCGGATTCACACAAAATCCAGTCTTTTGATAACATAGAATTGATTTTCCAAGTTGATGAGCACGGTGGAATGTCGCGTGACAGCGTGCCATATGGAGGTGGCTCCTTCAAGGTTTATCTTAAGATGGGCGCGTGTTCATGCGAGAGGCCTACATTGTATCATCTCCCGTGCTCTCACTTGATGGCTGCATCTCGCAGTAGAAATGTGAGTGTCAACATGACCAACAATGTAAGATTGGAGGAGTATTCGATCAATGCGGTAAAAAATACATGGGCTGCGAGGTTTCATCCCTATCTAGACCAATCTAAATGGCCGGAATACCATGGACCCCCACTATACCCTGATTTGGAAATGAAGGTGGTGACACGTGGAAGACGGAAGACAAAACGTTTCTTGGGTGACATGGATGATTGGGGTGGTGGATTCCGTAAGGAATGGGGGGGCCAACATTTCGCAGAGCCTCGTGATATCAGCCGTTGCGGTGAATGTAACAACGAGGGGCACAATAATAGAGGTTGTAGCTCAAGGGGCAAAAGAAAGAGATCAAAACGAGATGGTGATGCTGATGATGGAGCTCGAGGACGTGGCCGTGGTGACGGTGGAGCTCGAGGACATGGTCGTGGTGCTCGAGGACGTGGCCGTGGTGATGGTGGAGCTCGAGGACGTGGCCGTGGTGCTCGAGGACGTGGCCGTGGTGACGGTGGAGCTCGAGGACGTGTTCGTGGTGATGGTGGTGGTCAAGGCTTCGGTTATTGGCTTGATGTGTGAAACTAATGATGTGTCGAACTTATGTATGTATGTCGTGAATCTTTTGGGTGGTCGAACTTATGTATGTCGTGAACTATGTAAGTCACGAAACTTATGTATGTGTCAAACTTATGTACGTGTGGAACTTATGTACGTGTGGAACAATGGCCAAAAAACGCCAAAAAACAGAGAAGTGCAGGTTCACGGCGCCCTAGCATAAGGCGCCATGTCAGTGAGTATGGCGCCCCGGCCCAAGGTGTCATACATGGCGCCCAGAAAATTGCATGGCGCCCCCATCATCAGAAGCATATCATGTTTGGACTTACTATTTTTCGGCCACCATGGCGCCCTAGGCTGGGGCGTCGTGCTAGCGAGGAGCATGGCGCCCTGAACCAGGGCGTCGTGCTGGCAACAGGCATGGCGCCCTGATCCAGGGCGTCGTGCTGGCAACAGGCATGGCGCCCTGATCCAGGGCGTCGTGCTGGCAACAGGCATGACATCATCAGAAGCATATCATGTTTGCACTTACTCTTTTCCTACATCAAGTTTCCATGACACCTACACCTATTGCATCAAGTTTCATACATAGTTTCCTACATAGTTCACGACAAATGCATCAAGTTTCATATATAGTTCACCACAAAGTTTCATACATAGTTCACGACAAATGCATCAAGTTTCATACATAGTTCACCACAAATGCATCATTTCCTTCCTTCCCCCTCTTAGCCGGTGCAGCATCCTTCCCCTTCACTAAGCGTCTTCTCCTCTGCAGTGGCACCTCCACCTCCTCTTCCTCGTCCTCTGAGGCGGCCTCGATCACCGGGTCCTTACGTGCCTTCCTTGCGTATTTGCCCGGAGTATACTTTCCACGCCTTTGACTAGGCTGAGGCGCATCAGGCATCTGCGAGGTGTTAATCTCATCATGCGTCTGTTCATCCCCCTTATCCTCCATGTCATCAACCGATTCTTCGCCTTGCTGCTGGGTGTCGCTTGATGATGATCTCGATCTCGAAGCTGTAGGGACGGCGACATCAGTGGAGCGGCAGCCTAATAGAGCACCAAGGCCACGTGCCCAAGACTTGCTCCGCTATGAAATTGACATATCATGAAGTTAGGAGATATACCCCAAAAATGTGTATGAAAAGCAAATTGTGGCATACCTCAACAAAAGCTTTAAGCTTATTGTACGACTCTTCACCTGGAGGGTACTTGAGTGCCTCACCGGCGTCGTTGACATGTTTCGAGAGCTCGTTTTGCTGTTGGACACAATAGGACAAATCATTTTGGCACAATGTAGGCAAGCATATAGATATAACGGTAACTTACCACAAAGCGGATAGTTGGCGCCGTTTCATACCGTCTACCATATCTAATAAGCCTGTTGTACTCAATATTGGCCATCTGATCAAAACCTGGATTTGGTTCATGTAATATGGCCCCTGGCTGAAATGCGGGTGCATTAAGTTGAGTACGGGTATTGGAACGAAACCACACAAGATAATTGTTGAATGCTTCCGTATTAAAAGGCCGTGGGGGAGGCTTAGAAGTCGGTTCACGTAGTGAAAGCTCAATCTTATTGAGCTTCTGCTTGAACTCCTGGATATACATGTCATGCTCTCGATCCCATTTTTTTATACTCTTCTGCTTCATTTTGTCGAGACTGCATAGCATTTGACATTTGCATTTTCGTTAGTATCTTCAAAACAATGGAGAAAGCATTTGAAGTGCTAAGCACTTACCTATGCAAATGTAGCGAAGTGTCCTTGTACTTCGGCGGGGTCTCTTGAAATAAGCCAAATTGTGTCATAACTCGTTGTGGCTGATAAAACTCAACAGCATAATAACAAATCAATGGGCAGCGCATCCGCCATAAGTGTGCTTCCTGTAGACACTTTGGGTTAAGTCTGAAAGTAATATGACCAGCTCCCCTACCAATATTGCCCTCCGTTCCGTACGGTTGCCAGGTAACCTATAATCAAAGATTAAGAAAATACTACATTGTTAGTATGAATTTTGGAAAACCGAACAAACCGAAGAGACAAAGCAAGAGACTACTAAGATAACCTGCTCCGGGGTCATGATGTCAAGCTCGTTGCAGTAGTGTAAATACATGGTCTTTGAATTGCCAACAAAACCTTCAACCTTATCCCACTTATACGTCCATGTAGGCATATGGTCTGGGTCATCATGATCATCCCACCGGTCGTAACCCTTTGGTATAGGCCGCCCCACTGGCAAGTGCTCCCAACTCCAGATCAATAATAGAAGCATCGGACCACCGATGTTGGCTTCCTTTGACTCTACGACGTTTCTTGGATTCGCGCCCCTACGGCACGCCTCGTCCAGCTACACACAAACAAGATATATGTCATTACAAACTACAAAAGTTCTACATCTTCAATACACTATTATAAGCAAAACTACTTACCTGACGATACAAATAAGCCAACGCCGCCGTACCCCAACTGAGTCCATGCTCCCACCCAGCAAACAGCTTAAGCCACATAAAGGAAGCGTTCACGCCAGTGCCGTCAGTGAAAAGAGTTCGGCTGACTACATACCACAAGTATGCCCTGGTATACTGCTGCACTGTTTCATCGTCCGCATGAGCCGGGCATTTCCCAAAGTTCTCAGCAATCCAATGATAACTTGCACCGGCGGACTTCCCTTGTACCCCTGGCTCCCTCCCTATGAGTCCAACCATAATCTCACGCCATCCATCCGAATCTGTGCTAAAACAAATAGGCTCTCCTTTTATGGGAAGTCCAGTGATCAGAGAAACATCCTGCAAAGTGACCGTCATCTCCCCAGCATAGAAGTGAAAGTATGTGTCTCAGGGCGCCATCGGTCAACGATTGTCGTGATCGCACAAGGGTTCATCTTCGGCATCGAACGAGACACGAGTGAGATGAAAGGGAGAAGCCCAGTCTTCCGGATATACTCCGTGTATCGCTCGTCATACTCCATCTTGTCATGAACCGAACCGGACCTTAGGTGAAGCTGATCAAAAACCCTTCCTTCTTCTGCCATGAACCGTCCACGATGCAATTGATCATACGATGGATGGATAAGAGAAGCCATCCTGCAAATTACAAATGTATATGGTAAGCCCCGTTGTCATTTGCAAATATCCGCACTAGTGCAAAAATATACATACATGTGCAAAATTTCTACACTAATTCTTCTGCCATACACCATATATGTGCATATAATTTTCTACAATATATCCAATATCATACACCATATATTTGCACTAATTCTTCCATACACCATATATGTGCGTACATAATCTAAGCCATACACATATCCTAACCAAACTCATAGCACCTTCATAAAAATCCTATATCATACTGAAGGAAATATGCCCTAGAGGCAATAATAAAGTTGTTATTTTATATTTCCTTATATCATGATAAATGTTTATTATTCATGCTAGAATTGTATTAACCGGAAACTTAATACATGTGTGAATACATAGACAAAACAGAGTGTCCCTAGTATGCCTCTACTAGACTAGCTCATTGATCAAAGATGGTTATGTTTCCTAACCATAGACATGAGTTGTCGTTTGATCAACGGGATCACATCATTAGGAGAATGATGTGATGGACAAGACCCATCCGTTAGCATAGCACTATGATCGTTTAGTTTTACTGTTATTGCTTTCTTCATGACTTATACATTTTCCTATGACTATGAGATTATGCAACTCCCGAATACCGTAGGAACACCTTGTGTGCTATCAAACGTCACAACGTAACTGGGTGATCATAAAGATGCTCTACAGGTGTCTCCGAAAGTATTCGTGGTGTTGGCATAGATCAAGCCCTGCGCCGGTAGATACATCATATCCGTCACCACGCCGTCGTGCTGACGAAACTCTCCCGTGAAGCTCAACTGGATCAAGAGCTCGTGGGACGTCATCAAGCTGAACGTGTGCTGAACGCGGAGGTGCCGTACGTTCGGTGCTTGATCGGTTGAATCACGAAGAAGTTCGACTACATCAACCGCGTCACTTGACGCTTCCCCTTCCGGTCTACGAGGGTACGTAGACACACTCTTCCCTCTCGTTGCTATGCATCTGGTAGATAGATCTTGCGTGATCGTAGGAAAATTTTAAAATACTACGTTCCCCAATAGTGGCATCAGAGCCAGGTCTATGCGTAGATGATATGCACGAGTAGAACACAATGAGTTGTGGGCGATACTAGTCATACTGCTTACCAGCATGTCATACTTTGCTTCGGCGGTATTGTGAGATGAAGCGGCCCGGACCGACATTACGCGTACGCTTACGCGAGACTGGTTTCACCGTTATGAGCACTCGTTGCTTAAAGATGACTGGCGGGTGTCTGTCTCTCTCACTTTAGCTGAATCAAGTGTGGCTACGCCCGGTCCTTGTGAAGGTTAAAACAACACATACTTGACGAAACATCGTTGTGGTTTTGTATGCGTAGGTAAGAACGGTTCTTGCTAAGCCCGTAGCAGCCACGTAAAACTTGCAACAACAAAGTAGAGGACGTCTAACTTGTTTTTGCATGGCATGTTGTGATGTGATATGGTCAAGACATGATAAGTTATACGGTTTTGTATGAGATGATCATGTTTTGTAATGTTATCGGCAACTGGCAGGAGCCATATGGTTGTCGCTTTATTGTATGAAATGCAATCGCCATGTAATTGCTTTACTTTATCACTAAGCGGTAGCGATAGTCGTAGAAGCAATAGTTGGCGAGACGACAACGATGCTACGATGGAGATCAAGGTGTCGCTCCGGTGACGACGGTGATCATGACGGTGCTTTGGAGATGGAGATCAAAAGCACAAGATGATGATGGCCATATCATGTCACATATTTTGATTTGCATGTGATGTTTATCTTATTATGCTTCTTATTTTGCTTAGAACGACGGTAGCATTATAAGATGATCCCTTACAAAATTTCAAGGTACAAGTGTTCTCCCTGAGTATGCACCGTTGCGAAAGTTCTTCGTGCTGAGACACCACGTGATGATCGGGTGTGATAGGCTCTACGTTCAAATACAACGGGTGTAAGACAGTTTTGCACACACAGAATACTCGGGTTAAACTTGACGAGCCTAGCATATGCAGATATGGCCTCGGAACACTGGAGACCGAAAGGTCGAGCGTGAATCATATAGTAGATATGATCAACATAAGATGTTCACCATTGAAACTACTCCATCTCACGTGATGATCGGACATGGTTTAGTTGATTTGGATCACGTGATCATTTAGATGACCGGAGGGATGTCTATCTAAGTGGGAGTTCTTTAAGTAATATGATTAAATTGAACTTTAATTTATCATGAACTTAGTCCTGGTAGTATTAGCATATCTATGTTGTAGATCAATAGCTCGCGATGTTGCTCCCCGTTTATTTTTTTATGTTCCTAGAGAAAACTAAGTTGAAAGATGTTAGTAGCAATGATGCGGAATTGTTCCGTGATCTGAGGATTATCCTCATTGCTGCATAGAAGAATTATGTCCTTGATGCACCACTAGGTGACAGACCTATTGCAGGAGCAGATGTAGACGTTATGAACGTTTTGACAAAAGCTCGGTATGATGACTACTTGATAGTTTAAGTGCACCATGCTTTATGGCTTAGAACCGGGACTTCAAAAACGTTTTGAACGCCACGGAGCATATAAGATGTTCCAAGAGTTGAAATTAGTATTGCATACTCATGCCCGTGTCGAGAGGTATAAGACTTCTGACAGTACTTTGCCTACAAGATGGAGGAGAATAGCTCAACCAGTGAGCATGTGCTCAGATTGTCTGGGTACTGCAATTGCTTGAATCAAGTGGGAGTTAATCTTCCAGATAAGATAGTAATTGACAAATTTCTCTAGTCACTATCACCAAGTTAGTAGAACTTCGTGATGAACTATAATATGCAAGGGATGACGAAAGTAATTCCCGAGCTCTTCGCGATGCTGAAATCAGCGAAGGTAGAAATCAAGAAAGAGCATCAAGTGTTGATGGTTAACAAGACCACTTGTTTCAAGTAAAGGGCAAAGGGATAGAAGGGGAACTTCAAGAAGAATGACAAGAAAGTTGTCACTCCCATGAAGAAACCCAAGGCTAAACTCAAGCCTGAAACTAAGTGCTTCTACTGCAAAGGAAATGGTCACTGGAAGTGGAACTGCCCTAGATACTTGGCGGATAAGAAGGATGGCAAAGTGAACAAAGGTATATTTGATATACAGATTATTGATGTGTATTTTACTAGTGTTCATAGCAACCCCTCAGTATTTGATACTGGTTTAGTTGCTAAAGAGTAGTAACTCGAAATGGGAGTTGCATAATGAACAGAAACTAGTTAAAGGATGAAGTGACGATGTGTATTGGAAGTAGTTCCAAGATTGATATGATCATCATCGCACACTCCCTATACTTTCGGGATTAGTGTTGAACCTAAATAAGTGTTATTTGGTGTTTGTGTTGAACATGAATATGATTTGATCATGTTTATTGCAATACAGTTATTCATGTAAGTTAGAGAATAATTGTTGTTATGTTTACATGAATAAAACCTTATATGGTCATACACCCAATGAAAATGGTTTGTTGGATCTCGATCGTGTGATACACATATTCATAATATTGAAGCCAAAAGATGCAAGGTTAATAATGATAGTGCAACTTATTTGTGGCACTACCGTTTAGGTCATATTGGTGTAAAGCGCATGAAGAAACTCCATAGTGATGGACTTTTGGAATCACTTGATTATGAATCATTTGGTGCTTGCGAACCAAGCCTCATGGGCAAGATGACTAAAACTCCGTTCTCCGAAACTGTGGAGCAAGCAACAGAGTTGTTGGAAATCATACATACTGATGTATGCGGACCAATGAATGTTGAAGCTCGCGGCGGGTATCGTTATTTTCTGACCTTCACTATTGATTTAAGCAGATATGGGTATATCTATTTAATGAAGCACAAATCTGAAACATTTGAAAAGTTCAAAGAATTTCAGAGTGAAGTGGAGAATCATCGTAACAAGAAAATAAGAGTTTCTACGATATGATCGTAGAGGTAAAATATTTGAGTTAGCGAGTTTGGCCTTCAGTAAAAACAATGTGAAATAGTTTCACCACTCACGCCACCTGGAACACCACAGTGTAATGGTGTGTCCGAACGTCATAACCGTACTTTATTAGATATGGTGCGATCGATGATGTCTCTTATCGATCTACCACTATCGCTTTTGGGGTTATGCATTAGAGACAGCTACATTCACATTAAATAGGGCACCATCTAAATCCGTGGAGATGACACCGTATGAACTGTGGTTTGACGAGAAACCTAAGCTGTCATTTCTTTAAGTTTGGGACTGCGATGCTTGTGTGAAAAAGTTTCAACATGATAAGCTCGAACCCAAATCGGAGAAGTAAATCTTCATAGGATACCCAAAAGAAACTGTTGGGTACACCTTCTATCACAGATCCGAAGGCAAGGTCTTTGTTGCTAAAGAGTGGATCCTTTCTAGAGAAGGAGTTTCTCTCGAAAGAAGTGAGTGGGAGGAAAGTAGAACTTGATGAGGTAATTGTACCTTCTCCCGAATTGGAAAGTGGAACATCACAGAAACTAGTTCCAGTGATTCCTACACCAATTAATGAGGAAGCTAATGATGATGATCATGAAACTTCAGATCAAGTTTCTGCTGAACTTCGTAGATCAACCAGAGTTCGTTCCGCATCAGAGTGGTACGGCAACCCGGTTCTGGAAGTCATGTTACTGGACCATGATGAACCTACGAACTATGAGGAAGCGATGATGAGCCCAGATTCCGCAAAATGGCTTGAGGCCATGAAATCTGAGATGGGATCCATGTATGAGAACAAAGTATGGACTTTGGTTGACTTGCCCGATGGTCGGCAAGCCATTGAAAATAAATGGATCTTTAAGAGGAAGACTGACGCCGATGGTAATGTTACTATCTACAAAGCTCGACTTGTTGCGAAAAGTTTTCGACAAGTTCAAGGTGTTGACTACGATGAGATTTTCTCACCCGTAGCGATGCTTAAGTTTGTTCGAATCATGTTAGCAATTGCCACATTTTATGAAATCTGGCAAATGGATAACGAAACTGTGTTATTTAATGGATTTATTAAAGAAGAATTGTATATGATGCAACCAGAAGGTTTTGTCAATCCTAAAGGTGCTAACAAAATGTGCAAGCTCCAGCGATCCTTCTATGGACTGGTGCAAGCATCTCGGAGTTGGAATATACGCTTTGATAAGTTGATCAAAGCATATAGATTTATACAGACTTGCGGTGAAGCATGTATTTACAAGAAAGTGAGTGGGAGCACTACAACCTTTCTGATAAGTATATGTGAATGACATATTGTCGATCAGAAAAGATGTAGAATTTTCTGGAAAGCATAAAGGAGTGTTTGAAAGGAGTTTTTCAAAGAAAGACCTTGGTGAAGCTGCTTACATATTGGGCATCAAGATCTATAGAGATAGATCAAGACGCTTGATAAGACTTTCGATGAGTACATACTTTGATAAGATTTTGAAGTAGTTCAAAATGGATCAGTCAAAGAAGGAGTTCTTGCCTGACTTGTAAGGTGTGAAGTTGAGTAAGACTCAAAGCCAGACCACGGCAGAAAAATTTAGAGAGAATGAAAGTAATTCCCTATGCCTCAGCCATAGGTTCTATAAAGTATGCCATGCTGTGTACCAAACCTGTTGTGTACCTTGCCATGAGTTTGGCAAGGAGGTACAATAGTGATCTAGGAGTAGATCACTGGACAGCGGTCAAAATTATCCTTAGTAACGGGATGACTAAGGAAATGTTTCTCGATTATGGAGGTGATAAAGAGTTCGTCGTAAAGGGTTACGCCGATGCAAGCTTTGACACTAAATCCAGATGACTCTAAGTATCAATCTGGATGCGTATTGAAAGTGGGAGCAATTAGCTAGAGTAGCTCCATGCAGAGCATTGTAGACATAGAAATTTGCGAAATACATATGGATCTGAATGTGACAGAACCGTTGACTAAACTTCTCTCACAAGCAAAACATGATCACACCTTATTACTCTTGGGTATTAATCACATAGCGATGTGAACTAGATTATTGACTCTAGTAAACCCTTTGGGTGTTGGTCACATGGCGATGTGAACTATGGGTGTTATTCACATAACGATGTGAACTATCGGTATTAAATCACATGGCGATGTGAGCTAGATTATTGACTCTAGTGCAAGTGGGAGACTGAAGGAAATATGCCCTAGAGGCAATAATAAGGTTGTTATTTTATATTTCCTTATATCATGATAAATGTTTATTATTCATGCTAGAATTGTATTAACCGGAAACTTAATACATGTGTGAATACATAGACAAAACAGAGTGTCCCTATTATGCCTCTACTAGACTAGCTCATTGATCAAAGATGGTTATGTTTCCTAACCATAGACATTAGTTGTCGTTTGATCAACGGGATCACATCATTAGGAGAATGATGTGATGGACAAGACCCATCCGTTAGCATAGCACTATGATCGTTTAGTTTTACTGCTATTGCTTTCTTCATGACTTATACATGTTCCTATGACTATGAGATTATGCAACTCTCGAATACCGTAAGAACACCTTGTGTGCTATCAAACATCACAACATAACTGGGTGATCATAAAGATGCTTTACATGTGTCTCCGAAAGTATTCGTGGTGTTGGCATAGATCAAGACTAGGATTTGTCACTCCGAGTGTCGGAGAGGTATCTCTGGGCCCTCTCGGTAATGCACATCATAATAAGCCTTGCAAGCAAAAGACTAATGAGTTAGTCACGAGATGATGTATTACGGAACGAGTAAAGAGACTTGCCGGTAACGAGATTGAACTAGGTATAGAGATACCGACGATCGAATCTCGGGCAAGTAACATAACGATGACAAAAGGAACAACGTATGTTGTTATGCGGTTTGACCGATAAAGATCTTCGTAGAATATGTAGGAGCCAATATGAACATCCAGGTTCCGCTATTGGTTATTGACCGGAGATGAGTCTCGGTCATGTCTACATAGTTCTCGAACCCGTAGGGTCCGCACGCTTAACGTTTGATGACGATCGGTATTATGAGTTTATGAGTTTTGATGTACCGAAGGTAGTTCGGAGTCCCGGATGAGATCACGGACATGACGAGAAGCCTCGGAATGTCCGAGACATCAAGATTGATATATTGGACGACTATATTCGGACACCGGAAGTGTTCCGGAAAAGTTTCGGATTTAACTGGATTGTCGGAGGGGGTTACCGAAACCCCCTACGAAGGGGGATGGTCCATAGTGGGCCTTGAGGAAAGGAGAGAGGCAGCCCATAGAGGCTGGCCGGCGCCCCACCTAGGGATCCTAGTTGGACTAGGATTGGGGGGGCGCCACCTCTCCCTCTTTTCCTTTCCCTCTCTTCCTTCTTGGTGGACTCCTACTAGGAATAGGATTGCAATCCTATTCCTAGTAGGATTGCCCTAGCCGCACCATAGGAGGCCGGCCGGCCCTCCCCTCTTGCTCCTTTATATACGGGGGCAGTGGGCACCCAAGGACACACAAGTTGAATTGTTCTAGCCGTGTGCGGTGCCCCCTCCACAGAAACACACCTCGGTCATACCGTTGCAGTGCTTAGGCGAAGCCCTGCGCCGGTAGATACATCATATCCGTCACCACGCCGTCGTGCTGACGAAACTCTCCCGTGAAGCTCAACTGGATCAAGAGCTCGTGGGACGTCATCAAGCTGAACGTGTGCTGAACGCGGAGGTGCCGTACGTTCGGTGCTTGATCGGTTGAATCGCGAAGAAGTTCGACTACATCAACCGCGTCACTTGACGCTTCCGCTTCCGGTCTACGAGGGTACGTAGACACACTCTTCCCTCTCGTTGCTATGCATCTGGTAGATAGATCTTGCGTGATCGTAGGAAAATTTTTAAATACTACGTTCCCCAACACATACATATTCTAAGCCATACATATCCTAAATCACACTAATCCACACATTATCAAACAAAAATCCACTATTGATTTCAACAACAAGATGAACTAGGGTTTCACCCAAATCAATCAAATGGACAGATTTCACCCAATAGAAAGAGGGGAAAGGGAGGGGAATACCTTGAGGATTCGAAGGGCTACCGGATCCACCAATCTTTGGCTCAGATCCGCGGCTCTTGAGTGGGGAGAGGGAGGGGCGATTTTTGGGGCGCCATGGAGGGGAAAGAACAGAGGGAGGAGAGAAAGAAAGAAGACAGACGAGATGGGATCGGTGGGATTTGCTGAAGGGGTATGGCGCCCCAGGTCGGGGCGTCGTGGATCAGACCATGGCGCCCTGGGCCGAGGCGTCATGGGCCCAAGGCCGTTCCCCCGTGGCAGTCAGCGCCGACGAGCATGGCGCCGTTGACCAGGGCGTTGTGCTAACATGCATGGCGTCCCGAGTGCGGGCGTCATGCGGGTAGGGCCATTTTGTGTAATATTTTGAAAATAGGGCCATTTTGTGCTGAACTTTGCCCAAAGGGCCAGTTTTGTGATTTTTCACCCAGCCGTCGCCACCGGCCCAATCATTGCACGAAATTCACGTTGCACCCTGCCCTTATCCTCGCTCAGGGATGTCGCTGACGCAGGACGGCAGGAGCTTCCAATCCCTCCCCACGATCGGCTAGGAGATTTATCGCTACCGCCTCGGCGTCGTCCACTACATGCTGCGCTTCCCGCTCCACCTGCGACCACTACGTCGTCAAGTCGGATGACCAGTAGCGCCTCGCCGATCTGGACCGCGGCCTGGCCGGGCTGGAGTCCAAGGTGGCCTCCGTGGGAAATCCGGCGCCGTCTAGGTGCACGCGATCGCGCATTGTGATGGTCCTCTGCACCGGGCCGGACTTGACGCGGCTGGGTCTGCCTTCGCCACGGCGCCCACATCCCGGAGCTGGATGCCGCCATTGTGGCCGTGGTGCTCACCGAGGCCCTCGAGATCTTCCACCGCCACAACACACCGTGACGTCAAGTTGGACAAGGTGCTCGTCGACGCCTACAACGACGGCGACGACCCATGCGCGCCCGGCTCAGTAAAATTTTGGGTCCAGGGCGCGGGTCGGGCGCCCCGGGGCTCGTGGGCAGGCTGTAGTGTGGAGCACCGGCGTGGTCATGTACGTGCTCCTCACAGGCGGCGCACTCCCCAGAAAAGCCTATACGCTGCCGGTGCCGTCGACACGGGAGAGCAGCCAGCCCCGTAGAAGACCAACTCTTAACCCTAATTGCCAGCATACTCTCTCTCTCTCTCTCTCTCTCTCTCTCTCTCTCTCTGTCCGCTAGATTGAACAGGTCATGGGATTGGATCGAGCAAGCGCACGAGTTGCCTCCACCGCCGCTACTTGGGGTCGCTCACCGCTGCGTGGAATACAATCACCGCAAGCCTGGAGTTGAATCGCCGCCGCCGGCACAAAGGTAATCTCTTTCCATAATCCCCGTTGTCCTCCACTCCTCCAGTGATGTGTTGTCTCCTGCATGTTGTGCCGATCCTCTGGTGTGGTGGGCGTTGAGCACTTGCTGCTGCGTGCGAGTGTGAGACCGTGTGTGCGATCTGCTGTGTACGTTCTGAGCTGGCTGCTTGCTTGTTGCTCGGCGCTGGTGTTGTGCTGGCTTGCTACCGCTCTATAGCTTTGCTGGTTTGAGTTTCTGTATAGTATTGTTGCTTGTTGCTGCTGCCCTGCTGGTGTTGTTGTTCACGGTAAGAAATGACATACCAACATGAGACATGGCATCTGTGAGAGCATACCACAAGGACTTGAAAACAAGGTTGTCAGAATCGTGATTTCGAATCGGATCGGACCTCATATGGTAGGTTCGCAAATCATAAAATCTTCACTATCAGGATCGTAGAAACGTAGATTCTATGAAATAAAATCGTAGAATCATAGGGGTTAGTTTGGATCGTAAGTCGTAGAATCGTATAACAGAATCGCGATTCTGACAACCTTGCTTGAAGAAACCCATGGATGCTACATAGGGCAGTGTTTTTTATCTCATCTCACCGAATCAATTATTCCCTGTCTTTACTGTATGCCATTTTATTAATTATTTATATATATCCGCTGTATCGATGTATTGATGTTTCTAGAAATTGCAGTATCGCCGTGTCTCCATCCCCGTATCAGCGCTTCACATTTAGCTGAGTTGGCTCTCTACTTGCTTTGATTGGTTGTATATTGGAGACAATCCTATTGGTTTAGATAAATTATAGGTACCAGCATGTCAGAAAGGAGTATGGAGTTGAATTCTATTTTTATTACCGTGGATAGCAACGGCAAGAGGTATGGTGTTACTTGACTACACATTTATCTTATGATTATCTTGAACAGCGTGTTTCAAAATATGATGGACAATCATGCTTGATGCCAAAAGGTATGGTGTTACTTAACTACACATTTATCTTCTGATTATGTTGAACAGCATGTTCCAAAATAGATTGACAAAGTAACACACTATCTTGCCCTTCTCACTGATTCTATGGGCATAGGTTATATCTATCTTGCCAGTCAATATGTTGCGGCTATTTGAAGGCATGGTGTTCTATGCTTCATTTATTGTTAATTTTTTGCAATACATCAAGATGACAATTCATAATTCTCTGGATTAAACGTCTCCTATTTACAAAGTTTGGGCTTACCAGGGCAGCATGTTATATGTGCCACATATTATTATTTTTTGGTTTCACCATGGGTGATGTCATTTCTAGATCTTTTCACCCAGGTGGTCGAATAACTATAAAAAAACAAACTAAGGTTCTTATTCGTAGAAATGACATTATTAGAATGAGGGTGTGTATAGTAGCAAAAATCAAATTGGTTCTTTAATACTTGGGCATTGAGTACAATTGTTAATGTAGAACATCTTGAATCCAAATCATTTTAGGGAAAGTGGTTGGCTAATTTAACCAACTACCATGCAATAATTATTCAGGTATGTCTATATGCATTTTTTTTAATTAGGCTTGGAACTTTAGACCTGAGAATTGAACTTGGCCAAAGTTTCTCTAATAGATTAGAGAAAATATGTAATTTAGATATACTGGAAGAATAATTCACTTATTTTCTAGGCGTTAACAACCTTTTGTTGCTAATTGGTGTTAACATTGTTGAATCTTGGATTGGTACACTAGCATTTTATTTCAACAAAGATCTATAGTTTGTAAGTATGGTACCATGTTGTATTATATATATATATATATATGCATGCCTGCTTGCGAGACATCTTCTGTTTTTGTGAACAACCATGAAAGCATTGGTCTCCACTGTTGTGTGCAGACCAATCAGCACCAATGAGCAGCTTAATACCTTTTCCTTAATGAATAAGGATAAGTAGGAAACGCGGAATAAAATCTTGGTGAAGACATTTTAACAGAGATGTGATAGTGTTGTACAAGTTAATTTATTGCTTGGTTTCTATATTCCCTTTCCAGATTATTATGATTCATTAGTGCCTTGTAATAGTAGATATCTCACAATCAAATTTGAAGTGAATCTACACAAGTCATTAGTGCCATTGTTGTCCAAAACGTTATGTTTGTTTTTCTCCACCACAATTTGCCCTTTGTTTGTGGTAGTATGTCTTTTTTATCAATTGTTTATTTATTTTATAATACATATAAATCATGATCATAGTCTTTTTCATGACCAATATACAAACCCTATACCCACTGTTGAATCTTGGGTAGTTTTAATGCATGTTTGTCATGGTTTACTCAGGCATGTAAAAACCGAGACGTGCGTTCCACGTGCAAGCTTACTAGTAGCGAAAAACAATCGACGTGCCTGCGTCCGCGCATCGGCGCATGTGCTGGTTCGCGTACGAGCGAGTCCACGGCACAGCATGCATGCATGCGCCGGCCACGACCGCGTCGCTAGTGCGCCGGCCGACATCTCTCTCCCTCGAGAATATCTTGCGCTGTGCGGCCACAGTGCCGGCGCGTGTCCTGTCTCGATTTTACGCTTCACAGCGTTTTCTTTTTGTAGAATACTTACGCTTTACTCCGTTTTCTTTTTGACGGGACACTGCTCTGCTCTGCTTTATATTGAGGTCTCGCTGATAACTGTATCGTCTCTCGATCGACGAACCCGATTTTCCAGCGGCGACGATGGAGCAAGGAGGCGGTAGACATGATTGTGCCGGCAGGCAGACCGCTCCGGTCACCCTCTTCCGGCACAAGAGAGATCAATCGGTTGACCAATGCCCGCGTGCAGAATAATGCCTTGCAAGTTGCAAGTTCACGAGTTGCCGACTTGCCCTATGTCGAGCACCGAGGCGAGCTTGATTCCATGGCAGGCATCATCTCTCTGCTTTTGACGATGCATTTCTTTGGTGCCAGCGAATCAGGGTCCGACTTTTGGCGCCCACCCCGTCCCCGCTGCCCCGTGGCTGAGGCCAAGCAGCGGACTGGAGACGCCCATCCATCTCTCCTTTATCCACGAATCTCTAGACAGCGATAGCCGATATCTATCTATCAGCACTTCCATCCGACTAATTTTCAGAAATAATATCTGCATGCACTTTTGATTGGCTGACACAACAACACACTGCCGTAATGTCAGTGTACCGACCAAATCCCCGCATTGCGCGACATTTTTCAATATATCACACTCCATCCGGTTTATTGATTATTATTTTTGCAGGGCAGTTGTAAATCACGGCCTGGCATGTTTGTTTTTTTTTCACGAACAGCCTAGGCATGTAAAAGTCTCAGATTTATCAGCCAAACTAACCGAATTTTGAGGAAGCATGCTTACCAGCACCATCAGATTTTTTAATTTTTTTTTTGAGAAACTTTCAATCTATTCATCTGTAATCATGCAGTACAAAGAACAACAGAGGTAATAAAAATTACAATCATGTCCGTGGACCACCTAGCGACGACTACAAGCACTAGAGTGAGCCGAACGCGCGCCGCCGTCATTGCCCCTCCCTCGCCAGAGCCGGACAAACCTTGTTGTAGTAGACAATCGGGACGTCGTCGTGCTAAGGTCCCATAGGTCCAACACACCAGAGTAGCAACCATCGCCGATGAAGAAAGTCGTACACCTAAACGAAGACGAACGAAGACTAGATCCAAATAGATCCACCGAAGACCAGCACCGACCGAATCCCGCAAGATCCGACGGAGACAAACCTCCACATGCCCTCCGATGATGCTACACGGACCATCGAGATGCGGATGGAACGTACGAGACATTATTCCTACTAAGGGACATCAAGATCATCTATTCTCGCTTGAACATGGAATGTGTTAATTGGTCTTTCCTCCGGCCTCTCACACTCATAAGGAAGACGTTCTTCGTCTAGAATGGCATCCACTTTTTTGGTCAACAAGAGTAAACATTAGACTTAACAGCCCTTAGTGTGAGCATGAAACTTATAGAGCATGCCCACATGTGTTGAACGTATCCATCTTTCACTACCCTAGTCTCACACAAAAGTGTTCGTCTATCGTCATGGAGGCCATCCTCGCTAGCTAATCTTCATAAAACTAGAATCAAATGCTTGAGATAAGCATATCTTGCATTGCTAGAATAAAATCATTGGCTATCGAAGCTTTATTGCACACAATGTCTTCTTCTCAACAAATACACTATGTTTATATGCAATGGCATGTCGACAGACAGCTACATGAAACCTCATAACCAACAACAAGAATTAGGAGGTGTGCGTATGTCCTCCTAGGAGCACTTCCTTCCCACACATATCATAAAGGTGCCCGTGTGGTCCTGTGAAGAGGATGCCATGCTAGCAAATATGTTCGCATCAAACAATGGTCCTTGATATGCAAATCCCAACATTCTCGGATGGATATATTATATCTAAGTCATGTAGTAGAGGTCACAACGGAACAATAAATGCCGACGTGTGCTCATAAGGAGACATTCTTTATTTAGAACTGCATCCGCTCTCTTGGTCAACAAGAGTAAACATTAGACATCATGACCTTCAGCGCGACCATGAAGCTATGAAATATATGGAGGATGCATGGCCCACACGTGGTGAACTTACCCATCTTTCACTATCATAATCTCACACAGAATTGTTCGCCAGTCATCATGGAGGGGTGATTAGTAATTATAATCAAATGCACGAGGTAGGCATCTTTTGCATTGTTAGACTAAAATCATAGGCTGTCGAGTCTTGATTATACGCAAATGTCTTCTTTTCAATAAATACACAATGTTTATAATCTTATGTCGACAGAAAACTACATGAAACCTCATAACCAATGACGTGTATTAGGATGGGTCAATATGTCCTCCTAGGAGCACTTCCTTCTCACACATATCATAAATGTGCCCTTCGGAAGAGGACGTCTGGCTAGGAAATAAGTTCACAACAAACAGTGGTCCTTGAGACACAAACCCCGACCTTCTCGGATAGAGTTGTTTGACAAACTCCTATAGTAGAGGTCACAATGGAACAAGACATGTCGACATAGTACTAGATCCATCTATCGAGAAAAGAACATATTGCACATCAAATATCATTATCAGCAAGGTTAGTTGGCATCAATACACTGGTGCAAGGATGCCCTCTTAGGAACACAAACTACCCTCATCCACCGGAAACAACATTACTGTCTCGCAACTGCCCATACATCGTCATTTGGAGCACGTGTACTTCTAAATCTAGATTCAGGGTGTCATTGATTGCTTAACATATTTTCATTTCTGTTTTTCATTTTGAGAGGGCTCTTTGGCTTGGATGAATAGTAAAAAGAACTATAAGAACAAATCAGGTATTTCTAGATTCAAGGTGTTTGTTTGCTGTCTAGATTCAAGGTGTCTGTTTTTCATTTCTCAACTCGTAAATAATCGATTGCATGTATGTGTGTCGGAGAGCCACATTGTTTATTTTCGCTATAAGCTGTCCGGCCTTTGGCATAGCGAACGCCAAACTTGCGAGGCGGAAACAACTGAAGTCGCCATGGCGAAAGTTGTCATGTATCGCAAAGAAAGAAAAGTTTTATGTTTGGCAGAAAAACTACCGTCCAATTGATCGTGATCAGACGACTTATTCACTGGGAGACCAAAAGGATCAGACGTTCGCCGGTTATCATTCCTGAAGGATAAGAAAAGATTGTTCTGTAGAGTCCATACAGAATCCAGACGTACCAGGTTCAAAAATATGCGCGACCACCTCATACTCATCCAGTCATCCTGGTCCAAATCACGCACGGCACGGCGACAGCAGCGGTCTCAAACGGAGAGCAGCCGAGCGAGCACCCGTCATCCACACGTCCCGTGCCTTGATTGCTTCCCCAGAGCGATCCCCATCGCCGCCGCGCGGCCGAGGCGCCGACGGCGACGTGTGCCATGGAGGACGACCTGTCCGAGCAGCTCGCCTCGCTCTCGGATCAGCCCGCGCGCCCCCGCTTCGCTGGCACGTATTGTCGGCATCCTCCCGTCGCGATAGGTGCACGCACCGCTAGCGAGAGATGAGATCCATGGCTGACGATCGACGGAGGCGTGGGCTGCTAGGATGGCACATGCCGGTGCCATGGACGGCACGTGCTTCGATGGGAAAACCACAGAGCCGATCAGGCCATGCATGACCGGTCGTAGGCCGCCGACGCCAAAGACGACGGCGCGGAGGACTATGCGACGTACGCGTTGCCCTTGAGGTGTGATAAGCCAACGGCCGTGAACTATCGACCTGGATGCCGCGGTCGCTGCATCTGACGTCGACTGCTCGAACCCGACGATGCACGCTAGAACAAAGGCTCAGGTCCTGACGGCTGCCGCGGCGATGCACGCCGAACACGCCGCTTCATCCTCACGCTCGCGCCCACATGTACGCACGCACAGCGGCGCACACCCGTGGTCTCGACCGTAGGCTTCCGCACTGCCTGTCACGGGACGGCACGACACGAAAGCCGCCCGACGACATGATGCGGCCCAGTATCCGTTTGATCTGGTGATGCGCCCCGATTCCCTCTGTCCACCCCGATGGCCCGATCCGCAACGATTCATTTGATACCACTGCTCGTGGCTGCGGTTGGTCGAGCGAGCCTCGACGCAGCATGCACCGGCTGGGCAAAAGGTTAGGGGCAGCTAGCGCCCTGGCTCCGTCGTGTCCCTCAAAGCCACGGCACGGGTGCCGCACCAGGCCGTGCTCGCGGGGAACATCATGCTCTGCTGCTCGCCATGCATGCGGACAAAGCTGGCCACACCACCGCTATCGAGTGGAGTGAACTTTTGAGAGACAAGTGGTTAATTTGTTACAAAAGTCTTTTTCTTTTCCCTGGCGGCCCAGCCGGCCATCATAACCTCTCGGGACATTCTCGGCCGGACGAGGACGAGAGACGGCGGCCGGAGAATCATCATCGATCGACTATGGAAAGTGAAATTGTGCACTGGCTCTCCGATGGTGATGGAGGCGATGATGATAAGATAAGACCCCTATCACGCAATCGCAGCAGCCGGTTAACACGAGCAAAACATTGACTGTACGTACGTTTGGTCCATTCTCGGACCAGAAAACAGCTAAGCCGCCACTCATGATGCATGCGTGGCCTCCTGATCAATCAACCCTCGGATCAGAGTTCCTAGGAGTACAATGAAAATTGAGTCATTTCGTACGCATGTACTGTATATACACGTACAGATGTACTCGTTTCAATGTATTTGAGACCTTGACTAGAACTGTAGAAAATTTGAGTTACTCCAGTTGCGTACGGTGTGAAATAATAGCGGGACTGCGGGAGAACTTAGCCACATCACTTATTTTTGGGATGGAGGAAGTATTCTAAGTAAGACCATATCACTTATATATGAATCACCGACATTTTGTTTTGTGCTGCACGCAACTCGGCTTAGCCATAGCTAGCAACACCACGCACGTGGCTGAACTGGGAATTGTATATCAGTTTTGGTACAACTCATCTATATTCAACGGCGGAGCTATGGGGGGGACCAGCAGGGGCCACGGCTCCCCCCAACATTTAAGAAATTTCCAAAAGACCATATAGATTATTTATGCAAATAGTTATGTGGCCTCTCCTATATCCCTCTCCCAATCAGCATCCGGTGAAATAATGTAAATGCACTGTTCATAGAAGATCCCATTGACTAGTGAAAAGTAAATAGCCTTTGCTTCAGCGGTTCAACCACGTCCCAGCGGCTTCTCTCTCTCTCTCTCTCTCTATTCTGCACTTCATACACAAGTACACAACGATGTAGGATGAGGTAAAGTACGCAGGTAACATGGAAAATACATGAACACAAGGCAAATTTCGGTGTTGTAATTTATGGATACCTCTTGGTTTCTTCGTTTCAAAATAAATAATAAAATTTAGGCTGGCACTTTCACCAATGTAGCACCCCAAAAAATCATCTTTGATGGATTGAAAATAGGAGCTCTATGTGCCGCTTGTTGCGTACTTTACCTCATCCTACATCGTTGTGTACTTTCTATGTGATAATAGAACTTCTACGCAGTTCGACTAGTAATAGTTAGTTCGTCGTCATATAATTCAACATTTTGCTCCCGGGCTATCTATGTGATATGTCTATGCTATCAACTCTTTATTAGTAAAAATCAGTACCTATTTTGCCATACCTATATGGTCAATTCCTATATTTTTTCCCCCTTGGAAAAAATCTTACATATTTCATAAACCATGTTGTATTTTAGAATTTGTTTTCAATGTTCGGCCCCCCTTATGTAAAATTCCTGGGTCCGCCGTTGTCTATATTAGATATAATTTGATGTCATTCACGTTTTATAGCCATTGGATGTGATGCTATAAGATGCGCGTGTGCTGACGTGGTTTGTATCTTTTCTTGTTTTCCAGGTGAATGAGACCAAATCATGTCTCAATGAGATGAGTTTTGGTAAAACTCATCTAGATGAGATATAATTTGATTTCATTCATGTTTTATAGCCATTGAATGTGATGCTATACGATGCGTGTGTGCTGACGTGAATTGTATCTGTTCTTGTTTTCCAGGTGAATGAGATCAAATTATGTCTCATCTAGATGAGTTCTACGTACTTCCGTTGCATATTAGTACTTGCCAGTTAGGCTGTGGCCTTACCGTGATAAGGGGGGCTGGTTATTGAACACCAGAAGCCGACCGGTCGATCTGGCAAATGCGAGGCCACACGTAGGTTATCGATCTCGTTCCATGTCATTCTAAAACCAGCTGGTACGTACGTGCTCGCGCCAATAATTAATCAATCGATGCCCCTGCGATTGCCTAATTTGCCACGTAAGTGTTTTCAGCTGGTTCCTAATCATACACACGTGCCGCATGCTCCATGGCTGTGGCAACCGTACCACTGCATGCGCGTCCTCAAGCCGGAGATAGATGCATGCAACACCGGCTCACTTCAGCTTAAGCAGCAAGTGACAAGCAATAATTAAATCGAGATTACATTTGAGCACATGCAAGACGCAACGTGACTTGATACCATTAGCTAATACTACTAGCTACGTGGTTGGATGGAAATGGAACGTGCCCGGTGTTCAACCACTACATGGTCTTCTTCAAGGAATATATCGTGCGTGCAGGATGCAGCCATGCTCAGGAATATATCGTGCGCGGTGTTCAACCACTACATGGTCTTTTTTTCCTGCCTGGAAGAAACTCCACCGACTTTGTTGTGATTTGCAGCTAGCTAGCGCTATCGTCATCACACACACCATCTATCGTTTTACCGTAGGATAGGAAGCCGGGAGAATCGACGACGATCAGCGATCACATCACGAAAGACGATCGACGTGCGTGTGCGTCGGCGCGCCGGCGCATGTGGTCGTTCGCGTACGAGCGAGGCCACGGCACTGCATGCATGCGGCGGCCGCGACCTCGTCGCTAGTGCGCCGGGCGACATCTATGATCTATCTCCTTTCGAGAATACCCTGCGCTCTGGCGTGCGCGTGTGTGTGTGTTGCCACAGTGCCGGCGCGTGCCCTGCCTCGCTTTACACCGTTGCATGTACTCCTACTAGGTTGTGATGAAAGAGACGGGACACGGCCACAGGGAACTGTGGAGTTGGTTCATCGGAAAGAAGAAGGTGGTGTAAAGTTGGCGGGGGCGGAGGGGGCCACCGGATCTCCTCGTCACGCCGGTACTGGTATCTTCTCTCCGACCCTTTTTTTGCAGCGGCGCACCGCCAATGGAGCAAGGAGGCGGTAGACATCATTCTGTCGGCCGGTTATCCCATCGCCACCCTCTTCCGGCAAAAGAGAGGTCGCATGACCAAGGCGCCCGTGCAGAATAATGCTCTTTGCAAGGTCACGGCCTGCCGACTTGCCGTATGTCGAGCATTGATTCGATGGCAGGCACCACATCCATCTCCTCTCTGCTCTTGATGCATTTCTTTGGTGGCAGCGAATCAGGGTCCGACTTTTGGCACCTACCCCGCTAGCTGCCCCGCGGTTGAGGCCAAGCAGCGGACAGGAGAGGCGCCCATCTATCTCACGTTTATCCACAAATCTCTAGACAGCGATATCTATCCATCAGCACTTTCATCCGGCTAATTTTCAGAAGTAATATCTGCATGCGTTTTAGATTGGTTGACACAAGAACGTACTGCCGTAATGTCAGTGTACCGACAAAATCCCGGCATTGCGTGTCCTTTTTCAATAAAAATACTCCATACAGTTTCTTGAATTTAGTTGCTTTTCTCTTGCGGGGTAGTTGTAAAGCATAACGGCATTGACATTTTAAATTCTCATATTTATAATCCAAACTAACGGAATTTTGAGGCAGCAGGCTTACTAGTGCCATTGGAATTTACTTCAGCCATGTCTACATCTCTACTACTATTAAACAAGCCAACATTATCTTTCCTATGCACACCCCGCCTAACTTACACAAAACAACCCGAAGCAATTACAGCCATCTGATTAGATCCACTCATTTAGATCTAACCGTCGACATACAACTAACCCTCCACAAAAGTACGTTTAACAATTTCTTAGAGCGAACGAAAACTCTGCCCATCGGCGACCCCTACAATCATGCACGAAAAAAAGTTTCCGCACATCCGCACCCTCATCTGCTAAATTTACGGGACCTGAAAAAAACACCAACCAGATAGCCCCAGCATGCCATCCACCATCGCCCGCCGCCACTTCACGAGGTTGCAGCGCCGCCCCACCCGATGAGTCCACATGCGGTTGACCGCCGCCCTTCCGCCTCCACCATCAGAGACCAGGCCGCCCACCCGCTGAGCCCACATGTGGTCGCCCGCGGCCATCCCGCCTCCGGTGTCCCTGCTCCACCATCACAGTGACCAGGCCGCCCCACCCGCTGATCCCGCAGGCGGCCGCCCCGCCGCCCTTCTGCCTTCGATGTCCCGCTCCACCATCACAGCGACCAGGCCTATAGATGAGTTCTTGTTAGTACGGTGATTTCCTCCATCTTCTCTCCATGCTTCTCCCATCCCCTCTTTATAAGCTACCGCGGTCGGCAGCGAGGCAAGCCCACCTTTTAAATCCTACATGTTGATTCCCAATGGTAGAACTAATTCATAGTTTGACTGCCCTCATGAACGTTCATGTCCATTAAACTATATAATGCAAACTTCTTGTTCTCTAGAAATTCTGAATCTGCCAACAGTTAGCGTGATGTCCAAACCTTTGAGTGGCGAGCAGCTTGTATGGACTTTCGATTGTTTACAGGGTGACGGGAAGCCCATTTTTAATTGAGACAATTATTAGGTGTTCATTTAAACAACACTTCTGTAGGTGCGAGCACTAGGGTTCTTTGAAATTCCTCGGACAAGTTGCTTTCTGAAATCAGAGTAGCTGATTCATACTTATTTATGTGCCTTTACTTGATTTGCCTCTGTGTGTTTGGCCTTTTTTGTCAGGATCCTAGCCTAGAAAATTAGGAGGAGTATGCATTCAGAGGTGAATATGAGTATTGGACGAACTGTTGAAGGTGGATTTGGATTATCCTTGGTTCGTAACTTCTAAGTATTCATCCGTCACACCGTTGATATTCCAGTTATCCTTCCTTACAAGCTTTATGTGCAAATTTATGACTTTTATGGTAGTGGTACAATTTCAATGGTTGGTTCAAGTGTGGATATTCTGGCTATGATGAATTAACAAGGAATGTTTTCCTGCTGATTCAATCAATTTTTTTGTTGATATCCTTGTGGTGTTTTTTCTGGTAGGGAGGGACTTGAAGGAGAAGAAAGGTGTTGGGTACAAGTGAGAAGGCCAAATAGAGTCATGCAAGAGAGGAGAATAGACTGCATCGGAAGACGGCTTCAGATGTAGCGGTGCACACCTCTTTCGTCATACTGAGGTTAGTGTAAGACTGCTAGCCTAAGATGCAATCGAACTGAATATATTCGGGCTAGCTCTAGACAGGATAATTTAGATTGACTGATGCCGCACACGCGTCTCCTCATGCCGTCGCCAACGGCTTGGACATTGCATCTGCCGCCAACATCCCAACCATCGCTGATACTACACGTGTGGAATGACGCTGGTATCGCGCCAATGACGGAGTCTGCACGATGCCGTATCCTATTCCATATGAGCAGCAGCTCGCCATTGCCACACCGCCCTAGGCTTTTGGTTCTGGTAATGCAAATCCCCCTCAACTCCTTTGTTTTCAGTCATTGTTCCAATATTAGCGGGTATAGAACCAATACTAGCTATCCTTGCTGGAGATCAGTTAGTGGTATCCGATAAAAACCAAAATTTGATTTGATTTGATGTTGTTTCTCTAATTCTGATCATCTTAGCGTAAGATAGAGAGAGATTAGTCACAACAGATATACAAGTTGCAGTAAATTAGATCATTTGCTGAACCACAGGTTGCAAGTTTCTTTAACAGTGCTGCTGTTGTAAATCATCTATCAAGACTTGATGACAATATAATTATTTGGGCTGGCATACTGAGCCATTTGTCGTGATGTCTGCCTATAATAAAGTTGGCATCGGGCCCTTTTGTTCAAAATCAATCATGTCATTGGTTTTTGGAGTTGCATCCATCAACCAACATTAGGACTTTCTATTCTTTCACAAACAACAATCTGCTAAAATATTATTACTCTATGCCTCATTTCATAAGTGTCATGTATGTTGGAACTATGTGCTTGTTCTGAGGTGATGAATCTAAATGGAAAAACCTTAAATTAAGTGATTGATCGAGTGATCATGGAGCTATTTTTATTAAATCTTGTTTTCACTTGGAATCAGTTATTCACGATATTTACATAAAGTGGATATGTTCCTTTATACCATAATGTACTTTAATTTGTTCAGATTACAAATGAGGTTGTGGGAATTGTCACTATAAATTGCTTTCGAAGCGGATGTTCCATAGGCAAGCAAGTATGCAAAACAGCAGTGCATGATTTCAGTTAGTTTCCAATGTAGCATGTCTGGTTATTCTGGTTTTGGTTTTATGCACTTGTGGAACGAGAAAGAATTGAACCAACCAACTTGCAGGGTGAGTATTCATTTTTTTTAATTCTACCTCATGAAATCTCTTAAGATAATGACCTATTGTTCTCATAGAGGATAGTTATGAGGTAAGAAAGCGATTTTTGCTACATCTACTCAACTGAAGTGGCCATGAAGCCGCGGACAACATGCATCCTTGATGTTGTACAAGAACTGATTGGCGTGTTAAGACATACTAAATAATTAGATGTCTTCACTATGCATATGATGCTAAATTACAGCGTAGCTGGAAACTCATTTAAATTTAGGTCAATTTGTAATATTTTTAGTGCTATCAGAGTATTTGTATATCCATATAAATTTGAGTGTTTGTGCACGCATACTGTATTGTTTCTGTATTTGCTCAAACATGTAGTGGGCAAGAGGGTAGCAGCATGCCTCGAACCTCCCCATTCCACTAAATGCTGCTGGAGGGAAACATCTGTGGCGGAGTTGAAGGGCGAGTGGAATCCGGGGTAGGGGAGGTAGATGAAGGATGAAGGGAAGGTGAAGGTGCCCATGGAGGGGAGGCTAGCCTTGCTGCTGAGCTCCATTCTTGGAGATTACCTGGCCTTGCTGGGGCGATGTGGATGGCCCCTAAGTAGAAATAATCCTCTAGCATTCTCTCTCTTTATTTCTCTTGATTACTCTCAAAAAATTTCTCTTTACTCTTTTAACTGTTACCGCCATCTTAGCGTTCTCTCTGTTAGGAATAATCTTGACATGTGTTGTACACGTCCAAGTGTGTCGTGATGGGTGTGTTGCATGTCACGTTAGTACTAGCGATGCATGGTACTCCCTCCGTCCGGAAATACTTGTCATCAAAATAAATAAAAAGGGATGTATCTAGATGTATTTTAGTTCTAGATACATCCCTTTTCATCCATTTTGATGACAAGTATTTTCGGACGGAGGGAGTAGTTAAGATTAGTATTAGTCAAGAGAATAGGCTGAGTTAGTTTGCATGCATGAATAGTTAGCTGGACACGGCCGGGTCATATGCGGCCGCTGAGGAATAGTGGGCAGCGCTGCCAACGTGCGTGCTGTTAGTGGTGCGTGTGCGTGGTCTTAGTGGCCGGGAATGATGCCTGGTTAGTACGTGAGTGCATGACATAAGTGTCTGGGTCCTTTGTATATAATTGTTGCATTGAAGCAATGAAAAGTAAGGCCGAGAGGGCTGAGCACCAAAGATGTAGCCAATGTATTCATCAAGGAGAGAGCGCCTTGGCAAAGCTCTTGTGCTTCTCCTTGATGTATGCGTGTGTGTGTGCAGAGTTTTTCACCATGTGTGTGTGTGTGTGTGTGTTCTTGAGAGAAACAAAAGGAAGAGTTGTGTGATGTAGAAGAAGAGCGGCGCTGCCAGGAGAGGTGGCACCAACACTCTCAATGAAATAAAATCAGCACTGAATGTTTTTCGTCAAGCTTTTTTTTTTTGTGTATGAAGCTGGATGCAACTGAAATATATTTGCTATAACATGTATTTGAACTAACATTATTTGTTTTCTAATTGCTTCTTTTGATCAGAACCAACATGTAGCCTGAAAAGAGAAACTATATTCTATGAGCTAAATGATGGGGAAGAAGAGGATTAGGTCGACATATTGGTGCCAATGAGAACACTGAGCTATGGAGGTGATGTTTCACGCAACACAAGCGATGATCTCAACAGCTAAATGATGGGGAAGAAAAAGATTAGGCCGACATATTTGGATTGATTCAACCTTATCTATACGTTTTTTGGTCATTGTGATGATCCGATGTGCCCCATATAGGTGTCTGGATTGGAATAGGTATTTTATGGGCTCGGCAAGCGAGGAATGTTACGGCTGTTGATTAAGATTCTCGATTTCTTAGTGCTGGTAATCTTCATATGCTTTAGGTAATCTGTTTTAAGTAACATCAATAATTAAATTTGCATAGCACGTGGAATCTGTGCTAATTCATTGTGCACGCAATATTAAGTATCACTATATCTCAATGAAAATGTAATCTTCATATAAATATTGATTCTAACATGACGTGCGTGCACGTGCATACTTACTAGTCGTCCTAAATTGTCAACTCTATCGTCTCATTAAGCCAGTCATGCTATGCATTGCATGGCATACATGATTGGCGGTCATACAACCATTGAGTTTTTTTTCTTGAAAAGAAGTAAAGACTACCACGTTCTCTTTATTTTTTACAAAGATAGTGCAAGGGTTATATGTGATCCATCATTACGCGACATGCGGCACAATGCGGATTCCTCCCCGAGAGGGACATGTAACAAACCAATGCATTTTTATGAACTTGTTTTTTGCAGAGATTTCCAAGAACTCATTAATAATTGCATTACTCTGCGCAAACCACATATATTTTTGCGAGGATTTAGAATCATGCTGTGGATTAATCCAGATTGAGCACGTAAGCCATTCATAATGAGCTAAGAGCCTAAGAAGGCACATTGACAAACCATTACGTATGCTGGACATCAAGATCATCGTTTCCCGCTTGAACATGGAATGTGTTAATTGGTCTTTCTTCCGACCTCTCACACTCATCAGGAAGACGTTCAACGTCTAGAATGGCATCCACTTTTCTGGTCAACAAGAGTAAACATTAGACTTAACGGCCCTTAGTGTGAGCATGAAACGTATAGAGGATGGCCCAACATGTGTTGAACTTATCCATCTTTCACTATCCTAGTCTCACACAAAAGTGTTTGTCAATCGTCATGGTCCTCCTCGCTAGCAAATCTTCATAAAAACTAGAATCAAATGCTTGAGATAAGCATCTCTTGCATTGTGAGGCTTTCTTGCACACAATGTCTTCTTATCAACAAATACACAATGTTTACATGCAATGGCATGTCGACAGACAGCTACATAAAACCTCATAACTGAAGGAAATATGCCCTAGAGTCAATAATAAAGATGTTATTTGTATTTCCTTATATCATGATAAATGTCTTTTATTCATGCTAGAATTGTATTAACCGGAAACTTAGTACATGTGTGAATACATAGACAAAACAGAGTGTCCCTAGTATGCCTCTACTAGACTAGCTCATTGATCAAAGATGGTTATGTTTCCTAGCCATAGACATGAGTTGTCATTTGATCAATGAGATCACATCATTAGGAGAATGATGTGATGGACAAGACCCATCTGTTAGCTTAGCAACTTGATCGTTTAGTTTTACTGCTATTGCTTTCTTCGTGACTTATACATGTTCCTATGACTATGAGATTATGCAACTCCCGTATACCGGAGGAACACCTTGTGTGCTATCAAACGTCCAACGTAACTGGGTGATTATAAAGATGATCTACAGGTGTCTTCAAAGGTGTTCGTGGTGTTGGCATAGATCAAGAATAGGATTTGTCACTCCGAGTGTCGGAGAGGTATCTCTGGGCCCTCTCGGTAATACACATCATAATAAGCCTTGCAAGAAAATGGCTAATGAGTTAGTCACGAGATGATGTATTACGGAACAAGTAAAGAGACTTGCCGGTAACGAGATTGAACTAGGTATTGAGATACCGACGATCGAATCTCGGGCAAGTAACATACCGATGACAAAGGGAACAACGTATGTTGTTATGCGGTTTGACCGATAAACATCTTCGTAGAATATGTAGGAGCCAATATGAGCATCCAGGTTCCGCTATTGGTTATTGACCAGAGATGAGTCTCAGTCATGTCTACATAGTTCTCGAACCCGTAGGGTCCGCGCGCTTAACGTTCGATGACGATCGGTATTATGAGTTTATGAGTTTTGATGTACCGAAGGTAGTTCGGAGTCCCGGATGAGATCACGGACATGACGAGGAGTCTCGGAATGTCCGGGACATAAAGATTAATATATTGACGACTATATTTAGACACGAAAGTGTTCCGGGTGTTATCAGATAAAACCGGAGTGCCGGAGGGG
>LR738710.1:82183245-82300375 GCA_902687465.1 Secale cereale | reverse complement strand
CCATAGTGGGCTAATGAGGGAAAGAGAGAGGCAGCCCATAGGGCTGGCCGTACCCCCCCCCCTTAGGGATCCTAGTTGGACTATGAGAAGGGAGGAGGCGCCCCTCTCCTTCCTTCTCCTCTCCCCCTTCCTTTCCTACTCCTAGTAGGAATAGGAAAGGGGATTCCTATTCCTACTAGGAGTAGGAATCCTACTCCTATGGCGCGCCCCTTGGGCTGGCCGCAGCTCCCCCTTGCTCCTTTATATACGGGGGCAGGGGGGCACCCAAAGACACACAAGCAACATCGTTTTAGCCGTGTGCGGTGCCCCCCTCCACAGAAACACACCTCGGTCATAGCGTTACAGTGCTTAGGCGAAGCCCTGCGCCGGTAGCTTCATCATCTCCGTCACCACGCCGTCGTACTGATGAAACTCTCCCGTGAAGCTCAACTGGATCAAGAGCTCGTGCGACGTCATCGAGCTGAACGTGTGCTGGACGCGGAGGTGCCGTACGTTCGGTGCTTGGATTGGTTGGATCGCGAAGACGTTCGACTACATCAACCGCGTCACTAGACGCTTCCGCTTTCGTTCTACAAGGGTACGTAGACACACTCACCCCTCTCATTGCTATGCATCTAGTAGATAGATTTTGCGTGATCGTAGGAAAATTTTGAAATACTACGTTCCCCATCAGTGGCATCATGAGCCAGGTTTATGCGTAAATGATATGCACGAGTAGAACACAATGAGTTGTGGGCGATAATAGTCATACTGCTTACCAGCATGTCATACTTTGATTCGACGGTATTGTGACATGAAGCGGTCCGGACCGACATTACGTGTACGCTTACGCGAGACTAGTTTCACCGTTACGAGCACTCGTTGCTTAAAGGTGACCGCCGGGTGTCTGTCTCTCTCACTTTAGCTGAATCGAGTGTGACTACGCCCGGTCCGTGTGAAGGTTAAAACATCACATACTTGACAAAAAACCGTTGTGGTTTTTGTATGCGTAGGTAAGAACGGTTCTTGCTAAGCCCGTAGCAGCCACGTAAAACTTGCAACAACAAAGTAGAGGACGTCTAACTTGTTTTTGTAGGGTATGTTGTGATGTGATATGGTCAAGACGTGATGAGTTATACGTTATTGTATGAGATGTTCATGTTTTGTAAAGTTATCGGCAACTGGCAGGAGCCATATGGTTGTCGCTTTATTGTATGAAATACAATCACCATGTAATTGATTTACTTTATCACTAAGCGGTAGCGGTAGTCGTGGAAGCAATAGTTGGAGAGACGACAACGATGCTACAATGGAGATCAAGGTGTCGTGCCGGTGACGATGGTGATCATGACGGTGCCTTGGAGATGGAGATCAAAAGCACAAGATGATGATGGCCATATCATGTCACGTATTTTGATTGCATGTGATGTTTATATTTTTATGCTTCTTATTTTGCTTAGTACGGCGGTAGCATTATAAGATGACCCCTTACAAAATTTCAAGGTACAAGTGTTCTCCCTGAGTATGCACCGTTGCGAAAGTTCATCGTGCCGAGACACCACGTGATGATCGGGTGTGATAAGCTCTATGTTCAAATACAACGGGTGTAAGACAGTTTTGCGCATGCAGAATACTCGGGGTAAACTTGACGAGCCTAGCATGTACAGACATGGCCTCGGAACACTGGAGACCGAAAGGTCGAGCGTGAATCATATAGAAGATATGATCAACATAAGATGTTCACCATTGAAAACTACTCCATCTCACGTGATGATCGGACATGGTTTAGTTGATTTGGATCACGTGATCATTTAGATTACCAGAGGGATGTCAATCTAAGTGGAAGTTATTTAGTAATATGATTAATTGAACTTTAATTTATCATGAACTTAGTCCTGATAGTTTTTCATATCTATGTTGTTGTAGATCAATGGCCCGTGCTACCGTTCCCTTGCATTTTAATGCGTTCCTAGAGAAAGCTAAGTTGAAAGATGATGGTAGCAATTACACGGAGTGGGTCCGTAACTTGAGGATTATCATCATTGTTGCACAGAAGAATTATGTCCTTAAAGCACCGCTAGGTGACAATCCCCCTCCCGCTAATCTAGACGCTTTGACCGTCTGGCAGATGCGGTCTGATGACTACATGATAGTTCAGTGTACCAAGCTTTACGGCTTAGAACCGGGACTTCAACGACGTTTTGAATGTCATGGAGCATATGAGATGTTCCAGGAGTTGAAGTTAATATTTCAAGCAAATGCCCGGATTGAGAAATATGATATTTCCAATAAGTTCTACAACTGCAAGATGGAGGAGAACAGTTCTATCAGTGAACACTTGCTCAGAATGTCTGGGTATTACAATCATATGACTCAACTTGGATGCAAAGTTGACGAAGATAGTGTTATTGATAGAGTTCTTCAATCACCGCCATCAAGCTATAAAGGCTTCGTGATGAACTATAACATGCAAGGGATGTAGAAGACAATTCCCGAGCTCTTCGTTATGCTCAAAGCTGCGGAGGTAGAAATCAAAAAGGAGCATCAAGTGTTGATGGTTTACAAGACCACTAGTTTCAAGAAAAAGGGCAATGGAAAGAAGGGGAACTTCAAGAAGAATAGCAAGACTGTTGCTACTCCCACGAAGAAACCCAAGTTTGGAGCCAAGCCTGAAACTGAGTGCTTCCACTGCAAAGGGACTGGACACTGGAAGCGGAACTGCCCCAAGTATTTGGCGGATAAGAAGGATGGCAAAGTGAACAAAGGTAATGTGATATATATGTTATTGATGTGTACCTTACTAATGCTCGCAGTAGCACCTGGGTATTTGATACTGCATCTGTTGCTAATATTTGCAACTCGAAACAAGGACTACGGATTAAGCGAAGATTGGCTAAGGACAAGGTGACGATGCCCGTGGGAAATGGTTGCAAAGTCGATGTGCCTGCAGTCGGCACGCTACCTCTACATCTACCTTCGGGATTTGTTTTAGACCTGAATAATTGTTATTAGGTGCCAGCGTTAATCATGAACATTATATCTGGATCTTGTTTATTGCGAGACGGTTATTCATTTAAATCTGTGAATAATGCTTGTTCTATTTGTAGGAGTAATATCTTTTATGGTCATGCACCCTTGAAGAGTGGTCTATTCTTGTTGGATCTCGATCGTAGTGATACACATATTCATAATATTGAAGCTAAAAGATGCTAGGTTAATAATGATAGTGCAACTTATCTGTGGCACTACCGTTTAGGTCATATTGGTGTAAAGCGCATGATGAAACTCCATAGTGATGGACTTTTGGAATCACTTGATTATGAATCACTTGGTGCTTGGGAACCATGCCTCATGGGAAAGATGACTAAAACTCCGTTCTCCGGAACAATGGAGCGAGCAACAGATTTGTGGAAATCAGACATACTGATGGATGTGGACCGATGAGTGTTGAGGCTCACGGCGGGTATCGTTATTTTCTGACCTTCACTGATGATTTGAGCAGATATATGGGTATATCTACTTGATGAAACACAAGTCTGAAACATCTGAAAAGTTCAAAGAATTTCAGATTGAAGTAGAGTATCATCGTAACAAGAAAATAAAGCTTCTACGATCTGATCGTGGAGGCGAATATTTGAGTTATGAGTTTGGTCTTCATTTGAAACAATGTGGAATAGTTTCACAACTCACGCCACCCGGAACACCACAACGTAATGGTGTGTCCGAACGTCGTAACCGTACTTTATTAGATATGGTGCGATTTATGATGTCTCTTACCAATTTACCACTACCGTTTTGGGGTCATGCTTTAGAGACAGCTGCATTCACGTTAAATAGGGCACCATCTAAATCCGTTGAGACGACGCCTTATGAACTATGGTTTGGCAAGAAACCAAAGTTGTCGTTTCTTAAAGTTTGGGGCTACGATGCTTATGTGAAAAAGCTTCAACCTGATAAGCTCGAACCCAAATCAGAGAAATGTGTCTTCATAGGATACCCAAAGGAGACTGTTGGGTACACCTTCTATCACAGATCCGAAGGCAAGATATACATTGCTAAGAATGGATCCTTTCTAGAGAAGGAGTTTCTCTCGAAAGAAGTGAGTGGGAGGAAAGTAGAACTTGATGAGGTAATTGTACCTTCTCCCGAATTGGAAAGTAGTACACCACAGAAACTAGTTCCAGTGATTCCTATACCAATTAGTGAGGAAGCTAATGATGATGATCATGAAACTTCAGATCAAGTTACTACCGAACTTCGTAGGTCAACCAGAATACGTTCCGCACCAGAGTGGTACGGGAACCCGGTTCTGAAAGTCATGTTACTAGACCATGATGAACCCACGAACTATGAGGAAGCGATGATGAGCCCAGATTCCGCAAAATGGCTTGAGGCCATGAACTATGAGATGGGATTCACGTATGAGAACAAAGTGTGGACTTTGGTTGACTTGACCGATGATCGGCAAGCCATCGAAAATAAATGGATCTTCAAGAGGTAGAGCAACGCTGACGGTAATGTTACTGTCTAGAAAGCTGGACTTGTTGCGAAAGGTTTTCGACAAGTTCAAGGAGTTGACTACGATGAGACTTTCTCACCTATAGCGATGCTTAAGTCTGTCCGAATCATGTTAGCAATTTCCGCATTTTATGATTATGAAATATGGCAAATGGATGTCAAAACTGCATTCCTAAATGGATACCTGAAAGAGGAGTTGTATATGATGCAACCATAAGGTTTTTTCGATCCTAAAGGTGCTAACAAAGTGTGCAAGCTCAAGCGATCCATCTATGGACTGGTGCAAGCATCTCGGAGTTGGAATATACGCTTTGATGATGTGATCAAAGCATATGGTTTTGTACAGACTTTTGGAGAAGCCTGTATTTACAAGAAAGTGAGTGGGAGCTCTGTAGCATTTCTGATATTATATGTGGATGACCTATTGTTGATTGGAAATGATATAGAATTTCTGGATGGCATAAAAGGATACTTGAATAAGAAGTTTTCAATGAAAGACCTCAGTGAAGCTGCATATATATTAGGCATCAAGATCTATAGAGATAGATCAAGACGCTTAATTGGAATTTCACAAAGCACATACCTTGATAAAGTTTTGAAAAATTTCAAAATGGATCAGTCAAAGAAAGGGTTCTTGTCTGTGTTACAAGGTGTGAAGTTGAGTATGACTCAATGCCCGATCACTGTAGAAGATAGAGAGAAAATGAAAGTCATTCCCTATGCCTCAGCCATAGGATCTATCATGTATGCAATGCTGTGTACCAGACCTGATGTGTGCCTTACTATAAGTTTAGCAGGGAGGTACCAAAGTAATCCAGGAGTGGATCACTGGACAGCGGTCAAGAACATCCTGAAGTACCTGAAAAGGACAAAGGATATGTTTCTTGTTTATGGAGGTGACAAAGAGGTCGTCGTAAACGGTTACGTCGATTCGTGCTTTGACACTGATCCGGATGACTCTAAGTCACAAACCGGATATGTATTTTTATTGAACGGTGGAGCTGTCAGTTGGTGCATCTCCAAGCAGAGCGTCGTGGCGGGATCTACGTGTGAAGCGAAGTACATAGCTGCTTCGGAAGTAGTAAATGAAGGAGTCTGGATGAAGGAGTTCATATCCGATCTAGGTGTAATACCTAGTGCATCGCGACCAATAAAAATCTTTTGTGACAACACTGGAGCAATAGCCTTGGCGAAGGAATCCAGATTTCACAAGAGAACAAAGCACATCATGAGATGCTTCAATTCCATCCGCGATAAAGTCAAGGAGAGAGACATAGAAATTTGCAAAATACATACGGACCTGAATGCCGCAGATCCGTTGACTAAGCCTCTTCCACGGGCAAAACATGATCAGCACAAAGGCTCCATGGGTGTTATAATCATTGATACGTTTGTTGGGGAACGTAGCAAAATTCAAAAAAATTATATGCTTCACCAAGATCAATCTAAGGAGTCATCTAGCAACGAGGGAGAAAGGAGTGCATCTACATACCCCTGTAGATCGCGAGCGGAAGCGTTCAAGAGAACGTGGATGATGGAGTCGTACTCGTCGTGATCCAAATCACCGATGATCCCAGCGCCGAACGGGCGGCACCTCCGCGTTCAACACACGTACGGTGCAGTGACGTCTCCTCCTTCTTGATCCAGCAAGGGAGGAGGAGAGGTTGATGGAGATCCACCAGCACGACGGCGTGGTGGTGGATGCAACGGTATTTCTGCAGGGCTTCGCCAAGCGGTGCAGGAGGAGGGAGAGGTGTAACGGGAGGGAGAGGGAGGCGCCAGGGGCAACGGTGTGGCTACCCTCCCTCCCCCCACTTTATATAGGGGGCCTAGGGGGTGTGCGCCGACCCTAGAGATGGGATCTCTAGGGGGCGGCGGCCTAGGGGGGACTTGCCCCCCAAGTCACATGGGCCCCCCACCCCTAGGGTTCCCAACCCTAGGCTTAGGGGGAGGGCCCAAGGGGGGCGTACCCGCCCACTATGGGCTGGTTTCCTTCCCCTTTCAGCCCATGGGGCCCTTCAGGATAGGTGGCCCCACCCGGTGGACCCCCGGGACCCTTCCGATGGTCCCGGTACACTACCGGTGACCCCCGAAACTCTCCCGATGGCCGAAAATGGGCTTCCTATATATAATTCTTTACCTCCGGACCATTCCGAAACTCCTCGTGACGTTCGGGATATCATCCGGGACTCCGAACAACATTCGAGTTACCGCATGCATATATCTCTACAACCCTAGCGTCCCGAACCTTAAGTGCGTAGACCCTACGGGTTCGGGAGACACGTAGACATGACCGAGACGACTCTCCGGTCAATAACCAACAACGGGATCTGGATACCCATGTTGGTTCCTACATGTTCCTCGATGATCTTATCGGATGAACCATGATGTCAAGGATTCAACCAATCCCGTATACAATTCCCTTTGTCTATCGGTATAGTACTTGCCCGAGATTCGATCGTCGATATACCGATACCTTGTTCAATCTCGTCATGGCAAGTCTCTTTACTCGTTCCATAATCCATCATCCCGTGACCAACACCTTAGTCACATTGAGCTCATTATGATGATGTCTTACCGAGTGGGCCCATAGATACCTCTCCCTCATACGGAGTGACAAATCCTAGTCTCGGATCATGCCAACTCAATAGATACTTTTGGAGATACCCGTTGCGTACCTTTATAGCCACCCAGTTACGTTGTGACGTTTGGAACACCCAAAGTATTCCTACGGTATCCGGGAGTTGCACAACCTCATGGTCTAAGGAAAAGATACTTGACATTGGAAAAGCTTTAGCATTACGAACTACACAATCTTGTGCTAGGCTTAGGATTGGGTCTTGTCCATCACATCATTCTCCTAATGATGTGATCTCGTTATCAATGACATCCAATGTCCATGTTCAGGAAACCTTAACCATCTGTTGATCAACAAGCTAGTAACTAGAGGTTTACCAGGGACACGTTTTGGTCTATGTATTCACACATGTATCACTGTTTCCGGATAATACAATTCAAGCATGAATAACAGACAATTATCATGAACAAGGAAATATAATAATAACCATTTTATTATTGCCTCTAGGGCATATTTCCAACAGTCTCCCACTTGCACTAGAGTCAATAATCTAGTTACATTGTGATGAATCGAACACCCATAGAGTTCTGGTGTTGATCATGTTTTGCTCATGGAAGAGGTTTAGTCAACGGATCTACGACATTCAGATCCGTATGCAGTTTACAAATATCTATGTCTCCATCTTGAACATAATTCTGGATGGAGTTGAAACGGCGCTTTATGTGCTTGGTCTTCTTGTGAAACCTGGGCTCCTTGGCAATGGCAATAGCTCCCGTGTTGTCACAGAAGAGAGTCATCGGGCCCGACGCGCTTGGAATGACTCCTAGGTCGGTGATGAACTCCTTCATCCAAACTCCTTCCTGTGCTGCTTCACAAGCAGCTATGTACTCCGCTTCACATGTAGAATGCGCCACGACGCTTTGCTTGCAACTGCACCAGCTGACTGCCCCACCATTCAAAATATACACGTATCTGGTTTGTGACTTGGAGTCATCCAGATATGTGTCTAAGCTAGCATCGACGTAACCCTTTACGACGAGCTCTTCGTCACCTCCATAAACGAGAAACATATCCTTAGTCCTTTTCAGGTACTTCAGGATGTTCTTGACCGCTATCCATTGTTCCATACCGGGATCACTTTGGTACCTCCCTACCAAACTTATGGCAAGGTTCACATCAGGTCTGGTACACAGCATGTCATACATAATAGAACCTATGGCTGAGGCATAGGGGATGACACTCATCTTTTCTCTATCTTCTGCCGTGGTCGGGGATTGAGCTGTGCTCAATCTCATACCTTGCAATACAGGCAAGAACCCTTTCTTGGACTGATCCATATTGAACTTCTTCAATATCTTATCAAGGTATGTGCTTTGTGAAAGACCAATGAGGCGTCTCGATCTATCTCTATAGATCTTGATGCCTAATATGTAAGCAACTTCTCTAAGGTCCTTCATTGAAAAATTCTTATTCAAGTAGGCCTTTATGTTCTCCAAGAATTCTACATCATTTCCCATTAGCAATATATCATCCACATATAATATGAGAAATGCTATAGAGCTCCCACTCACTTTATTGTAAATACAGGATTCTCCCCAAGTCTGTATAAACCCAAATGCTTTGACCACATCATTAAAGCGAATATTCCAACTCCGAGATGCTTGCACCAGCCCATAGATTGAGCGCTGGAGCTTGCATACCTTGTTAGCATTCTCAGGATCGACAAAACCTTCCGGCTGCATCATATACAGTTCTTCCTTGAGGAAGCCATTAAGAAATGCCGTTTTGACGTCCATTTGCCATATCTCATAATCATAGTATGCGGCAATTGCTAACATGATTCAGATAGACATCAGCATTGCTACGGGAGAGAAAGTCTCGTCGTAGTCAATCCCTTGAACTTGTCGATTACCTGTAGCGACAAGTCGAGCCTTATAGATGGTCACATTACCATCCGCGTCAGTCTTCTTCTTAAAGATCCATTTATTTTCTATGGCGTGCCGATCATCCGGCAAGTCCACCAAAGCCCATACTTTGTTTTCATACATTGATCCTATCTCGGATTTCATGGCTTCAAGCCATTTGTTGGAATCCGGGCCCGCCATCGCTTATTCATAGTTCGAAGGTTCACCGTTGTCTAACAACATGATTTCCATGACAGGGTTGCCGTACCACTCTGGTGCGAAACGTGTCCTTGTGGACCTTCGAAGTTCAGTGGTAACTTGATCTGAAGCTTCATGATCGTCATCATTAACTTCCTCCCTAGTCGGTGCAGGCACCTCAGGAACAACTTCCTGCGCTGTGCTACTTTCCGGTTCGGAAGGGGTGACTGTCACCTCATCAAGTTCCATTTTCCTCCCACTCACTTCTTTCGAGAGAAACTCTTTCTCCAGAAAGGATCCATTCTTGGCAACGAAGACCTTGCCTTCGGATCTGAGGTAGAAGGTGTACCCAATAGTTTCCTTTGGGTATCCTATGAAGACGCATTTTTCCGATTTGGGTTCGAGCTTTTCAGGTTGAAGTTTCTTGACATAAGCATCGCAACCCCAAACTTTCAGAAACGACAGCTTAGGTTTCTTGCCAAACCAAAACTCATACGGTGTCGTCTCAACGGATTTAGACGGACCCCTATTTAAAGTGAATGTGGCAGTCTCTAAAGCATATCCCCAAAAAGATAGTGGTAAGTCGGTAAGAGACATCATAGATCTCACCATGTCCAATAGAGTACGATTACGACGTTCGGACACACCATTACGCTGAGGTGTTCCGGGCGGTGTCAATTGTGAAACAATTCCACAGTTCCTTAAGTGCGTGCCAAATTCGTGACTTAAATATTCTCCACCACGATCTGATCGTAAGAACTTTATTTTTCTGTCACATTGATTCTCAACCTCATTCTGAAATTCCTTGAACTTTTCAAAGGTCTCAGACTTGTGTTTCATCAAGTAGACATACCCATATCTACTTAAGTCATCCGTGAGGGTGAGAACATAACGATAGCCTCTGCGAGCTTCAACACTCATTGGATCGTACACATCGGTATGTATGATTTCCAACAAGTTGGTTGCTCGCTCCATTGTTCCGGGGAACGGAGTCTTGGTCATCTTGCCCAAGAGGCATGGTTCGCACGTGTCAAATGATTCATAATCAAGAGACTCTAGAAGTCCATCTGCATGGAGCTTCTTCATACGTTTGACACCAATATGACCAAGGCGGCAATGCCACAAGTATGTGGGACTATCATTATCAATTTTACATCTTTTGGCATTCACACTATGAATATGTGTAATATCACGTTCGAGATTCATCAAGAATAAACCATTGACCAGCGGGGCATGACCATAAAACATATCTCTCATATAAATAGAACAACCATTATTCTCGGATTTAAATGAGTATCCATCTCGCATTAAACGAGATCCAGATACAATGTTCATGCTCAAAGCTGGTACTAAATAACAATTATTAAGGTTTAAAACTAATCCCGAGGGTAGATGTAGAGGTAGCGTGCCGACGGCGATCACATCGACCTTGGAACCATTCCCGACGCGCATCGTCACCTCGTCCTTCACCAGTCTCAGCTTATTCCGCAGCTCCTGCTTTGAGTTACAAATGTGAGCAACTGCACCGGTATCAAATACCCAGGAGCTACTACGAGTGCTAGTAAGGTACACATCAATAACATGTATATCATATATACCTTTGACGTTGCCGGCCTTCTTATCTGCTAACTATTTGGGGCAGTTCCGCTTCCAGTGACCCGTTCCCTTGCAATAAAAGCACTCAGTCTCAGGCTTGGGTCCATTCTTTGGCTTCTTCCCGGCAACTGGCTTACCGGGCGCGGCAACTCCTTTGCCGTCCTTCTTGAAGTTCTTTATACCCTTGCCTTTCTTGAACTTAGTGGTTTTATTCACCATCAACACTTGATGTTCTTTCTTGATATCCACCTCCGCTGATTTCAGCATTGAATACACCTCGGGAATGGACTTCTCCATCCCTTGCATATTGAAGTTCATCACGAAGCTCTTGTAGCTAGGTGGGAGCGACTGAAGGATTCTGTCAACGACCACTTCGTTTGGGAGATTAATTCCAAACTGAGACAAGCGATTGTGCAACCCAGACAATTTGAGTACGTGCTCGCTGATAGAACTATTCTCCTCCATCTTACAACTGTAGAATGCGTCGGAGACGTCATATCTCTCGACTCGAGCATCAGCTTGGAAAACCATTTTCAGCTCTTGGAACATCTCATATGCTCCGTGGTGCTCAAAACGCTTTTGGAGCCCCGATTCTAAGCTGTAAAGCATGCCGCACTGAACCAGGGAGTAATCATCACAACGTGACTGCCAAGCGTTCATAACGTCTCGAGCTGCTGGGAAAACGGGTGCATCACCTAGCGGTGCGTCAAGGACATATGATTTCTTGGCAGCTATGAGGATAATCCTCAAGTTACGGACCCAATCCGTATAGTTGCTACTATCGTCTTTCAGCTTGGTTTTCTCTAGGAACGCATTGAAGTTGAGGGCAACATGAGCGTGGGCCATTTGATCTAGAAGACATATTGTAAAGATTTTAGACTAAGTTCATGACAATTAAGTTCATCTAAACAAATTTAATGAACTCCCGCTGAGATTGACATCTCTCTAGTCATCAAAGTGATACATCATCCGAATCGACTAGGCCGTGTCCGATCATCACGTGAGACGGACTAGTCATCAACGGTGAACATCTTCATGTTGATCGTATCTTCTATATGACTCATGTTCGACCTTTCGGTCTTCCGTGTTCCGAGGCCATGTCTATACATGCTAGAATCGTCAAGTGGACCCTAAGTGTATTGCGTGTGTAAATCTGGCTTACACCCGTTGTTTGCGAACGTTAGAGCCTATCACACCCGACCATCACGTGGTGCTTCGGAACAACGATCCTTAGGAACGGTGCACAGTTAGGGGGAACAAAATTCTTGAAATTTTAGTGAGAGATCATCTTATTTACTACCGCCGTTCTAAGCAAATAAGATGTATAAACATGATAAACATCACATGCAATCAAATAGTGACATGATATGGCCAATATCATTTTGCTCCTTTGATCTTCATCTTCGGGGCTCCATGATCATCTTTGTCACCGGCATGACACCATGATCTCCATCATCGTGTCTTCATGTAGTCGTCTCGCCAAACATTACTTCTACTACTATGGCTTACGTTTAGCAATAAAGTAAAGTAATTACATGGCGTTATTCAGTGACACGCAGGTCATACAATAAAATAAGACAACTCCTATGGCTCCTGTCGGTTGTCATACTCATCGACATGCAGGTCGTGATTCCTATTACATTGACATGATCAATCTCATACATCACATATATCATTCATCACATCCTTTTGGCCATATCACATCACACGACACATGCTGCAAGAACAAGTTAGACGTCCTCTAATTGTTGTTGCAAGTTTTACGTGGCTGCTATAGGTTTCTAGCAAGAACATTTCTTACCTACGCCAAAACCACAACGTGATATGCCAAATTCTATTTACCCTTCATAAGGACCCTTTTCATCTAATCCGATTCGACTAAAGTGGGAGAGACTGTCACCCGCTAGCCACCTTATGCAACTAGTGCATGTCAGTCGGTGGAACATGTCTCACGTAAGCGTACGTGTAAGGTCGGTCCGAGCCGCTTCATCCCACGATGCCTCCGAATCAAGATTAGACTAGTAGCGGCAAGAGAATTGAACAAATCTACGCCCACAACTGCTTTGTGTTCTACTCGTGCAAGATACTACGCAAAGACCTAGCTCAGATGCCACTGTTGGGGAACGTAGCAGAATTCAAAAAAAATATACGCTTCACCAAGATCAATCTAAGGAGTCATCTAGCAACGAGGGAGAAAGGAGTGCATCTACATACCCTTGTAGATCGCGAGCGGAAGCGTTCAAGAGAACGTGGATGATGGAGTCGTACTCGTCGTGATCCAAATCACCGATGATCCCAGCGCCGAACAGACGGCACCTTCGCGTTCAACACACGTACGGTGCAGCGACGTCTCCTCCTTCTTGATCCAGCAAGGGGGGAGGAGAGGTTGATGGAGATCCAGCAGCACGACGGCGTGGTGGTGGATGCAACTGTATTTCTGCAGGGCTTCGCCAAGCGCTACGGGAGGAGGGAGAGGTGTCATGGGAGGGAGAGGGAGGCGCCAGGGGCAAGGGTGCGGCTGCCCTCCCTCCCCCCACTTTATATAGGGGGCCTAGGGGGTCCGCCAGCCCTAGAGATGGGATCTCTAGGGGGGCGGCGGCCTAGGGGGGACTTGCCCCCCAAGTCACATGGGGCACCCCCCACCCCTAGGGTTCCCAACCCTAGGCTCAGGGGAGGGCCCAAGGGGGGCGTACTGATACGTCTCAAACGTATCTACTTTTCCAAACACTTTTGATATTGTTTTGACCTCATTCTTGGATGATTTGAACTAAACTAAGCCGGACTGACGCTGTTTTCAGCAGAGCTGCCTGTATGGTTTTATTGTGTGTAGGAAAATGGATTTCTAAGTATCTCAGAAAAATCCACGAAAAATCACAGAAAATCCACGCACCCAAAGGAACCAGGAGCCAGAAGTGGGGCCAGAGGGGGGCCAGGGGGTGCCCAGGCGCCCTGTGGGCGCGCCCCCCCTGGGCCGCGCCGGGGGGTCGCCTGGGTGGGGCCCACACCCCCTGGTGCCCTACTTCGCCTCATATTTTTACTCGCGACAAGGAAACCCCAGATCAGAAGTTCTTTCGCAGTTTTCCGTCGCGGAGCCGCCGCCACCCTCTGTTCTTCCTCGGGAGGGCTAATCTGGAGGCTGAATTGGCCTCCGGAGAGGGGAGATCGTCGCCATCGTCATCATCATCACCACTCCATCATCCCTCCATGACTTCTCCCTCCATGTGTGAGTAATTCCCCTGCTGTAGGCGAAGGGGATGGTAGGGATTGGATGAGTTAGATCATGTAATAGTTTGTCAGATCGTTGGGGGCATGTTGCCTATCATCTACTATGGTGTTTATCATCTTTGGTTCACTTGTTATTCTTAATGCTTGACACTTAGGGCCCGAGTGCCATGATTTCAGATCTGAACCATATGTGTTTGCATGAATATATTTGTGTTCGTGATCCTATCTATGAGTTGTTTGCACCTATTACGGTTCGGAACCGGCGATCCCAAAAGTGACAGCTTGGGACACCAAAGGGGATGGTCCGTAGTTTGAGGATTACATGTATCCATTGAGTTCATTGCTTTGTTCCGGTGCTCTTTGACAGGAGCACCTTAATATCCATAAGTTCCTTTTGGCCCCGTTCGTAGCGGGATGGTAGGACAAAAGATGTTGTGCAAGTTCTTATTGCAAGCACGTACAACTACCTACGGGAGACATGCCTAATGTTTGATATTTGCCTAGATGATCATTACTTTTCCGTGTGTCGTGCCCCAAGTTAGAAGCTATCTCATCCATGTAGCGCCCAACCATCCATCTCCCTAGCCTACAGTGTTTTAAATCCTGCTTGTCACTAGTTGCTACTTTTACCATTTACCTTTACTATTTACTTTTGCTGTTACTTTTACTATCACTATCATCACTATCATATCACTGTTACCACTTATCTTTTGTTGCAAGTAAGTATATTTCAGGTGCGGTTGAATTGACAACTCAACTGTCAAAGCTTATAAATACTCTTTGGCTCCCCGTGTGTCGAATCAATAAATTGGGTTATTCTTACCCGCGAAGACTATCTCGATCCCTTACGGTTGAGGGTTATCAAGTACCGTTTTCTGGCGCCGTTGCCGGGGAGCATAGCAATATTTACAAGTCTACTTGAGGTATCCTACCTGCTGCACTTCATCCACTATGGGTAAGAAAGGAGACCCCAAGGTTTCGATCTTACTATCTACTACAAGAAGAGGTACTGCTCTGAGCACTAGTGCTACACTTGATTCACCTTCCGTTATGAGTAAGTTTGCCTCACCACCACCACATGATGCTCCTACTGAATCTGTTACTATGTCCGATACTCTTGATGACGCCTCTACTACTTTTGATGATATTAGTTCGCTTGGTTATGCTCTTGAGAAACAAATTGCTGCTGCTGCTAAAAAGTCTGGAATTGAACTTCCTGTTACTCGCTACCCTATTGGTGAAACTTATGATTATCCTGATTTGAGTAAACTCAAAGAGAGGCTCCTTGATGATGATTACTATATGCTTGATGAAGATTTATGCAGGGAACTGACAGAGTTTTCTGGCTCTGACCCTGAAGTTATTAAGAAACTATTTGAAAAACACTCTTTGAAGAACAAAACCGTTCCTGATCCTGAATTTGCTACATCTCCTATATGCATTGATGATCCTGATTATGATTTCTGTGTTGATCTTTCACTTATACCTATGGTTGAAGTTGACCCCTTTTATGGCAGAGAAAATGATGATGCTATTGCACACCTGACTAAACTCGGTGAGTTAGGTGGCCTGTTTACCACAGATGAGAAGATACGATACTTTTATATCACCAAGCTTTTTCCTTTCTCCTTGAAGGAAGGTGCTAAAGCATGGTATGATTCACTCCCATGCGGTTCTATTAAGAGTCCTCAAGACATAGCTCACTCTTTTGTTGATAAGTACTTTCCTGCTCACATGCAACATGCTGCTTTACAAAGAATTTATAACTTTAAACAGTTGCAGGACGAGTCCCTCCCTAAAGCTTGGGGGAGGTACCGCGGTCTGATTCGTGCTAGACCAGGACATGAAATTCCTAAGAATGAATTAATCGATATATTCTATGCTGGTCTAACTGATGAATCCAGGTCCTATTTGGACAGTTGTGCTGGTTGTGTTTTCAGGAAAAGAACACCGGACGATGCGGAAGATTTGATGGGCAGGATTGCCAAAAACCATGAAGATTGGTCCGTCCCTGAACCACATCCACCACCAAAGAAGAGGGGCATATTTGTTCTAAGCCCCGAAGATATGCGAGAAGCAAAGAAGTCTATTAAAGAGAAAGGTATTAAAGCTGAAGACGTGAAGAATCTACCCCCTATTGAGAAGCTGTGTGAGCCTACTACTCACCCTCCTATGGTAGAGGTACACTCTCTTTTAGATTTCAACGCAAGTGCATCCCTCATGGTAAGCCTCCTGATCAATGTTTAGATGAGTTTGATAATTTTATTATGAAACAAAATCATTTTAATGAGAGGATAGAAAGTCAATTGCATGATAATTCCCTTGCTATCAAAAGACTGCTTGATGTTTTAGATAGAACAGTTAATGATGTTCAATGTCTTGTGAAGCATTTTCAAATGGTTCAAACTCAGCTTGACCAAATTTCTAATGTGCAAAGAGATTTGCTTGCTAACAATGCCAAACAAGATAATTTGCAGGCTTTCGGGATTAAGACCCGAGGAGGAACTAGCACTCAAGATCCTCTCTATCCAGAGGGACATCCGAAGAGAATCGAGCAGGATTCTCAAATGCAGGAAGAAGAAATTGTTGGCTCTCCAAAGAAAAAGAAGAAGCATAAGGAGACTGACAATTCTAATGATCCTATTGCAGATGAAGAGCCAACTATTGATCCTAACAGCGTATCTATCTCCGATGCTGAGACTGAAGATGGTGCTGAACCTGAAGGTAATGATAATGAGAAGAATGACCCGCCTGAAGTTCGAGAAGAAGAAGCACCTGACAAACGTAAGAGGTACACTAAAGAAGACTTCATCGCAAGAAAACATGGGAAGGAAAGAGAACCATGGGTACAGAAACCCATGCCCTTTCCAGGTAAGTCCATCAAATCTAAAGAAGAAGAGCATTATAATAAGTTTTGTGAGTGGATTAAACCTCTTTTTCTTCAAATACCTTTGAATGATGCTATTAAGTTACTTCCTTATTGAAAATATATGAAAGATATTGTCACTAATAAAAGAAAAGTTCCTAATGATGCAATATCTACTATGCTTGCTAACTACTCTTTCAGTGGCAAGATTCCTGAGAAGCTCGGTGATCCAGGTATACCCACCATCCCTTGCTCCATAATGAATAATTATGTCAAAATTGCTTTATGTGATCTTGGAGCAGGAGTGAGTGTTATGCCTCTCTCTCTTTACGAGAGGCTTTGTTTAGAGAAACTAATCCCTATAGATATCTCCCTTCAGATGGCTGACAAGTCAACCGCTGTTCCGATAGGTATTTGTGAGGATGTTCCCATAGAAGTTGCTAATTGTTTAATTCTTACTGATTTTGTTGTGCTTGACATGCCCGAGGATGGGAGCATGTCCATTATTCTTGGTAGACCTTTTCTTAATACTGCAGGTGCTATTATTGATTGCAATAAAGGGAAGGTTACCTTCCATGTGAACGATAAAGAACACACGGTATATTTTCCAAAGAAGATCGACAGGAGGCATGCCCTCAACTCTATAGAGAATATCGAGACCGTGAAAATTGGAGAATGGGACTGTCCACTACATGTGCCTCACAAATACAAAACTATCATGGTGGGGACAATGTCCATCAAAGTAAAGGTTCAGTGATTACTTCGTAAGAGGTGAGACTTTTTGCTCTATATATCGCTTGTTTGTTGGTAAGACTCGATCAACCTTACTAGTAAACATGTTTTATATGGATAAAAAGTTGAGCTTGTTATGTTTTCATTTGTTTTTAGTTTTGTCCTACTTGCTGTACCAAGTATTTATGTTTTTGAAGCTTCACAATACTACTAACTGCTTCAAGTTTTCAGAGAGTTTCACAGCTTTTTGAACTTCGGAAAATTTTCAACAGTGAAGTTTTCAGAAAAATTCCAGAAAAATTAAATTAAAAGTTTCCACGTCGGGAGAGACCCAGAAAGTCCTGGGGCCAGCCAGGGGGGCCCACCAGTGGCCCAGGCGGCCAGCTGGCACGGCCCAGCCCCTGGCCGCGCCCACAGGGCCCCCCTCCAGGTATGTCTTCTTCCTCTCTCTCTCTTTTTCTCCAAAAACCCGAGTTCTGCACTTGTTCTTGTGTTCTTGCTGTTCTTGGAGGCGATTCTTCGATCTCTCTCTACAGCCCCTCATTTGAGCTGAAATTTTGAGCAAATACTCCCTGGTATGTGACTCCTCCACCCCTCCAATTAGATTTTTGATTGGTGGCTTCATTTGTGAGTATTTAGTAGTTCTTGGTGCTGTATAGATGAGCTTGCATGCATATGTAGAAAGTTATTTTTCAAGTTTTGATGCAAGTTTATGCCTTGGGCAAGTGAGTTGAGTAGTTTGCCTTAGCTCACTTTGTTTTAATCCTCATTTTTGTAAATGTAAAAATTTCAGAAATGAGTTTGTTAGGAAGGGCAAAAGGGTGGCTTGAGAAGAGGAGGCCCGCACACTCCGATCGAGTTACTAGAGCCGCAGCTTCACCATCGACTGCGAGGGTGAGCTATAATGAATATCATGTGCCCCTGGAGTTGTTGGAAGATACAAGTCCAGCACGTGCGATGACATTTCCATGTGATGAATTCATGGAAGCTGCGGGAATCAAGGATGAGTTCTATAATCTTTGTGCTAATGCAGGTTTGACACGACTCGTCACGAGCCGTGTTACCCAGTATCAAAAACTCACCTCCAGTTTCATTAACAGTTTTAGATATAATCCTGATTCAGGTGCTATTGAGTTTAAAATTTACAATGATCTTATCACCATGACTTTGGAAATTTTTTGTGAAATAATAGGTGTGCCGAACGTTGGGAGGACGGCTAGGATGGCCACTCAGCCCTCCGAGCTGAAAACCGTCATCAACTCTCTCGGCAGCATGGGTACGAGGGATATTCATCGGTCGAAGATCTCCAGCATCTTATTTCCTCACCTTAGGTATTTTGCATATTATATTGCCAGAGGGGTGTTAGCTCGTGACAACACGAGCAACATTTCTGCTCCGGATATTGCTATCCTGGCGGCAGCCCTCTCAGGGAGGTCTGATTATAATCTGGGTGCCTTAATTGCTCGGCGCCTTGCTATGAACGGTAACAAGGGGGACTTATATGGTGGCATTTATGCCACACTTATCTTAGAACATCTTGGAGGCACCCCACACCCTGATGATAATCCTTTTACTTATTTAAGATTTGATCTTGCTGCTATGAAAAGGCATAAGTTTGTCACCATGGGTTCTGATCTTGATAATCTTGTTTATATCTTGCGTTTCGGAACTACCGCGGAACGCGAGATCCGTCTACCTGCACCTCTTTTGTTTGATTTTTCTCGCAGGAACGGATGGTCCTTTGATGTTGTCCAGTTCGATGACTTCATGGTCCAGCATCAGTTTCATAACCCCATGGAGGGGGTTGTGCCCGACGAGGAGAAGCACGGTGAGTTACCACATTTTCAGGAAGAGACCGCCACCGAGTTTGGTAAAGGTTCTTCCTCTGTTTGGCGCTCGGAACCTTCCTCGTGGGAGACTCCGAGGAGTTCGGTGTACGCGCCAGCATCCTTCTACGACCCTTGGACTCACCACCATACCCCCGGAGCAGGAGGCTCCTGGGGGCAGTAGCTGCTACCAACTGAGGCCAAAAGCCTAAGCTTGGGGGAGTACATGCCCTTCTCACTTTTCCATTGTATTATCCGTTTTATTCACTTTGATCTTTTCGAAGTCTTTGCCCGTTCTTCTTTATTTATCTCTTTGCAAAAACAACAAAAAGATTTTCTCTTTCTTTTGCTTTTATTCAACCTTTGAAAAATCCAAAAAGATTTCCTTTCTCTCCTTAGTTTGCTTTGTTTTCAGAGTTCAGCTCGAGTCCGTGATGGCATTTAATTATATTTCTTACGTTCGATCGTGCAAGTAACAAGCAGTAATGACGAAGATCGACTGAAGGGAAGCAACAAGGAAGACCGGTATGAACTCTTTTTGTTTCTACTTTTGTACATATGCCTGTACTTATGATCTAGAGACCAGCTTGTAGCGACATAGTGCTATGTTTACAATGCTCTTTCGGTGGTTCATGCTTTCCTTGTGGCTAGTCTTGGATAACTAGAGTATATAATGTGTTATTGAAATGATCTACATGTATTGCACTGTTCATAGTCTGGTATACTAAGGTGGTATTTCCCTTTAGAGAATTTTTGGATTGACTTGGCACATGCTTACACATGTTTAAGACTAAAAAGTCTACTCTGCCTTGATGATCTTTGAGTTTTAGAATAGTTATATCACTTTCATGCCCGATTCAATGTTGCTTTGTCGCTCTGCATGATTATGACCGTTATTGCTCTCTAGTTGGTCGCTTCCCAGTCTTTTGCTAAACTTCCACCTGTACTAAGCGGACTGACTGCTTGTGCATCCAAAATCCTTAAAACCAGTTATGCCATATGAGTCCACTATACCTTCCTATACATGGTATTTACCTGCCATTCCTAACGAAGACTTTCGTGTACCATCTTGAAATTAATCAAAATCATTTATCTTTTGTGCCTATGTTTTAGCTCATGAGGAAGTAGTAGTTAATTCATAATCTTTTTAAGTTGGACAAGTTTCACCCCTGGATTGCATGTATAATGTGCAAACCCCTAATACGAAAAGGAACTGGCATTGAGTGCACCCGGCTCAAAAAGATAATATAACAAACAAACCATCCTTCACGCTTTGTTCATGAGAAATCAGAAAACTTTGGCAGTGATAAACAAAGGAGATTAAGAGGATGTGATCGTCCTCATGCGGGAGCCGTTCCTCGAAACTTGTCCAGCTCAAGAAGTGATTGAGTTATCTGCTAGCATTCGTTGACGAAATATGCACCTCTCAAAACGTTTTTATCTCTGTTTTTAAAACCAAGAGCTCTGGTACATGTTTAGTTTTTGTTTCCGATCACGGGTTTTCAACTTTGCCAACAAAAGCCACGGTTCGAGAGTCTTTACCTTCTTTCTTCAAAGCACCAACTATGAGAGCATAATTGTCATTCTGAGTGTAATGTGCATTGTCCCAAAGTATTACATTGTCTTCTGCATACTTGTGATAAGATTTATTCTGAAATTCTTAGTTCTAGTCTCCTTTAAAAACTCTGGAGGAGTCTCTGCATTTATGTTTTGCTTCACTCATGGAGACTAGCGGAATACCACCCTAATATGCTCAAGCTATGTGCAATGTAATATTGTCTTTATTTTCAGTAATATATTATTTACTTTTCAGTATTTGTGACTGGTCACTTGAAAGAAGGATTGCTCCTTGCATTGTCCTCATAAGTACTGTTTCAATACTTGCTAAACTCTTTTCGTAGTACATGCTTATATACATCTAATGAAGCAAAAGAGTTTGTCAAAGTTTTCTTTGTCGCGTCCAGTTCGTTGAACTGAATTGCTTGAGGACAAGCAATATGCTAAGCTTGGGGGAGTTGATACGTCTCAAACGTATCTACTTTTCCAAACACTTTTGATATTGTTTTGACCTCATTCTTGCATGATTTGAACTAAACTAACCCGGACTGACGCTGTTTTCAGTAGAGCTGCCTGTATGGTTTTATTGTGTGCAGGAAAACGGATTTTTAAGTATCTCAGAAAAATCCACGAAAAATCACAGAAAATCCACGCACCCGAAGGAACCAGGAGCCAGAAGTGGGGCCAGAGGGGGGCCAGGGGGTGCCCAGGCGCCCTGTGGGCGCGCCCCCCCTGGGCCGCGCCGGGGGTCGCCTGGGTGGGGCCCACACCCCCTGGTGCCCTGCTTCGCCTCATATTTTTACTCGCGACACGGAAACCCCAGATCAGAAGTTCTTTCACAGTTTTCCGTCGCGGAGCCGCCGCCACCCTCTGTTCTTCCTCGGGAGGGCTAATCTGGAGGCTGAATTGGCCTCCGGAGAGGGGAGATCGTCGCCATCGTCATCATCATCACCACTCCATCATCCCTCCATGACTTCTCCCTCCATGTGTGAGTAATTCCCCTGCTATAGGCGAAGGGGATGGTAGGGATTGGATGAGTTAGATCATGTAATAGTTTGTCAGATCGTTGGGGGCATGTTGCCTATCATCTACTATGGTGTTTATCATCTTTGCTTCAACTTGTTATTCTTAATGCTTGACACTTAGGGCCCGAGTGCCATGATTTCAGATATGAACCATATGTGTTTGCATGAATATATTTGTGTTCGTGATCCTATCTATGAGTTGTTTGCACCTGTTACGGTTCGGAACCGGCGATCCCAAAAGTGACAGCTTGGGATACCAAAGGGGATGGTCCGTAGTTTGAGGATTACATGTATCCATTGAGTTCATTGCTTTGTTCCGGTGCTCTTTGACAGGAGCACCTTAATATCCATAAGTTCCTTTTGGCCCCGTTCGTAGCGGGATGGTAGGACAAAAGATGTTGTGCAAGTTCTTATTGCAAGCACGTACAACTACCTACGGGATACATGCCTAATGTTTGATATTTGCCTAGATGATCATTACTTTTCCGTGTGTCGTGCCCCAAGTTAGAAGCTATCTCATCCATGGAGCGCCCAACCATCCATCTCCCTAGCCTACAGTGTTTTAAATCCTGCTTGTTACTAGTTGCTACTTTTACCATTTACCTTTACTATTTACTTTTGCTGTTACTTTTACTATCACTATCATCACTATTATATCACTGTTACCACTTATCTTTTGTTGCAAGTAAGTATATTTCAGGTGCGGTTAAATTGACAACTCAACTGTCAAAGCTTATAAATACTCTTTGGCTCCCCGTGTGTCGAATCAATAAATTGGGTTATTCTTACCCGCGAAGACTATCTCGATCCCTTACGGTTGAGGGTTATCACGTACCAACCCACTATGGGCTGGTTACCTTCCCCTTTCAGCCCATGGGCCCCTCCGGGATAGGTGGCCCCACCCGATGGACCCCCGGGACCCTTCCGGTGGTCCCGGTACACTACCGGTGACCCCCGAAACTCTCCCGATGGCCGAAATGTAATGCCCAGGATGGGACTATACCTCCTACGTGTCGAGGCACGACTTAAAGGTATAAGCCCATCCTAGAATGATCTCAAGTTTGGTATCTTTGCACAACTCATGTAAAAGAGGGATTAAATTGCAAAAGGAGATAGTTGGCTTACACTCGCCACTTCACACAATACATTACACAAGCATAACATCATCAAAAACATCACAACCCGACTACGGGCGAAGAACCAAAAGAAAGATACCAAAACAACATAAAGCCACAGGTCAGAATCGAATCCTAGTAGAAACCACTACTGAACATCGAAACGTCACAAGCACACGGCCAAACTCTTCATCGAGCTCCCGGTGAAGAACTTGAACCAGCTCCTGCTTCAAACTCGGCTGAACCTGCATCTGGTGTTGTAGTATCTGTGAGCCACGAGGACTCAGCAATCCCATAACCATGGGTAACAAGACTAGCAAAGCTTTATGGGTAGGAAGAGGGTAAAGTGGTGAGGCTGCAGCAGCGGCTAAGCATTATATGGTGGCTAACTTACGAGTACCAGAATAAGAAGAGCATCTACGCAAACGGTCGCAAAAGTAGTGATCGCTAAAGATCCTAACTACATACGAGTCAAACATAACCCCACCGTGTTCTCTTCTCAAAATGAAAAGAGACAGTCACGGTTACTCACACAGTTGTGTGTTTTACTTCGGATCCTCTGTCAAGTTTTCTACAACCGGACATTAACAAATTCCAATCTGCCACATAACCGCGGGCACGGCTTTCGAAAGATCATAACCCTGCAGGGGTGTTCCAACTTAGCCCATCACAAGCTCTCACGATTAGCTGAAGTAATAATTATAATATCATCACCCCTTATCTTAGGGAAAATCCGATCAGGCTCGGCATCCCGGTAGCACAAGTCATTTCGACAATGGTAAAACAAGTCCAGCAAGACCTCCCGGCGTGTCGACACCCTGATAGTAGCCGCGCGTATCTCGTCTCAGGCCACGTCCGGATGAGACGTCCTACAGGTTATACCAGATACCTCGGGTTTCCCCAAGGCGGCCCCGCAGTCCGCTCGTTTGGGACCAACACCATCAGCACTGGCCCCCCTGCTATGTAGAATTAAGAATCCTCGGGTAGCGCTAACTCCCTATGCAAATTTAATTAATTAATTAAGTTGTTATTATGAGCAAATTAAAACCAATGTTGGGCCTTGCTGGAGGAGTTTTATTCAAAGTCGAACTGTCAAGGGGTCCCCATTACACCCATCGTGTTAGGAACGCAAAATCAAGGAACATAATGCCGGTTTATCGGCGCCTAAGGTGGCATGAGTGGAACAAAACACCGAGCAAAAGGCCAAGCCTTCCACCCATGCCCAGTATATAGGTGTGTTAATAATAATTATAGATATTGTGATATATCCAACAACAAGTTCCCTCCTGGAACAGACTTCATCTTCACCTGCAACTAACAACGCTATAAGAGGGACTGAGCAAGCGAGGCTGAGCAAGCGGGTAACATAGCCAAACAGTGGTTTTGCTAGGAAGGTGTCAAGGTTAGAGGTTTCATGGCAACAAGGAGAGGCTGACATAAAAGATGGGTATCGCGACATGTAACGATAGCATCGAGACAACTAAGCATGGCAATGGTAGTAAAGGTATCCAAGGGTATGATCATCTTGCCTGGGATTCCACAGAGGAGAAGAACGGATCCACGGAGAAGACGGAGCAACAGTCGAGCGAATCCTCACAACTCCGGAACGAAACCGAAGCTAATAAGAGAAGCAACCGGAAAGAAGAAAACAACACGGTAAACACACAAGCATTAACATGGCATACGATGCACAAACAAGTATGATGCATGTCCGGTTTAAATATGCATGGCATGGCAAAGTGCACAAACAACACTACAAGTTAAGTGGAGCTCAATATGCAACGAGTTGCATATTGACGAAACACCACATTTAATTATTTAATTGACTCTCGTTATTTACAAGACAAGATTAAATGTTTTTAACATGGCAAGAGGTGAAGCAAAAATAAACTACACTATTTAGGCATTTTTAAATGAGACCGGAGAATAACAACAACATATCTGGAAAATCCCCATGAGCATGTTTAATAATTATAAAGCAACAACAATTAAACATTTTAGTGTTGTTAAAAAAATGATGCGGATGACAAGATCAAGTTTATGCAATTTTATTAAAAGGTTGACATGAAGAAGATATGAAGTATTGTCACCGTGGTGGAAGAAAAGGGTGCCACGGCAACGATCCGAAATTGATGCCACGACAACATATCGGTTCCGGTAACTCATTGAGAGACCGGTGCAAGCAAAGGTGGAGTGAACGAGACAAACGAGATGAAAGGTGGGCGATCCCGTCACCGGGTTCCCACGAGTCGGCGACGAGGCAACCGAGGAACATGACAAAGGTGGAACGGCACGGAGCACACACGGGAGACATTTCATACAACCACAACAAGCATCCACGGGTCATCGTCTCGGGGGTTATACCTTCGGAACCAACGTTTCGGGGCGGTTCGAGATCGTCGAGGGACGTAGTGGAAGTAGAGGAAGTAGTTGTACACGGCCGTAGAGGGAAGTAATCATTCCCGTAGAGGTACACGTGTAGTCGTTCACATCCCGTTCGGAGAGGTACTTGTCACGTCGTGGAACTTGCCGGTCTCGGTCTTGTCGACGGTAGTGGTACTTGACGCATCGGTCGGGGTACTTGTCGTTCACGTTCGTAAAGGTACTTGAGGGTCTCGGCGACGGTAGTGGTACACGGCGACGTCGGGGTACACGTGTAGTCGAACTTGACGGACGTCGTCGTCGTGGTACTTGAGGGTCGTCGAGCGTAGGGGTACTCATTTCCGTAGATGTTCGGGTCGTTATGGTCTTTGGCGTGTAGGCGTACCCGTTCTCTGTCAAGGTCAACACAAGCCACACAAAAAAAAACAAAACTACAGCAAAACGGGACAGCGGCGAGGCCAAGGCAGTAGCAAACAAGACGGTCTCGGACACGGCGAGGAGGGGCCATGGGGCGATGCGGTCCGGCGCTGGAGAACGGGACAGCGGAGGGAGGCCGGCTGCGGGGCGTGCCTGAGGACGGGGAGGACGCTGCTGGTTGCCCCGCGCTGGAGGGGCATCGCCCCCGCGGGTACAGGCGCCCGGGCCTTGATGGAGACGAGGGACTCGGGCTCCCTGGCGCGGAGGAGCAGAGCGGGAGCTGGCCTGCTCGGCGGGGGCTTGGAGGAGGGCGCGGGGTCCGACCCGGCTGGGAAGGGCGCCGGTGCCTTGGCGCGGCGGCGGCTGGCAGTGGCCATGGCTGGCCGGAGGGAGGACCTGCACATGGCGAGGCGAGGCGCTCTGGCGCGGGGTCGCCTGGGAAACGGAGGGAGGCGCTCCTGGCCGGCCCTGTCGAGCGGGCGAGGAGAACACAGGAGGGGGCCGAAGGCGCTGACGGAAGGGCGCTCGGCCGCGGGACTGGAGAGGGAGGCCTCGGGCGATGGCGATTGGGGCTCGAGGCGAAGGAGTTTTCGGGCAGAGCGAGTGAAACGGGAGGACGAGGGGGAGATGCGGGCGAGCGAGGCTGGAGGGAGGCTCGGGGCGAGCGAGAGAGGGGATTCGAGAGAAGCGGCGGCGGTAAGAGGGAGAGGGAGGAGCGACCGCTAGGGCTAGGTTTGGGAAGAGAAAACGGGCCATCTGGGCCGCGGGGAGAGAAGTGGCCGGCTGGGCCAGGAGGAGAGGGGCAGGTGCGGCTGGGCCGGAATGGCCTGGCTGCTAGGCTCTCTTTGTTTTAAAAAATGAAGTTGTTTTAAGAAAAGAAAAAGAAAACAGTAAGGAGAAAGAAAAGGAAGGAGGTGATCTGAAAAGGATTAAGGCATAGGGTAAAAATCCCTGGACTCACAAAAATGTCAGGAATTTAAATAAAATAGAAGGAGGGTTTTTGGAAGAACCCCGATACGACGGAAAATAAACATTGACAAGGTTTGAGGCAAGGAATGCGAAAGAGAAGGCATGGGGAAATTGTGCAAGTGTGTTACGGTGAATTCCAACGAATGGAATATTTATTAATATAGCTCCCTAATATATTGAGAGGCTTTTATATGTTATAAAGAGAAGTCACCTTCCCTCGATTTAAATGGACCGAAGGTCCACACAATTTATTAGGTTGAGATGCAAAAAATTAATGACATGATGCAATGCAAAAATAAATAACACAAGCACAAATGAAACACGGGAGAACCCTAACCATCTGGAATCTTCTGGAATCTTCTGGGATCTTCTGGGACGTCAGTCTCGGGCGTCACAACTCTCCCACACTAACAGAGGATCTCGACCCGAGATCCTAGAGATATCACCGGGTAACAATGGAAGAGGAAGAGGTAAAACAAAGTTGCTTCCTTGACAGACGAGTGAAGCCAAAGAACCTTGAGAGGTTAAACAAGTTGAAAGAAAGAATGCAACGGAGATGAACGAAGTTAAGAGCACTCCGGTAAGCAGGAGGAACAAGGAACATTATAAGAACCTTGTAGGTTGAAAGACATGAAACAAGAGCTTACGAACCAAAGAATAAGAAACCGCAATGGCATAGCCAAGGAATGAGAATGACAGAATTCGGCCAGCACTCCGTCTGAAAATGGAAGGAATTAACATGAACTTGAGAAGATGGGATGATACTTGAAGAAAACAACAACACATTGCCTCCGAAACAAATAAGAGAATGGCACAAGGGTTAAGAAAGATTCAGACAGCACTCCGGTTAAAAAGATAGGCAAAACTAGATAAGATGATGGAACTTGAATGGAGAATACAACACTCCGGTTAAATGATAAGCAAGAGAGAATATGATCTTGATAAAATGGAGATGATGGTTAAGGAGAGCAACATCACAAAGCCTCCGGAACGAAAGAATAGAAGCAAGATCGTTGGAAAGAAAGAACGGAGAAGATAATGACAACTTATCTCAAAATTGAATTTGAAAGAGCATCCTTACGAAGAAGGGTTGAACGGAGTTGATGGAAAAATCAACAACGAAAAGAATAAGCTTGATGTGGGCTTATGGAAAACATCAAAATTATACGGTGATAACCAGCCACTGACAAAAAAAATTGATTGGATTGAGAACAACAAGGAGATGAAAAACTTATTTCACCGGAATGATAAATGAAGAACTTGGGTCATTATAAGCACCATAATATCGACAATCCTTAGGGAAAGATTTTAGGTGAAATCTAACCCAAGATTACTCCAACAAATAAATTGAAGGGTTGGCAAGATCCCCTGAACAAAGAAAATGATGGGTTTAAATATCTCATTCTTGATAACTCGTGAATCGTAATTCATGAAGGATTTGTCAAGAATGACATAACACCATCTGAAAAGATAAGGTGGAAAGGATTGCAATTGGAATGCATGATGAAGAATGCTTGAGCTCCAACAATAATCTTGATGAAGACTTCGAGGATGAATTAAATGATGATGAACCACCATGAAGAACTCCGGTAAACAAAAGGATGAGAAGTGAAAGATGAAAAGAATAAGATTCAAGGCCTGCGATGAATTAGATTGAGCTTGAAATGATATAATAGAAATAACTTGGAGCTCCAGAAGACAAGATGAACAACTTAGAACTGAGAATATGATATGATGAACAAGCTCCAGACAAAAGAATTAAATCACCTTGAAGGAATAAGAATAAGAATTATGTCATGCATCTCCTTTACCAATTTAATTGATGAAAACCAAAGGATTTGGCATACTACTTATTCTCGTTGCAAAGAATTAAAGAGAGATCTAGCACAAGCTTGGGTAAATCTTGAACGAACCACCCGTAAGAATATGGAGACGAACGAAGAGACATCAATGAAGAATATTTGGAGGACGAAGTTGAAAACTGAGAACGAAGAAATATTCTGAAATGATGGCCTTCGGAGGAACACAAAGGAAAATAATTCATGAAAAACTTGAGAGAACGGGCCAAGATTTAAGAGAAACACTTCTCCGGTCTCCAAATGTTGAGAATGAAGACGAGAAATGCCATGAAGAATCTCGAGATACTCCGGAATGAAGAATTAAAAGGTTGAACCAATGATGAAAAGAATTTGAAAGCGATCTTGGAGAAGGCATGTGACTGATGGAAATCATTCTTACGTCACACTTTGAGAAAAAAAATTGAGTATAACTCCGGAAAATAGAAGAGTCAGGTAAGATCCTGGAAAAGACCTGTGGGTTAGGGCCCACTCAAAGAAATCACCGTTGAAAAAGATTGCTTAAAGATATTGCACCGGTTGAATTAAAAGGCTTGAATAAGATGATAAACCCCAAAAATAGCTTCAACGGATTAAGAATGGAATTATGAATCTTCTGAGATATCTTCAACACTCCGGATATGAATAGCAAGAGGAGAATGATTAATTGGTGCACCGGAATAAGAAAGCATTGTGAAACGAGGAAAAGGATAAGATCAACACCGAAATCTTGAATTACATCCACCGACAGAATTATTGGAATTAAGAATGATGAACTTGGAGTTCTTGAGAATCTTCACGATAAATCACCGGATAAGAACATTGAAGGAAAATGAATGAAGAAACCTCACATGAATAAAATGGATACTTCATCTCAGAATTTCTTGCTCTGAGAAGAAGAAGGGTGGGAGGGTGGGGAAAACAAAGACAACTTGGGATGAATGAAACAGACAAATCGTCAGATTTCTCAATGGCGTCTGTATGGAATAACTTGAAGAGAAGGCACACCGGTTAAAAAGAATTTAACATGACCATCTTGATGATCAAGAAGAATTAACACTCCCATAGAAATATGAGAATACCGATTAAGAAAGGTATGGAATCAACATTTGCCATCGAAGCAACTCAAATACCAGAATCAAAACGAAACAAAGATAGATATGCAACATGATCTTCACAATATCATCCAAACAGAGGATTGGACGAATGAATTCCGCAGGTACATCAACTTGACGAGAAGCCACTTGGAGAACAACAGGTAAATAAAAAGGAACAAGGATCAGATAGAACAAATACAAGATAGAAGCTTAATTCGACATCTTCGTGCTGAAAGCTCATGGAACGTGTTACAAAAGGGTTTTGCAATCCCCGGATCAGCATAGCCAAGGATCCTTTAAGATGCAACTCCCGATCAGAACAAGTCCATAAAACCACTTCACTCAAAGTAGAACCCCGAACTTCATATCGAGCATCCGTTGGAAGAATGCCTAGAACTACTGGATGAACCCACCTATAGATTTCCGAAAGATTCCAGTTATGCAATCAGGTGTTGGGGATACACGGGAAGCACCGCGCAATCAACTCTAAACCTACATCCAGGTGTATCCATCCTTCAACACATAACCAGTCTTTCTCGGAAACTGTTTACCTCGGACCTTCGAAAAGCATCCACTATAACAAGCTATGGCAATACTCTCGAACTACCTCCCCAGTACTGGGTGATGTCGGGGTTATCTTGCCACTGGCCGTATAGGAGAGATTTTCGATGTCGGCCGTCTTAAGTATTTAGTACTGCCGCGATATGCTTGTGACAACAATACCCCGAAGCTCAACTCCTCGGTAACAGGAGGCATCGAGAACAATATCCTTGTCACAAGAACATCGAAACAATCCCAGAATACTCGCGGGATCCTAAAAAAATTTGGTGCAATTTTGAAAGTAGAAGAGATAAAAGTAATCGTCAAGAGTCCTCACCAGAGAGAAAGGGGATGAGAAGCAAAGAAATCCTACTCTCCGATATATATAGGACTCAAAACATTTTCAAGTGTGTGCCTAGACTCAACCGTCAACGATTCGATCGATTAGTGGGGGCTTCTAGGTCGGAGAAGGCTCTGAATACCAACTTGTAATGCCCAGGATGGGACTATACCTCCTACGTGTCGAGGCACGACTTAAAGGTATAAGCCCATCCTAGAATGATCTCAAGTTTGGTATCTTTGCACAACTCATGTAAAAGAGGGATTAAATTGCAAAAGGAGATAGTTGGCTTACACTCGCCAGTTCACACAATACATTACACAAGCATAACATCATCAAAAACATCACAACCCGACTACGGGCGAAGAACCAAAAGAAAGATACCAAAACAACATAAAGCCACAGGCCAGGATCGAATCCTAGTAGAAACCACTACTGAACATCGAAACGTCACAAGCACACGGCCAAACTCTTCATCGAGCTCCCGGTGAAGAACTTGAACCAGCTCCTACTTCAAACTCGGCTGAACCTGCATCTGGTGTTGTAGTATCTGTGAGCCATGAGGACTCAGCAATCCCATAACCATGGGTAACAAGACTAGCAAAGCTTTATGGGTAGGAAGAGGGTAAAGTGGTGAGGCTGCAGCAGCGGCTAAGCATTATATGGTGGCTAACTTACGAGTACCAGAATAAGAAGAGCATCTACGCAAACGGTCGCAAAAGTAGTGATCGCTAAAGATCCTAACTACATACGAGTCAAACATAACCCCACCGTGTTCTCTTCTCAAAATGAAAAGAGACAGTCACGGTTACTCACACAATTGTGTGTTTTACTTCGGATCCTCTGTCAAGTTTTCTACAACCGGACATTAACAAATTCCAATCTGCCACATAACCGCGGGCACGGCTTTCGAAAGATCATAACCCTGTAGGGGTGTTCCAACTTAGCCCATCACAAGCTCTCACGATTAACTGAAGTGATAAATATAATATCATCACCCCTTATCTTAGGGAAAATCCGATCAGGCTCGGCATCCCGGTAGCACAAGTCATTTCGACAATGGTAAAACAAGTCCAGCAAGACCTCCCGGCGTGCCGACACCCTGATAGTAGCCGCGCGTATCTCGTCTCAGGCCACGTCCGGATGAGACGTCCTACAGGTTATACCAGATACCTCGGGTTTCCCCAAGGCGGCCCCGCAGTCCGCTCGTTTGGGACCAACACCATCAGCACTGGCCCCCCTGCTATGTAGAATTAAGAATCCTCGGGTAGCGCTAACTCCCTATGCAAATTTAATTAATTAATTAAGTTGTTATTATGAGCAAATTAAAACCAATGTTGGGCCTTGCTGGAGGAGTTTTATTCAAAGTCGAACTGTCAAGGGGTCCCCATTACACCCATCGTGTTAGGAACGCAAAATCAAGGAACATAATGCCGGTTTATCGGCGCCTAAGGTGGCATGAGTGGAACAAAACACCGAGCAAAAGGCCAAGCCTTCCACCCATGCCCAGTATATAGGTGTGTTAATAATAATTATAGATATTGTGATATATCCAACAACAAGTTCCCTCCTGGAACAGACTTCATCTTCACCTGCAACTAACAACGCTATAAGAGGGACTGAGCAAGCGAGGCTGAGCAAGCGGGTAACATAGCCAAACAGTGGTTTTGCTAGGAAGGTGTCAAGGTTAGAGGTTTCATGGCAACAAGGAGAGGCTGACATAAAAGATGGGTATCGCGACATGTAACGATAGCATCGAGACAACTAAGCATGGCAATGGTAGTAAAGGTATCCAAGGGTATGATCATCTTGCCTGGGATTCCACAGAGGAGAAGAACGGATCCACGGAGAAGACGGAGCAACAGTCGAGCGAATCCTCACAACTCCGGAACGAAACCGAAGCTAATAAGAGAAGCAACCGGAAAGAAGAAAACAACACGGTAAACACACAAGCATTAACATGGCATACGATGCACAAACAAGTATGATGCATGTCCGGTTTAAATATGCATGGCATGGCAAAGTGCACAAACAACACTACAAGTTAAGTGGAGCTCAATATGCAACGAGCTGCATATTGACGAAACACCACATTTAATTATTTAATTGACTCTCGTTATTTACAAGACAAGATTAAATGTTTTTAACATGGCAAGAGGTGAAGCAAAAATAAACTACACTATTTAGGCATTTTTAAATGAGGCCGGAGAATAACAACAACATATCCAGAAAATCCCCATGAGCATGTTTAATAATTATAAAGCAACAACAATTAAACATTTTAGTGTTATTAAAAAAATGATGCGGATGACAAGATCAAGTTTATGCAATTTTATTAAAAGGTTGACATGAAGAAGATATGAAGTATTGTCACCGTGGTGGAAGAAAAGGGTGCCACGGCAACGATCCGAAATTGATGCCACGGCAACATATCGGTTCCGGTAACTCATTGAGAGACCGGTGCAAGCAAAGGTGGAGTGAACGAGACAAACGAGATGAAAGGTGGGCGATCCCGTCACCGGGTTCCCACGAGTCGGCGGCGAGGCAACCGAGGAACATGACAAAGGTGGAACGGCACGGAGCACACACGGGAGACATTTCATACAACCACAACAAGCATCCACGGGTCATCGTCTCGGGGGTTATACCTTCGGAACCAATGTTTCGGGGCGGTTCGAGATCGTCGAGGGACGTAGTGGAAGTAGAGGAAGTAGTTGTACACGGCCGTAGAGGGAAGTAGTCGTTCCCGTAGAGGTACACGTGTAGTCGTTCACATCCCGTTCGGAGAGGTACTTGTCACGTCGTGGAACTTGCCGGTCTCGGTCTTGTCGACGGTAGTGGTACTTGACGCATCGGTAGGGGTACTTGTCGTTCACGTTCGTAAAGGTACTTGAGGGTCTCGGCGACGGTAGTGGTACACGGCGACGTCGGGGTACACGTGTAGTCGAACTTGACGGACGTCGTCGTCGTGGTACATGAGGGTCGTCGAGCGTAGGGGTACTCATTTGCGTAGATGTTCGGGTCGTTGCGGTCTTTGGCGTGTAGGCGTACCCGTTCTCTGTCAAGGTCAACACAAGCCACACAAAACAAAAACAAAACTACAGCAAAACGGGACAGCGGCGAGGCCAAGGCAGCAGCAAACAAGACGGTCTCGGACACGGCGAGGAGGGGCCATGGGGCGATGCGGTCCGGCGCTGGAGAACGGGACAGCGGAGGGAGGCCGGCTGCGGGGCGTGCCTGAGGACGGGGAGGACGCTGCTGGTTGCCCCGCGCTGGAGGGGCATCGCCCCCGCGGGTACGGGCGCCTGGGCCTTGATGGAGACAAGGGACTCGGGCTCCCTGGCGCGGAGGAGCAGAGCGGGAGCTGGCCTGCTCGGCGGGGGCTTGGAGGAGGGCGCGGGGTCCGACCCGGCTGGGAAGGGCGCCGGTGCCTTGGCGCGGCGGCGGCTGGCAGTGGCCATGGCTGGCCGGAGGGAGGACCTGCACATGGCGAGGCGAGGCGCTCTGGCGCGGGGTCGCCTGGGAAACGGAGGGAGGCGCTCCTGGCCGGCCCTGTCGAGCGGGCGAGGAGAACGCAGGAGGGGGCCGAAGGCGCTGACGGAAGGGCGCTCGGCCGCGGGACTGGAGAGGGAGGCCTCGGGTGATGGCGATTGGGGCTCGAGGCGAAGGAGTTTTCGGGCAGAGCGAGTGAAACGGGAGGACGAGGGGGAAATGCGGGCGAGCGAGGCTGGAGGGAGGCTCGGGGCGAGCGAGAGAGGGGATTCGAGAGAAGCGGCGGCGGTAAGAGGGAGAGGGAGGAGCGACCGCTAGGGCTAGGGTTGGGAAGAGAAAACGGGCCAACTGGGCCGCGGGGAGAGAAGTGGCCGGCTGGGCCAGGAGGAGAGGGGCAGGTGCGGCTGGGCCGGAATGGCCTGGCTGCTAGGCTCTCTCTGTTTTAAAAAATGAAGTTGTTTTAAGAAAAGAAAAAGAAAACAGTAAGGAGAAAGAAAAGGAAGGAGGTGATCTGAAAAGGATTAAGGCATAGGGTAAAAATCCCTGGACTCACAAAAATGTCAGGAATTTAAATAAAATAGAAGGAGGGTTTTTGGAAGAACCCCGATACGACGGAAAATAAACATTGACAAGGTTTGAGGCAAGGAATGCGAAAGAGAAGGCATGGGGAAATTGTGCAAGTGTGTTACGGTGAATTCCAACGAATGGAATATTTATTAATATAGCTCCCTAATATATTGAGAGGCTTTTATATGTTATAAAGAGAAGTCACCTTCCCTCGATTTAAATGGACCGAAGGTCCACACAATTTATTTGGTTGAGATGCAAAAAATTAATGACATGATGCAATGCAAAAATAAATAACACAAGCACAAATGAAACACGGGAGAACCCTCACCATCTGGAATCTTCTGGAATGTTCTGGGATCTTCTGGGACGTCGGTCTCGGGCGTCACACGAAATTGGACTTCCTATATATAATTCTTTACCTCTAGACCATTCTGAAACTCCTCGCAACGTCCGGGATCTCATCCGGGACTCAGAACAACATTCGGGTTATCGCATGCATATATCTCTACAACCCTAGCGTCACCGAACCTTAAGTGTGTAGACCCTACAGGTTCGGGAGACACGTAGACATGACCGAGACGACTCTCCGGTCAATAACCAACAACGGGATCTGGATACCCATGTTGGTTCCTACATGTTCCTCAATGATCTCATCGGATGAACCACGATGTCAAGGATTCAATCAATCCTGTATACAATTCCCTTTGTCTATCGATATAGTACTTGCCCGAGATTCGATCGTTGGTATACCGATACCTTGTTCAATCTCGTCATGGCAAGTCTCTTTACTCGTTCCGTAATCCATCATCCCGTGACCAACACCTTAGTCACATCGAGCTCATTATGATGATGTCTTACCGAGTGGGCCCAGAGATACCTCTCTGTCATACGGAGTGACAAATCCCAGTCTCGGTTCGTGCCAACTCTACAGATACTTTCAGAGATACCTGTTGCGTACCTTTATAGCCACCCAGTTACGTTGTGACGTTTGGCACACCCAAAGTATTCCTACGGTATCCGGGAGTTGCACAACCTCATGGTCTAAGGAAAAGACACTTGACATTGGAAAAGCTTTAGCATTACGAACTACACGATCTTGTGCTAGGCTTAGGATTGGGTCTTGTCCATCACATCATTCTCCTAATGATGTGATCTCGTTATAAATGACATCCAATGTCCATGGTCAGGAAACCTATGACGCCCGAAGACCGACGTCCCAGAAGATTCCAGATGTTCCGGGTTCGCCCGTGTGTTTCATTTGTGCTTGTGTTATTTATTTTGCATTGCATCATGTCATCATGCCATCATGTCGTTAATCTTTTGCATCTCAACTTAAATAAATTGTGTGGACCTTCGGTCCATTTAATTCGAGGGAAGAGTGACTTCTCTTTATAACATATCCTCCTAATATTTATGGAGCTATTATAAAAATATTCCATTGTTTGGAATTAACCGCAACACACTTGCATATTTTTCCCATGCCTCTTTTGCTTCAAGTTTCCCTCCTACCTTGCCAACTTTTCCTTTCCCTTTTATCGAGGCTCCTCCTAAAGTCTCAACTTTTGGACACTTTCTAGTCATGCCCTAATTCAAACCATTTGAATTTAATTCAAATGAGTTCGAATTTTACTCTTGCATTCTTGCCTCTCCTATTTTTCGTGGACCGTGGACATTTTTGCGAGTCTGGGAAAAATAACCTCATGCCCTAATTCTATCCCTAGCCACCTCCTCCCTTTTCTTTTCTTCTTTGTTGTTTTCTGTTTTTTGGGAATACAACTGGAAAAGCAGAGAGAGCAGCCCAGCTGGGCCTCCTAGCTGCCACAGCCGGCCCAAGCACCTTCCTCAGCCTTCTAGGCCCAGCCGCAGCCCGTTTCCTTCTCTAACCCTAGGAAGCTGGCCCGATCCCTAACCCCGCAGCCCGATCTCCCGATCCCCCTCGTCCCTTTTCCCACGCAGCGCCGCTAGGCCTCGCTCCTCTCGCGCCCCTGACTCCATCTCCCTCTCCTCTTGATCTCCTTCTCCCTCTGCCCCGATCCAGCGCGCAGCGCCCCTCCTTGCCTCCACCGCCCCGACCTCAAGCTCCCGCCGCCAGGAGCTCCCTCGAGCCGGCCTTCCCCGCCTCCGCGCGGCTCCTCTTCCTCGTCTCTAGCCTCGCCAAGCACCGGCGACCAAGGCCCGAGCGCGCCCGCGGCCTCCTTCCTCTACGCTGGGCGCCTTGCACCCGTCGGCCGCAGCTCCCCAGATGAGGAGCCGCACTCCACCGGCCAGGATCCGCCGTCGTCCAGCCGCGACGCCAACTTCTCCAGCGCGCCTTGCCTCTGCTCCATCTCCCTCCGCCTCGCCTCCATGGTTGCACGCCGACAGCCACCACGTCGTCGGCCGAGCTGGCCTCGTCGCTGACTCCCTCCAGCGCCTGTGACGTCCAACTGCTCGACGCCCGCGCCTGGCACGCCTCCCCCAGGGCCCTCCGTGCGCCTCCTCCTCTGCTCCGGCCACCGGCGCCGCCAAGTCCTGCTGCTGCTCCGGTTCCGCCTCCGTCAACCGTCGTCCTCGAGCCGCCTTAGTTCCTACTACAGGGGCGTCGTTCCACCTGGATGCAGAACCCCAAGGCCGTCAAGTTCGTCTTCGGTACGGTGGATCCAGCCAAGTGTCGCTGACAACCCGCAAGTACTCCTTGGTTTCGTCAAGACCCTCTTGGACGCCTACGAACTCTGTACGAATCCAACCTATATGAGTTTTTGGTTACTCCGAGGACCTCGGATGCGTCAAGTTCCACTACCGTCGCAAGAACGAGAACCCCCAAGTACCATGACACCGACCCCGAACATCTACGGAGTTGTACCACTACTTCCCTCTACGAACGTGTACCACGACTCGCGAGAACGACTACTTCCACTACGTCCCTCGACGACTCAAACCCCTCCGAGAACGAACGCTTCGAAGGTATAACCCCGAGACGATGACCCGTGGACGAATGCTTGTGGTTGTATGAGATGTTTCCCTTGTGTGCACCGTGCCCGTTTCGTCTTTTTTCATGCTCCTCGGTTGCCTCGTCGCCAACCCGTGGGAACCGGGTAACCGGGATCACCCCACCTTTCATCTTGTTCGACTCGCTCAAGCCACCTTTCTTTTGCACCGGACTCTCAAGGAGTTACCGGAACCGAGATGTTGCGTGGCATCATTTTCGGATTCGTCGCCGTGGCACCCTTTCTTTCCACCACGGTGACAAATACTTCATATCTCTACTTGTTAACTTTTAATAAAAATTGCATAAACTTGATCATGACATCCGCATCATGATAACAACTTTAATATGTTTAAAATGTTATTTGCTTTAAGAATTGCTAAACATGCATATGGGGATTTTTCCGGAATTGTTGTTGTTATTTCCGGCCTCATCTAAAATGCCTAAATAGTGTAGTTTTATTATGCATCATACCTTGCCATGTATTGCATATTGACATGTTGCTTGTGTTATTTTTCTGTGCTTCCTGCCTTGCCATGTAATGCTTCCTGTATAGACTTGTCCTGCATCATACCTTGCCATGTATTGCATCATATAGACTTGTGTTGTTTTCCCGTGCTTCCTACCTTGCCATGTTGTGCTTCCTGTATAGATTTGTTGTGCTTCCTATATAGAACTGTCATGCATCATACTTGGATGTGCATCGTATGCCATGTTTATGCTTGTGTGTTTACCGTGTTGCTTGTTTCTTTCCGGTTTGCTTCCCTCGTTAGCTTCGGGTTCGTTCCGGAGTTGTGAGTTTCTATTCGACTACTTCATGGATCCGTTCTTCTTCCTTGCGGAATCCCAGGCAAGATGACCATACCCTTGGATACTTTTACTATCATTGCCATGCTTAGTGTCTCGATGCTATCGTTACATGTCGCGCTACCCATCTTTATTGTCAGTCTCTCCTTATTGCCATGAAACCTCTAACCTTTGAAACCTTCCTAGCAGAACCATTGTTTGGCTATGTTACCCGCTTGCTCAGCCCCTCTTATAGCGTTGTTAGTTGCAAGTGAAGATGAAGATCGTTCCAGGTGGGAACTTTTTGTTGGAATATCACAATATCTATTATTATTATTAACACACCTATATACTGGGCATGGGTGGAAGGCTTGGCCTTTTGCTCGGTGTTTTGTTCCACTCATGCCACCTTAGGCGCCGATAAACCGGCATTATGTTCCTTGATTTTGCGTTCCTTACACGATGGGTATATGGGGACCCCATGACACTTCGATTTTGAATAAAACTCCTCCAGCAAGGCCCAACATTGGTTTTAATTTGCCTCATAATAACAACTTAATTAATTAATTAAATTTGCATAGGGGGTCGCACCCTTGGGTACTATTTTCTACATAGCAGGGGGGCAGTGCTGATGGTGTTGGTCCCAAACGGGGAGACTGTGGGGCCGCCACGGGGAAACTCGAGGTTTGGTTTTACTCGTAGGATCACCTATCCGGTTGTGGCCTAAGACGAGATACGTGCGGCTACTATCAGGGTGTCGGCACGCCGGGAAGTCTTGCTGGACTTTTTTTACCATTGTCGAAATGTCTTGTGCACCGGGATGCCGAGCCTGATCGGATTTCCCTAAGGTAAGGGGTGATGATATTATATTTATCACTTCAGCTAATCATGAGAGCTTGTGATGGGCTAAGTTGGGACACCCATGCAGGGTTATAATCTTTCGAAAGCCGTGCCCGTGGTTATGTGGCATATTGGAATTTGTTAATGTCTGGTTGTAGATAACTTGACAGAGGATCTGAAGTAAAACACACAACTGTGTGAGTAACCGTGACTGTCTCTTTTCACTTTGAGAAGAGAACACGGTGGGGTTATGTTTGACTCGTATGTAGTTCAGGATCTTTAGCGATCACTACTAGTTGCGACCGTTTTGCGTAGATGCTCATCTTATTCTTGTATTCGTAAGCTAGCCACCATATTATGCTTAGCCGCTGCTGCAACCTCACCACTTTACCTCTTCCTACCCATAACGCTTTGCTAGTCTTGATACCCATGGTTATGGGATTGCTGAGTCCTCGTGGCTCACAGATACTACAACACCAGATGCAGGTTCAGCCGAGAATGATGCAGGAGCTGGTTCAAGTACTTCACTTGGAGCTCGATGAAGAGAGTGGTCGTATGCTTGTGACGTTTTCGACGATCAGTAGTGGTTTCTACTAGGGGCGATTCGGACCTGTGGCTTTATGTTTTTGGTATCTTTCTTTTGGATCTTCGCCCGTAGTCGGGTTGTGATGTTTTGATAATGTTTTGCTTATGTAATGAATTGTGTGAAGTGGCGAGTGTAAGCCAACTATCTCCTATTGCAATTTCATCCCTATTTTTACATGAGTCGTGCAAAGATACCAAACTTGAGATCATTCCAGAATGGGCTTATACCTTTAAGTCGTGCCTCGACACGTAGGAGGTATAGTCCCATCCTGGGCATTACAAGTTGGTATCAGAGCCTTCTCCGACCTAGGAGCCCCCACTGATTGATTGAATCATTGACGGTTGAGTCTAGGCACACACTTAAAATGTTTTGAGTCCTATATATATATCGGAGAGTAGGATTTATTTTGCTCCTCATCTCTTTTCACTCTGGTGAGGACTCCTGACGATTACTTTATCTCTTCTACTCTCAAAAATTCACTAAATTTTTTTTAGGATCACGCGAGTATTGTTTGGATTGTTTCGATGTCTTTGTGACTAGAACATTGTTCTCGATGCCTGATACGTCCAAAACGTATCTATAATTTCTGCTTGCTCCATGCCACTTTTGGGTGATATTGCTATGATATTCATACACTTCCATACACTTTTGATCATATTTGGACTAACTTACTAATCTAGTGCAGCCCAGTGCCAGTTTCTGTTTTCGGCTGTTTTTGTATTTCAGGTTTTCATGTTTCGAGAACTGCCCAGAAAAATACAGAAAAAATATATAAAAAATCAGCGTTCCGGGAACGACACTGCTTCCGAAGGGGAGCCTGGGGGGGGGCCACAGGGGGCCCAGGCGCCCTGTGGGCGCCCCCCCCCCTTGGGCCGCGCCGGGGGGGGGGGGGGCGCCTCGGCACTCCGAGAGCCCCCCGGTGCCCTACTTTGGCAGATATTTAAAGGGTCCACCGTAACCCTTGAAACAGGACTTCTTTTCGTGATCCCATCTCTGTTCCGCCGCCGCTGCCGCTTCCAAGATCGGGAGCACCAGGAGAACTCTTCCCGGCACCTTGCCGGAGGGGAGGATCACCACCGGGAGCTTCTCCACCACCATGGACGCCTCCCAGATGACTCGTGAATAGTCTCCCTTGGACCATGAGTCCATGATCAGTAGCTATGCGATGTACTCCTCCCATTCTTGTGCTTCACTAATTAGTCCTCGTGAGCTGCCCTACATGATCGAGGCACCTATGTAATCCTTATGCTGTTGCTATGTTGAGTTTGCTGGGATCCGATGGATTATGAGATTATGTTCAGATTGATCTTGAGTAATATATTTGATTCACCTCTTTTATATTTTAGTTCATAAGTAATTCTTGCATGTTCTCCGTTGTTATTTATTGCTTTGGCCAAGTAGTAAGTAGTGACTCCAAGAGGGAACGTTATGCTCGATTGTGGGTTTATGCCCCTCGATGACTAGCTTGAGTGACATAAACATGAGTCTAGGGGATGTGCTGTTGCCACAAGGGGGAAAACAACGGTGCTTGTGCCCGCGGGTGCAAGGATTGTTTACTTTACGCAAAGTTCTTTTAATGCAGTTGTCTGTCGTATTGAGTTTACACTATGGGTGGGACTCGCAACTTAATACCAGCGAGATGTTCTGGATAGATATCTCAAGGTGGATGATTAGTAGTAGGTGCAGATGGATTTCGGTCTACTTACTTTGGCGTACCGCCCATGCTTTGAACCTCAACCTTTCTTGCAATGTAGTCAGCATTGGTTTGCGTTCGTGGTCCTGTCAATTGCCCAGCTGTAATTTGTTTATCTCACATAGTTGTTTTATCGTCTTTTGGGAGAGAGACATCACTAGTGAACATCATGTGACTCCGGTCCATATTACTATCATTGATCACATACACTATTTTACTTTCCGCTATTTTATTTACTATTGCAAAACACTATCTATCACTACTATCATATTGCTTTTAACCCTTTGTGAACTACAAGGCCGGAGAGATTGACAACCTCTCTGTACTCGTTGGGAGCAAAGTTATTTGTATCTGTGTGCAGGTCCACGTTGATTGCTAATTGCGCCGTTAGCAGTTGACACCTACCTGTTGAACCTAGGAGTCTCTGGGGATTCGATCCTTGGCATCTTTGCTAAGGGAAAACACTTCTACTTACTGCATCTTACACCTTCCACTTGGGGTAATCCAACGAGGGGTTCGAGGCCCATCAAGGAGTATTTTCTGGCGCCGTTGCCGGGGACTCCACTCTTCAGGATAGGGGAGTTGCATGCTATCTTTTACCTTTGCTTTTTAGTCTTGTTAGTTTACCTTTCATATTTGCTTTAGTTCCTTTTATCAAAAATCACAAAAATAGTTATCTTGTTCTTTAGTTATCATTATGTCGGGTCCTTTTGTCTTTGACGAGGCAGAAGTTCTCACCTTTAAACAAAGAGGTGGGAAAAGTTTGAAAGATGCTTGGTATAGAATTAATGATTCACAAAAAAGAGCCACCAAGAAGCAACCTACTGGAATCACTTCTTGGAATAGGTTTATTTTAGATACTGCTATCAATGGGATTTTCCTAGAGGCCCCAGTTTTGGAGTCTCTTAGTATTATTGAAAATCTTGTTGGGAGTCCCCCTGTTGTTAGCATTCGAGAGGACATCACCCTAGCTCACATTATGAAAAAACTTGAAAAATAGAGCTAGAGATGCCAAGCACTAATAAGATGAATGAGTTGGATCAAAAGATCCAAGGGAATTTGAATAGACTTGATAGCTCCATGCATAAAATTTTTAAAATTTTGGAGACCGTCAAATTCCATGATTCTGACTCTTCTAGGATGAAAAAGATTGAGGAAATATTTGATACCTTAGGAACTACATTCTCCTCGATCAAAACCGAAAAGGTAGAAACTCCGGCAAAGAGGGAGCCTAAGTTCGTTCACGTTCCAAAGGCTCCCCGTTCTAAAAACAATTCATCTATTGCCAAAGGGGTTGAAACTGTAAAGACTTTGGAAGAAACACCTATCGTTGATGAATTTATAAATGAATCTTCCCTTGACTTTTATCCTTTTGGTCTTCTACCTAGAAGTATCTCTATGAGGCCTTTATTTGAGAGTCCTCTTAATACTAGTTGTATTATTGAAGAGCTTTTTGATGATCTTGATGATGGTTCAATTGATACAACTTGATCTATGCATTATGCCTAGCTTAAAGGCATAAAAGAAAGCGCTTTTGGGAGGCAGCCCACATGAATAAATTTTTTGCTTTTATTGTCTCTTGATGATGTTTACTGATGTAGCATCATCATTGTATCTTTACTTTTCATATTTGTGCCAAGTATAGCCTCTGATTGCTAGAAAGTTCAAAAGTTGTGAGGTGTTGTCCAGGAAACAGATTCTGTCCTTGGATAGAAAAATTCGTATAAAATCACCAGATCATATTTTTGGTCTGAATTTTTTCGACAGTGTTCTCTATATAATTGTCTTTCGTGCTCAGTTCTGAGTTTTTTGATTTGAGTTGCAGAAGTATCCCGAACAGGTCAATTACTGCCTGCTGTTCTGTTTTTCACAGATTCTGTCCTGTTTTGCCTTACCTTCACTTTGCAAATTAAGAACTTGCTTTTTTCTTTGCAAAAACCTTTTGGCAATCTTGAGAAACAGTAGAACTTCAAGAATGTCCTTATTTCCAGCAAGGTATAATTATTTTATTAAGGGTACTAACCTCGCTAATCAGATTATGATGAGTTGTGTATGAAGGGAGTTTTCAAGTGTGCGAGGGAAGATGATAAAAAGATTCAGGAGTGTCAAGCGCTCAAGCTTGGGGATGCCCCCATGCACCCCCAAGAAATATTCAAGGAGACTCAAGCGTCTAAGCTTGGGGATGCCCCTGTGCATCCCCTTCTCCATCAACATTATCAGTTCGTCTTCCGTTCCGCTATATTTTTATCACTTCATATATTATGTGCTATGCTTGGAGCGTCTTGGTTTTAGTTTTCTTTTTAGTTTTTCATAACGAGTCGGAACTCAGCATTCCTTTATGTGGGAGAGAAACACGCTCCACCTCTACCTAGAACATTACATAGAATTTTCATTGTCTATCTATGCTGTGTGTGTTCTTTATCTTTTAATAGCTACTATCGTGCTTTGCTCTTAGTATTCATGCTTATCTTTTCAAGAGCTTCTATTTAGTTGGTTGCTTGAATTCTCTTTAATTACCATGCTCACCTTATTAAGAGAGTTTGCTTCCGTTGCATGGATTAATATTTCTATGATAAATATGCCACTTTCATGATGGTGCTTAGTAGTTCAGGTTTTCTTATGGTTAATCTCGAATAGCTCGGGGGTTCCCAATGTGTCATTGGAGTACCAACTTGGTTTGTTTGCCTATGATGTGGTTTGGTTTAGTAATATCTTCCTTCGAGAATTTATTTTGATTGACTTGGCGTATGCTCACGCATATTCAAGACTGTAAAGAAAGTCTGCCAAGCCTTGATGATCTTTTGTTTCCGAGTAGCGATATAACTACCATGCCTGATTCAATATTGCTTTGTCGCTCTGCATGATTATGACCGTCATTGCTCTCTTAGTTGGTCGCTCCCAGTCTTTTGCTAACCTCCACCTGCACTAAGCAAATTAACCATGCAATACATAGCTCATGGGAAAGTAGCCTAAAAACTATTGTGGTAAAGAATATGTTGCTTATGTATCTTATTTCTTATGAGTTGCTTGCTGAGCGGTAACCATGTTTCTGGGGACGCCATCAACTGTCACACTTTGTTGAATATCATGTGAGTTGCTATGCATGTTCGTCTTGTCTGAAGTAAGGGTGATTCACCGTGGGTTGAATTAATATGCATATTGTTATAGAAGAACATTGGGCCGCCAACCAAAGCCATGCCTCATGGTGGAAGTTTTAGCTTGGACCTTAATCCTCAATCTCTCATGAGAATATGCTTATGCATTAAAGAGGAGTCCATCATCTATTTTCTATGTTGTCCCGGTATGGATGTCCTCAAGTTGAGATCTATCAAAAACGAGAAATCAAATGCGATCTATCTCCTTGGACCTTTGTACAGGTGGCATAGAGGTACCCCTTTGTGACACTTGGTTAAAACATATGCAATGCAATGATAACCCATGGGGATCCGAGCTAATTAGGACAAGGAGCGAGCACTATTGGTATTCGATGCATGAGGCTTGCAACTTATAAGATGTTTTATACATGACACATATGAAGTACTACTACCGTTGACACAATTGCTTCCATGTTTCAAAATAAAAAGCTCTAGCACTTCAAGCACCAACTACTGAGAGCATGATTGTCATTCTCAGTGTAATGTGCATTGTCCCAAAGTAGCATTGTCTTTTGCATGATTGTGATATCGTTTATTCTGAAATGATTGTATCTAGTCATCACTTAAACCTTGAAGGTGCCCCTGCATTTATGTTTTGCATCACTAAAGGGGGCAAGCTAGATATCACTTGATCATATTTGCACATCATGTTCATTGCAAATCTTTTTGATGTTTCAGTTTCATGTTGTAAAACTTTCAGTCATTTGTGATTCTCTCTTGAGACAACTTAATTACTTTAGAATCATTGTCTCAGTAAGCTTTTGTCATATGACTATGAGAAAGTCTTATATGGTTAATAGCATGTCACCACAGAAATTATTCTTGTTATCATTTACCTACTCGAGGACGAGCAGGAATTAAGCTTGGGGATGTTGATACGTCCAAAGCGTATCTATAATTTCTGCTTGATCCATGCCACTTTTGGGTGATATTGCTATGATATTCATACACTTCCATACACTTTTGATCATATTTGGACTAACTTACTAATCCAGTGCACCCCAGTGCCAGTTTCTGTTTTTGGTTGTTTTTGTATATCAGGTTTTCACGTTTCGAGAACTGCCCAGAAAAATACAGAAAAATATATAAAAAATCAGCGTTCCGGGAACGACACTGCTTCCGAAGGGGAGCCTGGGGGGGGCTACAGGGGCCCCAGGCGCCCTGTGGGCGCGCCCCCCTGGGCCGCGCCGGGGGGCGCCTCGGCACCCCGAGATCCCCCGGTGCCCTACTTTGGCAGATATTTAAAGGGTCCCCTGTAACCCTTGAAACAGGACTTCTTTTCGCGATCCCATCTCTGTTCCGCCGCCGCCGCCGCTTCCAAGATCGGGAGCACCAGGAGAACTCTTCCCGGCACCCTGCCGGAGGGGAGGATCACCACCGGGAGCTTCTCCACCACCATGGACGCCTCCCGGATGACTCGTGAGTAGTCTCCCTTGGACCATGAGTCCATGACCAGTAGCTATGTGATGTACTCCTCCCGTTCTTGTGCTTCACTAATTAGTCCTCGTGAGCTGCCCTACATGATCGAGGCACCTATGTAATCCTTATGCTGTTGCTATGTTGAGTTTGTTGCGATCCGATGGATTATGAGATTATGTTCAGATTGATCTTGAGTAATATATTTGATTCACCTCTTTTATATTTTAGTTCATAAGTAATTCTTGCATGTTCTCCGTTGTTATTTATTGCTTTGGCCAAGTAGTAAGTAGTGACTCCAAGAGGGAACGTTATGCTCGATTGTGGGTTCATGCCCCTCGATGACTAGCTTGAGTGACAGAAACATGAGTCTAGGGGATGTGCTGTTGCCACAAGGGGGAAAACAACGGGGCTTGTGCCCGCGGGTGCAAGGATTGTTTACTTTACGCAAAGTTCTTTTAATGCAGTTGTCTGTTGCATTAAGTTTACACTATGGGTGGGACTCGCAACTTAATACCAGCGAGATGTTCTGGATAGATATCTCAAGGTGGATGATTAGTAGTAGGTGCAGATGGATTTCGGTCTACTTACTTTGGCGTACCGCCCATGCTTTGAACCTCAACCTTTCTTGCAATGTAGTCAGCATTGGTTTGCGTTCGTGGTCCTGTCAATTGCCCAGCTGTAATTTGTTTACCTCACATAGCTGTTTTATCGTCTTTTGGGAGAGAGACATCACTAGTGAACATCATGTGACTCCGGTCCATATTACTATCATTGATCACATACACTATTTTACTTTCCGCTATTTTATTTACTATTGCAAAACACTATCTATCACTACTATCATATTGCTTTTAACCCTTTGTGAACTACAAGGTCGGAGAGATTGACAACCTCTCTGTACTCGTTGGGAGCAAAGTTATTTGTATCTGTGTGCAGGTCCACGTTGATTGCTAATTGCGCCGTTAGCAGTTGACACCTACCTGTTGAACCTAGGAGTCTCTGGGGATTCGATCCTTGGCATCTTTGCTAAGGGAAAACACTTCTACTTACTGCATCTTACACCTTCCACTTGGGGTAATCCAACGAGGGGTTCGAGGCCCATCAATGCCTCCTGTCATTTAGGGGTTGTGGCAGTGTCCCGGGGAGTTGAGCTCCAAGGTGTCGTCGTCACAAATATATCGCAGCAGTTCTGGAATACTTAAGACGACCGACATCGAAAACTCTCCTATGCGGTTAGTGGCAAGATAACCCCGACATCACCCAGTACTGGGGAGGTAGTTCAGGAGTATTGCCATAGCTTGCATAGTGGATGCATTTCGAAGGTCCGAGGTAAACGGTTTCCGGAAATAACTGGTTATGTGTTGAAGGATGGATACAACTGGATGTAGGATTAGAGTTGAGTGCGCGGTGCTTCCCCTGTATCCCCAACACCTGATTGCATAACTAGAAACTTTCGGAAATTAATAGGTGGGTTCATCTAGTAGCTCGTAGGCATTCTTCCAACGAATGCATGATATGGAGTTCGGGGTTCTACATTGAGTGAAGTGGTTTTATGGGCGTTTGTTCCGATCGGGAGTTGCATCTTAAAGGGTCCTTGGCTATGCTGATCCGGGGATTGCAAAACCCTTTTGTAACACGTTCCATGAGCTTTCAGCACGAATATGCCGAACGAAGCTTCTATCTTGTATTTGTTCTATCTGCTCCTTGTTGCTTTTATTTACCTTTTGTTCTCCCAAGTGGCTTCTCGACAAGCTGATGTACCTGCGGAATTCATTCGTTCAATTCTCTGTTCGAATGATATTGTGAAGATTATGTTGCAACATATCTATCCGTTGTTTTTGTTTTGATTCTGGTATTCGAGTTGCTTCGATGTCAAGTGTTGATTCCATACCTTTCTTAATCGGTGTTCTCATATTTCTATGGGAGTGCTAATTCCTCTTGACCATCGAGATTTTCATGGTAATCCTTTTCAACCGGTGTGCCTTCTCTTCAAGTTATTCCATACGGACGCCGTTGAGAAATCTGACAATTTGTTTGTTTCATCCATCCCAAGTTGTCTTTGTTTTCCCCATCCTCCCACCCTTCTTCTTCTCGGATCAAGAAATTCTCAGATGAAAGATCCATTTTATTAATGTGATGTTTCTTCATTCGTTTCGTTCAATTTCATTATCCGGTGATTTATCGTGAAGATTCTCAAGAGCTTCGAGTTTTTCATTCTTTTGTTCTCAAATTCTGTCGGTGGATGTAATTCAAGATTTCGGTGTTGATCTTATTCTTTTCCTCATTTCACAATGCTTTCTTATTCCGGTGCCCCAATTAATCATTCTCCTCTTGCTATTCATATCCGGAGAGCTCAAGATATCTCAGATGATCCGCGTTTTCCATTCTTAATCATTTCAAGCTATTTTGAGGATTGTTATCTTACTCAAGCCATTTAATTCAACCGGTGCAATATCTCTTAAGCAATCTTTTTCAACGGTGATTCTTGAGTGGGCCCTAACCCACAGGTCTTTCTCCAGGATCTTACCTGACTCTTCCAATTTTTCCGGAGTTATACTCAAATTCTTTTCAAAGTGTGACGGAAGTATGGATCCCATCAGTCACAGTCCTTCTCCAGGACCGCTTTCAAATTCTTTTTCATCATTGGTTCAACCTTTTAATTCTTCATTATGGAGTGCCTATACAATTCATGGTGGTGTATCTCATCGTCTTCTCAGATTTTGAAGACCGGAGAAGTGTTTCTCTTAAATCTTGGTCCGTTTTTTTGAAGATTCGTGGTTCTAGCTTCATACCATCCTCATAAGTGTTTCGATCGCGAGAATTCTTTTATGCCCATCCTAAGCATTTCATGAATTCCTTCCATCGTGATCCTCCGAAGGCCATCATTTCAGAAGATTCTTCGTTCTCAGATTTCAACTTCGTTCCCCAAACATCCTTCATTAATGCCTCTTCGTTCGTCTCCATATTCTACCGGTGCTTTGTTCAAGTACTCTTAATCGGTTCGCGATCTCTTCGTTCTCTTGTATCAAAATTTCCTCAAGTGCTTATTCTTCCCGGTGATTATTCTCTTCCATCACCCGTTTTCAATTCTTACGGTGGTTCATTCAAGTTTACCCTTCCGTTGTTATCGTTTTAATTCATTTGTTCTTTCACAATCCTACCGGTGGTTCGTTGAAGATTTACCCAAGTTTGTGCGAGATCTCTCTTTAATTCTTTCCAACGATAATAAGTAGTATGCCAAATCCTTTGGTTGTCATCAGTTAAAATTGGTGAAGGAGATGCATGACATAAATCTTATTCTTTTCCTTCAAGGTGATTTGATCCCTTCCTTCGGAGCTTGTTCATCATATCATATTCTCGGTTCTAAGTTGTCCATCTTGTTTTCCGGAGCTCCAAGTTATTTCTGTTATATCATTTCAAACCTACATCTAATTCATCGCGGGCCTTGAATCTTATTCTTTTCATCTTTCACTTCTCATGCTTTCATTACCGGAGTTTTCATGGTGGTTCATCAAGATTTAATTCATCCTCGAAGTCTTCATCAAGATTCTTGTTGGAGCTCAAGCATTCTTCATCATGCTTTCCAATTGCAATCCTTTCTACCTTATCTTTCAGATGGTCTAATGTCATTCTTCACAATTCCTTCATGAATTATGATTCACGACTTATCAAGAATGAGATATTTAAAACCATCATTTTCCTTGTTCAGGAGATCTTTTCAACCCTTCAATTATTCGTTGGAGTTATCTTGGGTTATAATTCACCTAAAAGCTTTCCCTAAGGATTGTTGCTAATTATGGTGCTTATAAATGGCCCAATTTCTTCATTTATCTTCCTGCAGAAACAAGTTTTCATCTTGTCATTGATCTCAATCCAATCAATTGTTTTCGTCAGTGGCTGGTTGTCACCTCTTAATTTTGAGATGTTTTCCATAAGCCCACAACAAGCTTATTCTTTTCGTTGTTGATTTTTCCAACAACTCCGTTCAACCCTTCTTCGTAAGGATGATTTTTCATATTCATTTGTCGGAGAAGTTGCCTTTTTTTCTCCGTTCATTTCTTTCATGGATCTATAGTCTATTCTTTCGTTCCGGAGGCATTGTAATATTGCTCTCTTCGTCCCATCATCTTGTCATACCAAGATCATATTCTTCCCTTGCTTGTCTATTTAACAGGAGTGTCGTGACCTCCATTCTAATTCTCTCATCTTATCAAGTTTTTCCTATCTTTTCAACCGGAGTGCTATCTGAAATCTTTCTTACCCCTTGTGCCATTCTTTTAATTGTTTCAGAGGCAGTGTGTTGTCGATTTCATCAAGATCATTCCATCTCCTCAAGCTCATGTTAATTCCTTCCATTTTTAGTCGGAGTGTTGTCCGAATTCTGGCATTCTTATTCCTTGGCTATAACGGTGCAGTTTCTAATTCTTTTGGATCGTTAAGCTCTTCTTTCATGTCTTTCAACCTATAAGGTTCTCATAATGCTCCTTGTTCCTCTTTTCTAACGGAGTGTTTCATCTTCGTTCATCTCCATTCTATTCTTTCTTTCAAGATTGTTCTACCTCTCAGGTTCGTGGTTTCACTCGTTTGTCCAAGAAGCAACTTTGTTTTACCTCTTCCTCTTCCGTTTTTATCCGGTGCCATCTCCAGGATCTCGGGTCGAGATCCTCTATTAGTGTGGGAGAGTTGTGACGCCCGAAGACCGACGTCCCAGAAGATTCCAGATGTTCCGGGTTCTCCCATGTGTTTCATTTGTGCTTGTGTTATTTATTTTGCATTGCATCATGTCATCATGCCATCATGTCGTTAATCTTTTGCATCTCAACTTAAATAAATTGTGTGGACTTTCGGTCCATTTAAATCGAGGGAAGAGTGACTTCTCTTTATAACATATCCTCCTAATATTTATGGAGCTATTATAAAAATATTCCATTGTTTGGAATTAACCGCAACACACTTGCATATTTTTCCCATGCCTCTTTTGCTTCAAGTTTCCCTCCTACCTTGACAACTTTTCCTTTCCCTTTTATCGAGGCTCCTCCTAAAGTCTCAACTTTTGGACACTTTCTAGTCATGCCCTAATTCAAACCATTTGAATTTAATTCAAATGAGTTTGAATTTTACTCTTGCATTCTTGCCTCCTATTTTTCTGGACCGTGGACATTTTTGCGAGTCCGGGAAAAATAACCTCATGCCCTAATTCTATCCCTAGCCACCTCCTCCCTTTTCTTTTCTTCTTTGTTGTTTTCTGTTTTTTGGGAAAACAACTGCAAAAGCAGAGAGAGCAGCCCAGCTGGGCCTCCTAGCTGCCACAGCCGGCCCAAGCACCTTCCTCAGCCTTCTAGGCCCAGCCGCAGCCCGTTTCCTTCTTTAACCCTAGGAAGCTGGCCTGATCCCTAACCCCGCAGCCCGATCTCCCGACCCCCCTCGTCCCTTTTCCCATGCAGCGCCGCCAGGCCTCGCTCCTCTCGCGCCCCCGACTCCATCTCCCTCTCCTCTCGATCTCCTTCTCCCTCTGCCCCGATCCAGCGCGCAGCGCCCCTCCTTGCCACCACCGCCCCGACCTCAAGCTCCCGCCGCCAGGAGCTCCCTCGAGCCGGCCTTCCCCGCCTCCGCGCGGCTCCTCTTCCTCGTCTCTAGCCTCGCCAAGCACCGGCGACCAAGGCCCGAGCGCGCCCGCGGCCTCCTTCCTCCGCGCTGGGCGCCTTGCACCCGCCGGCCACAGCTCCCCCGATGAGGAGCCGCACTCCACCGGCCAGGATCCGCCGTCGTCCAGCCGCGAAGCCAACTTCTCCAGCGCGCCTCGCCTCTGCTCCATCTCCCTCCGCCTCGCCTCCATGGTTGCACGCCGACAGCGACCACGTTGCCGGCCGAGCTGGCCTCGTCGCCGACTCCCTCCGGCGCCCGTGACGTCCAACTGCTCGACGCCCGCGCCTGGCTCGCCTCCCCCAGGGCCCTCCGTGCGCCTCCTCCTCTACTCCGGCCACCGGCGCCGCCAAGTCCTACTGCTGCCGCGGTTCCGCCTCCGTCAACCGTCGTCCTCGAGCCGCCTTAGTTCCTGCTGCAGGGGCGTCGTTCCACCTGGATGCAGAACCCCAAGGCCGTCAAGTTCGTCTTCGGTACGGTGGATCCAGCCAAGTGTCGCCGACAACCCGCAAGTACTCCTTCGTTTCGTCAAGACCCTCTTAGACGCCTACGAACTCTGTACGAATCCAACCTGTATGAGTTTTTGGTTACCCCGAGGACCTCGGATGCGTCAAGTTCCACTACCGTCGCAAGAACGAGAACCCCCAAGTACCACGACACCGACCCCGAACATCTACGGAGTTGTACCACTACTTCCCTCTACGAACGTGTACCACGACTCGCGAGAACGACTACTTCCACTACGTCCCTCGACGACTCGAACCCCTCCGAGAACGAATGCTCCAAAGGTATAACCCCGAGACGATGACCCGTGGACGAATGCTTGTGGTTGTATGAGATGTTTCCCTTGTGTGCACCGTGCCCGTTTCTGAAAGGATCGATATGGTTGACTAGAGGGGGGGGGTGAATAGGCAACTAACAATTTTTAGCTTTTCTTAACCACTTTAAATTAAGCGACAAAATAAGTTGTCTAGATATTCTACTAGGATGACAACTAGAGGGAAGAAGGATAACAACTACACATGCATGCTATAGGATTTGAACAAGTAGAGCATGCAAAAGTAAAGGTAAGAAATAACCACAAGTGGAACCGGTGGAGACGAGGATGTGTTGCCGAAGTTCCTTCCCTTTGAGGGGAAGTACGTCTCCGTTGGAGCGGTGTGGAGGCACAATGCTCCCCAAGAAGCCACTAGGGCCACCGTATTCTCCTCACGCCCTCGCACGATGCAAGGTGCCGTGAATCCACTAGTGGTGCCCTTAAAGGCGGCAACTGAACCTTTACAAACAAGGTTGGGGCTATCTCCACAACTTGGAGGCTCCCAACAAACCACGAAGCTTCACCACAATGGAATATGGCTTCGAGGTGACCTCAACCGTCTAGGGTGCTCAAACACCCAAGAGTAACAAGATCCGCAAGGGATTAGTGGGGAGAATCAAATATCTCTTGGTGGAAGTGTAGATCGATGCCTCCTCAAGCAATCCCGAGCAAATCAACAAGTTTGATTGGCTAGGGAGAGAGATCGGGCGGAAATGGAGCTTTTGGAGCAACAATGGAGTAGTGGGGGAAGAGGTAAGTCTTCTTGGAGAAGAAGACCCCCTATATATAGTGGGGGGACAAATCCAACCGTTATTGGAGTTTTCAGCCCGCAGAGAGCGGTAGTACCGCGCATGACTTGCGGTACTACCGCTGGCTGAGCGGTACTACCGCTTAGGCAAAAGAGCGCGACATGATTGACAACCACGGATGAAATAAATTACATCCGTGGCTACATCCGCAGGGAAAACGGTAGTAGCAAAATGCGACACGGTACTACCGCTTAAGTTAAGCGGTACTACCGCATTGGATACGGAAGTAAAAAATTACTTCCGTATCCACTTCTATACTTAGAATCAGCGCCAGGGCTAGATACACGGTACTACCGCTCTGGAGACGCGGTACTACCGGTCACAGTTTTGCATATACGACAAATAACCGGTTGGACCTCCAGAGAAGCAAGGAAAGGAGGTGTGAGAGTAGGATGTGTACGTGTTGATTCTACACAAACCTTTCCGACGCGGATCCCCTCTTAATAGTACGGCTTTCCTATTACTCAAAGCCACCGAGAGGGAGCAAAAAGAAAACACCGTCTTCCATAGAATCCGAGGGGCAAACAATCGTCTTGTGCCTAAGCGAGATATGCCTGTATGAGCTTAGAGCACACGATCAGTCCGCAAATGCATTGTCATCAATCACCAAAACTACTTAGGGAGAAATATGCCCTTACAATCTCCCCCTTTTTGGTGTATTGATGACAATACTTGATTTGCACAGGGAAGAAATAATAGAGTATGAAATCCAAGCCCTAGAGTATAGGTGAGCTCCCCCTGGATGTGTGCCTACACAAGATTGTGCTTTGGACTGCGCGGCACACATACTCGGTAGCGCTCCCCTATAATCTACACACGAGATACTCTATATAAAAACTAACTGCTCTGGATAAATATTAAAGACATAACGATAAGTTCAACGATAACGGGGCATATGTCTTACACCATATGATAGTCTCACGCACACGACACAAACACGCAAATAAACCAGAGTTCAAAGAAACACAAGAGCACAACACAAACACGCAAATCACTCTCCCCCTTTGTCATCGAGACACCACAAAGGGGAAAGAGGACACTAAGACAGGTGGCAGCCCTGGAGAAGCTCAGTCGTTGTACTCATCATTAGACTCCGGCTGCTCCTCCTGATACTCCTCGTCAGACTCTGACCACTTGTACCCCTGGCGGGCCATCCAAGTAGCCTCAGGGGTGATGTTCTCCTCGGACCCATTGGAAACTTCCTCTCCATATAGTGCCAGAATCTTCTTGTCACGCTGGCGAGTCTTCTTGTCAGTCACATGAGCCCGGTATTGCCCCTTAGCCTGCATGCAGAAGAGGGCCTTCATCTTTTGCTTAAGCTGTTTAGCCCAAGAAGGCCTCTCCACAGCAGATGAAGAAGAAGGGGAATCTGCCAGAGTGCACATCAGCAGTCTCCTCCACAGGCTCCTCCTCAGTGCCCATCTGGGCAGCAGCAGCCTGAGCACGAGTGGTGGTGTTGGCCCATCGAGTCTTGACGCGAAGACGGATGGGATCATGACGGAAGTAGTCGGCCTCGAACTCCTCCTCTGGGTACAACTTCTCCCAAGTCTTGGAGATCAGCAGAAACAAGTATGGACCATAGATGGGTACCTTGCGAGAGTAGATGGCAAAACGGAGCTCATTCCACATGATGTGGGAAATGTCAAGCGGTGCAGTCTAGGATGAGCGAGCCTCTTGACACATCAGTAGCATGTCAACCAGGTAGGCATGGACCTTGTCCTTATCTCCAACATGAGGGAACAGGGTGTTGCAAAAGATCTGATACATGATGTCCAAGAAGGGGTTCAACACCCAAGTCTGTTTGCCACTAGCAAGAGTCTTTTCCTCATAAAATGGAAGCAGCATGTCTTTGTTTGCAGATTCAGGATTGGCGTGAGGCCGAAAACCAATTGCGTTATGGAGACCCTCATCAGGAAGCTGAAGAAGATCCATGAACTCCTTCCAAGTAGAGGTCATCTTGTGACCATTGGTCATCCAAGTCATGGGGCGATCCTCCTTGGTTTGGAAATTGACAGAGGCATAGAACTGAGCAATAATCTCTGGATCAAAGTCATTCTGGAAGGTCATGATGTGCTCCAGGCCCAACTGTTCGATCAAATCAAGAGCCTCTGCAAAGTATGCCCGGTTCTTGTCCTTCCTCATGTGATCCACATCTACCCAGTGAGCATCCACATAAAGATTGGCCTTGGTCTTGAGCACCTCATGGTAGATGCGAAACTGCTGCTTGGTCCAGAAGATATCATCTCCAGGAAAGTGCTCACGGGGTTCTCCATATGGGTTGATCTTCCTTCGTGACATGAACTCAGCAGCAGGCATCTCCTCCATAGACATTGAGGATTCCTTACGCTTGTTGGCTGAAGTCTTGTACCTGCGCTGGGGATTGGAGCCCTCTGGCACATCACTTGGGGTACGCAGACGCTTGGATCCGGTGTCGCGAACAGGGTTGGTACAACGACCCTCAAAACCGGAGCCACCACCTAAAAACACAAACACAAGACCACGACAACACAAACACAAGAAGAATCAATGCCAAAGCCTCGATAAACACAAGAAACCAGGAGAAATAGGAAAGAGATCATGCTACGAAGAAAATATGATACAAGCGGTAGTACTGCTGACCCTACGCGAAAGTAAAAAATTAGTACCGCAAGGTAAGCAGTAGTACCGCATGACAGATGCGGTAGTACCGCATACGCTGTGGTAGTAATATTTTACTTCCGCCAGAAGAGGCGGAACTAAAAAATTAGTACCACAACGTAAGCGGTAGTACCGCATATGGATGCGTTAGTACCGCATACGTTGCGGTAGTAAGATTTTACTTCCGCAAGAGGAGCGGAAGTAAAAAAATAGTGCTGCATGCGGAGCGGTAGTACCGCACTGGGTCGCGGTAGTACCGCTCGGTAAGCAGTACTGGATTTTTACTTCCGCCAGAGCGGTAGTACCGCTGAGGACAGCGGTAGTACCGCTCAGGTCAGATCAGATCTGGATTAGATCGTGCGGTAGTACCGCGGTTCTCCAGCGGTAGTACCGCACGAAACAGATCTGAGAAGAGCAGATCTAGAAACGGCCAAAGAGATCGACTCACGGTACTACGGCTGATCATAGTAACTTCGTAGCAACAAATATAATCGTATTTCTAGTGCACAAACATTCTCCCACATCCTAAGCATCCATGGATAAGATCACGAAGAACACAAGAACACTAAGCATCTCCCCTAACCCTAAAAACACAGGCAAGGCAATAAGAAGAGGGGAAAAGGGGAGAAACCTTCATCCATGGCAAGAGGACGAGGTGGGGATCGATCCCACCGGTCGGAATGCGAGGAGAGTGGCCGAGGGAGGAGATCCGGCGAGGTCCTCCGGCGGCGTTCTTGAGAGAGAGAGACAGGGACGACGTGGGGGTTAGGAGTGAATGGGTATGGGGGAGATGGAACTCCCCCGCCTGCTTATAACCCCCACGCGTTCGGATATGTGAGGTAGTACCGCGGTCATCGCGGTAGTACCGCTTGCGCGGTAGTACCGCTCGCCAGGCGGTAGTACCGCCCTACCAGCGGCAGTAAAAAATTACTGCCGTGCTGGAGGTGCGGTAGTACCATATGTCCTTCGCGGTAGTACCGTAACCGATCACGGTAGTACCGCTCCCCCAAGAAAATGCACGAAAAAGACAAGAGGCTTTAAGCACTAGAGAGAGTAAAAAAATGTGCACAAGTAAAACAAGTAACACAAATTCCTCATAGGAGGGCGGTGGCCGAGGCCACCTATGTTTGAGTTTTATAGATATGGCACCGCGAAGAATTATCCTTGGGTCCATGATCAAAACTCGACTTGAAGCATTTAAGCCAACTATGGATGGCAAATGATGAAGATTTGGTTAGTTTATGCATAATAGGGGGAGGAATAGTTCATTGAGAGAACAATACTCCCCCCTAAGTCCATGCCTACATCTAGACAAGATAGCTATGTCGAGTGGGAGGAGTGTGTGCACAGATTCAAACCACATTGCTCAAATCGATGATATTTAGCTCATGCCTTAACTCGCGAAATCTTGCTTCATCCAGAGGCTTCGTGAAGATATCTGTAAGGTTATCATGAGTGTTGATGTAGTGAAGCTCGAGTTCTCCTTGCCTTATGTGATCCCGGATGAAGTGATACCGAATCTCAATATGCTTCGTCTTGAAGTGAAGCACCGGGTTGAGAGAAATCTTGATGGCACTTTCATTGTCACACCAAAGAGGCACTTTGTCACAAGTGACACCGTAATCCTTTAAAGTTTGCCTCATCCATAAGAGTTGAGCACAGCAACTGCCAGCGGCCACATATTCTGCTTTGGTGGACGAGAGAGATACACAACTTTGCTTTTTGGAAGACCAACTAACAAGAGAGCAACCAAGAAATTGGCACCCTCCCGAGGTGGACTTCCTATCCACTTTGTCTCCCGCCCAGTCGGAATCAGAGAAACCAACAAGGTTGAAATTTGCTCCTCTTGGGTACCATAAGCCAAAGTTTGGGGTATGAGCCAAATATCGAAAGATTCGTTTGACAGCCACAAAGTGACTTTCCTTAGGTGAGGCTTGAAACCGTGCACAAATTCCCACACTCAACATAATATCCGGTCTAGATGCACAAAGGTAAAGCAAGGATCCGATCATAGAGCGATATACCTTTTGATCCACTGCTTTACCATTGGGATCAATGTCAAGTTGGCATTTGGTTGGCATCGGAGTAGTAGCCGGCTTGACATCACTAAGATTGAACCTCTTGAGCATGTCTTGAGTATACTTGGATCGTTTGAAGAAGATGCCTTCTCTTCGTTGTTTGATCTCAAATCCAAGGAAGTACTTTAACTCTCCCATCATGGACATCTCAAAATGTGTGGTCATGAGTGCGGCGAACTCATCATTGAAAGCTTTGTTAGGAGAACCAAAGATAATATCATCAACATATAGTTGGCATACAAACAACTCCCCTTTGACCTTCTTAGTAAAAAGAGCGGGGACGATTTTCCCAATTTCAAACCCACGATCTTGTAACAACTCGGTAAGGTGCTCATACCACGCTCGTGGGGCTTGTTTAAGGCCATAGAGTGCCTTATCAAGTTGATACACATGATTGGGGAACTTAGGATCCTCGAACCCCGGGGGTTGTTTAACATACACCAACTCATTAATGGGACCATTAAGAAATGCACTTTTCACATCCATTTGTTGCAATTTAAAGTTATGATGGGAAGCATAGGCAAGCAACAAACGAATGGATTCAAGACGAGCAACGGGGGCAAAGGTTTCACCGTAGTAGATACCCTCGACTTGGGAGTAGCCTTGAGCCTCCAGACGTGCCTTGTTGCGGATGACAATGCCATGGGCATCTTGCTTGTTCTTAAAGATCCATTTGGTTCCAATGACATTATGGTTCTCCTTTGGTCTTGGCACCAGACGCCACACTTTGTTACGCTCGAAGTTATTGAGTTCTTCATGCATGGCATTGAGCCAGTCAGGGTCTTCGAGCGCCTCATAGACCTTCTTAGGTTCAACAAAGGAGACAAAAGCTTGATGAGCACAATAGTTTGCTAATTGTCTACGAGTGCTTACCCCCTTTTGATGCTTCCTAAAATGTTCTCGATGTGATGCTCGTTGGAAGCAAGCCTGGAGGCAACTTTTGCAGCACGACGCTCTAATTGCTCTTCAAGTGATAACTGAGGAGCACTGAGTTGATCATCTTGAGCGTCGTCGGGAGCTAGATCTTGATCTTGAGCTTCCTCTTGACCTTGAACTTGCTCGGGGGACTGAACTTGGCCTTGTGCATCAATTGGTGGATCTTCACCAACTTGAGATTGATCTTGCACTTGGCCTTGTTCAACAGGTTGGGGCCTTCACTTTGTTCTTCGGAAGCGTGTGGGTCTTGGGTTGGTGATGGTTCCACTTGAGTGGAACATTGTCCTTCTCCTTCGGCCACAAGGGATTCCTCAACGGGTAGGATATATCCAACACCCATTCTTCTTATGGCTTGAGGAGGAATTTCATCACCTGCATCACAAGTACCACTTTGCTCCACTTGGGAGCCGTTATTTTCATCAAACTCTACGTTACTCGTCTCCTCTATGAGTCCAGTGGACTTGTTGAGGACACGGTAAGCATGAGAGTTTGTAGCATAACCAACAAATAAGCCCTCATGAGCTCTAGATTCAAATTTAGACAAACGAACACCTTTCTTGAGAATGAAACACTTACACCCGAACACCCGGAAGTACTTGAGATTGGGCTTGTTACCGGTAAGAATCTCATACGGAGTTTTGTTCAAGCCTTTGCGGAGATAAAGACGATTTGAAGCATGGCAAGCGGTGTTGATGGCTTCGGCCCAAAAGTTGTATGGAGAGTTGAATTCAGCCATCATGGTTCTTGCAGCATCTATTAAAGTTTGGTTCTTTCTCTCCGCAACACCGTTTTGTTGAGGGGTATACGGGGCTGCATATTGATGTTTGATCCCCTCATCACCAAGAAACTCATCCAAGGTGTAGTTCTTGAACTCGGTGCCATTGTCACTTCTGATCATCAGAATCTTTGCTTCATGTTGTCGTTGAGCTTCATTTGCAAAGTTGATGACGGTTTGTTGGGTCTCACTCTTCTTCTTGAAGAAGTATACCCAGGTATATCTTGAGTAATCATCCACAATCACCAATCAATACTTCCTACCCCCAAGACTATCAAAAGTGGGAGGCCCAAAGAGATCCATGTGGAGGAGCTCTAGGGGTCTCTTTGAATAGATGATAGTCGTGGGAGGGTGAGCCTTCTCATGTAATTTTCCTTCAATGCACGCCCTGCAAGCACGATCTTTGGCAAAGCTAGCATTTGTTAGTCCTCGGACATGGTCCCCCTTGAGAAGACTTTGCAAAGATCTCATATTGACGTGGGCCAAACGGCGATGCCAAAGCCATCCCACATCAACTTTAGCCATTAGGCATGTCGCGACCTTAGTCGGTTGCTTCGAGAAGTTAGCCACATAAAGACCGGTCTCGACATGCCCAACATAGGCTACTTTAAGAGTCTTGCTCCACAAGAGGGCCACATAATCAATATCAAAGAATGTAGCAAAGCCCATGAGTGCAAGTTGGCGAACAGAAAGTAAATTGTATGCAAGGGACTCAACAAGCATGACTTTCTCGATCGTGAGATCATGAGAGACAACAACCTTGCCAAGTCCCAATACCTTAGAAGATGAAGCATCACCCCATTCGACGTTGGTGGCCATAGATGAACCGAGATGCACGTCCACCACCAAGTCTTTGCTTCCGGTCATATGATTTGTGGCTCCGCTATCGAGCAACCATGATCCCTCACCGGAAGCAAACCCCTACAATAGATCAATGCTTGGATTTAGGTACCCATTTGGTAATGGGTCCTTTGAGGTTAGGGACAAGGGTCTTAGGAACCCAAATGGACCATTCAATGTACTCATAAGAAGAACCAACAAATTTAGCAAACACATGGCCATCACTGGCACGGCATAAAACACATGGCCATCGGAGAGGGGGTGGTTGCTTTGTCTTGTCATTCTTCTTCTTCTTGGGCTTAGGAACAAACCCAATTCCTTCCTTTGCCACAACTTCCTTTTGATTGCTCAAAAGGGCGTTGAGGTTCTTCTCACCTTGTATGCAAGTCACAAGGCCTTTCTCAAGTTGCTTCTTCAATTCGGCATTCTCTTCAACAAGATGCACATGCTCGCAACATGGGTTAGTAGCATTTGCATTATCAATTAAAACCATGCGAGGAAAGATATCCTTTTCCTTGGTTAGCGAAACTTGGAGTTGATCATGAGACTCCTTGAGAGTAGCATGCATTCCTTTCAAGGCCTTGTGAGCCTTGTCAAGTATGTCAAACTCCTCTTTGAGTTTAGCATGGTCAACCACAAGTTTTGCCTTCTCAGAGTTAAGGACACGAGAGACAACTAAAGAATGATCAAGATCTTTCTTTAATTTAGCATGATCATCGTTGTGTGACTCCTCAAGAGTCAAACGAAGACCACGCTCTTCCTCTAGGGCATTAGAGAGATCCGATATCTCATCGGCATAGTCTCGACTATGTCCTTCCATTTTGGTAATGGTTTCCTCGTGAGCCTCGATCATGTCATTGGCCTCACCGAGTTGTTCCAAGAGAGCAACAAAATGCTTCTTGGGTTTGCCCTTGAGATTCTTTATGAACAAATCAAATTCATTTTCTCCCTCCTTAATACCCTCACCCTCATCAATAAAATTAGTCAATGAAGGATTAGAAGGGATAGAAGTATTGATGTTTGGGGTTACCTTGTTGGTGGCCTTGGCCATGAGACACTTGGCGGTGATGTTCTCGTTTGGTGAGTCGAAGAGAGATGAGTGAGGAGTGGTAGCAATTGCAATTGTGTCCATAGTGGTCACCTCATCATCTTCATCATTATCATCATCCTCCACATATTCTTCTTGAGCCACCAACACTTTCGGTGGAGTCTTCTTGATGAAGTTGTTCTTGTTGGGATAGGACTTTGACTTGTCCTTCCGAATAAGCTTGCCTCCAAAGTCTTCTCTCTTCTCATATGGGCAATCCACAACAAAGTGACTTACATTTCCACGGTTGAAGCATGTCCTTACTCGTTGCTTCCCTTTGTTCCCACTAGAGTTGTTCCTGTTAAAGTTGGATCTTGAGTTCTTCTTGCCCCAGAATTGCCTTGAAGCAAGAGCCATGTGCTCATGATAGGCATATTTGGTGTCCTCGGGGCAACACTCATCATCATCTTCCACTTCCTCCTCTTCCACACAAGCCTTGGCCTTCAGAGCAAGATTCGGCTTCTTGGATCGTTGAGCTCTTAAGACCGCATTGTCGGCGGTCACGTCCAGGATCCTCATGGCAACAAATTCATCCATCACTTCATTTGAGGATAAAGTGTGGAAGTCCGGTCTCTGACGAATGACAGAGGACATGGCCTTATGATAGGGCATCATGGCCTTGAGGAACTTGCGCTTGATCCAATTGTCATCCGTATCCTTACTGCCATGATCTCGAAGAGACACTGCAAGAATAGTTAATCTTCGATAAAGTTCACGAGGATCTTCATCTTCGATCATAGCAAACTCATCAGCTTCATCTTGCACCACTTCATAGTTGGAGCGTTGAATACTGGTGCTTCCCTTGTACATCGTGCCGACATGCTCCCAAGCTTCGTTGGCAACAGTGAAGGGTCGAAGGTGTGCAATGTCTTCAGGAGGGATGGAATCTTGAAGAATGCAAAGAGCGGACTCGTTGAACTGATGATCTGCAGTCTCTCTTGGAGTCATGTTGTCGGGATCATACGGATAAAAACCTTGCTCAATGATTCTCCAAAGGTTAGTGGAACAATGATTGATATGACGTTTGAAACGAAAAACCCAAGTAGCAAAATCAGTGTTTTTAACAAACTTGGGAGGGGGCCCAACAGAATGTAAATGCGGTGTGGGAACGGGTCCTCCATAGTGAGTAGGAGGAGCAGATTGGGCAAATTTCCCACTCCCATTCTTAGTGACCGGGGCTTGCTCACTACTAGCTTCTCCCTTGTCGGGATTAGCCTCCGACACGTTGGTAGCGGGACGATCCACTTCCAACGATGAGGTGGATAATTTAAGCCCCTCAAGCATTTCTTTAAACATGCCTTTGACCTCGCTCGCTAGTGATTCTTTCAATGTGGTCAAGGCCACATTGAACTCCTCACGAGTGACCGAGGCTCCCCCATTTGACGTAGGCAAGGACGGATTTCCACCGGAATGGTCCTCCATCTTGACTACGTTGTCAACCATACTCTTCGGACGGTAAAGTCCTTAAAAAGAGACGAGGCTCTGATACCAATTGAAAGGATCGATATGGTTGACTAGAGGGGGGGGTGAATAGGCAACTAACAATTTTTAGCTTTTCTTAACCACTTTAAATTAAGCGACAAAATAATTTGTCTAGATATTCTACTAGGATGACAACTAGAGGGAAGAAGGATAACAACTAAACATGCATGCTATAGGAGTTGAACAAGTAGAGCATGCAAAAGTAAAGGTAAGAAATAACCACAAGTGGAGCCGGTGGAGACGAGGATGTGTTGCCGAAGTTCCTTCCCTTTGAGGGGAAGTACGTCTCCGTTGGAGCGGTGTGGAGGCACAATGCTCCCCAAGAAGCCACTAGGGCCACCGTATTCTCCTCACGCCCTCGCACGATGCAAGGTGCCGTGAATCCACTAGTGGTGCCCTTGAAGGCGGCAACCGAACCTTTACAAACAAGGTTGGGGCTATCTCCACAACTTGGAGGCTCCCAACAAACCACGAAGCTTCACCACAATGGAATATGGCTTCGAGGTGACCTCAACCGTCTAGGGTGCTCAAACACCCAAGAGTAACAAGATCCGCAAGGGATTAGTGGGGAGAATCAAATATCTCTTGGTGGAAGTGTAGATCGATGCCTCCTCAAGCAATCCCGAGCAAATCAACAAGTTTGATTGGCTAGGGAGAGAGATCGGGCGGAAATGGAGCTTTTGGAGCAACAATGGAGTAGTGGGGGAAGAGGTAAGTCTTCTTGGAGAAGAAGACCCCCTATATATAGTGGGGGGACAAATCCAACCGTTATTGGAGTTTTCAGCCCGCAGAGAGCGGTAGTACCGCGCATGACTTGCGGTACTACCGCTGGCTGAGCGGTACTACCGCTTAGGCAAAAGAGCGCGACATGATTGACAACCACGGATGAAATAAATTACATCCGTGGCTACATCCGCAGGGAAAACGGTAGTAGAAAAATGCTACACGGTACTACCGCTTAAGTTAAGCGGTACTACCGCATTGGATGCGGAAGTAAAAAATTACTTCCGCATCCACTTCTATACTTAGAATCAGCGCCAGGGCCAGATACACGGTACTACCGCTCTGGAGACGCGGTACTACCGTCAGAGCGGTACTACCGTGTCGGCAGGCGGTACTACCGTGTACCCGCGCGGTACTACCGCTTGGTTGAGCGGTACTACCGCTTGCTAGGCAGATGATCAGTTAAGAAGTCATAGTTTTGCATATAAGACAAATAACCGGTTGGACCTCCAGAGAAGCAAGGAAAGGAGGTGTGAGAGTAGGATGTGTACGTGTTGATTCTACCCAAACCTTTCCGACGCGGATCCCCTCTTAATAGTACGGCTTTCCTATTACTCAAAGCCACCGACAGGGAGCAAAAAGAAAACACCGTCTTCCATAGAATCCGAGGGGCAAACAATCGTCTTGTGCCTAAGGGAGATATGCCTGTATGAGCTTAGAGCGCACGATCAGTCCGCAAATGCATTGTCATCAATCACCAAAACTACTTAGGGAGAAATATGCCCTTACAGTTTCGTCTTTTGTCATGGTCCTCGGTTGCCTCGTCGCCAACCCGTGGGAACCGGGTAACCGGGATCACCCCACCTTTCATCTTGTTCGACTCGCTCACGCCACCTTTCTTTTGCACCGGACTCTCAACGAGTTACCGGAACCGAGATGTTGCGTGGCATTATTTTTGGATTCGTCGTCGTGGCACCCTTTCTTTCCACCACGGTGACAAATACTTCATATCTCTTCTTGTTAACTTTTAATAAAAATTGCATAAACTTGATTATGACATCCGCATCATGATAACAACTTTAATATGTTTAAAATGTTGTTTGCTTTAAGAATTGATAAACATGCATATGGGGATTTTTCCGGAATTGTTGTTGTTATTTCCGGCCTCATTTAAAATGCCTAAATAGTGTAGTTTTATTATGCATCATACCTTGCCATGTATTGCATATTGACATGTTGCTTGTGTTATTTTTCTGTGCTTCCTGCCTTGCCATGTAATGCTTCCTGTATAGACTTGTCCTGCATCATACCTTGCCATGTATTGCATCATATAGACTTGTGTTGTGTTCCTGTGCTTCCTACCTTGCCATGTTGTGCTTCCTGTATAGATTCGTTGTGCTTCCTATATATAACTGTCATGCATCATACTTGGATGTGCATCGTATGCCATGTTTATGCTTGTGTGTTTACCGTGTTGCTTGTTTCTTTCCGGTTTGCTTCCCTCGTTAGCTTCGGGTTCGTTCCGGAGTTGTGAGTTTCTGTTCGACTACTTCATGGATCCGTTCTTCTTCCTTGCGGAATCCCACGCAAGATGACCATACCCTTGTATACCTTTACTATCATTGCCATGCTTAGTGTCTCGATGCTATCGTTACATGTCGCACTACCCATCTTTATTGTCAGCCTCTCCTTGTTGCCATGAAACCTCTAACCTTTGAAACCTTCCTAGCAGAACCATTGTTTGGCTATGTTACCCGCTTGCTCAGCCCCTCTTATAGCGTTGTTAGTTGCAGGTGAAGATGAAGATCGTTCCAGGTGGGAACTTTTTGTTGGAATATCACAATATCTATTATTATTATTAACACACCTATATGCTGGGCATGGGTGGAAGGCTTGGCCTTTTGCTTGGTGTTTTCTTCCACTCATGCCACCTTAGGCGCCGATAAACCGGCATTATGTTCCTTGATTTTGCGTTCCTTAAACGATGGGTATATGGGGACCCCTTGACACTTCGATTTTGAATAAAACTCCTCTAGCAAGGCCCAACATTGGTTTTAATTTGCCTCATAATAACAAATTAATTAATTAATTAAATTTGCATAGGGGGTCGCACCCTCGGATACTCTTTTCTACATAACAGGGGGGGCAGTGTTGATGGTGTTGGTCCCAAACGGGGAGACTGCGGGGCCACCACGGGGAAACTCGAGGTTTGGTTTTACTCATAGGATCACCTATCCGGTTGTGGCCTGAGACGAGATATGCGCAGCTACTATCTGGGTGTCGGCACGCCGGGAGGTCTTGCTGGACTTGTTTTACCATTGTCGAAATGTATTGTGCACCGGGATGCCAAGCCTGATCGGATTTCCCTAAGATAAGGGGTGATGATATTATATTTATCACTTCAGCTAATCGTGAGAGCTTGTGATGGGCTAAGTTGGGACACCCCTGCAGGGTTATAATCTTTCGAAAGCCGTGCCCGCGGTTATGTGGCAGATCGGAATTTGTTAATGTCCGGTTGTAGAAAACTTGACAGAGGATCCGAAGTAAAACACACAACTGTGTGAGTAACCGTGACTGTCTCTTTTCACTTTGAGAAGAGAACACGGTGGGGTTATGTTTGACTCGTTGGTAGTTCAGGATCTTTAGCGATCACTACTAGTTGCGACCGTTTTGCGTAGATGCTCATCTTATTCTTGTACTCGTAAGCTAGCCACCATATTATGCTTAGCCGCTACTGCAACCTCACCACTTTACCTCTTCCTACCCATAAAGATTTGCTAGTCTTGATACCCATGGTTATGGGATTGCTGAGTCCTCGTGGCTCACAGATACTACAACACCAGATGCAGGTTCAGCCGAGAATGATGCAGGAGCTAGTTCAAGTACTTCACTAGGAGCTCGGTGAAGAGAGTGGCCGTATGCTTGTGACGTTTTCGACGATCAGTAGTGGTTTCTACTAGGGCGATTCGGACCTGTGGCTTTATGTTTTTGGTATCTTTCTTTTGGATCTTCGCCCATAGTCGGGTTGTGATGTTTTGATAATGTTTTGCTTATGTAATGAATTGTGTGAAGTGGCGAGTGTAAGCCAACTATCTCCTTTTGCAATTTCATCCTTATTTTTACATGAGTCGTGCAAAGATACCAAACTTGAGATCATTCCAGAATGGGCTTATACCTTTAAGTCGTGCCTCGACACGTAGGAGGTATAGTCCCATCCTGGGCATTACAAAACCGTAACCATCTGTTGATCAACGAGCTAGTAACTAGAGGTTTACCAGGGACACGTTGTGGTCTATGTATTAACACATGTATCACTGTTTCTGGATAATAAAATTCAAGCATGAATAACAGACAATTATCATGAACAAGGAAATATAATAATAACCATTTTATTATTGCCTCTAGGGCATATTTCCAACAACGTCTCCAACGTATCTATAATTTTTTTATTGTTCCATGCTATTATTTATGATGTTTTAGATGTTTAATGGGCTTTGTTATACACTTTTATATTATTTTTGGGACTAACCTATTAATCCAAAGGCGCAGTCCAGATTGCAGTTTTTTGCCAATTTCAAGGTTTTACAGAAAATGAATATCAAACGGGATCCAAGCGGAATGGAACTTCGGGAGAGATATTTTTGGAGGAAAATATGCACGGGAGACTTGAGAACCATGGAGTAGGGCACACGTGGCATCCACGAGGGTGGGGGGCGCCCCCCCCCCTATAGGGCGCGCCCCTGCATCATGGGCCCCACGTCTGGCCCCCAGTGCCCTCCTTCTTCCAATATATACCTACGTACCCCGAAACCATCAGAACAACAGAGAAAACCCTAGTTCCACCGTCGCAACCTTCTGTTCCCGTGAGATCCCATCTTGGGGCCTGTTTCGGAGCTCCGCCAGAGGGGGGATAAACCACGGAGTTCTTCTACATCATCATCATCGCCTCACCATGAGTTGTGAGTAGTTTACCACATACCTTCGGGTCCATAGCTAGTATCTAGATGGCTTCTTCTCTCTCTTTGGATCTCAATACCAAGTTCTCCTCGGTCTTTGAGGAGATCTATTCGATGTAATCTCTTTTTGCGGTGTGTTTGTCAAGATCCGATGAATTGTGGGTTTATGATCAAGATTATCTTTGAGAAATATTTGGTTTTTTCTGAACTCTTTATGTGTATGATTATAATATCCTTGCAAGTCTCTTCGAATTATTGGTTTGGTTTGGCCTACTAGATCTATAGTTCTTGCAATGGGAGAAGTGCTTGGCTTTGGGTTCAATCTTGCGGTGTCCTTTCCTACTGACAGTAGGGGCAGCAAGGCACGTATTGTATTGTTGCCATCGAGGATAAAAAGATGGGGTTTATATCACTATGTTTGAGTTTATCCCTCTACATCATCTCATCTTGCTTAAGGCGTTACTCTGTTCTTATGAACTTAATACTCTAGATGCATGATGGATAGCGGTCGATGTGTGGAGTAATAGTAGTAGATGCAGAATCGTTCGGTCTACTTGTCTCAGACGTGATGCCTATATATAATGATCATGCCTAGATAGTCTCATAATTATTTGCTTTTCTATCAATTGCTTGACAGTAATTTGTTTACCCACCGTAGAATATCGCTATCATGAGAGAAGCCACTAGAGAAAACAATGGCCCCCGGGTTTATTCTCAACATATCAATCTACAATCTACTTTACTTTTCCGCTTTTACTTTATGTTCTTATATCCAAAAATACCAAAAATATCAAACTATCATCTCTATCAGATCTCACTTTCGTAAGTGACTGTAAAGGGATTGACAATCCCTTATCGCATTGGCTGCGAAGTTCTTATTTGTTTGTGCAGGTGCGAGGGACTCGCGCGTGGTCTCCTACTGGATTGATACCTTGGTTCTCAAAAACTGAGGGAAATACTTACGCTACTGTGCTCCATTACCATTTCCTCTTCGAGGGAATACAACGCAAGCTCGAGAAGTAGCAAGAAGAATTTCTTGCGCCGTTGCCGGGTAGGCTTACGCAAAAGTCATATACCAAGTACCTATCACAAACCCTTATCCTTTGCATTACATTTTTTGCCTCCTGTTTTCCTCTCCCCCACTTCACCCTTGCCGTTTTATTTGCCCTTATTTTTGCCATGTGTTTATCTTTCGCTTGCTTCTTGTTTGCTTGTGTGTTGGACTGCTTGCTTGTTTCTATGGCACCCCCTATCAGTTTTGACCTCCACCTCAAGAGGCTGGAGGAGATTGAAAACAATGTTAGACATTTTATGACTGTACAATTTGAGCACAATGATTTCTTCAGAAACGAGCTTAAAGAGCAGAAAAAATTTATGGAATATATGAATAAAGATCTTGATGATATGTCTAAGGAATTTTATGGGTTGAAATCTCAGTTTGCTCATCTTGAGAACTTAATAGCTTAAATTTCGGATAAACAGTCCACCTTAGTTAATAAGATGGCTGCTAAACCAAAAGAACATGCAAATAAAGTTGAAGATCTGAAAGTTATTGATGTGTCTCCTGTTAGATCCTTGTTTTCTAGTATGAATCTTGATAAAGATAGGATTGGAGATGATTCTACTTTAATTAAAAGGTGTCCCAATGATTCGGAGTTTTTAGATCTTGATGCTAAAATTGTCAAAAGTGGGAGTGAAGAGAATAAAACTTTGCATAGTGATGAACCCACTACTTTGGATTTCAAGGGATTCAATTATGATAATTGCACTTTGATTGATTGTATTTCCTTGTTGCAGTCCGTACTAAACTCTCCGCATGCTTATAGTCAAAATAAAGCTTTTACCAAACACATAGTTGATGCTTTGATGCAATCTTATGAAGAAAAACTTGAATTAGAAGTTTCTATCCCTAGAAAGCTTTATGATGAGTGGGAACCTACTATTAAAATAAAAATTAAAGATCATGAATGCTTTGCTTTGTGTGATTTGGGTGCAAGTGTTTCCACTATCTCAAAAACTTTGTGTGATTACTTAGGTTTCCATGAGCTTGATGATTGTTCTTTAAATTTGCATCTTGCGGATTCTACCATTAAGAAACCTATGGGAAGGATTAATGATGTTCTTATTGTTGCTAATAGGAATTATGTGCCCATAGATTTCATTGTTCTTGATATAGATTGCAATCCTTCATGTCCTATTATTCTTGGTAGACCTTTCCTTAGAACGATTGCTGCAATTATTGATATGAAGGAAGGAAATATTAGATTCCAATTTCCGTTAAAGAAAGGCATGGAACAATTTCCTAGGAAAAAAATTAAATTACCATATGAATATATTATGAGAGCCACTTATGGATTGCCTTCCAAAGATGGCAATACCTAGATCTATCCATGTATCGTGCCTAGCTAGGGGCGTAAAACGATAGCGCTTGTTGGGACGCAACCCAATTCTATATATTTTTTTGTTTTTTCTTCTGTTTAGGAATAAATATTGCATCTAGCTTCTGTTTAGATGTGGTTTTGTGTTTTATTTAGTGTTTGTGCCAAGTAGAACCTTTGAGAAGACTTGTGTGAAGTTTATATGATCTTACTGTGAAAAGAACAATCATTAGCGCTCGCTAGAATGGTCACCGGATTTTACTGGAGTGTGCTATTTAGTTGATTCTTTTTGCAGATGATTAATAGACAAATTCCTCACTTTTACCAATTTATTTCAATTTTTTGGAGTTACAGAAGTATGCGAAAGTTACAGATTACTATAGATTGTTCTGTTTTTGACAGATTCTGTTTTTCGTGTGTTGTTTGCTGATACGTCCAAAGCGTATCTATAATTTCTGCTTGCTCCATGCCACTTTTGGGTGATATTGCTATGATATTCATACACTTCCATACACTTTTGATCATATTTGGACTAACTTACTAATCCAGTGCACCCCAGTGCCAGTTTCTGTTTTCGGCTATTTTTGTATTTCAGGTTTTCACGTTATGAGAACTGCCAGGAAAAATCCAGAAAAATTATATAAAAAATCAGCGTTCCGGAAACTACCGTGCGTCCAAAGGACAACCGGGGGGGCCACCAGGGCTCCAGGCGCCCTGGCGGCGCCCCCCCCCCCCCCCCCCCGGGCCGCGCCGAGGGGGCGCCTGGGCCCCCCGAAGCTTCCCCGATGCCCTCCTTTGGCATATATTTAAAGCATCCTCCGAAACCCTCAGAAAGAAACTCTTTTCGCGATCCCATCTTTGTTCCGCCGCCGCCGCCGCTTCCAAGATCGGGAGCACCAGGAGAACTCTTCTCGGCACCCTGCCGGAGGGGAGGATCACCACCGGGAGCTTCTCCACCACCATGGACGCCTCCCGGATGAGTCGTGAGTAGTCTCCCTTGGACCATGAGTCCATGACCAGTAGCTATATGATGTTCTCCTCCCGTTCTTGTGCTTCACTAATTAGTCCTCGTGAGCTGCCCTACATGATCGAGGCACATATGTAATCCTTATGTTGTTGCTATGTTGAGTTTGCTGGGATCCGATGGATTATGGGATTATGTTCAGATTGATCTTGAGTAATATATTTGATCTACCTCTTTTATATTTATGTTCATAAGTAATTCTTGCATGTTCTCCGTTGTTATTTATTGCTTTGGCCAAGTAATACGTAGTGACTCCAAGAGGGAACGTTATGCTCGATTGTGGGTTCATGCCCCTCGATGACTAGCTTGAGTGACAGAAACATGAGTCTAGGGGATGTGTTGTTGCCACAAGGGGGAAAACAACGGTGCTTGTGCCCGCGGGTGCAAGGATTGTTTACTTTACGCAAAGTTCTTTTAATGCAGTTGTCTGTTGCATTGAGTTTACACTATGGGTGGGACTCGCAACTTACTACCAACGAGATGTTCTGGATAGATATCTCAAGGTGGATGATTAGTAGTAGATATTGATGGATTTCGGTCTACTTACTTTGGCGTACCGCCCATGCTTTGAACCTCAACCTTTCTTGCAATGTAGTCAGCATTGGTTTGCGTTCGTGGTCCTGTCAATTGCCCAGCTATAATTTGTTTACCTCACATAGTTGTTTTATCGTCTTTTGGGAGAGAGACATCACTAGTGAACATCATGAGGCTCCGGTCCATATTACCATCATTGATCACATCCGCTATTTACTTTTCGCTTTTATTTACTATTGCAAAACATTATCTATCACTACTATCATTTGTGTTTAATCCTTTGTGAACTACAAGGCCGAAGGGATTGACAACCTCTATGTACTCGTTGGGAGCAAAGTTATTTGTATCTGTGTGCAAGTCCACGTTGATTGCTAATCCACGCCGTTAGCAGTTGACACCTACTTGTTGAACCTAGGAGTCTTTGGGGATTTGATCCTTGGCAGCTTTGCTAAGGGAAAACACTTCTACATACTGCATCTTACACCTTCCACTTGGGGTAACCAACGAGGGGTTCGAGGCCCATCAAGGAGTATTTTCTGGCGCCGTTGCCGGGGACTCCACTCTTCAGGATAGGGGAGTTGCATGCTATCTTTTACCTTTGCTTTTTAGTCTTGTTAGTTTACCTTTCAGTTTTTGCTTTAGTACCTTTTATCGAAAATCACAAAAATAGTTATCTTGCTTGCTTGCTACTATGGGTTCCACCGAGAACACCAAGTTGTGTGACTTCACTAGTCACAACAACGATGACTTTATCAGCACACCTATCACTACACCTGCCACTTCAGCACCTTCATATGAAATTAAACCTGCTTTACTGAACTTAGTCATGAAAGATCAATTCTCCGGTGCTGGAGATGATGCTGCTTTACACTTAAACAACTTTGTTGAACTTTGTGATATGCAAAAGTACCAAGAAATAGATGGTAATATTGTTCAGCTTAAGCTTTTTCCTTTCTCCTTGAGAGGAGGAGCTAAAATATGGTTTCAGTCTTTGCCTAGAAATAGCATAGATTCATGGGACAAGTGCAAAGATGCTTTTATCGGAAAATACTATCCACCTGCTAAAATTATCCAACTTAGAAGTAACATAATGAATTTTAAACAATTGGATAATGAACACGTTGCCCAAGCTTGGGAACGTATGAAATCTCTTATCAAGAACTGCCCTACTCATGGTTTGACTACTTGGATGGTTATCCAAACTTTTTATGCAGGCTTGAACTTTACCTCGCGGAACTTGTTAGATTCGGCCGCGGGAGGAACTTTTATGTCAACTACACTTGGTGCTGCCACAAAACTTCTCGATGAGATGATGACCAACTATTCCCAATGGCACACCGAACGCGCTCCAACAGGTAGGAAGGTAAACTCTGTCGAGGAGATTTCCTCCCTCAATGAAAAAGTTGACTTGATCATGTCTCTACTTTCGAAGCAATCTACTGTTGATCCTCGTGATGTTCCTTTAAATTCTTTGATTGCTCAAGAACAAGTAGATGTGAACTTTATCTCTAGAAACAATTTTAACAACAATGCTTATAGGAGTAACTTTGGTAACAATCCTAGACCGTTCCCCTCTAATTCTTATGGGAACAACAATGCTTATCCTAGTACCAAGAACTCCACTACTGAACTAGAGATTATGCTTAAAGATTTCATCACTACCCAAAAAGCCTTTAATAAGAGTGTAGAAGAAAAACTACATAAACTAGATGATCTTTCTTTTAAGGTAGACCATTTAGCCAATGAGGTAAAATTGCTAAAAATTGAAACTTCTCCTCTTGAGGAGAGGAAGGTCATTCCTATTAATGCTACTCAAGTGCAAATTAATGAAAATATTAGGATGATGGATAAACATAAAGAAAGATGGGCTAGAGAAAGGGAGGAAGAGGATAGAATTAAGAGCCTTCCTACCCACCACACTGTTGCTACTATCAAAGTTGTTGAGGATGTTCAAACTCTTAGCACCCAATGTACTCCTGGTCCCAATGGACCTATTAATGGTGATGCTATGACTATAGAAACTACCAAACATGTGAACCTAAAGGACACCACTACCACTTTACTTGATGCTCGTGACCTTGATTTTGATAATTGCACTCTTACCGAAGTTATTGATTTCATTCACAAAATGTCTAGAGACCCCCGCACTAGCACGCTTAATCTTGCCTTCACAGAGCATATCACTAATGCTCTCATCAAATCTAGGGAGGAGAAACTTAGAGTAGAAACCTCCATACCTAGAAAGCTAGAAGATGGTTGGGATCCTATGATAAAAATTAAATTGAATGACTTCTCTTGCTATGCATTATGTGATGTTGGAGCTAGTACCTCTGTTATGCCCAAAAGAATATATGATATGCTTAAACTGAAACCTTATGATTCTTCTTCTTTTGGTGTTCGTCTCGTTGATTCTTCCATAAAGAAACCTTTGGGGAGGATCGACGATGTTCTTATCGTTGTCAATGATAATTATGTTCCCGTTGATTTCACTATTATGGATATTGAATGTGATCCTTCATGTCCAATTATTTTGGGACGTCCCTTTTTACGCACCGTTGGTGCTATCATTGACATGAAAGAGGGTAATATAAAATTTCAGTTTCCTCTCAAGAAAGGGATGGAACACTTCCCTCGAAAGAAGATCAAGTTACCTTTTGAGTCCGTTGTACGGGCTAGCTATTCTTTTACTCTTGATAAAACTTGATCTATATGCATTATGCCTAGCTTAAAGGCATAAAAGAAAGCGCTTTTGGGAGGCAGCCCACATGAATAATTTTTTTTGCTTTTGTTGTGTCTTGATGTTGTTTACTGCTGTAGCATCATCATTGTATCTTTGCTTTTCATATTTGTGCCAAGTATAGCCTCTGATTGCTAGAAAGTTCAAAAGTTGTGAGGTGTTGTCCAGGAAACAGATTATGTCCTTGGATAGAAAAATTCGTAAAAAATCACCAGATCATCTTTTTGGTCTGAATTTTTTTGACAGTTCTCTATATAATTGTCTTTCGTGCGTCTGTTCTGAGTTTTATGATTTGAGTTGCAGAAGTGCCCCGAACAGATCGATTACTACCTGCTGTTCTGTTTTTCACAGATTCTGTCATGTTTTGCCTTTCCTTCATTTTGCAAACCAAGAGCTTGCTTTTTCTTTGCAAAAACCTTTTGGCAATCTTGAGAAATAGTAGAACTTCAAGAATATCTTTATTTCCAGCAAGGTATAATTATTTTATTAAGGGTACTAACCTCGCTAATCAGATTATGATGAGTTATGTATGAAGGGAGTTTTCAAGTGTGCGAGGGAAGATGATAAAAAGATTCAGGAGTGTCAAGCGCTCAAGGTTGGGGATGCCCCCGTGCACCCCCAAGAAATATTCAAGGAGACTCAAGCGTCTAAGCTTGGGGATGCCCCCGTGCATCCCCCTCTCCATCAACATTATCAGTTCGTCTTTCGTTTCGCTATATTTTTATCACTTCATGTGTTATGTGCTATGCTTGGAGTGTCTTGCTTTTAGTTTTCTTTTTAGTTTTTCATAACGAGTCGGAACTCAGCATTCTTTATGTGGGAGAGAAACACGCTCCACTTCTACCTAGAACATAACATAGAATTTTCCTTATCAACTGCCCAGCTGTAATTTGTTTACCTCACATAGCTGTTTTATCGTCTTTTGGGAGAGAGACATCACTAGTGAACATCATGAGGCTCCGGTCCATATTACCATCATTGATCACATCCGCTATTTACTTTTCGCTTTTATTTACTATTGCAAAACATTATCTATCACTACTATCATTTGCGTTTAATCCTTTGTGAACTACAAGGCCGGAGGGATTGACAACCTCTCTGTACTCGTTGGGAGCAAAGTTATTTGTATCTGTGTGCAGGTCCACGTTGATTGCTAATCCGCACCGTTAGCAGTTGACACCTACTTGTTGAACCTAGGAGTCTCTGGGGATTCGATCCTTGGCATCTTTGCTAAGGGAAAACACTTCTACATATTGCATCTTACACCTTCCACTTGGGGTAACCAACGAGGGGTTCGAGTCCCATCATTTGCTTATTGCGATGCATCTATGAGTAGTATTGGGAAGTATGAATCATAGAGAAGTTGGAGTACAGTAGGTTTAACACCAATATAAACAAAGAATGAATTCATTATAGTACCTTTGAGTAGTGATTTGTTTTCTTATACTAACGGAGTTGACGAGATTTTTGTCTAAGTTTTGTGTTATGAAGTTTTCAAGTTTTGAGTATTGCTTTGATGGACTATGGAACAAAGAGTAGCAAGAGCCAAAGCTTGGGGATGCCCAAGGCACCCCAAGGTAAAATTCAAGGACAACCAAAAGCCTAAGCTTGGGGATGCCCCGGGAAGGCATCCCCTCTTTCGTCTTCATCTATCAGTAACTATACTCGGAGCTATATTTTTATTCACCACATGATATGTGTTTTACTTGGAGCATCATGTATAATTTGAGTCTTTGCTTGTTAGTTTGCCACAATTATCCTTGCTGGACACACCTTTTTGAGAGAGTTAAATATGGCCTAGGAATTGTTAAAACACTCTATGTGCTTCACTTATATCTTTTGAGTTGAATAATTTTTGCTCTAGTGCTTCACTTACATCTTTTAGAGCACGGTGGTAATTATATTTTGTAGAAATTGTTGATCTCTCATGCTTCACTTATATCCTTTTGAGAGTCTATTAAAACAGCATGGTAATGTGCTTTGGCTATAAAACTAGCCTTCACATGATAGACATCCAAGATCAATGTAGTAAAAACTTTCATACTAAGTGCATTCAATATGATGAGAAGTTGGATGCTTGATAATTGTTTTGAGATATGAGGATAGTGATATTAGAGTCATGCTAGTGGAATTATTATGAAATTGAGAAATGCTTGTGTTAAAGTTAGTGATTCCCGTAGCATGCGCGTATGGTGAACCGCTATGTGACGAAGTTAGAGCATAAGGTATTTGTAGAGTGTCATCCTTTGTGTGGAGGTCGGGGGCGCACGATGGTTAGCTCCTGCCAACCTCCCCCTAGGATCATGCGTTGATTGCTTTGTTTTGATGACTCGTAAATTTTTGCAATAAGTATATGAGTTCTTTTGACTAATGTTGAGACCATGGACTATACGCACTCTCACCCTTCCACCATTGCTAGCCTCTCTTGTACCACACAACTTTCGCAGGTACCATACACCAACTATATATCCTTCCTCAAAACAGCCACCATATATCTTCCTCAAAACAGCCACCATACCTACCTATCATGGCATTTCCATAGCCATTCCGAGATATATTGCCATGCAACATTCCACCATTCTGTTCATATGACACACTTCATATTGTCATATTGCCATGCATGATCATGTAGTTGACATCGTATTTGTGGCAAAGCCACCATGCATAATTTTTCATACATGTCACTCTTGATTCATTGCACATCCCGGTACACTGCCGGAGGCATTCATATAGGGTCATACTTTGTTCTAGTATCAAGTTCTAATATCGAGTTGTAATTCAATGAAAGTGTGATGATCATCATTATTAGAGCATTGTCCCGTGTGAGGAAAGACTAAATAAATAAAGCCCCTCCAAAAAGGGGGCAATTGCTACTATCTTTTTCCACACTTGTGCTTCAAAGTAGCACCATGTTCTTCATGATAGAGAGTCTCATGTTTAGTCACTTTCATATACTAGTGGGAATTTTCATTATAGAACTTGGCTTGTATATTCCAACGATGGGCTTCCTCAAATGCCCTAGGTCTTCATGAGCAAGCAAGTTGGATGCACACCCACTTATTTTCTTTTGTTGAGCTTTCATACATTTTTTAGCTCTAGTGTATCCGTTGCATGGCAATCCATACTCACTCACATTGATATCTATTGATGGGCATCTCCATAGCCCGTTGATACGCCTAGTCGATGTGAGACTATCTCCCTCCTTTTTGTCTTCTCCACAACCACCTCTCTATTCCACCCATAGTGCTATATCCATGGCTCACGCTCATGTATGGCGTGAAAGTTGAAAGGTTTGAAAGAATAGAGTATGAAAACAAGTGCTTGGCTGAAACCGGGGTTGTGTATGATATGAATATTTTGTGTGATGAAGAGGGAGCATATCCAGACTATATGATTTTGAAGGGATAACTTTCTTTAGCCATAGTATTTTGAGAAGACATGATTGCTTTGTTAGTATGCTTGAAGTATTATTATTTCTTATGTCAATACAGACTTTTGTCTTGAATCTTTCAGATCTGAACATTCATGCCACAATTAATAGAATTACATTGAAAACTATGTTAGTTAGCATTCCACATCAAAAATTCTGTTTTTATCATTTACCTACTTGAGGACGAGCGAGAATTAAGCTTGGGGATGCTTGATACATCTCCAACGTATCTATAATTTTTTATTGTTCCATGCTATTATTTATGATGTTTTAGATGTTTAATGGGCTTTGTTATACACTCTTACATTATTTTTGGGAATAACCTATTAATCCAAAGGCTTAGTCCAGATTGCTGTTTTTTTGCCTATTTCGGAGTTTTACAGAAAAAGAATATCAAACGGAGTCCAAACGGAATGAAACTTCAGGAGAGATATTTTTGGAGGAAAATACGGACGGGAGACTTGAGAACCACGGAGTAGGGCACACGTGGCGTCCACGAGGGTGGGGGCGCGCCCCCTGCCTCGTGGGCCCCACGTCTGGCCCCCGGTGCCCTCCTTTTTCCTATATATACCTACGTACCCCGAAACCATCAGAACAACAGAGAAAACCCTAGTTCCACCGCCGCAACCTTCTGTTCCCGTGAGATCCCATCTTGGGGCCTGTTCCGGAGCTCCGCCGGAGGGGGGATCTACCACGAAGTACTTCTACATCATCATCATCGCCTCACCATGAGTTGTGAGTAGTTTACCACAGACCTTCGGGTCCATAGCTAGTATCTAGATGGCTTCTTCTCTCTCTTTGGATCTCAATACCAAGTTCTCCTCGGTCTTCGAGGAGATCTATTCGATGTAATCTCTTTTTGCGGTGTGTTTGTCGAGATATGATGAATTTTGGGTTTATAATCAAGATTATCTTTGAGAAATATTTGGTTCTTTTTTGAACTCTTTATGTATGATTATAATATCCTTGCAAGTCTCTTCGAATTATTGGTTTGGTTTGGCCTACTAGATCTATAGTTCTTGCAATGGGAGAAGTTCTTGGCTTTGGGTTCAATCTTGCGGTGTCCTTTCCTAGTGACAGTAGGGGCAGCAAGGCACGTATTGTATTGTTGCCATCGAGGATAAAAAGATGGGGTTTATATCACTATGTTTGAGTTTATCCCTCTACATCATGTCATCTTGCTTAAGGCGTTACTCTGTTCTTATGAACTTAATACTCTAGATGCATGCTGGATAGCGGTCGATGTGTGGAGTAATAGTAGTAGATGCAGAATCGTTTCGGTCTACTTGTCTCGGACGTGATGCCTATATATAATGATCGTGCCTAGATAGTCTCACAATTATTCTCTTTTCTATCAATTGCTCGACAGTAATTTGTTTACTCGCCGTAGAATATCCCTATCATGAGAGAAGCCACTAGAGAAAACTATGGCCCCCGGGTCTATTCTCAACATATCAATCTACAATCCACTTTACTTTTCCGCTTTTAGTTTCTGTTCTTATATCCAAAAATACCAAAAATATCAAACTATCATCTCTATCAGATCTCACTTTCGTAAGTGACCGTAAAGGGATTGACAACCCCTTATCGCGTTGGCTGCGAAGTTCTTATTTGTTTGTGCATGTGCGAGGGACTCGCGCGTGGTCTCCTACTAGATTGATATCTTGGTTCTCAAAAACTAAGGGAAATACTTACGCTACTGTGCTGCATCACCCTTTCCTCTTCAAGGGAATACAACGCAAGATCGAGAAGTAGCAATCATTACTATGTAATTCAGATTATTTACTCTAGTTCAAGTGGGAGACTGAAGGAAATATGCCCTAGAGGCAATAATAAAGATGTTATTTGTATTTCCTTATATCATGATAAATGTCTTTTATTCATGCTAGAATTGTATTAACCGAAAACTTAGTACATGTGTGAATACATGGACAAAACAGAGTGTCCCTAGTATGCCTCTACTAGACTAGCTCATTGATCAAAGATGGTTATGTTTCCTGGCCATAGACATGAGTTGGCATTTGATCAACGAGATCACATCATTAGGAGAATGATGTGATGGAAAAGACCCATCTGTTAGCTTAGCAACTTGATCGTTTAGTTTTACTGTTATTGCTTTCTTCATGACTTATACATGTTCCTATGACTATGAGATTATGAAACTCCCGTATACCGGAGGAACACCTTGTGTGCTATCAAACGTCACAACGTAACTGGGTGATTATAAAGATGCTCTACAGGTGTCTCCGAAGGTGTTCGTGGTGTTGGCATAGATCAAGAATAGAATTTGTCACTCCGAGTGTCGGAGAGGTATCTCTGGGCCCTCTCGGTAATACACATCATAATAAGCCTTGCAAGCAAATGACTAATGAGTTAGTCACGAGATGATGTATTACGGAACGAGTAAAGAGACTTGCCGGTAACGAGATTGAACTAGGTATTGAGATACCGACGATCGAATCTCGGGCAAGTAACATACCGATGAAAAAGGGAACAACGTATGTTGTTATGCGGTTTGACCGATAAAGATTTTCGTAGAATATGTAGGAGCCAATATGGGCGTCCGGGTTCCGCTATTGGTTATTGACCAGATATGAGTCTCGGTCATGTCTACATAGTTCTCGAACCCGTAGGGTCCGCACGCTTAACATTCGATGACGATCGGTATTATGAGTTTATGAGTTTTGATATACCGAAGTTAGTTCGGAGTCCTGGATGAGATCACGGACATGACGAGGAGTCTCGGCATGTCCGAGACATAACGAGTAATATATTGGATGACTATATTCGGACACGGAAGTGTTCCGGGTGTTATCGGATAAAACTGGAGTGTCGGAGGGGGTTACCGGAACCCCCCCCCCCCCCCCCCCCGAGGGAGTATGGTCCATAGTAGGCCAATGAGGGAAAGAGAGAGGCAGCCCACAGGGTTGGCTGCACCTCCCCCTTAGGGATCCTAGTTGGACTAGGAGAAGGGGGGAGGCGCCCCTCTCCTTCCTTCTCCTCTCCCCCTTCCTTTCCTACTCCTAGTAGGAATAGCAAAGGGGATTCCTATTCCTACTAGGAGGAGGAATCCTACTCCTATGGCGCGACCCTTGGGCTGGCCGCACCTCCCCCTTGCTCCTTTATATACGGGGGCAGGGGCACCAAAGACACACAAGCAACATCATTTTAGCCATGAGTGGTGCCCCCCCCCCATAGAAACACACCTCGATCATACCGTTACAGTGCTTAGGCGAAGCCTTGCGCCGGTAGCTTCATCATCTCCGTCACCACGCCGTCGTGCTGACGCAACTCTCCCGTGAAGCTCAACTGGATCAAGAGCTTGTGGGACGTCATTGAGCTAAACGTGTGCTGAATGCGGAGGTGCCGTACGTTCGTTACTTGGATCGGTTGGATCGCGAAGACGTTTGACTACATCAACTGCGTCATTAGACGCTTCCGCTTTTGGTCTACAAGGGTACTTAGACACAGTCTCCCCTCTCGTTGCTATGCATCTAGTAGATAGATCATGCGTGATCGTAGAATTTTTTTGAAATACTACATTCCCCAACAATAACCAACAACAAGAATTAGGAGATGTGTGTATGTCCTCCTAGGAGCATTTCCTTCTCACACATATCGTAAATGTGCCCTTGTGTAGAGGATGTCCTACTAGCAAATATGTTGGTAGCAAACAATGGTCCTTGAGATGCAAATCCTAACATTCTCGAATGGAGATGTTATATCTAAGTCTTGTAGTAGAGGTCACAACGGAACAACAAATGCCGACATATTGCTGCATCCGTCTAACGAGAAAAGAACATGTGATATTTCACATAAAAAACCGCAGTCACTAGCGTTAGATGGTATGAATGCACCGGTGCAAGGATGTCCTCCGAAGAACACAAATTATTCTCATCCACGGGAGCAACATTGTTGGCCCGCGGCTTCCCATATACAACGTCATTTGGAGCACATGTACTTGTAAATCTAGATTCAAATGTGTCCTTGATTGTTTAGCATATTTATCGCATATATGATTTTTTAAGGAATTTACTCATTATTTTTTATGATTGCCATCATACAGATTCATCCCATGTTCTCATTTCCCCAGTTTCATTGAAAAAAAGTTGAACTGATTGTCTTGAAAATTTATCTTTGTAGATTCCCGTGTGTATGTCTTTCGATGCATAGCCTCGTCGCAATCCTATGTTTTACTTGTCCATACATACATGGGCACAAATGAAAGACACCCATTTGTTAGGTGAGACGGATGGGAGGTCATCATGTGAACTTGAGTCCATCTGAACCTCTTGCACGAGTAACAAAAATTGTGGCATATAGAGGATCGCTATAGACACATAAATCTGATATCTAGCAATTTTTCGATCACCCAGTATTAATTATAACTGTAAAAATAAATTACAGCACCAGCAATATAGTAACTACATAGTCTCATAACTATACAAAAATAATAATTTGTTTCCGAGTTGTAAGTCTGAGTCCGTATACTCAACGATGACCAGTAAATTCAAAACAAATACTAAGAAAATCAAACAATCCTGAATATTTTGGCAACCAAACATTGCTCGCATGTTTGTTGTCCAGAAATATCATATTTGTTTTTGCAATCTATTTTTTATTTTACTATTCATCCGACCCAAAGACCTTCCCCCATGTTTGTTTTTCATTTCTCAACTCGCAAATAATCAGTTGCATGTATGTGTGTTGGAGAGCAACGTCTGATTTTCTTTTGGTTAAGTTGTCCAACCCTTGCCTTTTCGGAAGAAAATAGGGTTGTTCTTTAGAGTTCAGACCAAATCCAGAAGTATCAGGCTTCCTGTTAAATTATGATCCAAAATTATACCATGTTGGACTAGACGTAGTACAACAGGTGTGGGCCTTTCCGTTGACGTCGACGTGTACGAGTACAACTCGTTTACTTGTCCTCCAAGGACTCTTATGTATTGCCCTTAATATATACCCCATGTAGTCGCACCTAAGACGGTCTGTCGTCTCGTGCTTGTAATACTCCTCCTCATAGTGATTGCGCCTTCGTGCGTCCGTGGTTTTCTCCCGCAAGGGTTTCCACGTAAAAATCCGTGTCTCTCGTGTCTCGTTTAATCTCGTTATTATCCAACAAGTGGTATACAGAGCTGAGGTTGCAGATACGAGATTTGAGATCGAGATATTAGGGTTTGGCCGTCTGCGCGTCCGCCGTCCGCGCCGCGCGTGACTTGCGATCGATCGAATCTGGAGCCGGATCGATTTGCAAGAGACCGAGATCGATTGGTTTTCCACGGCAGCCTTGCTTATCCGAGACCGACAGGAGTTCGAGAGGATTTCCGCTGAGCCACCGCAAGTTGCCGCTGCTGCGTATATACGCTTGAAGCTCGCGACGTACTCCATATCAATCCACGAGTCGCCGTGCTGTGCAAAGGGAGCGATTGATTTGATTATTACCTGCTGCTGCTCCACGCCATCAAGGCAAAAGCTGTTACGAGGGTGCAGCCGTCCTCGCACAGTTTTTCCGCTGCTCCACGTCCGCTACTCCCAGGCTTCAAGTCCCGAGGACTATCAACCGTAGCTGCTCCTACTCCACGTGAAGACCAAGACAAATTTGAGTACTCACGTGAAGGCCAAGCTGAGCTACAAGTTCAGATTAATTTATTCTTCAATCGCTACATCTACCCGAAGGCTACCAGGTGCTATTGTTTTTTTTAGTTCTTTCCTCCGCATATTAAATTCTGTCAAGGATTTTTTCTACCGGCTTGTACTACTTTGTGAACACAGATTTAATCTACTCATGGCATCCATGAAGTACGATCTTCCGCTGCTGGACCGTGACACAAGGTTTACTCTATGGCAAGTCAAGATGCGGGCGTTGTTGGCACAGGCCGACTATGATGATGCACTGGATAGTTTTGGGAAGGACCGAATTCAGGACTGGACTGCTGATGAGAAAAGAAGGGATCGTAAGGCTTTGTCACAAATTCAACTCCATTTGCATAATAATATTTTGCAGGAAGTTTTGAGCGAGAAAACTGCCGCCGCTCTATGGTTAAAGCTGGAAAGCATTTGCATGACAAAAGATCTTACCAGCAAGATGCATCTGAAGCAAAAATTATTCCTGCACAGGTTACCCGAGGGAGGTAATGTTTTGAATCATATTTCTGAATTTAAAGAGATCATATCCGATCTAGCTGCAATGGAGGTTAAGTATGAAGAGGAAGATACTGCTTTAATGTTACTTTGTTCACTGCCAAGTTCTTATACCAATTTTAGAGACACCATATTATATAGTCGTGATACTCTCACACTTAATGAAGTTTATGAAGCTTTGAACTCTAAGGAGAAGATGAAATTAATGGTGCCTCATGATGGTTCGAGTTCATCCCAGGCCGAGGGATTATCTGTTCGTGGCAGGACAAAGGAGAAGAACTCCAATAATGGAAACAGAGGCAAAAGTAAGAACGGCCACAGGGGCCGGTCACAATCCAGAGACAAGAAGTATTGCAGATACTGCAAGAGAGACGGGCATGACATCTCCGAGTGTTTCAAGTTGCAGAACAAGGAAAAGAGGAAAGGTAACAAACAAGGTGAAAATTCTGCTAACGTTGCTCGTGATGATAGTTCCGATGATGCTCTTGTCGTTACTGCTGGATGTGCTGAGACCAATGATGAGTGGGTACTTGACACTGCATGTACTTTTCATATGTGCCCGCATAGAGATTGGTTTACTACTTTTGATTCCACTACTGCTGCTGGTTCCGTTTTGGGTTTTGATAATTCACCATGCAAGATTGAAGGAATAGGTTCCGTTCGTATCAAGATGTTTGATGGCACAATCAGAACTTTGACAGATGTTCGGTACATTCCGAAGATGAAGAGAAATCTTATCTCTGTGAGTGCCCTTGATGCAAAGGGCTACAAGTATTCAGGTGGAGATAGTGTTTTGAAGGTCACCAGAGGTTCCCTTATTGTGATGAAAGGTGACTTAAGTTCGACCAATGGTCTTTATTACCTTCGAGGTTCTACCGTTTCAGGTAACGCTACTCCAGTTATTTCAAAGAATTCTGATTGTGATGCTGCTAACCTTTGGCATATGCGTCTTGGGCATATGAGTGAACTTGGTTTAGCAGAGTTAAATAAGAGAGGTCTTCTTAAAGGATACGAAACTGGTAAATTGAAATTTTGTGAGCATTGTATCTTTGGCAAGCACAAGAGGGTGAAGTTCAATACTTCGACTCATACAACTGAAGGTATTCTTGATTATGTGCATTCTGATTTATGGGGACCATCTCGCAAGAAGTCATTAGGTGGTGCTAGTTACATGCTGACCATAATTGATGATTATTCAAGAAAAGTTTGGCCTTATTTCTTGAAGCATAAATGGCAAGCATTCTCAGCATTTAAGGAGTGGAAGATTATGATTGAAAGACAAACTGAAAGGAAGGTAAAAATACTTCGCACTGATAATGGTATGGAATTCTGTTCTAAGCAATTTGAGAATTATTGCAAGTCTGAAGGCATTGTCAGACACTACACCGTTCCTTATACTCCTCAACAAAACGGTGTTGCTGAGCGTATGAACAGGACCATTATTTCGAGAGCCCGTTGCATGTTATCTAATGCAGGTTTGCATAAGCGTTTTTGGGCTGAGGCTGCTTCCACTGCTTGTTATCTCATTAACCGTTCACCATCTATTGCTCTTAATAAGAAAACTCCAATTGAGGTATGGTCTGGTTCACCTGCTGATTATTCACATTTGAGAGTTTTTGGTTGCACTGCTTATGCTCATGTTGATAATGGAAAATTGGAGCCTAGGGCTGTTAAGTGCATCTTTCTTGGTTATAAGTCTGGTGTTAAAGGTTTTAAATTGTGGAATCCTGAAACCCAGAAGGTTGTTATTAGCAGAAACGTTATCTTTAATGAATCTGCTATGTTACATGATATTCCATCTACTAATGTTCCCGTTGAGAGTGAACAGCAGGCTACTCTTCAGCATCCTACTGTTCAGGTGGAGCATGTTATTGATTCAGATGATACCTCCGGTAATGAAAATGTTGATGCACATGATGATCCCGTCGTTGATGATGAACATGTCACTCCCACTCCAAATCAACCTATTGTTCCACCCGGTTGGAATCTTGCACGTGACAGAGTTAGGCGGGGTACTGATAAACCTAAAAGGTTAATTGAAGAGTGCAATATTGTTTCTTTTGCTTTATCTGTTGCAGAGGAAATTGAAGGTAATGCTGAGCCTTCTTCATATTCCGAGGCTATTATTTCTGGTGATAGTAATAAGTGGATGACCGCTATGCATGATGAGATGGAATCACTTGAAAAGAATGGCACTTGGGATTTAGTAAAATTACCGAGAGAGAAGAAACCTATTCGTTGCAAGTGGGTTTTCAAGAGGAAAGAAGGTGTTTCTCCTAATGATGAGACAAGATATAAAGCAAGGTTAGTTGCTAAAGGTTACAGTCAGATTCCAGGTATTGACTATAACGAAGTCTTTTCTCCTGTTGTGAAGCATAGCTCTATTCGCACTTTACTTAGTATTGTTGCCATGCATGATTTTGAGCTTGAACAATTGGATGTTAAAACTGCATTCTTACATGGAGAATTAGAAGAGGATATTTATATGGAACAACCTGAAGGTTTTGTTATTCCTGGAAAAGAAAAGCTTGTCTGCAAGTTAAAGAAATCTCTTTATGGATTGAAGCAATCCCCTAGACAGTGGTACAAGAGATTTGACACCTTTATGCTCTCTCGAGGTTTCAAAAGGTCTAATTATGATAGTTGTGTTTATTTGAAAACTGTCAAAGGTTCAACTATTTATTTGCTCCTTTATGTTGATGATATGCTAATTGCTGCAAAGAGTATGTCAGATATTAATGAACTAAAGAAGCAATTGAGTAATGAATTTGAGATGAAGGATTTGGGTGCAGCAAAGAAAATTCTTGGCATGGAAATATCCAGAGATAGACCAGCTGGAAAAGTATATCTAAGTCAGAAGGGATATATTGATAAAGTTCTTCGTCGTTTTAATATGCATAATGCCAAGCCAGTAAGTACTCCGTTAGCTGCACACTTCAAATTATCATCAGCTTTATGTCCTAAGTCAGATGCAGATATTGAGTACATGTCTAGAGTTCCCTATTCGAGTGCAGTTGGTTCACTTATGTATGCCATGGTTTGTTCCCGTCCGGATTTATCATATGCATTGAGTGTTGTCAGTAGATACATGGCTAATCCTGGAAAAGAGCATTGGAGAGCAGTTCAGTGGATTTTCAGATACCTGCGAGGTACTTCTAATGCTTGTTTACAGTTTGGGAAAACTAGAGATGGACTTGTTGGTTTTGTTGATTCTGATTTTGCTGGTGATTTGGATAAGAGAAGATCACTCACAGGTTATGTTTTCACCATTGGTGCTTGTGCTGTGAGTTGGAGAGCAACTTTGCAGTCTATTGTGGCTTGTTCCACTACTGATGCCGAGTATATGGCTATTTCTGAGGCATGCAAAGAAGCTATCTGGTTGAAAGGTTTGTACGCTGAGCTTTGTGGAGATTTATCTTGCCCTACCGTATTTAGCGACAGTCAAAGTGCTATATATCTTACAAAGAATCCAATGTATCATGAGAGAACGAAGCACATTGATGTCAGATTTCACTATATTCGAGATGTTGTTGCTGAAGGTGATTTGAAGGTATGCAAGATAAGTACTCATGATAATCCTGCTGATATGATGACAAAGCCAGTTCCGACCAATAAGTTTGAGCTTTGCTCAGGCTTAGTTGGTATTTCTCACTAGTCCTATGGACTTTGACGCACAAGGTGTTTATGCTGATTTGGATGGAGTTATTTACTTTTTCGACTACTGGAGGGAATTTGGATCAAGGTGGAGATTGTTAAATTATGATCCAAAATTATACCATGTTGGACTAGACGTAGTACAACAGGTGTGGGCCTTTCCGTTGACGTCGACGTGTACGAGTACAACTCGTTTACTTGTCCTCCAAGGACTCTTATGTATTGCCCTTAATATATACCCCATGTAGTCGCACCTAAGACGGTCTGTCGTCTCGTGCTTGTAATACTCCTCCTCATAGTGATTGCGCCTTCGTGCGTCCGTGGTTTTCTCCCGCAAGGGTTTCCACGTAAAAATCCGTGTCTCTCGTGTCTCGTTTAATCTCGTTATTATCTAACACTTCCGCATCAGTTTTTTTGGCAACACAGGGCTAAACTTTCATATTTATTAACCTGAACTGCAGTTTTTTTATGAAAAAAGACTGAAGTTTCCCCATAGGAAAGATGCCTTTTTTGAAAGTAAATCTAGAGGCTTTGCTGCATAAGAACGTGCAATTAGACGAAGGTCTATGCGAGAGAAAGCCTTTTTGGCTAGAGAATGAGCCCGGAGATTCTTAAGCCTAGGAAAGTGCTTGATCTTGCAAGGGCGGAGGCTAGACGCGGGATTGGGGAAATCTGCTAAAACATGCCTGATCACCCAATTTCCTAGGCGTTCAAGTAAAGTTTTAGCTTCAACCAATGTCCTGCAAGGAAACCAAGCTTCAAATCAAAGTCTTGACAATTGATGCTGCAAGACATAATCCCAAAGCTTCTGCCTGCAGAACCAAATGCACATTTGTGAATGGCGCCTGAATGAATATTGAGTGAGCAGTATGGGACGGGAACATTTGATTCCTCGATGTATATACACCATATATGAAAAGAATAGTGATAACAAGAAAGTCAAGAAAACCCGTTTTTTTAAATAAACTTGGCATTCTGTTGTATTCGTATAAAAGTATCGGCAGGGGGCGTGGTGGATCCCGGTCATTGCCGACGGGAGGGCTCTGTTTTTAGTATTTTTAGTCTTTTTAGGATTTTTGTACTGTTCAGGAAGGCGATAAAGCGGCAGCTCCTAAAGATGGAGTAATGTTCTCCTCGCCTAACCCCGTCCCGGTGGTGTGTTTAGCATCGTCGGTGGGTGTGTGGAGGTGTGTCTCTGGTGGATATGCTTCTCGTTCGTCTACGTTCGTGTGTCTTCAAGTTGAATCCTTCCGATCTACGCTACTCTTCATCATTGACGGTTGTCGTTCTGGTGCGCTGCTCCTATAAGGACTTAACACGACGAATTTCCGATCGTCTACTATAGTAAGGTTTGCTCGGCTCTGGCGAGGGGGGATGATGGCGGCGCACCTTTGGCTCAATTCAATGTTCATAGTCGTCGCTGGGTGGTCCTACAATCTGGATGTATTTTTTTCTTCTGTTTTTTGTTGTGCTGCCATAATTGAAGATAAAATAGATCGGATTTTTTTTTATTCTGCAGTGATGGTAGGGTTGAATACCGCAACGACATTGGCTGAAAAACATGCAGACTGTGTAGTCAAGCTCGTAGTCAGGAAAGAATTTGAATAAGTACTAGTAGGGAGCTTGCTGTCAACATGAATACAGACGACTGCATTTTTCTCCATTAGGTTAGTTATAGTGGAGAGTACCATATACTAGTGTTATGCATATGACACTAGTTTAAGTTACTATTTTCATAGTGTAAAGTAACATAGTAATAGTGTCACAGGTGGTTTCATTAAAACCTTGTAGACTTATCTTGTCTTAATAAGCGTTATGTTACAGTAACATATTATGTTATCACTTCTTATTAACTATTTACCACATAAATAAAAAATTCTCGAAGTGCGCTATGTTACTACCTAAATTGCTCCCGCTAATAGTAGCCTTACAAACTCGCCTTAAGCATCGCTTCCCTGGCATGGACTACCCGCATTGGGCACCGATTTTTCTTCCCCACGAAGAGATCGTTCCGTTTCCCGTCCAAATTGTAGAAAGGTATTGGATGCAACTCATTGTATTCCATGGAGTAGGTTACAATATATACACATGATGTCTTGCGTGACAAGGAAAACTAATCCTACCATATCTCTAGAAGTCAGCTATACAAGGCTAGAGAAGATAGGAATAGCAATACAAGATATGTCACGTTCAACACCCCCCTGCAGTCGAAGCGTCGGCGTCGGGGATGCAAAGACTGGAACGAAACTCCTGGAATACAGCGGTTGGAAGTCCCTTGGCCATAATGTCACCAAACTGTTGGGTGGTCGGTACATGAAGAACACGAAGCTGACCCAACTGTACCTTCTCGCGAACGAAGTGAACATCAAGTTCAATAGGGTTGGCCGTGAGATAGGTGGCCGAAACATTATCACAAAAAACCATCGTAGATTTCGGGATTGGAACCCGAAGTTCACCAAGTAGCTGGCGGAGCCAACTTGTCTCGGCAACGACATTGGCAACGACACGGTACTCGGCCTCAGCACTCGAGCGGGAGACGGTGGGCTGCCGCTTGGAGGACCAAGATATGAGAGAGTCACCGAAGAAGACACAATATCCCGACGTGGATCGTCGAGTGTGAGGACAATCGGCCCAATCCGCATCAGTGTAAGCAAGCAGCTCGGTGGAGGCGGAGGCGCGAAGACGAAGTCCGAAAGTCGGTGTGCCACGAATATACCGAAGAATGCGCTTGACCAAAGACCAGTGAACATCACGAGGTGAGTGCATATGCAAGCATACTTGCTGTACCGCAAACTGAATGTCTGGTCTGGTGAGCATGAGGTACTGAAGAGCACCAACAATACTGTGGTAAAGAGCGGCATCAGTGGCAGGTTGCCCAGCAGTGGCAGAAAGCTTCGGCTTGGCCTCGGCAGGAGTGGCAGCAGGCTTGCAGTCGGTCATACCAGCACGATCTAGGAGATCAAGAGCATACCGTCCTTGGTGAAGAAAGAATCCGGAAGCATCACGTCGCACATTAATGCCGAGGAAGAAGTGCAATGCGCCCAAGTCCTTCAGAAAAAACTCAGAACCAAGATGACCGATGATGTCGCGAAGTAGATCCGCGCGAGAGGCGGTGATGACAATATCATCAACATACAGGAGAAGCATGACGACATGATCAGCTCGGTGAAGCACAAATAGCGACGTGTCCGAGGTGGTGCTACGAAACCCAAGAGCAGTGAGGAATGTTGTAATGCGTTGATACCAAGCACGAGGCGCCTGTTTCAGACCATATAGAGACCGTGAGAGCAAGCAGACATCATCAGGCCGAGTGGGATCAACAAAACCAGTAGGCTGCTGACAGAGAACACGCTCCTGGAGATGACCATAAAGAAAGGCGTTGTTGATGTCGAGCCGATGAACAGGCCATTGAAGAGATACAACGAGCTGAAGAACAACACGAATCGTGGCGGGTTTGACAACTGGAGAGAAGGTCTCCAAGAAATCAATGCCGGCATGTTGTGCAAAGCCGCGAACAACCCAACGGGCCTTGCACCTGTCCAAAGATCCATCCGGAAGAAACTTATGCCAAAATACCCACTTGTCGGTGATGATGTTAGCTCCAGGGGGACGAGGGACTAGCGTCCAAGTCCAATTGGCGACGAGGGCATCATACTCAGAGCACATGGCTGCGAACCAATGCGGATCACTCAACGTAGAGTGCACCGAGCGCGGTACGGGAGAGATGACCGTGACACTGAGGTTATGATAGCGAGGGTTCGGTTGCCGGATCCCGTCCTTGGCACGTGTCACCATAGAATGATCAGGCGGCGGAGGCGGGGGCCGAGCCCGACGTCGAGGAGGAGCCGCAGCCTCAGGTGAAGACGGGGCCGCGGTGACAGCCATGGGTGACGAGACAGCGGTCGAGGTCGGAGACGAGATCGCCGATGACGGTGGTGTGACCGCAGCCGTAGCCGCAGATGACGAGGGCGACGGAAAAGACGCGGGTGACGGCGACAAAGCCCCGGGCGAGGCCGCGGGTGGCGGCACTGGTGATGGCGGCAAACCAGCGGGCAAGGCCGCAGGTGGCACCAACGGCGACGGCGGCAGAGCCGCAGGCGAGGCCGCGGGTGGCGGGGAGGACGCCTCGGCGGGCGAGGCCGCGACGACCATGGGCGGAGTCGTGCACGGAGAGGCGGCTGATGACCCAGCCGATGACGCGAGGCCAGCAGATGCTGGTGCTGATGCCTGCCGAGGCGAGGCCGGCTCCTCCTGAGCCGGCGAGAGAGGCCCCGCCGAGAGGCCCAAAGGGCCCACCGAAGGAGGAGGCGGGCGCGGCGAGGGAAGCGCAAGGGCTCCCAGAGACCGCCGGGTGGGAGCGTCGGAGGACGGGGCTGCTGTCGGCGAAACCTGCTGAAAGGGAAAAACAGCTTCGTCAAAGTAAACATGCCTCGAGACAAACACCTGACGAGAGACCGGGTCGAAGCAGCAAAAGCCTTTGGTGTTGATAGCCAAGAAAGACACAAGCAAGGGATCGCTGTGCAAGTTTGTGTGGCGCCGTAGCGGTGATGTTGGGATAACACAAGCAACCAAAGGCGTGAAGAACGTCATAGGAAGGAGGAGACCCGAACAAAAGATGATGAGGGGTATAGCTCCAGCGTGGTTTGCAAGGCCGGATGTTGAGAAGGAGGGTGGCGGTGGCGAGAGCGCCGGGCCAAAAACGAACCGGCATGTGTGCATGAAAGAGCAAAGCACGGACACTCTCATTGAGGGTGCAGAGAACATGTTCGGCACGACCGTTTTGTTGTGATGTGTATGGATGGGTGAGGCAAAATATGGTGCCATGAGTGGAAAGGAGATGTCGAATGGCGAGGTTATCAAATTCTTTTCCGTTATCGGTTTGAAGATGAGCAATGGTGCGATGAAAGTGGGTGTAGACGTAGGCATAAAAGGAGTGAAGAGTGGTGGCGATGTCGGATTTGCGACGTAACGGAAAAGTCCAAGTGAAGTGAGAAAAATCATCTAAAATCACAAGGTAATATGATAAACCCGAATTGCTAGGCACTGGAGATGTCCAAACGTCACAATGAATAACATCAAAGGGAAAAGTAACAATTGATGAAGATGAAGAAAACGGTAGGCAAACGTGTTTTCCTATGCGGCAAGCATGACAAGTGTGAGACGCTGATTTATTACATGAAAAGGGAAAAGTGCTCAAATGAAGAGCGTCGGCGCCGGGATGACCGAGACGAGCGTGCCAAAGTGAAATATCGGCATGAAGTGCAACCGGATCGCCGCGTGTAGAAGCACCGCATGGGTAGAGATCATCGGGAGAGTCACATTGGTGCAGAACCCTCCGGGAGCGAGCATCCTTAACAGAAAAACCGAGAGCGTCAAACTCAACAGTGACAGGATTTTCACGAGTAAGAGTATGAACAGAACAAAGATTTTTAATTAAGGATGGTGAAACGAGCACATTATTAAGAGTTAAAGAAGAAGATGGTAACGGAAGGGAGGATGAACCATGATGAGTGATGGGGAGAGAGCTCCCATCACCAACTATGATGCGCGAGGAGAAGGGATAGGGGAAGGCACGAGATAGGATACCGGGAGTAGAGGCCATGTGGGCAGCAGCGTCGGTGTCCATGTACCAATCGCCGGCTCTGTTGTAGGTGCTCGGCGAGGGTGCAACACGGAGAGCGGAGAGGAGCACTGGGTCGTAGACCGGAGGGGCGCCGCCATATGCACCATTGCTCGAAGGGCCGCCGTGCGCCAAGGGACCACCATAGGCCGATGGAACCGGCGTGGTCAGCAGTGCTTGAGGAGGAGTCGGCCGTGGTCCGAGAATACCCAGAGCCGGTGGGCGGGGAACGGGCATTGAGTAGGCATGCACGACGCCCGTCCATGGGTTATACCCCGAGAGCCAGGGCGGAGGAGGAGCAGCCGCTGCGGGCGCGGGAGGGCACGGTGTCGTGTTGGAGTTGCGGCCCGGCCCCCGCGCCCCTTCTGCTTGCGGCCGCAGGAGGGCGCAGGTGCGGGTGGCGGGGCAGGAGCAGGCGCGCGTGGCCCCGGCGGAGTTGGGGAAGCACCGTGGCCGGCGGCGAGGCCGACGTGAAGAGCAGCGTGGGTCGCCTGCCGGGCGGAGTGGCGGAGGCGCTTCTACTCCATACGAAGGTACGTGATAGCCTTCGCGTACGTCGGCGTGACGAGGGAGAGGTTGGCGGCAGACTGGCCAAGGTCGGGGTGGAGACCCCGAAGGAGGTTGGTGAGGAGGACGGAGTCGTCGATGTTCATGCCGACGTCGCGCAGCTCGTCGACGAGAATCTTCAGCCGCGTGCAGTACTCATCGATCGAAAGATCGTTTTGCTGCATAGTGAAGAATTCACCTTGCAGGAAAACACGGCGTTGGAGCTGATTGTCGAGGAAGAGGTCGCACAGCCGTGTCCACATGGCGTACACCGAGGGGTCACGAGAGTTCATCATGTTGAAGAGGCCTGGAGATATGGTGAGGAAGAGCCACTTGACGATGCAGGCATCCACGGCGAGCCACTCGTCGTCGTCCTTCATGTCGCGGGAGTCGACGCTCCCATCAACGTGCTCGATGAGACGGTAGGAGCGGAACAAGAGCGCGAAGTAGGTGCGCCATGCGTTGTAGGACGGCGAGTCGAGGTCGAGGATGACGGGCACATGATCCTTGGTGTGGAGCTCATTGAGACGATCCGAGGTGAACATGGCACCGGCAAAGGAGCCGACGTCGGAGGGGTCGACCTTGGAGCGAGACATGGTGAGGAAGAAGATGGCAGCGGCGGAAGGCAACGGTTGCGTGGGAGGGGAAGGGAGGGTGGCGGCTGCGAGGAGGGGCAACGGCGGGTTAGGGTTTTGGTACGGGTGCGGCGGAGGGTTAGGGTTTTGGTAGGGGTGCGGCGGCTACTACGGGAGAGGAGCGGCGGCGGAGGGTTTGGGTGAGTTCCGGTGGCTACGGCGGCGGCCCAGAGTTGGGGAGGCGCGGCGGCGGCAGCTATAGGGAGATGCGGCGGCGGCGGCGCAAGGCGGAAGCGATGAGGATCATAGGGTAAACTGATACCATGTAGAAAGGTATAGGATGCAACTCATTGTATTCCATGGAGTAGGTTACAATATAGTATACACAGGATGTCTTGCGTGACAAGGAAAACTAATCCTACCATATCTCTATAAGTTAGCTACACAAGTCATAAGGCTAGAAAAGATAGAAATAGCAATACAAGATATGTCACGTTGAACACAAATCACGCACGGCACGGGCGCACGGCACGGCACTGGCGCGACGCAACGGAGAGCGGCCGAGCATGAGCGTGCACCCGTCAGGCACACGTCCCGTGCGATGATCCTCTTTGACTTGAGCCCGCCCCCGGACGACGGCGACGTGTAGGTCGATTTGTCCGGTTGAGCTCGCCTGGGTGGCGGATCAGCCCGCGCACCCCCGCCTCGCTGGCACGCCTCGTCGGCATCCTCCTCCCGTCGTGAGAGGTGGACGCACCGGCAGCGAGATGTCCATGGCTACCGATCGACGGTGGCGTAGGCTACTAGGGCGGCACATGCCGATGCCGTATACGGCACATGCATGCATGCACTCACGGGAAAACAAACAACAGAGCAAGATCAGGTCATGCATGTTCATCGGACCTGGTCCGATCCTACTCCGCGTGATGCCAAAGACCACCCAAAGGAGACGGCTCGGAGGACCATGCGATGCGTGCCTAGTGTGGTGCCGTCGTGGTGTGTGTGTGTGTGTTAAGCCGAGCTGGGAACACGAAGCCGTGCACTGATCAGCCAAGCGATAAACACATGACCGTGAACCATATACCCTGTAATTTTTGCTTGCACACTTTTCCAATAATTAGGTACGTTAATGTTGGATCTTTTGCAGTACCGGTTCACATTACTTGTCGTTCAAACAGATGTGTTATGGATTGGAGGGAACACTACTGTTGCTTCCAAGTAATAAACGCAGCAGTTGCCGACTAAAGCATTTTCGTCGCTTTGTGTTGCCAAGTGAAACCTAGCCGAGGACCACACCGGTCCCAGGCCATTCGATGCAGGGGCGTCAGAACTCAGGACAGGTAGCGACGCACGACCAGAACGTACGTCGTCCTGTATCTATCGTCGACAACACAGGGTCGAACAACACAAGCCGGCCGGGCTGGCGGCTCCTCCCATCGTCACATGACTGCTGCGGCCCTCTGTCCAGTGAGTTGATACGAGTGGCCGAGCGCTCGTGGTCACGGTTGCTCTTGCTCGGCCTCGACGCAGCATGCATGCCCATCTCTGCGCGAAAAGGGCAGCTGCCGCCTGCCTTGCCCGTGTCCCTCAAAGCCATGGCACCCCGTCTCTTCACGGGAACACCATGCTCTCTCTTCTCGCCGTCAATACCCAACACAGCTGGCCACACCACACCACAACGGGCTGAATGGAGCGGAGAGATATTTTGAGAGACAAGTGGTTAACTAGTTAGCGTACAAATCTTCTGCCTGGCCGTCATATGCTCGCCTCGCGGGTCATTCCGGTGGACGGACGAGAGAAGAGACGGCGGCCGGGAGAGAATCATCGGCTATGGAAAGTGAAGTTGTGCACTCATTCTCCGATGGTGACGGATGGAGATGATGATAAGATGAGACCCGTATCATACCATCGCAGCGTCCAGCTAGCAAGAGCATCAACACCCGCACATGTACCGCCTTAACATTGACTTGACAGAGTACGTCTGGTCGATCCTCGGACCAGCAAACGGCTAAGCCGCCACCCATGATGCGTGTCCCCTGATCCTGATCAATTAACCTTCGGATCAATACTATTCCTACAAAGTTTCGCACAGGAGTAGCCAGCTAGGCACGGCCCCCACGTGATAAGGGGGGCTGGTTATTATGGGATGTCGACGGATCTGACCTGCCAAATGAGAGGCCAGAGGTAGGTACTGATCGATCGTTCCATGTCATTCTAGAACCAGCTGCTACGTACGTGCCCGCGCTAATAATATAATCAATCGATGCTCTTGCGATTGCTTAATTTGCTACGTAATCATGCATACGTGCCGCCCGCTCCATGGCTGTAGTGTAGAATGTGGTTACCCCTACAAATTTTCTGCCCCGGGATGACGCATCCGCTTGACTGATGACTGGCTCACTTCAGCTTAAACAACAGGCCACAAACAATCATTTAGTCAAGACTACGTTTTTATGCATGCGCCGTAGATTTGGTGCCATTAGCTACGTCGACCAGTGGAGGAGCTCCGCGTTCAACTACTGCGTGACACTAGATTGAACAACAAAGCGACAAGCAGCAATTGCACGTCGTCGACATAGTTTCAAATTCAGATTACGTTCGAACCCATTTAATAACGCCATTTAGCTACATTGATGGATCAGAGGCGCCCAGTGCTCAACCACTACATGATCTTCAGGCATCGTGACAGCATCGAGGGTAAAAGAAAATGGTGAGAAAGAACGTAACATGCCAGTAGTTTTTGTTGCCGGAAACTCCACCAGCTTTCTTGTGATTTGCAGCTAGCTAGCGCTATCGTCATCACACACACAGTTGATTAATTATTTAATTAATTTTGTCGCCGATAGGTCACGAGCTAGTGGCAGCTAGCGAGGGGTAGCACGAAAAGTTTCGAGTGCTAGAGGAGTTAATTGCACAGAACTATCATAATTGGGGCATTGAAAGCAGATTGATACCAAGTTTGATAATTTTTACGTGTCAATACCAAGTTTGAAGCGAGGCGTTGCAGAACAAACTAAATGATGTGTAAACACGTATTGACGGGGAAACTGACAGCGGGGCCCACCTGTCAGGGGCTGACGTGGCATCTTCTTTCACAGAAAAACCCCTCGGTTTGTATTTAATCACACAAAGGGCCTCGTTTGCGGAAAAAACTCAAAACAAAAAATTACGCGCACCCGAGGGGATTCGAACCCGCGACTCGCTACCTGAGAGAAAGTCGAGGCGACCACTACACTACGCCACTGTCTACAATTGATGCTTAAACCTTTTTATTCTATGATTTAGAAACCAGTTTTGTTGCTGGACAACTGTTTCGTTTTATAATGCGTTTTTTCGTTTCGTATTTCTTTTATCTTTTAAGATACGCCCTGGCCTTCTTCCGTTTTTCCTTTTTTTAACTTTTGCGCATCTCTTTTATATAGGTTTTGTAATAAATGGTGAACGTTTTCGCAGTACTCGACATATTTTAAATTTATACTGAACTATTTATTATGCGATATTTTTTGTAAATACACACTGAAAATTATTTTATAAATACATACTGAGAAATATTGTATAATATACGAACAATTTGTTATACACACTAAAAATTATTTATACTGAACTATAATATATGAACACGTTTTTTAATTTAGATGAACATTTTTCAAATATATGATGATGTTTTTTTAATATAGTCCTATATATAGGAAAATGGATTGGTACTCTTAGGAGTATGTGCTCCCATTCCAAAACTCCTCATGCAGACGTGATAAGTAGTACGATGAAAGTAACTATACTACTTTCTGTCGTGGTTCTAAGTCTGACAGTAAGGATAGGGGGTACGAATGGAGAGGCAATGCCCTAGCTACGATGAGGTTGTACACGGGAAGTTAGCGAGTTCGGGCCCTTCTCGGAGAAAGTAATAGCCCTACGTCTCGGTGCCCGGAGGCTTGGTCGACTGATATGTGTATGCGTGTGTTACAGAGGTGCGAACCCTTGTTCTGGAGGAGGGGGGTGGCTTATATAGTGTGCCAGGACCCCAGCCATGCTCCACGTTACCAAGGGTTTAAAGGTACATTAAGGCAGGCATTACTGATAACGCCTGCAGTAAAGGATAATTAAGGTATTTACTGCCGTGAGTAAATATAGGACCGTTGATGTTCTAAGAGGCGCTTGACCTTCGGAGGTCGAGTGCCTGATCCGGTCGAGTGGAGTTGAGTCGTCCTGCGTACATGAGTCAGTCGAGTGAAGTGCCTTCTTGGACCGTCTCAGTCGACTGTCTCTACTGTCATGGGTCTTGTCTTTTGATCTTCTAGGGTAGTGACCTTGGGTGGGGTACCTTGGTCAGGCCTGTGACCCTACCCTAGGTATGTAACCTCGTCAGTAGCCCCCGAATGGATTGAGGCTTGAGCAAGAAGGCGGCATCGGGGAAGGGGAGGCGAGCTGGCCGGAGCGGTTCGTCGTCGAGGTCCGGACTCCCCGCTGGATGGATCCAGGGGGATTGGATCCGGTCCACCGTCGTGCTGGAGGATCTGGAGGAGTTGGAGGAGGAGGGGTTGATCGCTCGCGGCTCCTGGCGGGCGCCGGGTGGAGAGCTCGAGCCCCGGCCGCAGGAGGGCGAGTGTGTACTCCACGCCACCCACGTCGACCGAGGTTTTTCTACGCCCCCGCATCCCTTCTTCCGCGCGTTCTTGATCTTCTTTGGTGCCCAGTTGCATTACTTTACGCCCAACTCCATCGCCTTCCTCTCCGCCTTCGTTTCTATGTGTGAGAACTTCCTCGGTTGCCGACCGTACTGGGTCTTGTTCAAACACATCTTCACCTTCCGCTCGCAAACCGTCAAGAGGGTGAACCCGAGTGACGGCAAGACGCACGTCCTCCAGGCGTGCGGCGGGCTCGGGATTCAGCTTAGGAATATGAGCGCCTTTCCTTCCGGAGTCGATTCGGGGCTGGCAGTCGACCTGGTTTTATTACAAGGACAGTCCGACTCCGGGTCAGTCGAATGGCCTTCCTCCATTTATCCTATGTCGAGCCAGCCCACCTCCTTCGATGGTAGTGAGCAAGGCTGAGAGGGCTGAAGTAGACATGTTGATAGAGAGGGTCGTCCAGCTAGTCCACGAGGGGGTCACCGGGATGGACCTGTCTGAGGCGTATCTCGCGCGGAGGATCCAGCTGCTTCAAGCCCGGGACCACCCGATGTGGCTGTACTCCGGCACTAACGACTCGTCGCGAGTCCACCCGGAGGCGGCCGACCCGAAGTACGTGGTGCAGTGCTTGAAGAGCATCACCGGGAAGAAGGACAACCCAGGGGGTCTGGGAGGATCATCCCGTTCGACGCTGACCACTTTCCAGACAAGGTTAGTCTTCTGCTTCTGAGTGACGTGTCTGTCAACTGGTTTGAGATTTGTATTGATGGGTATGACTGGTATTTGGTCAAACTTCTTTTCTTTGCAGATCTATACAGAGATGTACTCGCTGCCCAACGGGGACTTGGACCAGGAGGGCGAGGAGGGCACGGGCGATGCCACCGAATGGAAGTCGGAGGAGGAGACCGAGGAGAGCGAGGATTATAGCAGTGGGGAGGAGGTCAAGTCACCTCCCCGTGTCGAGCGCCGATCCAAGGAGAAGAACGACCCAGGGGCCGCACGCCTCCAAGCGGGTCCCTCGGGGTCTCGTACGCCCAAACGCACTCGAACGACCACTCCCGACCCAGCCGAGAAGACGCCCAAGCAGCCCAAGGTCGCCACCATCAAGCCCCGGAAGGCCCTGCCTAGGATTAAGGTGGATGTACCCATCGCCTCCACGTAAGTGTTACTTGGACTTATTTCCTTCTGTTTATTGGAAGTCGACTACAACTTTAGTTGACTCATCTCTTGACTGAATCTTCCAGAGCCGCTGCCTCCACGACCTCGATGGACATCGACCGGGGTCGAGACGACGAGGAGACCGCGGACGCCGCGACATCTCGTGCAGGTGCAGGCTCTATGAGACTTGTCTTATCCTTCTTTTCTTTTGCGGGCGGCGGTCGACTGACTTAGTTCTCTGCTTCATCCAAAGCGCCACGCCTCGTCATAGAGCTGCCGGATGACGACGAAGACGAGGATCAGTTGGGAGGGGACCGCCGACGCGTAGGGAAGAAGGGCCGGAAGGCGCCTTCTGGCTCAGAGGCCCAGCGACAGGAGGACGCGGCCCGAGCCACGGTCCCTTTCGCCGTCCCTTTGTCGATCGTGCGTGCTGTCGACCCGTCGCCCGCGCCGAGCGTCGACCCAGCGCCCGCCCCGACGCCTCCGCCGAACGTCAACCCAGTGCCAACTCCAGCCGTCGACTGATACGTCCAAAACGTATCTATAATTTCTGCTTGCTCCATGCCTCTTTTGTGTGATATTGCTATGATATTTATGCACTTCCATACACTTTTGATCATATTTGGACTAACCTATTAACTCAGTGCACCCCAGTGCCAGTTTCTGTTTTCTGCTGTTTTTGTATTTCAGGTTTTCCCATTATGTAAACTGCCAGAAAAATTCCGGGAAAAATATATAAAAAATTAGCGTTCCAGAAGCTTCCATGCGGCCAAAGTAGGGTCGGAGGGGGGCCACCAGGGCTCCAGACGGCCAGAGGGTGCGCCCCCCCTCCTGGCCGCGCCGCCAGGGCGCCTGGGCCCCCCAGGCCCCCTCTGACGCCCCCCTTTGGCATATATTTACACCGCGTCCCAAAACCCTCGAGGACGGAACCCTTTTTCGCGATCTCATCTCTGTTCCGCCGCCGCCGCGCTTCCAAGATCGGGAGCACCAGGAGAACTCTTCCCGGCACCCTGCCGGAGGGGAGGATCACCACCGGGAGCCTCTCCACCACCATGGACGCCTCCCGGATGAGTTGTGAGTAGTCTCCCTTGGACCATGGGTCCATGACCAGTAGCTATGTGATGTTCTCCTCCCCTCTTTGTTCTTCACCGATTAGACTTCGTGAGCTGCCCTACATGATCGAGGCACATATGTAATCCTTATGCTGTTGCTATGATGAGTTTGCTGGGATCCGATGGATTATGAGATTATGTTCAGATTGTGTGTGAGTAATACATTTGATTTACCTCTTTTATATTTATGTTCTTGAGTAATTCTTGCATGTTCTCCGTTGCTATTTATTGCTTTGGCCAAGTAGTAGGTAGTAACTCCAAGAGGGAACGTTATGCTTGATTGTGGGTTCATGCCCCTCGATGACTAGCTTGAGTGACAGAAACATGAGTCTAGGGGATGTGATGTTGCCACAAGGGGGAAAACAATGGTGCTTGTACTCGCGGGTGCAAGGATTGTTTACTTTACGCAAAGTTCTTTTAATGCAGTTGTCTGTTGCTTTGAGTTTACACTATGGGTGGGACTCGCAACTTAATACCAGCGAGATGTTCTGGATAGATATCTCAAGGTGGATGATTAGTAGTAGATGCAGATGGATTTCGGTCTACTTACCTTGGCGTACCGCCCATGCTTTTGAGCCTGTACCTTTCTTTGCAGCATAGTTAGCATTGGTTTGCGCACATAATCCTGTAAATTGCCCAGCTGTAATTCGTTTACCTCACTTAGCTGTTTTATCGTCTTTTGGGAGAGAGACATCACTAGTGAACATCATGGGACCCCGGTCCATATTACCATCACTGATCACATCCGCTATTTACTTTCAGTTCTTACTTACTAGTTGCAGTCATACCTATCACTATTATCTCTTGTGTTTGATCCTTTGTAAACGACAAGGCCGGAGGGATTGACAACCTCTCTGTACTCGTTGGGAGCAAAGTTATTTGTATTTGTGTGCAGGTCCGGTCGATCGCTAGTTGCGCCGCTAGCAGTTGACACCTTCTTGTTGAACCTTGGAGTCTCAGGGGAATTCGATCCTTGGTATCTTTGCCAAGGGAAAACTACCGCTACACTGCATCTCAAACCTTCCACTTGGGGTAACAACCGAGGGGCGAGAAGCCATCATCGACTCAGCGCCGGTTCGTGTCGTAGATCCAGCGCCTGCGCCTGCGGCCGACCCGACGCCCGCCCCTTCATCAGTCCTCTTCTCTACCTACCGCCTCCCGGAGGACCCTGTGGGGGCGGCTCAAGAAGCCGTTCGCCAGGCGGAGGTTGTAAGGGCATATTTCTCCCTAAGTAGTTTTGGTGATTGATGACAATGCTTTTGCGGACTAATCGTGTGCTCTAAGCTCCTACAGGTATATCTCACTTAGGCACAAGACGATTGCTTGCCCCTCGGATTCGATGGAAGACGGTGTTTTCTTTTTGCTCCCTGTCGGTGGCTTTGAGTAATAGGAAAGCCGTACTATTAAGAGGGGGTCCGCTTCGGAAAGGTTTGGGTGGAATCAACACGTACACATCTTACTCTCACACCACCTTTCTCTTGCTTCTCTGGAGTTCCAACCGTTTATTATCGTATATGCAAACCATGACTTCTTAACTAAAACATCTGCCTGGCAAGCGATAGTACCGCTCCATAAAGCGGTAGTACCGCACAGCCACACGGTAGTACCGCCTGAAGACACGGTAGTACCGCACCAGCGGTAGTACCGCGGCTCCAGAGCGGTAGTACCGTGTATCTGGCCCGGCACTGTACTAAGTGTAGAAGTAGGTGCGGAACTAATTTTTTACTTCCGCATCCTATGCGGTAGTACCGTGTCGCGTTTTGCTACTACCGTATTTCTGCGGATGTGGCCATGGATGTAATTTATTTCATCCGTGGTTGTCAATCATCTCGCGTGTTTTTGTCTAGCGGTAGTACCGCTCAGCCAGCGGTAGTACCGCAACTTACGTGCGGTACTACCGCTCTTTGGGGGCAGAAAATGTGCATAACGGTTGGATTTGCTCTCCCACTATATATAGGGGGTCTTCTTCCCCAAGAAGACTTACCTCTTCCCCCACTACTCCATTGTTGCTCCAAAAGCTCCATTTCCGCCCGATCTCTCTCCCTAGCCAATCAAACTTGTTGATTTGCTCGGGATTGCTAGAGGAGGCATCGATCTACACTTCCACCAAGAGATATTTGATTCTCCCCACTAATCCCTTGCGGATCTTGTTACTCTTGGGTGTTTGAGCACCCTAGACGGTTGAGGTCACCTCGAAGCCATATTCCATTGTGGTGAAGCTTCGTGGTTTTGTTGGGAGCCTCCAAGTTGTGGAGATAGCCCCAACCTTGTTTGTAAAGGTTCGGTCGCCGCCTTCAAGGGCACCACTAGTGGAATCACGACACCTTGCATCGTGTGAGGGCGTGAGGAGAATACGGTGGCCCTAGTGGCTTCTTGGGGAGCATTGTGCCTCCACACCGCTCCAACGGAGACGTACTTCCCCTCAAAGGGAAGGAACTTCGGCAACACATCCTCGACTCCACCGGTTCCACTTGTGGTTATTTCTTACCTTTACTTGTGCATGCTTTACTTGTTTAACTCCTATAGCATGATTGTATAGTTGTTATCCTTCTTTCCTTTAGTTGTCATCTTAGTAGAATATCTAGACAACTTACTTTGACGTTTAATTTAAAGTGGTTAAGAAAAGCTAAAAATTGTTAGTTGCCTATTCACCCCCCCCCCTCTAGTCAACCATATCGATCCTTTCAATTGGTATCAGAGCCTCGTCTCTTTTTAAGGACTTAACCATCCAAAGAGTATGGGTGACAACGTAGTCGAGACGGAGGACCATTCTGGTGGAACTCCGTCCTTGCCTACGTCAGATGGGGGAGCCTCGGTCTCTCGTGAGGAGTTCAATGTGGCCTTGACCACATTGAAAGAATCACTAGCGAGCGAGGTCAAAGGCATGTTTAAAGATTTGCTTGAGGGGCTTAAATTATCCACCACACCATTGGAAGTGGCTCGTCCCGCTACCAACGTGTCGGAGGCTAATCCCGACAAGGGAGAAGCTAGTAGTGAACAAGCCCCTGTTACTAAGAATGGGAGTGGGAAATTTGCCCAATCCGCTCCTCCTACTCACTATGGAGGACCCGTTCCCACACCGCATTTAAATTCCGTTGGGCCCCCTCCCAAGTTTATCAAAAATTCTGATTTTGCTACTTGGGTGTTTCGTTTCAAACGTCATATTAATCATTGTTCTACTAACCTTTGGGGAATCATTGAGCAAGGTTTTTATCAGCATGATCCCGACAACATGACTCCAAGAGAAACTGCGGATCATCAGTTCAACGAGTCCGCTCTTTGCATTCTTCAAGATTCCATCCCTCCTGAAGACATTGCACACCTTCGACCCTTCACTGTGGCCAAGGAAGCTTGGGAGCATGTTGGCACGATGTACAAGGGAAGCACCAGTATTCAACGCTCCAACTATGAAGTGGTGCAAGATGAAGCTGATGAGTTTGCTATGATCGAAGATGAAGATCCTCATGAACTTTATCGAAGATTAACTATCCTTGCGGTCTCTCTTCGAGATCATGGCAATAAGGATACGGATGACAATTGGATCAAGCGCAAGTTCCTCAAGGCCATGATGCCCTACCATAAGGCCATGTCCTCTGTCATACGTCAGAGACCGGACTTCCACCACTTATCCTCAAATGAAGTGTTGGATGAGTTTGTTGCCATGAGGATCTTGGACGTGATCGCCGACAATGCGGTCTTAAGAGCTCAACGATCGAAGAAGCCTAATCTTGCCCTGAAGGCCAAGGCTTGTGTGGAAGAGGAGGAGGTGGAAGATGATGATGAGTGTACCCCCGAGGACACCAAATATGCCTATCATGAGCACATGGCTCTTGCTTCAAGGCAATTCTGGGGCAAGAAGAACACAAGACCCAACTTCAACAGGAACAACTCTAGTGGGAACAAGGGGAAACAACGAGTGAGGACATGCTTCAACTGTGGAAATGTAAGTCACTTCGTTGTGGATTGCCCATATGAGAAGAGAGAAGACTTTGGAGGCAAGCTTATTCGGAAGGACAAGTCAAAGTCCTATCCCAAAAAGAACAACCTCAACAAGAAGACTCCTCCGAAAGTGTTGGTGGCCCAAGAAGAATATGTTGAGGATGATGATAATGATGAAGACGATGAGGTGACCACCATGGCCACAATTGCAATTACTACTACTCCGCACTCATCTCTCTTCGACTCACCAAATGAGAACATCACCGCCAAGTGTCTCATGGCCAAGGCCACCAACAAGGTAACCCCAAACATCAATACTACTATCTCTTCTAATCCTTCATTGACGAATTGTATTGATGAGAGTGAGGATGCCAAGGAGGGAGAAAATGAATTTGAGTTGTTCATGAAAAATCTCAAGGGCAAACCCAAGAAGCATTTTGTTGCTCTCTTGGAACAACTCGGTGAGGCCAATGACATGATCGAGGCTCACGAGGAAACCATTATTAAAATGGAAGGACATAGTCGAGACTATGCCGATGAGATATCGGATCTCTCTAACGCCCTAGAGGAAGAGCGTGGTCTTCGTTTGGCTCTTGAGGAGTCACACAACGATGGTCATGCTAAATTAAAGAAAGATCTTGATCATGCTTTAGTTGTCTCTCGTGTGCTTAATTCCGAGAAGGAAAAACTTGAGGTTGACCATGCTAAACTCAAAGAGGAGTTTGACATACTTGACAAGGCTCACAAGGCCTTGAAAGGTATGCATGCTACTCTCAAGGAGTCTCATGATCAACTCCAAGTTTCGCTAACCAAGGAAAAGGCTATCTTTCCTCGCATGGTTTTAATTGATAATGCAAATGCTACTAACCCGTGTTGCGAGCATGTGCATCTTGTTGAAGAGAATGCCAAGTTGAAGAAGCAACTTGAGAAAGGCCTTGTGACTTGCATACAAGGTGAGAAGAACCTCAACACCCTTTTGAGCAATCAAAAGGAGGTTGTGGCAAAGGAAGGAATTGGGTTTGTTCCTAAGCCCAAGAAGAAGAAGAATGACAAGACCAAGCAACCACCCCCTCTCTGACAATCTTTTGTGAAAGAAGGAGAGGGCACGTCAAAGAAGAAGAAAAGTGTGAAAAGTGGTGGTGTCAAGAAAAACTCCACCATACCATCAAACATGGCCGGCGACTTTAAACCTTCATATGTTTTATGCCGTGCTAGTGATGCTCATGTGTTTGCTAAATTTGTTGGTTCTTCTTATGAGTACATTGAATGGTCCATTTGAGTTCCTAAGACCCTTGTTACTAACCTCAAAGGACCCATTACCAAATGGGTACCTAAATCCAAGCATTGATCTATTGTAGGAGTTTGCTTCCGGTGGGGGATCATGGTTGCTCGATAGCGGAGCCACAAATCATATGATCGGAAGCAAAGACTTGGTGGTGGACGTGCATCTAAGTTCATCTATGGCCACCAACGTCTAATGGGGTGATGCTTCTTCTTCTAAGGTATTGGGGCTTGGCAAGGTGGTTGTCTCTCATGATCTCACGATCGAGAAAGTCATGCTTGTTGAGTCCCTTGCATACAATTTACTTTCCGTTCGCCAACTTGCACTCATGGGCTTTGCTACATTCTTTGATATTGATACAGTGGCCCTCTTGTGGAGCAAGACTCTTAAAGTAGCCTATGTTGGGCATGTCGAGAACGGCCTTTATGTGGTTAACTTCTCGAAGCAACCCTCTAAGGTCGCGACATGCCTTATGGTTAAAGTTGATGTGGGATGGCTTTGGCATCGCCGTTTGGCCCACGTCAATATGAGATCTTTGCAAAGTCTTCTCAAGGGGGACCATGTCCGTGGACTAACAAATGTTAGCTTTGCCAAAGATCGTGCTTGCAGGGCTTGCATTGAAGGAAAGTTACATGAGACGGCTCACCCTCCCACGACTATCATCTATTCAAAGAGACCCCTAGAGCTCCTCCACATGGACCTCTTTGGGACTCCATCTTTTGATAGTCTTGGGGGTAGAAAGTACTGCTTGGTGATTGTGGATGATTACTCAAGATACACCTGGGTATACTTCTTCAAGAAGAAGAGTGAGACCCAACAAGCCGTCATCAACTTTGCCAATGAAGCTCAACGACAACATGAAGCAAAGATTTTGATGATCAGAAGTGACAACGGCACCGAGTTCAAGAACTACACCTTGGATGAGTTTCTTGTGATGAGAGGATCAAACATCAATATGCAGCCCCATATACCCCTCAACAAAATGGTGTAGCGGAGAGAAAGAACCGAACTCTGATGGATGCGGCAAGAACCATGATGGCTGAACTCAAATCTCCATACAACTTTTGGGCCGAATCCATCAACACCGCTTGCCATGCATCAAATCGTCTCTATCTCCGCAAAGGCTTGAACAAAACTCCGTATGAGATTCTTACCGGTAACAAGCCCAATCTCAAGTACTTCCGGGTATTCGGGTGTAAGTGTTTCATTCTCAAGAAAGGTGTTCGCTTGTCTAAATTTGAATCTAGAGCTCACGAGGGCATATTTGTTGGTTATGCTACAAACTCTCATGCTTACCGTGTCCTCAACAAGTACAATGGACTCATTGAGGAGACGAGTAACATAGAGTTTGATGAAAATAACGGCTCCCAAGTGGAGCAAAGTGGTACTTGTAATGTAGGTGATGAAATTCCTCCTCAAGCCATAAGAAGAATGGGTGTTGGATACATCCTACCCATTGAGGAACCCCGTGTGGCCGAAGGAGAAGGACAATGTTCCACTCAAGTGGAACCATCATCAACCCAAGACTCACACGCTTCCGAAGAACAAAGTGAAGGCCCTCAACCTGACGAACAAGGCCAAGTGCAAGATCAATCACAAGATGGTGGAGAGCCACCAAATGATGCACAAGGCCAAGTTCTGTCCTCCGAGCAAGATCAAGATCAAGAGGAAGCTCAAGATCAAGATCTAGCTCCTGACGACGCTCAAGATGATCAACTCAGTGCTCCTCAGTTAACTCTCGAAGAGCAATTGGAGCGTCGTGCTGCAAAAGTAGCCTCCAGGCTTGTTTCCAACGAACATCACATCGAAAACATTCTAGGAAGCATCAAAAGGGGGGTAAGCACTCGTAGACAATTAGCAAACTATTGTGCTTATCAAGCTTTTGTCTCCTGTGTTGAACCTCAGAAGGTTTATGAGGCGCTCGAAGACCCTGATTGGCTCAGTGCCATGCATGAAGAACTCCATAACTTCGAGCGCAACAAGGTGTGGCGTCTGGTGCCAAGGCCAAAGGAGAACCATAATGTCATTGGAACCAAATGGATCTTTAAGAACAAGCAAGATGCTCATGGCATTGTCATCCGCAACAAGGCGCGTCTAGTGGCTCAAGGCTACTCCCAAGTCGAGGGTATCGACTACGGTGAAACCTTTGCCCCCGTTGCTCGTCTTGAATCCATTCGTTTGTTGCTTGCCTATGCTTCCCATCATAACTTTAAATTGCAACAAATGGATGTGAAAAGTGCATTTCTTAATGGTCCTATTAATGAGTTGGTGTATGTTAAACAACCCCCGGGGTTTGAAGATCCTAAGCTCCCCAATCACGTGTACCAACTCGATAAGGCACTCTATGGCCTTAAACAAGCCCCACATGCGTGGTATGAGCATCTTACCGAGTTGTTACAAGATCGTGGGTTTGAAATTGGGAAAATCGACCCCACTCTTTTTACTAAGAAGGTCAAAGGGAAGTTGTTTGTATGCCAACTATATGTTGATGATATTATCTTTGGTTCTCCTAACAAAGCTTTCAATGATGAGTTCGCTGCACTCATGACCACACATTTTTGAGATGTCCATGATGGGAGAGTTGAAGTATTTCCTTGGGTTTGAGATCAAACAAAGAAGAGAAGGCATATTCATCAAACAATCCAAGTATACTCAAGACATGCTCAAGAGGTTCAATCTAAGTGATGTCAAGCCGGCTACTACTCCAATGCCAACCAAATGCCAACTTGACATTGATCCCAATGGTAAAGCGGTGGATCAAAAGGTATATCGCTCTATGATCGGATCCTTGCTTTACCTTTGTGCATCTAGACCGGATATTATGTTGAGTGTAGGAATCTGTGTACGGTGTCAAGCCTCACCTAAGGAGAGTCACTTTGTGGTTGTCAAGCGAATCTTTCGATATTTGGCTCATACCCCAAACATTGGCTTATGGTACCCGAGAGGAGCAAACGTCAACCTTGTAGGTTTCTCTGATTCTGACTGGGCGGGAGAGAAAGTGGATAGGAAGTCCACTTCGGGAGGGTGCCAATTTCTTGGTTGCTCTCTTGTTAGTTGGTCTTCCAAAAAGCAAAGTTGTGTATCTCTCTCGTCCACCGAAGCAGAGTATGTGGCTGCTGGTAGTTGTTGTGCTCAACTCTTATGGATGAGGCAAACTTTAAAGGATTACGGTGTCACTTTTGACAAAGTGCCTCTTTGGTGTGACAATGAAAGTGCCATCAAGATTTCTCTCAACCCGGTGCAACACTTCAAGACGAAGCTTATAGAGATTCGGTATCACTTCATCCGGGATCACATAAGGCAAGGAGAGATCGAGCTTCACTACGTCAACACTCATGATAACCTTGCAGATATCTTCATGAAGCCATTGGATGAAGCAAGATTTCGCGAGTTAAGGCATGAGCTAAATATCATCGATTTGAGCAATGTGGCTTGAGTCTTTGCACACACTCCTCACACTCAATATAGTTATCTTGTCTAGATGTAGGCATGGACATAGGGGAGTATTGTTCTCTCAATGAACCATTCCTCCCCCCATTATGCATAAACTGATCAAGTCTTTATCATTTGCCATACATAGTTGGTTTAAGTGCTTCAAGACGAGTATTGGTCATGGGCCCAAGGATAATTCTTCGCGGTGCCATACCAACGAACTCAAACATAGGTGGCCTCGGCCACCGCCCTCCTCTGTGGAGGTGTGTTATTTGCCTCGCTTGTGCGTTCGTTTGCTTTTATATCTTCTTTGCTAAAAGCCTCGTGTTAAAACGTGCTTGTTCTTGGAGTAGCGGTACTACCGTGCAAGGTTACAGTACTACCACAAAGGAGGTTACGGTACTACCGCAAGTCCAGCACGGCAGTATTTATTTACTGCCGCTGGTAGAGCGGTACTACCGCTTGGCGAGCAGTACTTCCGCCCAAGCGGTACTACCGCGATGACCGCGGTACTACCGCACATATTCGAACGGGTGGGGGTTATAAGCAGACAGGTGGAGTTCCAACTCCCCCATACCCATTCACTCCTAACCCCCATGCCGTCCCTCTCTCTCCCTTTCAAGAACGCCGCCGAAGGACCTCGCCGGATCTCCTCCCTCGGCCACTCTCCTCGCATTCCGACCGGTGGGATCGCTCCCCACCTCGCCCTCTTGCCATGGATGAAGGTTTCTCCCCTTTTCCCCTCTTCTTGTTGCCTTGTTGTTGTTTTTAGGGTTAGGGGAGATGCTTAGTGTTCTTGCGTTCTTCGTGTTCTTATCCATGGAAGTTTAGGATGTAGGAGAGTGTTCTTGCTCTAGAAATGCTAGTATGTATGTTGCTACCAAGTTACTATGATCAGCCGTAGTACCGTTGTGCGATCTACATGGCCTTATCTAGATCCGCTCTGTTCAGATCTGTTCCGTGCGGTACTACCGCTGGTGAACCGCGGTACTACCGCCCGATCTGGTCCAGATCCGTTTTCAGATCTGACCAGAGCGGTACTACCGCTGTCCTCCGCGGTAGTACCGCTCTGGAGCGGAATTAAAATTTTACTACTGCTTACCGAGCGGTACTACCGCAACCCCAACGCGGTACTACCGCTCCGTAAGCAGTACTAGTTTTTTACTTCCGCTTCTGTTCACGAAAGTAAATTTTTACTACCGCGGAGTGTGCGGTACTACCGCTTCCTCCAAGCAGTACTACCGCTCACTAAGCGGTACTAATTTTTTACTTCCGCGTCAGTCAGGCAGTACTACCGCTTTGGTCATAGTTCCTTCGTATCATGTACATATTTCCCTTTCTACTCGTTTCTTGTGCGTTTTGAGGCTTTTGCATTGATTCTCCTTGTGCTTTTGCCGTGTTCTTGTGTTTGTGTTTTAGGTGGTGGCTCCGGTTTCGATGCTCGTTGTACCAATCCTGTCCGCGACACCGGGTCCAAGCGTCTGCGCAACCCGAGTGATGTGCCAGAGGGCTCCAATCCCCAGCGCAGGTTCAAGACTGCCGCCAACAAGCGAAAGGAATCCTCAATGTCTATGGAAGAAATGCCAGCTAATGAGTTCATGGCACGAAGGAAGCAAAACCCATATGGAGAACCCCGTGCTTAGTTTCCTGGAGATGATCTTTTCTGGACTAAGCAGCAGTATCGCATCTACACCGAGGTGCTCAAGAACAAGACCAACCTGTACGTGGATGCTCACTGGGTGGACGTGGCCCACATGCAGAGGGACACCAACCGGGCCTACTTTGCCGAGGCTCTGGATCTGGTCGAGCAGTTTGGACTTGAGCACATCATGACCTTTCAGCATGATTTTGATCCGGAGATTATTGCTCAGTTCTATGCGTCAGTCCACTTCCACACCAAGGATGATCGCCCAATGACATGGATGACCAATGGTCACAAGATGACTGCATCTTGGAAGGATTTCAAGGATCTTCTACAGATTGCTGACGAAGGACTCCACAACCCAGTTGGAGCTAGGCCTCATGCCCCACCAGAATCTGCCAACAAAGACAAGCTGCTGCCATTCTATGTGGAGAAGACTCTTGCGAGTGGCAAGAAGACTTGGGTGTTGAACCCATTTTTGGACATCATGTATCGGATCTTTCGCAACACTCTGTTTCCTCGCGTTGGCGACAAGGACAAGGTCCATGCATGCCTGGTTGACGTGCTGCTGATGTGTGAAGCGGCTCGCACGGAGCAGTCTCCACCACTTGACATATCCCATATCATGTGGTGTGAGCTCCGCTTTGCGATCTACACTCGCAAGGTACCCATCTATGGTCCTTTCCTGTTTCTGCTGATCTCCAAGACTTGGGAGAAGCTGTACCCTGATGAGGAGTTTGAGGCCGACTGTATCCGTCATGATCCCATTCGTCTTCGCATCAAGACTCGCTGGGCCAACACTACCACTCGTGCGCAAGCTGCTGCAACTCAGATGGGCACTGATGAGGAGCCTGTGGAGGAGGCTGATGAGGAAGGCCCTGGCAGATTTGCTCCTTCCTCCTCAGAGCCTTCTTGGGCTAAAAAGCTTAAGCAAAAGATGAAGGCCCTTTTCTGCATGCAGGCTCAAGGTCAATACAGGGCTCATGTGACTGACAAGAAGACTCGCCAGCGTGACAAGAAGCTCTTGGCGGTCTATGGAGATGACGTGTCTAACGGGTCCGAGGACAACATCACCCCCGAGGCAGCTTGGATGGCCCGTCAGGGGTACAAGTGGTCAGAGTCTGACGAGGAGCCTCAGGAAGAGCAGCAGGAGTCTGATGACGAGTACGATGACTGAGTTTCTTCGGGGCTGCCACCCTTCTTAGTGTCCTCTTTCCCCTTTGTGGTGTCTCGATGACAAAGGGGGAGAGAGTGATTTGCGTCTTGTGCCAGTTGTTTCTTTCCGTTGGTTGAACTCTGTTTATTTGCGTGCTTTTGTGTCGTGTGCGTGAGACTATCGTATGGTGTAAGACATATGCTTCTCTATCGTTAAACTCGTCGTTATATCTTTATTATTATATCGTGAGCAGTTAGTTTACTTTCCCTTGTTTATGTGCTCTGTTTTATATTAGGAGTATATTAGGTGTAGAATATAGGGGGAGCACTGAACCTAGTATGTGTGTTGTGCAGTCCAAAGCACAATCTTGTGTAGGCACACATCCAGGGGGAGCTCACCTATATTCTAGCTTTTAGGATTGCATACTCTCTTATTTTATCCCTGTGCAAATCCCGTATTGTCAACAATCCACCAAAAAGGGAAGATTGTAAGGGCATATTTCTCCGTAAGTAGTTTTGGTGATTGATGACAATGCTTTTGCGGACTAATCGTGTGCTCTAAGCTCCTACAGGTATATCTCACTTAGGCACAAGACGATTGCTTGCCCCTCGGATTCGATGGAAGACGGTGTTTTCTTTTTGCTCCCTGTCGGTGGCTTTGAGTAATAGGAAAGCCGTACTATTAAGAGGGGGTCCGCTTCGGAAAGGTTTGGGTGGAATCAACACGTACACATCTTACTCTCACACCACCTTTCCCTTGCTTCTCTGGAGTTCCAACCGTTTATTATCGTATATGCAAACCATGACTTCTTAACTAAAACATCTGCCTGGCAAGCGGTAGTACCGCTCCATAGAGCGGTAGTACCACACAGCCACACGGTAGTACCGCCTGAAGACACGGTAGTACCGCACCAGCGGTAGTACCGCGGCTCCAGAGCGGTAGTACCGTGTATCTGGCCCGTAACTGTACTAAGTGTAGAAGTAGGTGCGGAAGTAATTTTTTTACTTCCGCATCCTATGCGGTAGTACCGCTTACTCCAAGCGGTAGTACCGTGTCGCGTTTTTCCACTACCGTATTTCTGCGGATGTAGCCACGGATGTAATTTATTTCATCCGTGGTTGTCAATCATCTCGCGTGTTTTTGCCTAGTGGTAGTACCGCTCCCAAAGCGGTAGTACCGCTCAGCCAGTGGTAGTACCGCAACTTACGTGCGGTACTACCGCTCTTTGCGGGCAGAAAACGTGCATAACGGTTGGATTTGCTCTCCCACTATATATAGGGGGTCTTCTTCCCCAAGAAGACTTACCTCTTCCCCCACTACTCCATTGTTGCTCCAAAAGCTCCATTTCCGCCCGATCTCTCTCCCTAGCCAATCAAACTTGTTGATTTGCTCGGGATTGCTAGAGGAGGCATCGATCTACACTTCCACCAAGAGATATTTGATTCTCCCCACTAATCCCTTGCGGATCTTGTTACTCTTGGGTGTTTGAGCACCCTAGACGGTTGAGGTCACCTCGAAGCCATATTCCATTGTGGTGAAGCTTCGTGGTTTTGTTGGGAGCCTCCAAGTTGTGGAGATAGCCCCAACCTTGTTTGTAAAGGTTCGGTCGCCGCCTTCAAGGGCACCACTAGTGGAATCACGGCACCTTGCATCGTGTGAGGGTGTGAGGAGAATACGGTGGCCCTAGTGGCTTCTTGGGGAGCATTGTGCCTCCACACCGCTCCAACGGAGACGTACTTCCCCTCAAAGGGAAGGAACTTCGGCAACACATCCTCGACTCCACCGGTTCCACTTGTGGTTATTTCTTACCTTTACTTGTGCATGCTTTACTTGTTTAACTCCTATAGCATGCTTGTGTAGTTGTTATCCTTCTTTCATTTAGTTGTCATCTTAGTAGAATATCTAGACAACTTACTTTGACGTTTAATTTAAAGTGGTTAAGAAAAGCTAAAAATTGTTAGTTGCCTATTCACCCCCCCCCTCTAGTCAACCATATCGATCCTTTCAGAGGTGATGATGGGGAGCACGAAGGCGGCGTACGAGGCCAGCATGGCAGCTTATGATGTCAGCTCTGCTCTTTGGGCTAACATCCACGTACGTTGTCTTCATTGAAGTAGTCTTTGATTTCGAGAGAATCTGCTTGTTTTGTTTCATGAGATACCACACCCACTGGGTGTTCTTCTTTTCTTCTCTTTTTTGTGCTCGCGCCGGACTGACCTTGGCCGAGTGAAACTAGTGGGGGCACGCTCAGTGCACCCACTGGGTGTAGTCCCCGAGACCGTGGTCGACTGCTGGTGGTCGGCCATGGTCTTACTATAGAACTTCCTTGTTGTTGGGTTTTTTTGCGCTCGCGCCGGACTGACCTTGGCCGAGTGAAACCAGTGGGGGCACGCTCAGTGCACCCACTGGGTGTAGTCCCCGAGACTGCGGTTGAGTGATTTGACTCGACTGTAGTCTTATAATCTTGCTTTGTTGTGTTGATGCAGAAATCTTGCGAGTTTGGGGCCAAGTTTGCAGATCTTGAGCAGAAGCAAATCCAACTTAATTTTGACTTGCAGTTGGCTCGGGACCACCTGAAGAAGACGCGGGATGATGCAGCTGGTAACTTACTCCTATCTTCTGTCGACTGACTTTTCGATAGATGTGCCTTGTGTTCCTTCATGTTCATCTGTCCAGTGGCGGCTTTGGTAGGGCAACTGAAGGCAGCCTTGGAGCAAAAGGATCTTGACCTGGCGGCGGCGCAGCAGGCGGCTCAGGAGAAGTCGGAACTGGCAGCGAAGAAGGTGGCTTCCATGGGTGAGCTCGAGGCGGAGATCGTCCGACTGAGAGGCTCACTCGACGCGGCCAACCAAGAGGTGAATCAGCTGAAGAAGTCCAGGGCCGTCCTGAACGACAAGTACGAGGTTCTCTTTCGGAAGAGGGTTGATCTTGAGGCATATCTGGGCGACATCACCAAAAAATGGTACCTCGTGCTCGAAGGTATGCCTCCTTCGGCTTGGTTAAAATTGGATCGGTCGACCCGCATTTTATCCATTGACTCGACTTGCTGTTTTTGGTGCAGAGTTCTGTCGTAACTTTGAAGAGGAGACTGGATGGGTCGAGCCTGGCTTGGACCCAACTAACTCCATCGTGAAGGACGAGGTGTCCATGAATATACTGAGGCTGGAGTCCCGCATCACTGCGGCCACAGATTATCTGGGACGACTGAAGGTAGTGATGGCCCGAATCGACACCGCGCTCTAGGGGGGGGGGTCGTGCAGGAGAACGACCTCGAGTCCTTGATGACTCGACTCAACAAGATCCCCGCCCGAGTGCAGGAGTGGAAGAAGTCGGCGGCCCGGGGAGGAGCTGACGTGGCGCTGTCTTTGGTCCGTGTGCACTGCAGGGAGGTGAAGGAGAGGAAGCTTGCTGCGCTGAAGGTCGCAAACATGAAGGAGCTCCAATTCCAGTCGTTCATGGAGACTTTCCTGGAAGCTGCCACTCGCATCACCGATGGGATTGATCTGGACGAATTCGTTGCGCCCGCAAGCCCGCCTCCTCCCGAGCCATGACTTTGATACATTAATCTCATTTGCCGCGGAATGCCGCGTGGATTTGTAATCGTTAAACTCTGGTGGGTCTGTGGCCCAAGTAATCTTGCCCGATCTTTGCGGGGCTTTTATTTGATTTTGATCCTTTGGTTTGTCACTCTTCTTTTGATTGCTTGAATCTTCGAGTCGGCATCTCCAGTTAAGTCCCCGAGTGAGAGGGTTGCTCTTCACTCGGAGTAGTAGATGGTTATAACTTAGGCGAGTCACGGCGTCGCAGCTAAGCCTCCGAGTGAAAGGGTCGCTCTTCACTCGGAGTGGAAAGTTTAAAACTTAGGCGATTCCAAGCTACGTTGTACTTGTGGCGGAGTTCGGAGGACCGAGCCGCTTTGTACTTGCAGCGTAGCTTGGAGGACCGCAGCTAAGCCCCCGAGTGAGAGGGTTGCTCTTCATTCGGAGTAGATGATTGTAACTTAGGCGAGTCACGGGGTCGCAGCTAAGCCCCCGAGTGAGAGGGTTGCTCTTCACTCGAAGTGGATGTTTATTACTTAGGCGATTCCAAGCTATGTTGTACTTGTGGCGGAGTTCGGAGGACCAAGCCGCTTTGTACCTACGGCGTAGCTTGGA
>LR738710.1:82166846-82182772 GCA_902687465.1 Secale cereale | reverse complement strand
TAGATGATTGTAACTTAGGCGAGTCACGGGGTCGCAGCTAAGCCCCCGAGTGAGAGGGTTGCTCTTCACTCGGAGTGAAATGTTTATAACTTAGGCGATTCCAAGCTACGTTGTACTTGTGGCGGAGTTCGGAGGACCGAGCCGCTTTGTACTTGCAGCGTAGCTTGGAGGACCGCAGCTAAGCCCCCGAGTGAGAGGGTTGCTCTTCACTCGGAGTAAATGGTTGTAAGTTAGGCGAGTCACGTGGTCGCAGCTAAGCCCCCGAGTGAGAGGGTCGCTCTTCACTCGGAGTGGACTGTTTATAACTTAGGCGATTCCAAACTACGTTGTACTTGTGGCGGAGCTCGGAGGACCGAGCCGCTTTGTACTTGTAGCGTAGCTCGGAGGATCGCGGCTAAGCACCCACTGGGGGATTTAGAGGACACCAATCGTTAGGGGATCATTGCTATCTTGTCTTTGAAACAAATTGGGAAATCTTTATTACAACTCGACCGTCGAGTGTTTCAAGTGTAAAAGCGGCGGAGCAGGTCCGCGATCCACGAATGAGGTTCGTCTTTCTTCCGGGCTACATTGTAGAGGTGGTACGCTCCGTTGTGTAGCACCTTTGTGATGATGAACGGGCCCTCCCAGGCCGGGGCGACCTTGTGCGGATGTTTCTGATGCACTCGAAGGACCAGGTCTCCCTCCTGGAATGTTCGGCTTCTTACGTTGCGGGCATGGAATCGACGCAGGTCCTGTTGATAGATGGTGGACCGGATCAGGTCCATCTCTCTTTCCTCTTCCAAAAGGTCGACTGCATCTTGACGAGCCTGTTCTGCCTCGGCTTCGGAGAAGAGTTCTACTCTAGGGGCATTGTGTAATAAGTCGCTCAGCAACACAGCTTCAGCTCCATAGACCAAGAAGAAAGGGGTACGGCCAGTCGACCGATTCAGAGTCGTCCTCGGACCCCATAAGACAGAGGGTAGCTCAGTTACCCAAGCTCCGGCGGCATGTTTAAGGTCACGCATGAGCCGTGGCTTTAAGCCTTGGAGAATCAAACCATTTGCTCTTTCTGCCTGTCCATTCGACTGCGGGTGTGCCACGGAGGCGTAGTCGACTCGCGTTCCTTGGGAAGCACAGAAAGCTCTGAATTCATCCGAGTCAAAGTTGGAGCAGTTGTCTGTGATGATGCTGTGGGGGACTCCATATCTGAATATTAGCTCCTTGATGAAGCTGATGGCGGTGCTTGACTCAAGGTTCTTGATGGGCTTGGCCTCGATCCACTTGGTGAACTTGTCGACTGCCACCAGAAGGTGGGTGAATCCGCTTCTGCCTGTCCTGAAGGGGCCGACCATGTCCAGGCCCGAAACAGCGAAGGCCCAAACTAGCGGAATGGTTTTCAGGGCGGACGCCGGCTTATGCGACATGATGGAGTAGAACTGGCAACCTGCGCATTTGTCCACAATATCCTTGGCCATCTCGTTGGCACGGGGCCAGTAAAACCCGGCTCTGTATGCTTTGGCCACGATAGTTCGAGAGGAGGCATGGTGGTCGCAAGTTCCCGAGTGGATCTCATCCAAGATCAGTCGACCTTCCTATAGATTGACGCAGCGCTGTGCGACTCCGGTGACGCTTTCTCTGTAGAGCTGGCCTTGGATGACTGTGAATGCTTTGGATCGGCGGACGATCTGGCGCGCTTCTTCTTCGTCTTCTGGGAGTTCTTGCCTGAGCAGATATGATATATATGGCACAGTCCAATCAGGCGTAATCACTAGGACCTCCATGATCAAGTCGACCACGGCAGGTACTTCGACCTCAGTCGGATCCGTCGCGCTGACTGGCTGCGGGGGCTCTTCCGTGAAGGGGTCTTCTTTGACAGAGGGAGTGCGCAGATGCTCCAGGAACACAATCTTGGGTATAGACCTCCGAGTCGACCCAATTTTTGCGAGATCGTCGGCTAGTTGATTCTTTGCTCTGGGCACATGATGGAGCTCTAAGCCTTCGAACTTCTTTTCAAGCTTTTGCACTGCACTGCAATAACTGGTCATTGCCGGGCTCCTGACGTCCCATTCTGTCAGGACCGGAATTTCGGGGTATTAAATTCCCAAAATTTGGCCCTTGTGCTCACCAGCCCCAGGATTACTGTTAGCTGATGAGGCACCTCTTGATACAGAAAATTCCAAGCAAAGGTACAAATATGTAGTACAAGACCATTCTGGCCTTTAAGTACAACACGGGGTTTCTAGTGGATGATGGCGGAAGCGGTTGTGACATGTCGGCGTCTGTGGAACTCCATTTCCCACGGGAACAGCTGACCAGGTTCACTCCTATCTTCGCGAGGCTGCTATCACTGTTGTATAGGTTCCGGGTTGTCGTCGTGGCGCTCCTCTCCACGCGAGAGATCTGGCCAAGAATAGCCAGGGACAAGCCAGTGAGTACTTTGAATGTACTCGCAAACATTATGAGCATGGGTGAAATAAAATCATGCCGGCAAATATTTTATGATCACAATGTTAAATTTGATATAACCATTCATGATGCAAGTAGTTCATTTGTATATATATAAAAGAATATGCATATTCGTTTAGGGAGAGATAAAGAAAATAAAAAATAAAAGAGAACGAAAACATGCCGCAGTCGGGCGTCTAAGCGACACCACATAAAGGGCTTAAAGCAAAAATAAATAACAAAATGCCACAATCGGACGTCTGAGCGACATCACATAAAGGGCTTAATAAGAGAAGAAAATAACAGAATGCCACAGTCGGACGTCTGAGTGACATCACATAAAGGGCTTATAAAGAGAAGAAAATAACAAAATGCCACAGTCGGATGTCTGAGCGACATCACATAAAGGGCTTATAAAGAGAAGAAAATAACAAAATGCCACAGTCGGACGTCTGAGCGACATCACATAAAGGGCTTATAAAGAGAAGAAAATAACAAAATGCCACAGTCGGACGTCTGAGCGACATCACATAAAGGGCTTATACAGAGAAGAAAATAACAAAATGCCACAGTCGGACGTCTGAGCGACATCACATAAAGGGCTTAGCACGAAATAATAAAAGTGAATATCCCGGAGGTAGAACCATCCCAGGGATACTCAATAAGTTGCATGATATAGGGTTAGTTCATCAAAATCATAGTCACCATATGTCACACTCCATAGAAATGAGTTCTGGTTGTTAGCAGTTTTCTCCTCCAAAGATCGACGCTAAGACCGACACTTGACCCTTCCCAGACTGTAGTCCTAACCCAGGGACACGGCTATTCGAATAGATTTAATCTATGCAGAGGGTGTACTCTTTACCCACGAGTAACGGATTCCTTCAGTCCCTCTGGACTAATTCCGTTTACGGTCTTTTAATTTGAAGACACATCTGGCCGCACACACCAGCTTAACTTATCGGTGTCTGGAATCACCCACGACACTTGTCAAGCCAAACTCTAAGTGGGGAGGCTACAACCTCGACTAGCATGGGATCACCAAAATTTATAACGCGCGCAAACTGGGGAAGCTACCCCCTTCGGCTTCAACTGAAACACCCATGCCCCCGGACCAGGTGGCATGCCTACCGGATGCAGCCGGTATCTTCCACCATGGCCTCTCTGTACGGTGTGTGCTAGAACAGGGGTCAACAATTTACTGAACCGTACCCTACCGGTAGTAGGGACAAGTGGTAGTACGAAAAGAAGTATGGGGGTTACTGGAACAAGACTCGATCTATGGTCGACTCAGGAGGTTTCAACATCATTTGCATGATTAGTATAATCCTAGTATTCCATAACCAAAATCGGGATCGCCACCCGTCATACCTCACCAAGCCATACCGGACTCCGCCGTCTCAACGAAGAACTCATGGCAAGCTCGTGTCTACACAAGACCATGACTTCCACGGCTTTCTTCCGTTAGGCAGGGGAGGCATACGAGGGGATACCGTCATGCATACTAAACCTTCACCGCAAGGGTCTACCTCATGAACTCATGGGTAGGATCAATCATCACATACGAAAGAAAATAAAGCATCCATATCGTCGCAATCACATGCTTTAGACCAAGGTTCAAAAATGCTTGCCTTCAAGTAGAGGGGAGGAGAAAATGCATTCCAAAACTTTTGGAAGTTTTCCCCCTCTTCAAAATCCTAAAAGAAAGAATATGAAATTAATACATAGAAACACAACAACACAAAAAAGTTTTATGGAAAATTTTCAAATAAATTTGAAAATAAACTAGACTAAATTTGAGCAACAGCAGAAAAAGAATCAATTCATTTGGAGCTATAGTTAAAAAGTTAAAGCCAGTCAAAGTTTGGTCAAATTCTGATTTTTAAACTAAAACATAAAAGAAAACGTTTCGGCTAAGAATACGCCTTCGAGCTAGGGAATATGTACTTTGTGTTTTACGCCTTCACTTAAAAATGTGCGGTGGCGAAGCTGGGTCACTGACAGTGGGTCCGGGGGGCCCATTAGTCAGGTTTGACCAGTCGTTTCCCCCCTTCTCTTCCTCTGCCCGAACGGAGGCGAGACTCCGGCGATCGTCGTCGGCGAACGGAGGCTCCTCGAGGGATACTGGGTGCGGGAATGGATCCGCTACTCCTTGGCGGTCCTCCCGGTAGTTGACTGGTCGGAGGGGACGGAGGGAGTCGCCGGCGGCGAGCTCCGCGGCGGAGGAAGCTTCGGGTGGAATTGGGGATTCGAGTTGTGGTGGGTTTTGATCGCGTTCGAGGGGTTGGGCAGTTCCGCAAGGTCGAGGGGAAGGCGACAGTGGTGCTGGACGTGCGGGGAAGGCCCTGGTGGCGCCGGAGTGCCCGAGGCAGGGACGGCGGCCGAGGTTGCCGGAGAGGAAGGGGACGACCTCTCTGGTCTTCCTACTACTACGGGCGGATCGGTGAGGGATTGTGTGAGGTTGCTAGAGGGTCTGACGAGCTCGGGGGCTTCTTATATAGGCGGGCAATGGCGGTTCCGCGTCGGCCGGGGATAAGATCGCCGACGACCGCCATTCTGTAGCAGCAGGGGGCGTGGCGACGACGAACGCTTGCGGACGAGCTTGCGGATGAGCTCGCACTGCTCCAGGGGGCAGCTGGCGAGGGCGCGTGGCTCGGGCGGCGCCGACCGTTGCAGAGATCCACTATGATCGCCGGCATGCCGCCAAAAGTGCTCTGACGGCGGCGCTGCGGAGTCCCAGGTACGGCTTGGCGTGTTCTTGGGTGCGGATAAGGCCGGGCGCGGCTCCGCAGGTGAGCTGGGGCCAGGGGCGCGACGCGGCGACCTGAGCGTACACACGTGCAAAACGCGAGCTCTGGGCGCGCCCAGAGCACGCACGCTACGTGCTAGGCGATATGCCAAGGCATGCTAGGGAGCTCCAAACTGCAAGGGGGGTCAGCAGGGTGGGGCTAAAGGTTGGAACAAACTCAAGAGACATGCTGGTCTAGACAAGGGATCAAGTTCATAACATGAACCAGAAACTAAGCCAAATTTGTCATGCCCTCAGGGTGTTCGACAAAATGCCAGTGGCATCTAGCTAGCTCTTGGGGTGGCCAAATTCACCAGATGGATGTCTCCTTGGATGAGTAAGAAGGTGGTGAGGTTAGTTTATCAAGAGCAAAACTTGTTAGTGCAAGTTTTGCAAGATCCCAGTTCTGGACAGAAAGTAAATGGCATAATACCATGGACCAAAACTATCCCAATAGGCCCACTCTCCTGAACTTAAGGGTTTTGCTAGAAAGACTACAAGCATGAGGAAGGTCAAGGGCACTAGAGCAAAATAGACTAGGGTTGCAGTGCAAAACACCAAACTGAACCAGAATGAAAAAGAGGTTGGTTCACTCAAAACTTCCAAAGGACCAAGATGGGTTTTTGCATAAAGCTGAAATACAAACTGCTATGAACATCCCATAATTTTGGTGGAAGCATTACAGGAATATTTGATAGGGTTGTAGTGCAATTTGGTCTACTGGACCAGATTGGTAAACATGTTGTGGAGCTCAAAATATTAAATGAAATAGCTATATTCTTGCATAAAAGTGATTTAATAGCATCACTTGACATCTCCAATTTTTGGTTGGAAACTTAAATAAAATTATCAAGTGGTTGTAGTTCAAAAGAGGCCTTAAAGCTAAGGGCAACCATTTATATAGAGAAAAAGAAATTATGGAGACCAATATATAATTAATCCTGCTGATATAGGCAAAGTTTTAAAGGGTGCATAAGAGAATCTAACATTAGCTGGAAAGTTTTTACTAGGGGTAAAAACTCCAACATAACAGTTGAAGACTGGTCCTGGAATTTTAAAGAAACATTCAGCACAAAGGAAAATTTTAATTTACTGGCAAATTTTTATTTAATAAAACATTGCTAAATTTTTTGGGGTGTTACAACACTACCCCCCTTAAGAAAAAATCTCGTCCTCGAGATTTGCTAAGGGTTGCTATGCGATCTTCTACTTCTACAAGAGGATACTACCCAAAATTTCTTACTACTCTAATTATGCAAATAAAAGCTACTACAGTGTAAGAGCAAACAGTGGTGTAACCCGCAGTGTTAAACACTGGCGTGGCACGGGACATATTTCTACTCTGGGACATAGTAAATTTAGAAATGGTATTTTTCTAAATTTAGAAATACGTTGGTTGCACCTGAGAGCACAGTGCTCTCACTGGCTGACAGGTGGGGCCTGGGCCCATTGTCAGCCTCTTCTTCTTCCTCCGGTACGCTCTTCTCCTCTCTCCCGCGCGCTTTCCCGCACTTTCTCTACCGGCGACGGCTAGCTCGTAGGGCATCTAGGCCGTACTGCCGTAGTGCACGGCGTGCTACCTGCCGGTCCAGCGTGCACTCACCTCGCGGGCCAGTGTGCTGTCGGCACTGCTCGCGGATTCGCCTCCGAACACCGACGGTCGAGCGACGAGCGGTGCTGGTGGACTCCGCCCACCGTACACCGATCTAGAATTATAAAACGGCCGAGGTGCTACTCCTTCCTCCTCACATCTGACCTCTCTTCTTCTCCTTTCTTCCCTCCCCTCCATTTGTGTTAGCAGGAGCTCGGGTCGAGGCTCTAATGGCGGAGGTGATGCCGGACTGGTGCATGGTCCTCATGTGCGTGGGGTTGGCGGCATTGCTGGGGGTATCGGTGCTCTTGTGTGCGATGATCCTCGACGATTGTCGTGATGCAGCAGCTCGAGTGCTAGTTCTCCGCGGCGGCAGCGATCACGGGGATTAGATGAGAGTGTTAGGTGCTAAAGGTGGTTAGCGGGTGGTAGGCATTTAGTGCTCGAATAAATTCCCATGAGTTTCTTCTCAAGAGACTGTGGTGTGCGAGGAGGTGGTTGATGAAGCAGGGGTAGGTGGACTAGCAACTTAGTGTACTATGTAGAGTGGCCGGTGTTGTATTATTGTTGTTTTGATACTGTGTGATGAAAGAAAAATCTATGCTAAGCAGATGCAACAACACAGGAAAGATTTATTTAACACACGATGCAACACACAGTACTCATAAAAAGATATGGGTACACCCACGTGGCAGTTACGTCTAAAATATAAACGGTAAATGAACAAGGTCCTGGGAAAAGGTCTCTGGTGCCGGGGGACATTCTTCTTCTATCGGTGGTAGTGGGTTGACCAGTCGATGAATGTGCTTCTCCTGCGCGGGCCTCAATGGTCTGCCGATGGCGATCCGAGGATTTAAAATGGCGAGGATCTGGAGATAACCCATTATCCGCTGGGTCAAACGCTCTTGCGCGATGACGTACTGTGTAAGGTTGGCTAGTACCGGGTCTCTCTCAATACGCCCACCAGGAAAAGATGTTGCTTCTCCGGGTGCTGCGCGGCTGGGAAAGTAGTAATATCCCCGCTCGCTGGCATATGGCACCGCGAATCGAAGGCGAGCAAGCGCTTCGTAGGCGGCAACCTCTATGGTCACCTGTGGAGTTGGCATGGATTTCCCTATGAAGGAAACCTCTGTGGGGTCTTGGTTTGGGTTGGCGGGTGGGATGTGTACCACTGCCCAATACTTCGAGGTAGATGGTGTGATCCTCGATTTGAGCAGCTCATACTGGGGTGGACGGGTAGCGCTCATGGTATTGCAGGTAAAATCCCACAATATCTTCACGAAACTACCGGGGGATGCCTCAGGGGTTCTTAGGTAAATACTAGGGATCGGCATAGTGAAGGAAAAGCCTGTGAGAGAAGAGTACCGGGTGAGGGATGCTTGGCAAGTTCACGGTGTGGCCTATATATAGCAGCCTGGCTGGTTAATAGGGTTATGGTGAGGGCATCTATATCGTCGGTTTCGCTTTACGGGGTCGAGGTCAATGCTACAGGTACTCACGTCTTGCGAAAAGACGTGTTTACTGTGGGTTGTCGGCGAGGTGCTTTGGAAGTCATACCTGACAAAAATAGGCATCCGTACACTAGATGCTATAAAGATAAGAGTGCAAAAATAGGCATACAGGTTACAAGACCACGGGCGAGGGCAAGATAAGGCTTGGTACTACTCGGGTGATTTAATCAACCTCGTTTATATCCAAGAGGCCTTGCCTTGTGGATCCTGAAGCTTCTCCGGGAGCTTCATCGTTGGCATTGGCTGGCGGTGGGTGAGGAGGTGCAGGGTCGGGGCAGTGATGATGTCCCTCACGAGGATTGTTGGCCACAATCCCGTTGGAGCGTGTGCCAAACAAGCGACGCATCACTTCTGGAGATACCAAGGCATTCTGGTCAATGACCGTGGCAGGCCTTGGGGACTCGATTGGTTGTCCGAACAACACGACTGGGTTGCCGGTGCCGGAATCGTCTCGTCCTCTTGCTGGGGCTCGTCGGAGCAGTTCTCCACGAGTTGCGATCAGGTCAAGGGTGATTTGATCGAACAGTTCCTCGAGTATACTAACATAGCGTACCAGATGCAATAATGCAGGATCTGTCTCATGGTCTCCGCTCGCAACTCGGGGAGGCCTACCATACCCGTTACGACTGGGATAGTAGTAGAATGAGCGACAGTTAACTCTGGGCGACACGTGCCTGAGTTGAACTATAGCCTCCCGAACGGCTAGTTGGATAGCTTGCGGCTCAAAGGAAGTTGTCCTTCCGGTGAACCTGTAGGGGCGCTCTTGTAATGCCCAGGATGGGACTATATCTCCTACGTGTCGAGGCACGACTTAACGATATAAGCCCATTCTGGAATGATCGCAAGTTTGGTACCTTTGCACATCTCATGTAAAATAGGGATGAAAGCAGAAAAGATAGTTGGCTTACACTCGCCACGTCACACAAATACATTACATGTCCAAACATCATTCAATAAACATCACAACCCATCTAAGGGTGAAGATCCAAATGAAAGATACCAAACATAACTTAGAACCACAAGTCTGAATCGAATCCTAGTAGAAGCTCTACTGATCAACCGGATAGTTCACGTAGTAATGGCTACGCTCCTCGTCGTACTCCCAATCTAGCTCGGTGCCATCGCCTGTGTAGCTCACCATGGTGTGGTGTAGAGTCTGTGAGCCACAGAGGACTCAGCAATCCCGTTCCCGGGTAACACAACTATCCAAGCCTTGGGTGTGGAACAAGGCTGAAGAAAGAATAAGAGGTTGCAGCAGCACTAGAACTAGCTTACGTAAAAGAGAGCGAGAAGAGAAGTGCCTCGGACGGAAGATGATCACGAAGTGATCCTAACTAAAGCAAGTCAAACATAACCCCACCGTGTTCATCTCCCGAATCTCTTTCGGAAAATGACTGTCACGGTACTCACGCTGGTAGTGTATTGGAACATGGTGTCAAGTTTCCTACAACCGGATATTAACAAATTCCCATCTGCCACATAACCGCGGGCACGGCTTTCGAAAGTTCAAAACCCTGCAGGGGTGTTCCAACTTGGCCCATGACAAGCCCACGATCCGCGGAGTCGCAACTCCAAGGTGGGAAGGCCCGAGTATCCTCGGAATCCCGTGCTCAAGATACTCCGACTAAGGTAAGGCTAATCCAGCAAATCCTCCCGGCGTGCCGACACCCTGATAGTAGCCGCGCGTATCTAGTCTCAGGCCACGACCAGATGAGCGCTACGTACAGATACCGAAGACCCCAGCGAACTGGGTGGCACCGCAAGTGGCTCTAGTTTGGACCAACACTCAAATCGAGCACTGGCCCAGGGGGGTTGATTAATTAATCCTCAGGTTAATTACTCCCTCAGTAAGTTTTTAGTTGTTAGGCGAATAGTACCAAAGTTGGGACTTGCTGGAAAAGACTTAGCACTTAGCGGTTTATCGAGGGGGTCCCATAACCCCAACCGTGTGAGGAACGCATAATCAAGGAACATAACACTGGTTTATATGGTTCCTAGGGCGGCATGAGTGGAACAAATCACCAAGCAAAAGGCTTAGCCTTCCACCCATTACCAATTTATAGATGATTTCATTTAATAATTAATATAGTGTGATATCCCAACAAGCTTCAACAAGAAGCAAGAATCTTCAATCTTCTCCTACAACTAACAATGCTATAAGAGGGGCTGAGCGAAGCGTACTTAGCCAATCAAAGGTTTGCATAGGTAGGGTGGTTAAACAGGTTCATGGTTACAATAGGAGGCTGACAGGAAAACATGGGCATCGAGGCAAATACTATAGAGCGATACTTCTAGCAGTAGGCAAAGATAGTAATGATATCCGGGTTCGGTCATCTTGCCTGAAGAGTTGTCGATGGGATCGTAAGAGAGCTCCTCGTTCTCAACCTCGTAGTAACCTCGTACTCGTACTCGGTCTCAGCTTCCGGCTCTACTCAACACAAACACACAAACAAGATGCAATGCACAAAACTACTGGATGCATGGCTGATGCACTATGGAAGCACTACAGATGCACTCAGGAAGCACAGAAAGTCTACATAGGAAGCACAGTGTTACAGCACAAGGAGCATGACAATGTGCAACAAGCAAAATGCTTCAAAACATGATAACATGAGGATATTATGAATCTACATGCAAAAACACACAAGTTGCATATAGGACTTGCTCAAAACGGAGCAACGGGCTAAAAGTTACACCCGAAACAATAAACATGCACAAGCTGAAATTAACAGCCACATAGCAACTTCGGAGCAAGAGATAACTAGTCTACAGCACTCAAACATCATGGCAAGGAGCATGAACATAAAGTAGACATATCCTACAGCAAACAAATCCATTGGAGCATCTCCAAAGGAGCCATGGATCAATAGCAACAAGCTATGACATATTGAACTTGACAACAAAAACCTGACAGCAGTAATTTGTTGCAACTTGGGAGCAAGAGTTAAATATGCTACAGCCACCCAAATAAGCATGTGAGAGCATGAATGGATATCCAACAACTTGTACAACAAGGAATCATCAAGATTCACCCCAAAACTATCATGGATTTGCCTAGAACAACAAGCAAACATGGCATCTGGAAATTATAGATTCCAGACTTGGTGAAATTTCACTAAGTGTTAAAACAACAGTTTTATCATGGCATCTTTGTGAGCAAGTTTAAGTCACCTCAAAGCACATCATGGCAAGTGGTAAGCACCACAGTAAAGTACACATGATGATGAATCCAAAATATCTAAGCATGCATCAAGGGGACAACCACATCATTAGCAACGAGCTCCTCAACTAGGCATCTCGTAACAAGTTTAACAACATAACAGCCACTAGCACTTTTGCAAAGGAGATAAACATGGCAAGATGAAATCTATCATGCAAGCTAAAGCAACCAACATGTAGAGAATTTCATGATGAACATGTGGACATGTCATTTGCTTCATTTGGATAAACATGCACCAAGATATCACATTGCAAACATGACATGAAAACAACTACTAACAGCAGTCTATAACAAGTAGCACTCTTCTCATGAAGATTAAGATATGTAGATGACCTCAAATATGCATGGCACAATGGAACAAAACGTAGTACATGTCTCCACGATCATTTTGACATATCATTTGCTCAAAACAGATAAGCACACAAAAAGTTATCCACAAAACAAAACAGCATCAGACAGTAAAATTCTACAGACTTGGTGGATTTGGAGCAACCTCAGGGGTCAACGGCGCGGTCAACGGATCTGGTCAACGCGCCATATCGGGCTAACGGGCCCCGCGGGCTGGCGGATCGGGCGCCCACCAGGCTAACGGGCCGGACCCGCAGCCCACTAGGGTTGGCGCCTGGGAGGCCGATCGGATCGGGGATCCCTATCTCCCGAGCGCGGTGGCGGCTGGCGATCCCGGGCCCGGCGGCGGTGGCGATGCCCGGCGGGAGGAGAGGCGGGGGGCCGGCGCCCTGGCCCGGCGGCGGCTCGCTGGAGCGCCGGAGGCGGCGAGGGGTTGGAGGCGGCGGGGGACGGCGCGCCTTGCGCCGGCGGCGGCGACTGAGGCCTGCGACGGGCTCGCCTGAGGCCGGCGGCGAGGCAACCAAGGGAGGCGGTGGCGGAGGTTGATGGCGCGGTGGCCGGCCGCATGCCGGAGGCGGGGAAGAACGGCGGCGACGGAAGGTTGAAGAAGACCTCGGGCTGCGGGCCCGCGCGTCGGAGGAAGCACGGCGACAGGTCGGAAGCGTGGACGCAGTACGGTGGAAGCACGATCTCAGAGAGGTCAGAAACACGGTGGCTCAACGGTGAAAGCACCGCGCTTCAATGGTGGAAGCACCGGCGGCGAACTGTGGAAGCATTAGGGTTTCTGGGCGCAAAAATTGGGGAAGGTGGACGTTTATATAGGCACAAGGAGCTAGGGTTGTGCAAATGAGGTGAGGTTTTCGGCCACGCGATCACAATTGGATGGCCTAGATGAAGGGAGGGGTTTGGGTTGGTTTGGTGGGCTGATGGAGGGGTGTCTTGGGCCTCAAAGAGGAGGTACTTTCAGCCCACGAGAATAACTGTTGGAGCATCAAACGAACTCCAAACGCAACGAGATTTGACAGGCGGGTTACACACAACAAAACAACATCGCACGACAAGTCTCACGCCAAACCGGAAACGTTACACGGCCAAACACCAAAGTAGGCCTCGGGGATGCCACGGACACGTGAGAGAGCTCCGGAACTCGAAACGGACAACGGAAAGAACGAGTGGGACCGGATGCAAACGACAACACAAATGCAATGCAATGCACATGACAACATGATATGGATGAATGCCACACACGCACACAACAGAACGACGAAAACCTGAAGGACGAAGAACCCGGAATGGAATTGATGGAGCCAAAGATACATATATTGCCCAAAAGGGAAAGTATTACATACGGGGCATTACAAAGGCTTGGATAGTTGTGTTACCCGGGAACGGGATTGCTGAGTCCTCTGTGGCTCACAGACTCTACACCACACCAGATGCAGGTACTATGGTGAGCTACACAGGCGATGGCACCGAGCTAGACTGGGAGTACGACGAGGAGCGTAGCCGTTACTACATGAACTATCTGGTTGATCAGTAGAGCTTCTACTAGGATTCGATTTAGACCTGTGGTTCTAAGTTATGTTTGGTATCTTTCATTTGGATCTTCACCCTTAGATGGGTTGTGATGTTTATTGAATGTTGTTTGGCCATGTAATGTATTTGTGTGACGTGGTGAGTGTAAGCCAACTATCTTTTCCGCTTTCATCCCTATTTTACATGAGATGTTGATACGTCCAAAACGTATCTATAATTTCTGCTTGCTCCATGCTTCTTTTGTGTGATATTGCTATGATATTGATGCACTTCCATACACTTTTGATCATATTTGGACTAACCTATTAACTCAGTGCACCACAGTGCCAGTTCCTGTTTTCTGCTGTTTTTCTATTTCAGGTTTCCCCCATATTAAAAGTGCTCCAAAAAAATCCAGGAAAAATACAGGAAAAGTCAGCGTACAGGAAGCTTCACGAAGAACCAAAGATGGGCCAGAGGGGAGCCAGGGGAGGCCCAGGCGGCCACCTGGCGCGGCCCCACCCCTGGCCGCGCCAGGGGGGTGCCTGGGGCCCCTGCTCTACCTCTGGCTGCCCCCCTTCGCATATATATCCCTCTCGTCCCGAAACCCTCGAGGACAGAACCCTTTTTTGCGATCTCGCCTATGTTCCGCCGCCGCAGCGCTTCCAAGATCGGGAGCATCAGGAGAACTCTTCCCGGCACCCTGCCAGAGGGGAGAACCACCACCGGGAGCTTCTCCACCACCATGGACGCTTCCCGGATGAGTCGTGAGTAGTCCACCTTGGACCATGGGTCCATGAACAGTAGCTATGTGATGTTCTCCTCCCCTCTTTGCTCTTCATGGTTTAGACCTCGTGAGCTGCCCTACATGATCGAGGCACATATGTAATCTTTCTGCTGTTGCTTTGCTGAGTTTGCTGGGATCTGATGGATTATGAGACTATGTTCAGATTGTGTTTGAGTAATATATTTGATTCACCTCTTTTATATCTTTGTTCTTGAGTAATTCTTGCATGTTCTCCGTTGCTGTTTATTGCTTTGGCCAAGTAGTAGGTAGTAACTCCAAGAGGGAGCGTCATGCTTGATTGTGGGTTCATGCCCCCCGATGACTAGCTTGAGTGACAGAAACATGAGTCTAGGGGATGTGCTATTGCCACAAGGGAGAAAACAACGGTGCTTGTACTTGCGGTTGCAAGCATTGTTTACTTTACGCAAAGTTCTTTTAATGCAGTTGTCTGTTGCTTTGAGTTTACGCTTTGGGTGGGATTCGCAACTTAATACCAGCGAGATGTTCTGGATAGATATCTCAAGGTGGATGATTAGTAGTAGATGCAGATGGATTTCGGTCTACTTGCCTTGGGGTACCGCCCATGCTTTTGAGCCTCTACCTTTCTTTGCAGCATAGTTAGCATTGGTTTGCGCACATAATCCTGTCAGTTGCCCACCTGTAATTTGTTTACCTCGCTTTGTTGTTTTATCGTCTTTTGGGAGAGAGACATCACTAGTGAACATCATGGGACCCCGGTCCATATTACCACCGCTGATCACACCTTCTATTCACTTCCTGTTTTTATTTCCTAGTTGCAGTCATAGCTATCATTATTATCTCTTGTGTTTGATCCTTTGTAAACAACAAGGCCGGAGGGATTGACAACCTCTCTGTACTCGTTGGGAGCAAAGTTATCTGTATCTGTGTGCAGGTCCCGTCAACCGCTAAGTTTCTGGCGCCGTTGACACCTACTTATCGACCCTCGGAGTCTCACGGGATTCGATCCTTGGTATCTTTGCCAAGGGAAATTTGCCGCTACGCTACATCTCAACCTTCCACTTGGGGTAACCAACGAGGGGCGAGAAGCCATCAAGCAAGTTTCCGGCGCCGTTGCCGGGGACTCCACTCTTCAAGATAGGGGAGTTGCACGCTATCTTTTATCTTTGCTTTTTAGTCTTGTTAGTTTATGTTGGGGAACGTAGTATTTTAAAATTTTCCTACGATCACGCAAGATCTATCTACCAGATGCATAGCAACGAGAGGGAAGAGTGTGTCTACGTACCCTCGTAGACCGGGAGCGGAAGCGTCAAGTGACGCGGTTGATGTTGTCGAACTTCTTCGCGATCCAACCGATCAAGCACAGAACGTACGGCACCTCCGCGCTCAGCACACGTTCAGCTTGATGACGTCCCACGAGCTCTTGATCCAGTTGAGCTTCACAGGAGAGTTTCATCAGCACGACGGCGTGGTGACGGATATGATGTGTTCACCGGCGCAGGGCTTCGCCTAAGCTCCGCGACGGTATGACCGAGGTGTGATTCTGTGGAGGGGGGCACCGCACACGGCTAGAACAATTCAACTTGTGTGTCTTTGGGTGCCCCCCTGCCCCCGTATATAAAGGAGCAAGGGAGGGAGGCCGGCCGGCCCTTCCTGGTGCGGCTAGGGAAGGAGTCCTACTAGGAATAGGATTGCAATCCTATTCCTAGTAGGATTCACCAAAAGGAAGAAGGGGGAAAGGAATAGGAGAGGTGGCGCCC